>CM077150.1:172107101-172707101 GCA_039583875.1 Platanthera guangdongensis | reverse complement strand
GCTCGCTTGCGGCGGGTCGCCAGTCGCGGGTCCGGCTCGCTTGCGGCGGGTCGCCAATCGCGGGTCCGGCTCGCTTGCGGCGGGTCGCCAATCGCGGGTCCGGCTCGCTTGCTGCGGGTTGCCAGCTCGCTCGCCTGGGATGGGCAGGCGCGGGCCAGCCCTTTAGTCGTTCAGCCCGTCCTGCCGCTTGGGTGCGAGTCGCGGGGGCAGGCCTGTTCATTCTCCCTGGTGGGACCCGCTCGCCGGACACAGGGTTGTACACAATCCCCGCTCTTTTTGAGCTTGAACCAAGCTCGGAAAGAACCATCCAACCCGCGTGTTCGGCGAGCCCCTGTGCTGAGCTGGCAGGGAATCTTCTGGTGGGGGCCCACTGTTCTGCTATAAATACATACCGCTGACCCCTGTAGGAGGCTCCCCACATCCCTTTGTTTTCTCTGAGCAGTCTCTTGTTCCTCGATGCCGGTTAGCGAAGAAGTGCGAGCTCGCCTGGCGGCAGCGGTCCTGCAGACCCAGGAGGAGGCCCTCGAGGCCGCCCCATGGCTAGCTCGCGGATCCTCCGGCCCCCTCTTCAGGCCGGCGAAGGGGAAGATCGTTAAGCGTTCTCTGGCGGGTGGCTGCCCGGCCTCCAGCTCGGCGGCGGGTGCTGAGGTCGTCCCCGGGGTGCGTGGCCTTCCGCCGATTATCGCTATTCGTCTGACTCCCTGTTTTGCAGGTAATTCCCTGTGAGGAGGTGGAGAACCGGGGAGAGGATCGTCCTCCGCCTCCATCGCCTGAGAAGATCGCGAGTTCCCCAGGTCCGGATCGCCCACCTCCGGAAACTCCCCGTCCAGCGGTCTCCCATGGGCTGGGGAAATCTCTTGAGTCCCTCGAGGGAGGGGACTTTCGGGATCGGCCGGGCTCTTCCCGCCCATCTGTCGGTGCGGGCGATGTGCCCACCCCTGGTGAGCTGGTTTTTATCGTTGACTTTGCCTCTTGCTCGCTCATTCTGACCCCTCCCCGCTCGCAGGCTTTCGCAGGGCCTCGCCTGAGACCGAGATGAGCGAAGGGTACTCGCCCCCGCCTGACGTGGACAGTGTATCTGACTATCTGGGCGACCCGAACGATGCGGCGGGGATGAAGAGGCAGGTGACGCGGCTATTCCAGAAACACACAATGCTGCTGCAGGAGGCCATAAGGAGGATCGAAGGCGACAAGGCCGAGACCGATGCCCGGCTCGCGGCCTTGGAGGGCCCTCGGCGTGAAGCGGAAGACGACGACGTCACCTCGCCGGGCGTGCATATAACGCGAGCCGAGGGGCATCTTAAGAGCGCCGTGGAGCAGGTCGGCCGGGCTCAGCGGGAGCTGGTGGCGGTTCGCGATTACCACGATCCCCGCGTGCCGCCTCGGGCGGGAACGAAGAGGCGGCACAGGTGGAAGTGGGTCGAGTACTGACCCAGTTGTTTGCCCCTCGCTCGCGTGATACCGCGGGATTACCGTCATCTCGAATTTATCTTGTATTTGTATTTGTAATTGCTTGCGACTCTTTTAGCCTGCCTATGGGCCTGACTATTTTGTTGCTGAGTTGTATTGAAATTGTTGCGCTGCTCTTCTTTGGTCTTCTATGTGCGGGTTAGGGGGAAAGGTCCATTCTTCTCTTCGCGCTGATCGGGGCGGGGGCGAGCCGAGGAGCTCGCTAGACGGGGAATCCCCGTCTCGCGCGGCATGCCGTGCGGGTGCGGGTTGGGGTTGGTTCGCCCGCACCGGTCTCCCGCGGCTGCAGCCGGGCGAGAACCGTGCCGGCTCGACCTTTGAGGTGTGCTCGCGCGCGGGAAGTCGAACCGTCGGATTAATTTTTGCTATCCGCACCCCATCTTTTGGCGGGAAGTTTCCCGCCCCTTCTTTTTCCTATAAATAGGTCCTCCCGGCCCTTATTTCTTCACCGACTCCAAAACGTCTTCTCGCTTCCCCTTTTCTCGCGAAGTGCGATTCTAGCTCGCCTCCCGGCTTTTTGTCTCGCGTTCGGCGGCGAATCAACGGGGATGGGCGGAGGCGGCGGCGACGCGGACGGCCGAAGCAAATGCGCTTGGACCTTCTCCGAGCACGATTTCCCTCGCGCCGTCATCTCAGAGCGCGAATACTTGGAAGCTCTAGGCGACCACATCCCGGCCGGGTTTTCTGCGAGGCGACCTGATGAGAGGGAGAAGATCAACGACCTATTTGGGGATGAGCTCGCCATCCCTCTCGCTCACTTCGAGGTGGGCCTGCGACTTCCCCTGTGGCCCGAGGTGCGCCAGGTGCTCAAATACTTCGGGGTCGTCCTGGGCCAGATGACCCCGAACTCCATCGCCGTCATGATGGGGTTCGCCTGCTTCTTGCGAGGGGAGCGGGTGGAGTTCAGCCTCGCGGTATTCCGGAAGCTGTTCTCCTTTAGGGCGAACCGAGACGGGACGGCCTACTTCTTCAGCGCCCACCTCAAGGTGCGGGAGACCGTCAACAAGAGCCACAACTGGCTGAAGAAGTTCCTGTTCGTCAAGGGGGACTTCGGCAACGTGCCCTTCTCGCCGGTGCAGCTCAGCGAGGCGAGCTACCGGCCACCCAACCTAGGCGGCCATGAAGCCGACCTGTTCGCGTTCTTCGTCGGGAAGAACTTCGAGGTCGCGTTCCTGCGCCGCCACCTTGACGATCTCGCGGTTGTCGCGCCGGGGGGAGGTTTGCTACTCGTCTCCATTAGTCCTTACTTTCCCACTCTTCTTTCATCTCACCTTCCCTTCTTCGCAGGCGAACGCGACATTCCCCTTCATCCTCCTTACGAAAGCGCCCGGATCCCCCCCGGGGTTCTCGCCCGCGCCCAGGCCGCGGATGCCGCTCAGCGCGACATCTCATCGGTCCCGGCCAAGAAGCGACCGGGCGGCGGGCAGTCAGCGCCTCCGCCGAAGTCGGCGAAGACCGCGGATCAGCAACCATCCGCAGGCCAAAGAAAGGGCAAGGCCCCCGCGGTCTTGCCGACTGAGGCCCCCCTCGCCCCCGCTGGTTGTTTCGACCAGCGATTCCCCGGTCGGGGCGGCGGGCACCTCCGCGCCGCCAGGCGGGTCTGGAGCCGCTGCGGAGCCGGTGCCGAGAGGGCATCGGAACTTCGGCTACGGCGAGAGGTACTTGGACGAGCTCGGCGTCCCGCTCCTGGCTTGGGACAAGGAGTCGAATCGCGCAACGATCTCGACCCTGCTGCCGAGCTGGATGGAACAGGACACAATCGGCGGGGAGGCGTACAGCTTCTCCTTTGGGTTGTACTCGCGCGAAGACGCCGCCATATTCGACAAGGAGGAGACACGGGTGCTGATCCACGAGAGCGCGCGGGCCCAGCTGCGCGGCCTGGAGCTGGCTCATATGGTGGGGCGGCGCTGTACCCAGGTGGAGCGGAACGCCGCGTCCATCCAAAAGATGGCGGAGGAGAAAGAAGAGGCCCGGAAGCTCGCTCGGGAGGACGCGGATCTTCAGAGAGGGCGAGCCGCCGCCGCCGAGGAGACCCTCGCGCAATATCTGGGCGGGGTGGTACGCTCTCAACCGGAGCTAATCTATTCTTCCTGCGAACGCAGCTCATGATAATTCCTATTCCATTTTTCAGGACGCGGCGACTGCGAGCCAGATGGGCGCCGAGATTGCCACCCTTCGCCAGGAGAAGGCGGCGCTGGAGGCCCGGGTACGCGAGCTGGAGGCCGCTGCCGCTGTCCCTCCTCCGGCCAGCGGGGTCTGCCCGCGCGAGCACCTCTCCGACTACGACCTGGAAGTGCTGATGCAGAAGAACGCGGCCAGCGCAGCGAGATACACGATGCAGACGCTGAGGCGCGCGGATCTGCTTACGAGCGAGGCAGCGGGACTCTCGGCAAAAGACGTGGTGCCGGCGCTGTTCCTCCCCGTGCCGGAGCCCGGCGACAGAAGCTTCCAGCCGCTTTAGGGTTTGTAGGTCTCGTGTTTTTTGTAATCTGCCTTGTAGATGAACATTATGTGTAAAGATCTGGTCTGAGTTATATGCGCGAGTTGCGCTTATGCTTTATATTTCTGTCTACTGTTCCTTTTACACACTGTTCTTTTTACATTTCTCGCCTGTCTTGTTTTTCCAATGATGTCACTGCCGGACGGCGCGACCCGTCCCAGCGGCCCGGCTCTGACGAGGCGAGCTGGCTCGTCCGCCGAGCGAGACGAGCTGGTTCGTCCGCCGAGCGAGGCGAGCTGGTTCGTCTGCCGAGCGAGGTGAGCTGGCTCGCCTGCCGAGCGAGGCGAGCTGGCTCGCCTGCCGAGCGAGGCGAGCTGGCTCGTCTGCCGAGCGAGGTGAGCTGGCTCGCCCCTCGGCCGCATGCTTAACTCTCTGTGGACCCTCGCCCAGGCCTTTGTGTTTACTCGGCCACTTTTCCCGGGGCTTGAGGGTGGGGCTATGCTAGACCCTTTCCTTCTTTTCTGGCTAACTCTTGCGATTCCGTCCTGCTGCGCACGCTTTTCGGGCAGTTTCCGACCATGCCGGCTAGGTGGGAGTCTGACCATGCAATTTGCTCTAGATCGCAGGCCATTGCTTTCTGGATCTTCCCGAGGCTAGGGATGACACCGAGTGACTTCCGGCCCTGCCAGCTAGGTGGGAGCCTGGCAGCGGGATCTTCTCGGGGTCCAAGTTCATTCCATCGAGTGACTTCCGGCCCTGCCAGCTAGGTGGGAGCCTGGCAGCGGGATCTTCTCGAGGCTAGGGATGACACCGAGTGACTTCCGGCCCTGCCAGCTAGGTGGGAGCCTGGCAGCGGGATCTGCTCGGGGTCCAAGTTCATTCCATCGAGTGACTTCCGGCCCTGCCAGCTAGGTGGGAGCCTGGCAGCGGGATCTTCTCGAGGCTAGGGATGACACCGAGTGACTTCCGGCCCTGCCAGCTAGGTGGGAGCCTGGCAGCGGGATCTGCTCGGGGTCCAAGTTCATTCCATCGAGTGACTTCCGGCCCTGCCAGCTAGGTGGGAGCCTGGCAGCGGGATCTTCTCGAGGCTAGGGATGACACCGAGTGACTTCCGGCCCTGCCAGCTAGGTGGGAGCCTGGCAGCGGGATCTTCTCGGGGTCCAAGTTCATTCCATCGAGTGACTTCCGGCCCTGCCAGCTAGGTGGGAGCCTGGCAGCGGGATCTTCTCGAGGCTAGGGATGACACCGAGTGACTTCCGGCCCTGCCAGCTAGGTGGGAGCCTGGCAGCGGGATCTTCTCGGGGTCCAAGTTCATTCCATCGAGTGACTTCCGGCCCTGCCAGCTAGGTGGGAGCCTGGCAGCGGGATCTTCTCGAGGCTAGGGATGACACCGAGTGACTTCCGGCCCTGCCAGCTAGGTGGGAGCCTGGCAGCGGGATCTTCTCGGGGTCCAAGTTCATTCCATCGAGTGACTTCCGGCCCTGCCAGCTAGGTGGGAGCCTGGCAGCGGGATCTTCTCGAGGCTAGGGATGACACCGAGTGACTTCCGGCCCTGCCAGCTAGGTGGGAGCCTGGCAGCGGGATCTTCTCGGGGTCCAAGTTCATTCCATCGAGTGACTTCCGGCCCTGCCAGCTAGGTGGGAGCCTGGCAGCGGGATCTTCTCGAGGCTAGGGATGACACCGAGTGACTTCCGGCCCTACCAGCTAGGTGGGAGCCTGGCAGCGGGATCTTCTCGGGGTCCAAGTTCATTCCAACTCTCTGAGCAAGCTTAGATATGACATTCCTGGGGGAGGAGAAGAAAATCTTCATTATGAAAAATTGGGTTGTTTACAGAAAATCAGGGAAAAAATCTCTTCAAGTCGTCTCCACTCCAGGTGAGACTCAGGGCCTCGCCTTCCACATTTTGGAGCCGATAGCCCCCCGACTTCAAAGCTTCCTTCACAATGAATGGCCCCTCCCAGCTGGGGTTGAGCTTCCCTACGGACGCTGACCGCCCTGCCGCGTCCACCTTCTTCAGTACTAGGTCCCCTTCCGCGAACTGCTTGACCCTGACATGCTTGTCAAAGTATTTCGCCATCCTCCTCTTGACCTCCTCCTGTCGGACGGCCGAAAGATCCCTCAACTCTTCTACCATGTCGAGGGAAAGTCTCAGCTCTTCCCCATTCTCGGCTTGCCATTCCTCTCGGCCTTCCCTGGCCGTTCCGACCCGCGGCGTTTGAACTTCAAATTCTATGGGGAGCACCGCCTCGCACCCATGGGAGAGCTTGAAGGGGGTCTCCCCCGTGGCCGTGTTGGGAGTGGTTCTAAGGGCCCAAAGGACGGCGGGGAGCTGCTCCACCCAACTCCCCCTCAAGTTTTCCACCTTCTTTTTGAGGAGATTGACGATGATTTTGTTCGCCGCCTCCACCTGCCCGTTGCTCCTGGGGTGGTGGACCGAGGCGAATCTGAGGTCGATCCCAAGCTGCTCGCAAAAACTGGTGAACTCGGCGCTGGCGAACTGAGGCCCGTTGTCTGTGACGATGGCCTGGGGAAGCCCATGGCGACAGATGATCTCCCCCCAGACGAAGTTCCTGATTACCTGGGAGGTCACCTTTGCCAACGCCTTCACCTCCATCCACTTTGAGAAGTAGTCGATCATCACCAGGAGGAACCTTCTCTGGCCGCTAGCCTGGGGGAACGGCCCAACCAAATCCATCCCCCAGATTGCAAAGGGCCAGGGGGCCGTGATGCTCTTGAGTTGCTGGGCCGGCTGTAGCTGGAGGGGGGCAAATAGCTGGCACTTATGACATCTTCTTGCGAACTCCGCGGCGTCCCGGCCCAGGGTGGGCCAGAAATACCCCTGCCGGACTATCCTCCCCTCCAAGGTCCGACTCCCGGAATGACTCCCGCACTCCCCTGAGTGGACTTCTTCCAAGATCCTCTGTGCCTCGCCCTCGGATACGCAGCGAGCCAGCATCCCGAAAAGGGTTTTTCTGTATAGTTGCCCGTCTTTGAGGAGGTAGTAGGCGGACTTGTGCCTCAGCTTCTTCTTGTCTACTCCTTCCGGATACTCTCCCGTGGAGAGGAAAACTACTACTGGGTCCATCCACGAGGGCTGTTGATCGATCTCCATGAGCTCCCCCTCTTCGATGGAGGGGCGGAACAGGTCGGTGATGGTGCCCCCCATCCGGGGGCCATGCTTCGCCAGTTGATCGGCCTGTTCATTCTTTCCCCTTGGCACGTGTTGGATGGAGAAGGTCTGGAAGGTCCCTATGACCCCCTTCACTTTGGCCAAGTATAACTTCAAAGCGGGCTCCCTTGCTTCGAACTCCCCGTTGATCTGGGAAGCCACCACCATGGAGTCGGTCAGAACTTCCACATCCAGCACCCCCTACTCTCTGGCCAGGCGTAGTCCCGCTATCACTGCTTCGTACTCGGCCTGGTTGTTAGTAATGGGGAAATGTACCACCACCGTCTGCTCAATCTGAGTCCCTTGGGGCTCTCCAGGACCACTCCTACTCCGAGAGAATGCCTTCCTGATGCTCCGTCCACCCTCACCTTCCAAGGAGCCGGGCAAGTGAGCTCCCCCTCTGCTACTTCTACCACGTAGTCGGCCAGGAAGTCGGCCATCGCCTGAGCTTTGATCGAGAGCCGTGGCACGAAGGAGACATCGAACTCGCTTAGCTCCACCGACCACTTGGCCAGCCGGCCCGAGTGCTCCACCCCCTCGAAGATATTGCGGAGAGGATGGTCTGTCACCACTCGGATCGAGTGCGCCTGGAAGTAAGGCCGTAGCCTCCGGGCCGAGATGATCAGTGCGAACGCAAGCTTCTCCAAGATTGGATATCGGAGCTCGGCCTTCCTCAGGACTCGGCTGACATAATAAATAGGGAGCTGCCTCTTCCCCTCTTCTCGCACCAAGACGGAGCTCAGGGCCTCTGCCCCGACCCCGAGGTATAAGAACAAATCTTCACCCTCTTTCGGCCCCTGGAGCAGCGGGGCCTGTGTTAGCTGCGCCTTGAGGGCCTGGAACGCCTCCTCGCATTCCTTAGTCCATTCGAACCTCTGGCCCCCCCTCAGCGCTTTGAAGAAGGGGGAGCACTTCTCCCCTGCCCGAGAGAGGAAGCGGCTCAGTCCTGCTAGCTTCCCTGCCAACCGTTGGACTTCCTTTGCATTCCGCGGGGACCCCAGCTCCAAGATAGCCTTGACCTTGTCGGGATTCGGCTCGACCCCCGCGGGGGTGAGGAGATGCCCCAAGAACTTCCCCCGGCTAGCCCCGAAAACACACTTAAGGGGGTTCAGCCGCATCTTGTATCGGCGCAGGGTGGTGAACGTCTCCTCCAGGTCCCGGAGGTGGGAGTCCACGTCTCGGCTTTTGATCATGAGGTCGTCCACGTAGACCTCCAAGTTTCTCCCCCTTTGCTCCTTGAAGACCCTGTCCATCATTTTTTGATAGGTGGCACCAGCGTTCTTCAACCCGAACGGCATCATCTTGTAGCAATAGCAGCCGTCCCCTGTGATGAATGAGACATCCTTTATGTCCGGGGGGTGCATCCTGATTTGATGGTAACCTGAAAATGCATCTAAAAAACTCATTACAGAAAAACCGACGGCTGAGTCAACCAGCGCGTCGATCCGAGGCAAGGGGTAACAATCCTTAGGACAAGCTTTATTAAGAAGGGAAAAATCGATACACAGGCGCCAGCGGCCGTCTCCCTTTTTGACCATCACAACGTTCGAGACCCAGCCGGGGTATTGGATTTCGGACACGAAGCCCGCTTTGAGAAGTTTTGCCACCTCCTCCCTGATGGGCTCCGCTAGCTTGTCCGCCGTGGATCTCTTCTTCTGCTGGACGGGGCGTGTTCCCGGGTCCAGGTTGAGGCGGTGGCAAGCCACATCCGCGTCAACCCCCGGCATCTCCGCGGCGCTCCAGGCAAAGATGTCCACGTTCTTCTGGATGCACTCCAGCATCCTGCCCTGGTCCTCCGGGGTCAGCCCCCCGCTGACGCGGATCTTCTCCACCCTGCCTCCGCGGGTGAGCACCTCCAGCTCCACCACCTCCTCTGCGGCCTCCAGTCTGGACTGCTCCTCCCGTCCCTCGGCATCCCCTTCCTCCTGAACGGGGACCTCTACCTCCATTCCCCCTGCCACGGCCCTTACTTCGACCACTTCCTCCAAACCTCCTCCCGCCTTTTCTGCGCAGCCCTTCTCCTCCAGCTCCACCTCTCCGGCTCCCTGCTCGCTTGCCTCCATCCTCCGCCCCATCTCCTCGGCCCCTTCCTGCCAAGAGATGGTGTTCACCGCGGTGACGTAGCATTCCCGTGCCACCTTAGGGTCCCCCCTAACCCTGACCTGCGCCCCCTCAGTGTTGAACTTCAAGCACTGATGGAAGGATGAGGGGACGCAGCGGAAGGCGCTGATCAGGGGCCTCCCGAAGATTGCGCTGTAGCTGCTGGGGGCGTCCACAATGACGAACTTGTAGTTTCGGGACTGCCCCCCCAGGGTTACGTGGAGGCCGACTCCTCCCTCTACCTCCTTCCTCTCTCCCGAGAACCCGAACAAGGGCCCGTCCGAGGCCAGCACCCTCTTAGCTTCCACCTGCATCGCGTCAAACGCCTTCTTGAAGACGACGTTCACGGAACTCCCATTGTCCACTAGGATCCGAGAGACAGTGAAGTTCTCGATGGCGGCCTTGATGACCAAGGCATCACAGAACGGATCCTCGTGGTCCGGCATGTCGCTTCTGGAGAAAGTGATCCTCTCCTCTGGCGGCGGGGTCTGGGACGTAGAGGCGACGCTCCGCCGATACATGGTGTGGAGACTTGCCTTGCGGGAAGCCTCGACCCCCACTCCCCCGTGGATCACTCCGATCATTCCTCGGGTCCCCACATCCACCCGGTCTTCACAGCGATCCTCCTCCATCCGGGGCAGGACCTCCTCGATCCTTACTTCCTGCCGCACCTCCTCCTGTTGCTGCTGCCGCCCCCTGTTCTCTCTCATCTCCAAGAATTCCGGGCACGCGGCCGTTGCGTGCCCCTCTTCCTGATGGAAGTCGCAGTAGGGCAGTTCCACCCTGAACTCCCTTCTCCTCCTCCTCATGACCCCTCTCCTTGCGCCCAGAGCTATGGCCATGGCCTCCTCCTGATCGGGGAGCCGCGGCCTCTGACCCTGCCTCCAGCCTGGGGGTGGAACTGGTCCTGCCTCCCCTGATAGTGGCCTCTCCCGTAGTATCCCCTCTGTGGCCCCTGCCCCTGCCACTCTGGTCTCCAGCCCAGCCTCCGGTCGGGCTCCTGACGCCCCCATCCCGGTGGCTGTCCTTGGAGTTGCCTCTGCTCCCTCTGCCTGGGCTCCTCCCTCCTCTCTTCCTGTCTTCTTCCTCCCCTCGACTCCTTCTCCTCCTCAGTCGCCCACCTGGCCAACTTCCTCGCAAATTCTGGGTTCGACGCTTCCCCGTCGACCTCTCTCGCCGCCCTCTCCATCAGCTCCTCGTAGGAGAGGGGGGGAATCCTCTTCAGCTCCATGCGGAAGAAACCCTGCTGCAGGCCCAGTGTGAAGGCCATCATCAGACTGTGGCCCGGCATCTCCTGGACTTGGGTGACCTCCTCCTGGAACCGGTCGACGTAGCTTCCCAACGTCTCGTTCACCCCCTGCTTTATGTGGAACAGGGACTCAGACTCCTTCTTCCTCTTCTTTGCGGTAGTGAACCTCAACATGAACCCTCGGCGTAGATCCTCGAAGCAATAGATGGAACTGGCCGGCAGCTGGTGGAACCACTCCCTCGCCTTATCCCGGAGGGTGATGGCGAAGAGACGGCACTTGAATCCGTCCGACATCTGACGGATGGAGACCACGTCTTCGAACCACTGGACGTGCTGAACCGGGTCTCCCTTCCCGGTGTAGTAGGTCATCTCGGGCTCTCTGAACCCGTCTGGTACTGGAGCTGAGGAGACCAGCTCGCTAAAAGGGCTGCCTCCCCCCACCTGGCGGGCCGGCGAGTCACGCGGACCCAGCTCGCCGAATCGGCCTCGGCCTGCCGGCCGGGGAAGAGCTCGCGCCCCGAGAGCTCGCCTCCCCGACCTTCCTCAGCCACTTCCTTCCCGGCTCGCCTGCCAGGAGCGTCCTCGCCCAGAGAGGGGGCGGCCGCGATCTGGGCTGCCGGAGTCGAACACTCGGCCCGCACGCCGAGTGCGATCTTGACGAGATCCAGCACCTCGTTCCTGAAGTCTTCAAACATCCCCACTGTCGCGAGAGGTGGGTTGGGCGGCGAGTTCTGCCTGTCAGATCCTTGACCTCCCGTCATTGAGCTCGCCGAAGCTTTTCTGCACTGACCACTCTCCACGCTCACCGCACCAAAATGTTGAAACCGGAAACCGGCCTCTTGTGGAGTTCGACCCTTGGGGAAGGGGTGGTCTCGCGCCTACTTCGCACCTGCAAGAAAAACAACGAGAGAGACAAGGAAAGACAGACCCAAGGGCTCGGCAGGGAGGTCCCACCATAAACCCGGAAGATCTCTGAGCGCTTCCCCTCCTTAGCCAAGAGCCGAGCTAAGGTACTCTCAGAGAACACTTGAAAATGAGAGCAAGGAGGCACTGAAAGCGTGTCCTCTGAGGTACCCCTTGGGTCTTATTTATAGATTTTCAGAATCTGAACTGCCAATAACCGAAAGGACTGACCTGGAAGTACCAAAAGACCCCTGGATGGGTCTGCCAACAGCCAAACTCCGCTGTTCTGAACAGCTATGCGCAGTCCAACCTGGTCTGCCAACAGCGAGGCTCCGCTGTTCTGAGTAGCTATTCGCACCCCCGGGCGGTCAGCTCGCCTTCAGTTCTCCCGCAGGAGGCGGGCGCGACCCGGCTCTGGGGCTTGCCTACCCTCACTGGGCGAGTGCGAGCCGATATGGGCGAGCCGCCTGCCTTTTGCCGGGCGGATCGGCGGTCAGGTCGCGCTCGGGGTCCGGCTCGCTTGCGGCGGGTCGCCAGTCGCGGGTCCGGCTCGCTTGCGGCGGGTCGCCAATCGCGGGTCCGGCTCGCTTGCGGCGGGTCGCCAATCGCGGGTCCGGCTCGCTTGCTGCGGGTTGCCAGCTCGCTCGCCTGGGATGGGCAGGCGCGGGCCAGCCCTTTAGTCGTTCAGCCCGTCCTGCCGCTTGGGTGCGAGTCGCGGGGGCAGGCCTGTTCATTCTCCCTGGTGGGACCCGCTCGCCGGACACAGGGTTGTACAGCTATGATGTCGCACGTCCTTTGCCGGCACATCTTCAACATAGTCATTCCCAAGTTGGCCGTCCTGGTGGCCGTCGTCATCACCATCGCCATCATCGTCGCCATCACCGTCGCCATCACCGTTGCCATCAATCCTCCGCCGCTCAAAAAGACTCATCTCCGATGAGCGGGCTGAAATATAACGACGTACAAGGTCCGCGTCAAGAAAATCCACCTGTGCAGCAGAGAGCCAAGAGTCGTCCGAAGCCGGACGACCACGCCAACGAACCAAAAACCTGTGAGTGTCGCCGTCGGGAGTGGGAAACACATCATCCTGCAAAATCGTGCCAGGCAAGAAATCCGTCAGGGGAAACCTCGGAAAAACGTTAGGTGAAGCAGAAAAACAAGTTTCATCATCAATAGACGGCATACCTCCCGTAGATTTCGAAGGAGAAAGCGATCCAGAATTGAGCTCACCCCCCACCCCATTAGATTGTATAGTGGAATTATTAAACGGAGAGACAGACAGTTCAGGTGGTGGAGCAACAAAAAGCGTTAAATCCGAAATGTTAAACGCAGGGGAGATTCCCCAATCAACGGGTAATTCTAACAAATAAGCATTTTCGCCTAATTTCTTCAAAATTCGAAAAGGACCGACTTTCTTGTTCGCTAATTTTTTTATGGTGCCCGAAGGCATCCGTTCAGGGATAAGACGAACCATAACCAAATCGCCAATGTTCAAGGAGACTGCTCGCCTATATACGTTAGCATTCGATTGATAGATAGAATATTGCTTAGCTAACGTCTTGCCAATATGCTCATGGAGAGTGTGAACGTGTGAAGCGAAGTCCTGTGCAAATTGACTTGACTTAAAAGAAGGCGGTAACGAAACCAAGTCAAGAGGCACTGTCGCCTTATAACCATGCACTATCTCATTCGGAGACAACCCAGTGGACCTGTTCTTAGAATTATTGTACGCTAGTTGAGCATGAGGAAGGATAAGATCCCACGTACCTTTATGTTCGCCCACTAAACAACGAAGTAACCCTCCCAAGCTACGGTTGACAACTTCCGTTTGCCCATCTGTTTGGGGATGATAGGCCGACGAAAACATAAGTTTTGTACCCATAAGCAACATGAGTTTTGTACCGTGTGAGGTGAACCCATGTGCAACATGACTAGAATTAATAGTAGAAAATAACAGAACTATGTCAGGTGGTACGGGTTCTTTAAATTCAAAAATTATTTCAGTGGGCCTAATGTTTTCGTTTTAAATTTGGAATTTAATTTTGATTTAAAAATTTCGTAATGAATAGCCAGCAGAAAACGCTCGTCACCAACTATGTTTACCCACATCCATCTAAGTAAGCCTAATGGGGAGGCGGTAATAATAAACTTCTCCAAATATAAAGGGATATGAATGACTAGCTCGTGTCTTAACAAATCATCTACTCGAGTTAATTGAACCGGAGGGAGAGTCGACATGGTTGATTCCATAGGGGAAGTTACGTCACACTCAACGTCAAAATACGGATTACTCGTCCAATAACAATCCTCCGGTTGCAGGCCGTTAAAATCATAGGAAAAATTAAACAGTGGATTCGTCCTCACTAAAAACTCAGCCGACAAGTCTTCCAACTCACACGATACTTCATTTAATTCAGAATTAGTGATCGTATCATAGGTAGGCAAAATCGTATCCGACAAAATTTCTAAACAGTTTTGGGCCCCAGGTAAATGAGCTATCATCAACGAAATGTCTTTCTGGCCCTCAGGGCTACCGTCATCCAAACATAATTTTTCCCCACAGTGTAAATTTTTCAAAACGACACATCCTTCGTTAACCAACTCTTCCCATGAAGTGGGTGCGTCGTCACAATCAAAATAAAGGGATGGGCAAATCGAATCCCGGGGAGTATCAAAATTAACTTGACTTTTAGGCGGCGTTGATACCGTAAATGAACTAACTCCCGGATGTATCATAATAAGATTATCCCAAATTGAACAACCATCCCAAGGCGACTCTTCCAATACCGTTGAAACATCCATTAATTCTGGGTCAACCATAATAATACCGGGTCCTAGCAAGTCATCACCTAATTTAGTAACAGGTAATCTTTCAACATTGGATGACTCTACCGACTCATCCGGAACGTCTTCGGACTCAGGGTCATCAGACGACTCCCTGACTAAAATATCGTCGAAGGGGGGTGGAGATGATTTCTTAGGGGAGAAATCCTCGTCCAGGTCACTAGGGTAACCAATCTCCTTAACGTCACTAAAAGCGTCAGCGAGAATTGCCTCGTCCTCAGTGACGGGCTTAGTCTTATTCACACCCTCAGGTTCGATAGGAGAGTCAGGCACTATTGTAAGTGAAGGAAGACTCTCACCTGGCTGATTAACTTCATCATCCAGAGATTCTATATCCACATAAAAATCCTTAGAGGTATCAGTCACTATACCAGAGGGCTTAGATGTCGAGGCTAAAGAAGCTAGCACCCTAATAGTAACCTCTTTCGAGTTCAGATTTTGGGGTCTAAATGGCTTATGTTCCCTATAGGTGGGACTAGGCACACTTTGGGTATTACTATCTCTCTGGGGATAGGATCTATCCTGAGGTGTAGGGTCACTCATATAAGCAGATACGGGTCTGGTGCCACAACTATTCTTACTAACGTGTGTGGTGCTATTAGTGCGTAGGTAGGCGGGATCAAATTGATCCGAGAGGAGGCTACGCATGTGCGGCCAAGTATAATGATAGCTACCAACACGACGCTCTTCGTTTAACCAAAATAATTGGGCTCGACCTACTAACCTCTCTCGGGCAAAGCTAACCTTTTCGTAGTCATCCCATAAGTGACAATTAAAATATTGTTCTAATCCCTTAAGCCAGTCTCGAAAACTTTGGGGATACTCTAAACCGTCAAAAGTAGGATAAATGTAGTGTGTCATAGGGGTGTGTTTAGTCATATCCTTAGCATAAGAATAGTCTAACTGGGTAGCATATATGTCATATGTCATTTAGTGAGAACCAGAGAGAAAACTCACCCAAAACTGGTGCACATGCAATGACTAAATAACCTGACCCTACTTCATTTTAAAAGATTGAATTTTTCCCGCTTAGCCACTAAGATTATAATTATATAAAATAGATTTTCTTGCTGGAAAAAATATGAGGATTATTAAAAAAAAATTATTTTTGAATTTTGCTGAAAATATAAAAATATAGGCCGCTATTTGCAGACCAACTATTAAATTTTAAAATAACTTAATAAAAATAATGATTTAATGACAAATAAAATTTCTATTTTTTTTTTGGATTTCTTAAATTGGAAATTTAAAATTTGAAATTTGAAATTTTGAATTTTGAAATTTAAATTTTGAATTTTGAAATTTAAAATTTGAAATTTGAAATTTTGAAATTTGAAATTTGAAATTTGAAATTTGAAATTTGAATTTTGAAATTTGAAATTTGAAATTTGAAATTTGAAATTTTGAAATTTGAAATTTGAAATTTTGAAATTTTGAAATTTGAAATTTTAAAATTTAAATTTTGAAATTTGAAATTTGAATTTTGAAATTTTGAAATTTCAAATTTGAAATTTAAATTTGAAATCTGAAATTTGAAATTTAAATTTGAAATCTGAAATTTGAAATTTAAAATTTGAAATTTATTTGTTTTTAATTTGAAGAAGGGGAGGAGTGCCAATTAGGAAATTGACGAGAACCTCCCTCTGATACCAAATTGATGCAGGGTATATCCTAGAGATTCGTCACGGAGGCCACGACAACGCTTATGACACGATCTACGCTCTCTATTCCACACGTTGACGAAAACGCAGCCACAACAATTATTTTATTTATCGCTCGCGCTAACGATACGGATCGCTGTTCCGCAAATAGATCGAGTGTTGGCTATAGGCCAAACTCTTTCCGGCTAAATGGGATAATCTTGATCCCGAACGAGCTTTTGGGTTGTACCAAAATAGATCCACCAAAAACAAAATGATTCGAAAGATGGTAGGATCTATCCCAACAAAAAGATAGCGAGGATCGCCAATCCTCTTCCGAATCTTTCGGAAATCCAAACGGAAAATACCGATCTATTAGGGGATTAACCGCGAAGAAAAACGAATCGGAAAATAACGCAAAATTCGTCCACCACAAGAACTATCTAGAGAAAGAAAACTCTTGGTAGAAATTTTCGTTACCCCTCTCGGATTTGTAGATCCGTGATGCGTGGATCCACCAAGTTTGATCGCTCCTCCGTTGAAAGTCCACGGGAAGCGCGCTACGGATGACGAACGTGCTAATCTCATTCCCTTCACGCCATGGAGGAAACCCCTATCTTCTTCCTTGCAAACAACCTCTCATGCATGGGCCAAAGTATCCTTGGAGAGAGAGGATCTCGGGTGGCCGTGAGCAAGAGGGAGAGGAGAGTCGCCGAGTGCTAAAGAGAAGGGGGCGGCCGAGAGCAAGGGGAAGAGAGGAGATGGCCGAACTCTTGAAGGAGGGAGCCTTGAGGCCGGCGGTTTGGAGGAAGGAAGAAAGAGGGGGGCGGCTAGGAGAAGAAGAGAGGGAAAATATTATGGTTGGCAAAATTCAAGTTTTGATTTCAATTTCATTCTACCATCAAATGAAAAGTTCAAGGCCTTATATAGGCTTACATCTCAAAAAAAAAAAACAAGTGGCTAAAGGCACACCACATAAAGAAAATGCAGAAATTAAATAAAGTTTTGTTTTTTTAAAGAGCCATCATGAAACGGATATTAGCACACCAAAGCTAAAATATCAAATATGAGTCTTGTTGCGAGGGCGAAGCTTGTAACCATGACCGCTATGATGTCGCACGTCCTTTGCCGGCACATCTTCAACATAGTCATTCCCAAGTTGGCCGTCCTGGTGGCCGTCGTCATCACTGTCGCCATCATCGTCGCCATCACCATCGCCATCACCGTCGCCATCAAACACATACTGCCGAAATCCCTGGAGAATCCTGACAAGAATCACCATACACACTTCCTGGCTGACCATCATCCTTAATAAAATCCAAGCGCTTTCCTCTGCACTGGATGACGGCATCATAACGGGCTAACCAATCCATGCCTAGAATGACGTCAAAATCGTCCAAATCGATCACCTTGCAATCAACTCTTGCTATGAAATCCCCCAACAAAATGGGACAATCAAGAAGACCCCAGTCAGCCACCACAGAAGCGCCGGAAGGAAATTTCACCAAAAACGCATTCCCCACTCGCTCTGGTGTCAGATGATATCGATCCAGAAAGGTTCGAGCCACAAATGAATGGGTCGCGCCAGAATAAAAGGGAACACGCGCCCAACGGTTCTTGACCTTAAAGTTTCCTATAAGGTATATATGTTATGCTAAGAACTACACATAAGAGGCATACACAAAACGAGAACCAGAGGACTGAATCGAACCTGAGATAACCTGCGGTGACATCTGCGCTTCCGCTGAAGAGACCACATTCAACTTCCCTTTGCCTTTGTCCAAGCGCGGAGGCGGAGGCAAAGCCTGGAGTGGTACGGGTTGCAACACAGCTTGAACCTGTGGGCACCTTGCGCGAAGATGTCCTGGTCTTCCACACTGGAAGCATACCTTGTCTTTGGCCCAGCAGCGGCCCACATCATGACCTCTTCTCCCACAAAATGTACACTCCAAGTCTCTGGTTGGCGCACCTTGAATGACGTGCACCTGATCCTTCTTTTGCAGCCCCAACCGCTTGAAACATTTCTCAAACGGGTGACCGGCTCGGCCACAGAAGCTACATAGTTCCTTCTTCTTCTTTACGTCTGACTCGTGGGACAGTTTCTCTCCCACCAGCTGTCTCTTGCCCTGCCTCATCTGCTGCTCTCTTTGTTTGACATTTTCAATAGCTTCTACCTTCAACGCCACCTCAACCACCGAAGTGTAACTTGTCGCTCCATAAGCACTTGCGAACTGCTGCACGTCGCTGCGGAGTCCGCCCAAAAATCTCTTGACTCGATCAGCTTTCGTAGTCACCAAGCTCGGAGCGAACCGACTTAACTTGCTAAACTCAATTTCCTACTCACTAACTGTGAGTTTCCTCTGCTTCAAGTACAAGAAGTCATTCATCAGGCGGTCCCTTTCCACTGCCGGTAGAAACTTGCGCCGTACCAGTTCTTTGAACGCTTCCCACGAACAGCCCGCCCCTAGGCTTTCCTTTTCTCGTAACCACCAACCTTTCGCCAACCCTTTAAGTTGATAGGCAGCAACCATCACCTTCTGGTCCTCGGTCACACCAGCATACACAAACATTTATTCCAACATAATCACCCAATCATCCAAGATCACGAAGTCTGCTTTTCCATCATACGTCGGTGGTCCAAGTCGCTGAAACTGCGAGATGAAAGTCATCGCAGGAGGAACCACAACCGGGGGTGTCACTGCCACTAAAGGAGTCGAACTAGTGGGGCCTCTAACCGTCTCTTGTCCTCTTGGTGCCAGCCCAGACATCGCGGATGACATAGCTTGGAGCTGGGACTGTACCTCCTGCACCTGCCTCGTCAAAGCCTCATTACTTTGGCGAAGACTATCCATCAGCGCATTATTCTGCGTGCCCGAAGACTCGCCCTCGGATTGGGGAGTTTGCCTTGTCACTGGACGCTTCGACATCCTATAACACGTTCACTCTTATCAAGCTCAAACCCAACAAAACACACAACGACTAGGTATAGACCATACATAAAGAAATATGAACATCAACTGCTACCTTGCTTTGGGAGTTTGAGAATGATGGTATGCCTAGCCTAAAGATGACTCACCGTCATCCCACTAACTTGTGCCTAAACCATGAATGCATGACTTTCTTTGACCCAAAACCATGTGTGTACAGGTGTCAGCAGGTATGTCTTAGCTTGGCACGTTGTGCTCATGCAATGTTATGTTATGCGTGCTGTGTTATGCAATCTAAAAAAACAGCCTTAATGCATGCCATGAGCGGTCGTACGCATCACAATGCTATGCATCCCATACTACATAGCATTGCATGCAACGAATAAAAGAAAACGTGCTAGTCGCATCCATGTGGTGAGGTTATGAATCTCATACTACATAACCCTCACATGTTGCCCCTATGGTGGATCCATATACAACCGCATATTATGCATCCCATACTACATAATATGCCCCGTATACTTCTGTTCATGCCATGAGTGTAGTGTACGTGCTTCGGCCAAGACATACTGATGGCACCTCGGTGTGTGTATGAGATGATGCGTACAAACACAAAATCAAAGGGAAAGTTTGCCCGACCAAATGTCAAGCAAACCTGCCTCTGATACCAACTGTCACAACCCGCATTTCCTCAACGAGCATATCGTATCAGAGCAAGAGGAACTACGGGTTATGATGCCACGTCGTGCAGGGGATAACTGCACACGCTCAAGCAACTCTTGACGCTTACTTTACAAGTTGAAATTCAACAGTTACATGCACGCAAACGTTTGGATTAAATGGTCGTATCCCTCGGCCTTAGATATCAAAACACATATGCACGCGGCGGAAATCCTTTATTTATTTCTGACGATCTCCTATATGCAGGCTATAGTGATACTACGATCAGAAAGTCTCTTTGTTTACGTTATTTGAAAAATACGTTTTAGTTAATCAAAATATGTATGCATGATATATAATAGTAGGTTTTGTTAACTTCAAAATATCTAATGCAACCTACTAGAAAAACCATCCCAAAAGCAAGTACATATCATTCCATACAAGTGAGTTACATTAGCAGTCTAGTTCATATTTACATAAAAGAAAACCCACCAAATGGGCGCCAACAAGCTGACACGAACCCATTGGGGCACATGTATGTCTGTACAACAAAAAGAAGAACTACCTCGCTATGTAAGCTCGGCTAGCTCCCAGGAAACGCCACCAACCAACCTAGCCGCTCAACCGGCTACAACCTGCACCTGAGGCATTCAAGAAAGAATTCCTCAGCAATCAACCAAGCTATACAAAAGAGAGCATGAATTTCATAATCGATAAAGAAGGGGCTTACCGACCCCGTAGCAATGTTTAAGTCAAAAGAGTGCATAAAACAAGTGCGTACAATGTCATTCCAAAGGGTCAACCGCACCAAGTGCGTACAAGTTCATAAAGTCCTGCTCAAACCGTAGGCGCAAAAGGCAAAACACATGTCCATTCCATCATTCAAAGGACAAGAAACTACGATACTAGTGAAGCATAAGCAGCGGTTAAGTTCAATTTCGCAAGGGTCTTATCGGTGGCGGCCCTAAAGTGGAACGCACCAAACAAAACCAGCCCAAATCGGGGCTAAAGTGGTCTCTCTAACCACAAAAACAAAACTCGGTGGCCACAGGCTGAAACCACACCACCCCTTGCAAAATTCTCACACAAACGCTCCAGCCATGGTTCACAAATTCATCTCGCAAAACGCCCCATATCCCAAGGTAACACGTTTCCTTTCATCGTCCTCACACATGACGACCAATTGCCAACGTAGCGTTTGACGAACTTCATCACATAAAAAGGGTCACATGCTTTATATCAAAGAAGAATCACATGATAGGATTTGATTAACTTACGTACATAAATCACATGTTTAGAACCATATGCTATGATCAAGGAAAAATCACATAAATGAGAAAGGCGAATATGCTACATGAACATGAATCAAGAGAACTACATGAATTAGCCTAGCATAGAATTGAGAACCAACAAAACTAAACATAGGAGAGCAAAGTCAGCATAGGGAATTAGCATAAGGAATTAGCTACATAAACAAACAAGAGGATTGATCATCATTTGAATCAAGAAGAACAAACTAACCATAGGGGAATTGAAAGAGCAATAATAAGGCTAATAAGGAAGAATTTAACACAAGATCTAAAGCTAGGGAAAATGGAAAATTGAATCAAGAACGAAGATTGGCAAGGGTGGAGAACACCGCTTGCCTGAACCGAGACGATGCCGCGACTGCTGCTCTCCTCTTTCCTTGCCTTGCTTGCTCCCTTGCTCTCTTGCTTTCTCTTTGGGAATGAAGAAGAAGATGAAGAGAAGATGAAAATGAGAAACCCAATGCTCTGTTTCGGACTTATTTCCTCCAGAACAGAGCTGAACCGTTCGATGCAGAATCAAGGAAATGAACGGCACAAAACAAAAAAAAACTGGAAAAACTCGATTTTCGGGCCGGTCACGCCCTGTGTCACGCCCGTGACACAGGGCGTGTACCTTAAGCGGCGTCGAAAGGCGGCAAATTCCAGTTTATCCACACGGTACACGGCCGGGTACACGCCCGTGACGGGTCGGTCACGCCCGTGACCTAGGGCGTGTAGCCCGTGTCTCGACACCTCGTCGACAGAAAGTGTCGACACTCGACCCAGCTTGACACGCCCTGTGACACGCCCGTATCACAGGTCGTGTCCCCTCTCTCGACACTCAACACTCGATACTCGACGCTCGATACTCGACGCTCGATACTCGACACTCGACGAAGCGGGACACGGCCCGTGACACGCCCGTGTCACGGGGCGTGTACCCCATTCGTCGAGCTCAACTCGACGCAAGAAAAAATCGTCGAGTCAAGGAGGTCACGCCCAGGTCACGGCCTGGGTCACGCCCGTGTCAGTGGGCGTGTCTCGCACAAAAACGACCATTTTTCCCTTTTGTGAAAAATGTTTCTGTGACGTCCTAGACCATTTTTGCCTTAAGCACTTTTTACCCTTTTTTTGCTTCCTGAACCAGCAACCTATTTTGAGCAACATTACCAGGGCGCGAAAACAAATATGCAAGCATTCCCTAAGAGGCCTCACCGAGTCCCTCATTTGGACTCTGGTTTGCTGGGGAATCGTGCAACTCGGCAACCAAAACATCCACTCGCAAGCCCGCGGGAAAAACCATGCTCAAACGCCAGGCAAAGCCAACGTAACGCCCATCATGCGTTCGTAATCAAAAATCCGGGGCATTACACTTGCCCTCTTGGTGCCAGCCCCGACATCGCTGATGACATAGCTTGGAGCTGGGACTGCACTTCCTGCACCTGCCTCGTCAAAGCCTCATTACTTTGGCGAAGACTATCCATCAGGGCATTATTCTGCGCGCCCGAAGACTCGCCCTCGGATTGGGGAGTTTGCCTTGTCACTGGACGCTTCGACATCCTATAAACACGTTCACTCTTGTCAAGCTCAAACCCAACAAAACACACAACGGCTAAGTACAGACCATACATATAACAATATGAACATCAACTGCTAACTTGCTCTGGGAGTTTGAGAATGATGGTATGACTAACCTCAAGATGACTCACCGTCATCCCATTACCTTGTGCCTAACCAATGAATGCATGACTTTATTTGACCCAAAACCATGAGTGTACAAGTGTCATCATGTACATCTTTAGCTTGGCACGTTGTGCTCATGCAATGTTATGTTATGCGTGCTGTGCGATGCAATCTAGAAAAGGCCTTAATGCATGCCATGAGCGGTCGTACGCATCACAATGCTATGCATCCCATACTACATAGCATTGCATGCAACGAAGAAAAGAAAACGTGCTAGTCGCATCCATGTGGTAAGGTTATGCATCCCATACTACATAACCCGCACATGTTGCCCCTATGGTGGATCCATATACAACCACATATTATGCATCTCATACTACATAATATGCCTCGTATACTTCTTGTCATGCCATGAGTATAGTGTGAGTGCTTCGGCCAAGACATATTGATGGCACCTCGGTGTGTGTATGATATGATGCTTACAACCAAAACAGAAAGTTTGCCCGACCAATTGTCAAGCAAACCTCCCTCTGATACCAACTGTCACAACCCGCATTTCCTCAACGAGTACATCGTATCAAAGCAAGAGGAACTACGGGTTATGATGCCACGTCGTGCAGGGGATAACTGCACACGCTCAGACAACTCTTGACGCTTACTTTATGAGTTGAAATTCAACAGTGAAATGTAAGAAAACCTTTGGATGTTGTGGCCGTATCCCTCGGCCTTAGATATCAAAAACTGTTTTTATACGCAGCGGAAATACTTTGTTTATTTATGATGAGCTCCTATATGCAGTCTATAGTGATACTACTATAAGAAATTCTCTTTGTTTACGTCATTTGGAAAATACGTCTTAGTTGATCAAAACATGTATGCATGATATACAATAATAGGTTTTGTGTAGCTTAGAAAATACCTAATGCAACCTACCATAAATCCTTCCCAAGAGCAAGTAGACATCATCCACATGAGTCACATAGCAGTCTATTATTCATACATCACAAGTAAAGAAAACCACCAATGGGCGCCAACCAACTGACACGAACAGATTGGGGGGCACGTATGTCTGTACAGTAAAGGAAAGAACTACCTCGCTACGTAAGCTCGGCTACCTCCCAAGAAACTCCACCAACAAACCTAGCCGCTCAACCGGCTACAACCTGCACCTGAGGCATTCAAGAAAGAATACCTCAGCAATCAACCAAGATATACAAAAGAGAGCATGAATTTCATAATCGATAAAGAAGGGACTTACCGACCCCGTAGCAATGTTTCATATAAGTAAAAAGAGTGCATAAAACAAGTGCGTACAAGTAGTAAACAATGTCATTCCAAAGTGTCAACCGCACCAAGTGCGTACAAGTTCAACAAGTCCTGCTCCACCCGCAGGAGCAAAAGGGCAATACACATGCCCAAACTCAGCATCTTACAAACAAGAAACAACCAAACGAGTGAAACATAAGCAGCAATTAAGTTCAATTCCGCAAGAGTCTTTCGGTGGTGGCCCTAAAGTGGAACGCACCAAGCAAAACCAGCCCAAATCGGGGCCAAAGTGGTCTCTCTAACCACAAAACCCAAAACCCGGTGGCCACAGGCTGAAACCACACCACCCCTTACAGAATTCTCACACAAACGCTCCTGCCATGGTTCACAATTCGCCTCGCAAAACGCCCCATAACCCAAGCTAAACACGTTCCTTTCATCGTTCTCACGCATGACGACAAGTTGCTAGAAAAGTAATTAAGCTATAATCTACATGAATTACATGATGAGGAACAAGAACAAATCACATGATTAGGCAAGAAAAAGGCTACATGAACATGAATAAATAGAGCTACATGAGTCACATGAACAAGATAAATGACATGAAGCAACCTATCATAGACTTGATAACCAAAGAAAACTAAGCATGGAAATCATATTCATGGAGTACAGGACATTCAAAAGCATAATCATAAAGCTAGTGAGGAAGAACTCAACACAAGAAGAACAAGCTAGGGAATTTGAAAGATAAGCACTAGCTATGTTGGCACAATCAAAATCAAGAAAGAAGATTGACAAGGGTGAAGAACACCGCTTGCCTGAACCGAGACGATGCCGCGACGGCTGCTCCTCTCTTTCCTTGCCTTGCTTGCTCCCTTGCTCTCTTGCTTTCTCTTTGAGGATGAAGAAGAAGATGAAGAGAAGGTGAAATGAGAAAGACAATTCTCTGTTTCGGCCTTATTTCCTCCAGAACAGAGCTGGGCTGTTAGATGCAGAATCAAGGAAATGAACGGCACAAAAAAACTGGAAAAAGTCGATTTTCGGGCCGGTCACGCCCTGTGTCACGCCCGTGACACAGGGCGTGTACCATAAGCCGGGTACACGCCCGTGACGGGTCAGTCACGCCCGTGACCTAGGGCGTGTAGCCCGTGTCTCGACACCTCGTCGACACAAAGTGTAGACACTCGACACAGCTTGACACGCCCTGTGACACGCCCGTGTCAAAGGCGGTGTCCCCTCTCTCGACACCCGACACTCGATACTCGACACTCGACACTCGACACTCGACAAGCTGAACACGCCCTGTGACACGCCCGTGTCATAGGCCGAGTACCCTCTCTCGACACCCGACACTCAACAGGGGCGTGTACCTTGCTTGCTCCCTTACTCTCTTGCTTTCTCTTTGAGGATGAAGAAGAAGATGAAGAGAAGGTGAAATGAGAAAGACAATTCTCTGTTTCGGACTTATTTCCTCAAGAACAGAGCTGGACCGTTAGATGCAGAATCAAGGAAATGAACAGCACAAAAAAACTGGAAAAAGTCGATTTTCGGGTCGGTCACGCCCTGTAAGACCCCCCTCCCCCTTACCAAGGAGGGCTACCGGATCTTATGCCCAGAACCGCCGTCTTACGGTGGCACTAACTCACGGGTTAGCCGACACCGCAACACGCCGATTCTGCCGGCTAGTACGATCATAAACCTGCAGGCCAATATGAGAAATAAGAAGTATAATGGAGTATAAAATGCCATCAGTCCACAAGTCACAGTACAATCATATAAAGGAAATGAATAGTACAATAGTCCACAGTATAGTACAGAGGAAAGAGTAAAAAGGGCTTATGCCCAGTACATCAAATCTCTCTCTCTCTCACAAAATAGTAAATGCGGAAGCTAAACTAGAACATCAAGACTCGTCCCACCTGAGGACGCACAGTAGTAGTGGTAGCCTGCTGAAGCGGTATCTGCTCCTCATGTCCTGCCTCCTCGACGTGCTGGTGCTCCATCTCCACGGGCTCCTAAAAATAGTTGGTCACCGACCATTAGTCAAAAAGACTAAGTCGTTTCCTCCGCACCTCGCCCCGCAGCTCCTAGGCACCGAGCGGGAGGACGAAGCGGAGGACAACAAGGGGTAGCAAAATGGAAGCAGGTGACAATATCTATCTAAAGTGGTGCTAAGTAATGAAATTCTACACTAGCAATGCTAAGTACAGTATAAGTAGTAAGTAAGTAAGTACGGTGCAGTAAAGGAGAGTAAAGAAACAGCAGTATAAACAAGTAAAGCTACCACTAAGCTATCATCCAAACGTACCCTAACTTATATAAGTGCCCATACAAATATATAAGTTAGGATTTCCGGGAAATTTAACTTATCATATAAAAGAGCCCATACTAATTTATATGATAAGGATCTATGAAGCGTATGACCTAATATGAATGAATGATATGATGCAATTTTATGCGCAGGCAAGTGCAACTCACACACAACGACTCTGTGATCACAGACCTTTAGTTCCCACTTTTTGAGAGCTAGCATCACTCTCGGGTACCACCACTGTGGCTACGGCAGCAGCGGAGCGGGCGTCTCCGCTTCTAGACCGGTATGCACACTACCAAGCCTTAGACCCCTCTCATACGCCTCTGTACACGTCCAAGGTGCACTCTAGAGTCTCGCGTACGTACTTTGCTGACAAACCCGTCAGTCTTGTTGGGTCGGATGTGTGTTATCGGGGGTCGTCCTCCAGACCGCAGTGTAAAACAACCCACTGGCCCCTCTAACTCCCACAACCGCCTGGTGCACCGTACTGCCATCGGTGTGACGATCGGCCAGTACCGCATGCCCCGCCACGATATTTATGCACATACAAGTAATTCATACCGAGCCTTCCGCTCGCAGGACCAAAACCCGTCCTGAAACCCTCAAACCCAAACCCGGGTGAGAACGCACATCAGTGCCTTTATACCAACTCCCTCAAACCCCAAAACGGGTGAGCATATATCATGAATCTCCCCAGCCCCCACACGGGCGAGAAGGTACAACAATGCCCTAACCTATTAAACTACTCTTGCCTACGATTTATTATACCTAGAGATTTAAGGTTAATCCCAGGACTGCCCCCGGTATTCCCTGTGAAGGGCTCTCAAGGGGCACTAGGAACTGTGTTGGGATTACGCCCAGCGTTCCCTTTCGCAAGGATATTTATTTTAGTTGATGGCTACCCATGTAGCACCCCAGCTCTCCTTATTGCTTAAGTATAACCCTAGTGACTTAAGGTATTACCGGGAACCGACGGTCTTCCGCCGATCCCCCACTCCAGTTGATGACCAAGACTTGCACTTTTGATCCCTCACTAAGACAACTCTACCCGCCAGGGTTTCTCATGTTGAACTCTCTCTTATTTCTGCTGATAATCAATCCCCTGGTAATTCCCTAAGGTAAGAC
The DNA here is from genome assembly GCA_039583875.1 of Platanthera guangdongensis. Taxonomy (NCBI): domain Eukaryota; kingdom Viridiplantae; phylum Streptophyta; class Magnoliopsida; order Asparagales; family Orchidaceae; genus Platanthera; species Platanthera guangdongensis. The sequence continues at coordinate 172,680,021 of CM077150.1, read as the reverse complement.
CTATTTGTGTTATATGCAGACCATGACCTATGTTTACCCTAGAAATGTGATCTTCCAAAACTTAAGGCATCTTGCCTCTAAATATTTATCCTATGGTATTATGGACTAAGGGAACTACCCTAAGGATTCTCATAATTTTTCCTGGCCAAATGGTCATTTAATTAATTCTTTTAATTTAAATGCTCGGCCACTTTACACATGAAGTGATTTAATTAAGCATCCTCTGACTTAGGAAATTTTTCCTGAGATGTATATTAACCAAATATCACTGCCTTCAGAATTTCATAATTTTCCTTAAATTATTTATTGTCATTTTCTATTTAATAACAATCCCGTATAAATTCCATTTTACACATGAAGTATAAGCATTATATTCTCAAAAATTCCAGAAAAATTACAAAGCCTTTAAGACACTAAATTATGGCTATTGGCAGAGAATCATCAAAATTGAATGTAAGATGGCCTATGGGGTTCCATTATAAGTTATTTACCAAAATACCATTGTACTAATTTAACACAAGTAATGCATCCAATAAATTCTGAGAAATTCATGAAAAACTCATAACAACATTTTATGACAGTAGAATAAATCCCAAATTTTTCAGAGGTATAAATATATCATTTCAAGAATTATCATGATAAGGGTAAAATGGGAAATTTAGGGTATCTACTCCAAGGTTCTTCAAAACAGAGAAATCATAATTTTCCTAAGTCAAATGTGATGTAATCTATGCCTTGGCAAAGTTGTTTGGATTTGTACTTGAATACATCCTATTTTCCAATTTTTAATTCCAAAATAGCTATTTTAAAATAAATTCCAATAAATGGAATTTTGATTCCAAAAATTCCCTTATTAATTTGAGGAGTGAAATTTACCCTAATGAACCACTGTAAATAATTTCATGACTCATGCATGTAACTATTGGGCTAAATTCACCAAATTGCATTTTTACTATTTGCACACCAAGCCTTAACATAGGCTAGCACATGCAAGTGGATTCTCCCACATGCAGTGATCCCAAGGTGCTGAAAATTTTATCATGCACCAAGGGTGACCTCACTGACCCACCACCAAAATTTGGGGCCATGGGGAGGAGTAGAACTCCATATATGCAATTAATTTAAATTTTGATATTTTACCAAAAACTATAGGAAAATGTTTTCTAAAAATTCCTAAATTTTGGCAGGAGGTAAGTAAGCCCTAATCATGCATGTGCCCAAAATCTGGGGTCATGGTGACTTAATATTGAGACTAGGGCATCCAATATAATTTTTGACTTAGTCTAGGACCAGTCCTAGGAGAAATGTCCTACAGGGCTGTACACTACACCAAAATGTATGTTTAGGGTGGCATTTTAAAGGTAAGACCCTAGGCTACATTTTTCATTAAGGGCCTAAGTTCTGAAAATGCTTCTAAGAGGCCTAAATTTAACATGCAAGGGTACTGATTAAATGTGACAGAAAATGACACTATTCATATATTAATTAATTTAATTCATTTAACTGTTTGCACGAATCTTGAAGCAAAACCTACGGGATCTGGTCATCGTCCCCGATGAGTTAACGGCCACGATTTATTCTACCTGGACGATGTTGGCCGGCCTTTTCCGGCCAGCTGAGCCACCACCACCGCCGGCGGATATCGCCACCACCTTCGTTAAGGTGGGGGCTAGCGTTTCCCGGCGGTGGGGCCGCCGGAGTTGGCTCCTCCGGCGAACCCGAGCAAGAAATGAAAAGCCCGTATTTCTCCATTTCCTCACATGGCATCGGGCTCGATTGAGCCCGATATCTCCCTAGGTCGATCTAGAAAGTTAGTACGGGAAGAGGTGAAGTGAAACGCACCATAATCGGGGCTTGGCTGCGGGTCAGGCGGCGGTTTGCCGTGGTGGTGGTGCGCCGGCGAGCTCCTCCCCGAAAGTTGCATTCTCCACCGTTCTCCATGTGTAAGTAGTCGAATTCCACTCCTCTCGGCCTTCTGAAGCTGATGGTGAGCTCTGTTTGGACTGAGGTGGGCTATAAGTGGAGATATCTCCAATGCTAGCTCGGTTTTGGGCTTTGGAGATTTCACCCAGCTGCCATGTGGCTCTCAGCTCTGGAATTCTGCTGGAAATGAAGAGGGGAGGTCAGCCACTTGGTTTTGGGCAGCCTAAGTCAGCTGATGGGGTGGCCATGTGGCCACCATTTCCTTCATTCCTCTTTCTCTCTCCTCTTCTCCTAAAATTTCCAAATTTACCCCCTTGCATGCATTCTCTCTCCTGATTTAGAGGGGTAGGGTTGGTCTTGTTCACTTGGGCTGACTATGGGCCAATTTTGGTGGGCTTGGTCCAAGGGGAAAATGACTTGGCCTTCATTTCATTTCTTAGGTCAAATTGTTGACCAATTTGACTTTTGGGGTTGACTGGTCAACTATGGTGGGTGGACTGGCCCCACCTGGTGGAAATGGGTCTAGTGGCACAACCCAACTTGGTTTGGGTCAAGGGGGTGCCCCACTTAGGTTAATTAGGCCTATGGGTGTGGGTTTGACCAAATTAAGCCCAAGGTTGACCTTGGTCAACTGGGGTCAAAATGTTGACCCAGTGACATACCCTAGGGTCCACTTAGATTGTCTTTAGGGTTAGGGTAATGTGGTGGGGTCATGGTGTGGCTAGGGTCCCCTCTTAGGCTAGTTTGACCTAGTTTGACTATGGTCTTATAGTGGGCCCCACATGGCTACCACCCACTACCTGGGGTCAAACCTAGTTGGTCTCCTCAAATTTCACCTCATGCCTAACCCAATCTAAGTTGAGGGGTCTAGAAGTAACATGGGATGTTACAAATTCCAATAAACAAGAAAATAATTTCGTCCCCGAAATTTAAGTTCGGGTCTACGGGGTTCTATTTGCAAGAATTATCAAGAATCTTAAAAGCATAACTTAAATGTACCTGATGCGAATAGCTCCGGGTGTTGCTCCAGCATCAGATCTCTCGGCTCCCAAGTGTGCTCCTCCCGTCCATGGTTGGACCACAGCACCTTCACAAGGGGAACCTTCTTCTTCCGCAACACTCGGATGGCTGTATCGTCAATCCGGATCGGCTCCAATCTCACTGATCTGTCAGGCTCCACCGGTCCGGCTGTAGTAGTGATGTGCTGCTCCGGCCGAAGGAGAGCTCTCCGTAAGGAAGAGACATGGAAGACGTCATGTAGTGCACCCAACTCCGGTGGCAGCTGCAGTCGGTAAGCTAAGGGGCCGATCCGCTCCAGGATCAGGTAGGGCCCCATGTATCGTGGACTGAGCTTCTTGTGCCTCCGCACCCGCGAAACACCGTGTACCGGACGTATCTTCAAGAATACCCTGTCTCCAACCTGGAACTCCACCTGCCGGTGCCGAGCATCATAATACTTTGCCTGCCTGCTCTGGGACTCCAGTAGCCGATCCCTGATCAATCGAATCTGAGCCTCAGTGTCCTCTATATAATCGGATCCCAGAGCCCTGGTGTCCACATCCTGTACCCATGATAGCGGTGTCCGGCATCTCCTCCCATAAAGCGCCTCGTACGGAGCCATCCTGATGCTAGCCTGGTGGCTGTTATTATACGAGAACTCGATCAATAGTAGCAGCCTCTCCCAGGGCCTCCCCGTATCCAATATGCATAATCTGAGCAGGTCCTCCATGGTCCGGATGGTCCGCTCGGTCTGCCCGTCGGTCTGCGGGTGGAAGGCGGTACTAAAGGTAAGCCGAGATCCCAAGTGAGCATGCACGGCCCTCCACTCGCTCGAAGTGAACCGACCATCACGGTCCGAAACAATAGTCCTGGGGATACCATGATATCTGATGTACTCCTCCACAAATAGTCTCACCAGAACTGCAACTGGGGCATCCTTCCGAACTGGAATAAACCGCGCGACTTTGGTCAATCTGTCCACTATAACCCATATAGAATCATGTCCGGAGTGGGAGCGAGGCAATCCGTGTACAAAGTCCATAGCAATGTCCTCGAACTTCCACTCTGGAACTGGCAGTGGCTGTAATAAACCCCCCCGGGCTCTTGCATTCCGCCTTCACACGCTGGCAGGTCTCGCAATGGGTCACAAAATCCGTGATCTCCCTCTTCATCCCGGGCCAATACATAGATCTCCGCAAATCTGCCCACATCTTGGTGATGCCGGGGTGCACTGAATATCTCGAGCAATGTGCCTCTCGGAGTATGTCATCTCGAATACTGCCCCCTGCTGGTATGTAGATGCGCCCCCGGAACCGAAGAAGATCATCCTGTAGTGTGTAGTCCTCGACCTTGCCCCTCTCTAGGGCACTGAAAATCGGCTGTAACGCAGCATCCAGCCTCTGATGTGCTCGGATGCGCTCCTGTATATCATCGCAGCTGATCACTGAGCTCAAATACTCTCTATATACCACTGGCTCGGTCTCGGACACCACGGTAATGTGCATGTCCTCCATCATCTGAAGCAGCTCTATGGACATCAATCGGGGCTCCGATCCAGAAGTGCCGGCCCTCCTGCTCAAAGCATCCGCAACCGTGTTCGCTTTTCCCGGATGATAGTGGATCTTGTAATCATAATCACAGAGAAACTCCAGCCACCTCCTCTGTCTCAGGTTTAGGTCCTTCTGAGTATCGATATACTTGAGATTCTTGTGATCTGAGAAGATGTCACAATGAATCCCATATAAGTAATGCCTCCATATCTTCAGGGCGAAAACCACAGCCCCGAGCTCTAGATCATGTACTGGATAGTTATGCTCATGCTTCTTCAACTGTCTCGAAGCATAAGCGATAACGTGTCCATGCTGCATCAAGACTGCACCCATCCCCTGATAAGAGGCGTCCGTGTAAATTTGGAATCCTTCGCTCCCGGATGGAAGCGCAAGAATAGGGGATGAGATGAGCCGGTCCTTCAGCTCCTGAAAAGCCGTCTCACACCGCTCTGACCAAACAAAATCAGCATCCTTCTTCGTCAAGGACGTGAGGGGGGGTGCTATCCTTGAGAACCCCTCCACGAACTTGCGGTAATAGCCTGCTAGTCCCAAGAAACTGCGGATGTCAGATGCGGTCTTCGGCCGTGGCCAATCCCTCACCGTCTCTATCTTGGCTGGGTCCACAGCCAACCCAGCCCCACTGATCGTGTGCCCCAGGAATGCCACCTCCTGCAACCAGAACTGGCACTTCGAAAATTTTGCGTACATCTGTGTCTCCCTCAACCTCTGCAGGACCTGTGCCAAGTGCTCCGTATGCTCCTCCTGAGTCCGAGAATAAATGAGGATGTCGTCGATGAATACTATCACGAAGCGATCCAAGAAAGGCTCGAAGACACGGTTCATCAGACTCATGAATGCAGCAGGAGCATTCGTGAGCCCAAAAGGCATCACCGTGAATTCGTATAGTCCATAGCGCGAACTGAAAGCCGTCTTCGGTATGTCTTCTTCCCTGATACGGAGCTGATAGTAGCCGGATCGCAGATCTAACTTGGAGAACCAGAATGCTCCCTGTAGCTGGTCAAATAACTCATCTATCCGAGGCAGAGGATAGGTGTTGCGGACCGTCAACCGGTTCAGCTCCCGGTAATCTATACATAATCGCAGTGATCCGTCCTTCTTCTTCACAAATAGAACTGGTGCTCCCCATGGCGATGAACTAGGCCGTACAAATCCTGACTCGACTAGCTCCTGCAGTTGAGTTCTGAACTCTGCTAACTCTCTAGGAGCCATCCTGTAGGGTGCTCGGGACACCGGCTTCGCTCCCGGCACTAGCTGGATCCTGAAATCCAAGTCTCTAGCAGGCGGTAGCCCGGGCAATTTCTCCGGGAATACGTCGGCGAAATCCCGAACCACCGGAATATCTGAGATAGTCGCCTCCGTTCCCACCATCTCGAAGCAGACAATATAGACTTCTTCACCCTGCTCATGGGCCTTCACAGCCTGTATAGAAGATAATAGTAGGTGGCAGATAGGCTGGATACCTTCAACGATAACATGGGAGTCGCCATGTCTCAGCGTGATCCTCCTGGACGGACAATCTATCTGGGCATGGTTCCGATGCAACCAGGCCATGCCCAAGATCAAGTCAAAGTCTTGCAGCTTCAGGATAGTTGCCGGCGCCTCGAAAGCCTTGCCGCCTATCTCGGCCTCCATGTCACAATGTGCAGTAGTCCGCAGCTCCGATCCATCGGGTAGGCGTACCCTCATCTCTAGTCCAGGGAACCTCTCCACGCCTTCGAGTCCGTCGATGAAGGCCTCGGATACGAACGAGTGCGAAGCACCCGTGTCGAAAAGAGTATGAGCGGGCTTGCCGCTGATCATGACTATGCCTGAGGTTTGTTTATGTGAAGGTTAATGGTTATCCTATGGTTCCAAGTACTATATATATATCATTGGAAAATTTAAGGAAACTCAAAATTAACTTCAAGTACCTGTAATGACCTCCTCGGGATTTCTCGGCTCTGTGAGGTCCAAGGCGTATATCTGCTCCTGCTCGCTCCTCCTGCCATGATATCCCCGGCCTCGCCTCGTCCTCGGCCTCGTCCTCGGCCTCGTCCTCGGCCCTGCTGTACGGGGGCCACTGGAGGTGGAGGAGGAGGAGGGGGATGGAATCGATGCGGGCACTCCGACCTGATGTGCCCTGGCTGGCGGCATCCATAACAAACCACTTGTCGGTGGCCTCGGTCATCCTGTCTCCTCGGATCGTGCATCTGTAGAGGTGGGGGAGCCAAAGCTGGAGGAGGCCCCTGCTCCTGCCTGAAGTTGGGACGACGACGTCCCCCACCCCTCCTGTATCCAATGGTCCTGCCCCTCTGAGAGCCCCTACTGCTCTCACCTGATGTCGATCCATCAAATGGTCTCTTCCCTCCGGCTCGCACCATCAGCTGGTCAGCCTCCAGCTTCTTCGCCATCTCGATGATCTGCCTGGATGTGCCATGTGAAATGAATAACAGAGCCTGCCTCAGATCATCCCTGAGGCCCCGGTAGAACCTCTTTGCGTACCTCCTGTCGTCGGTGTCCTGAATCCCCGCGAACCTGGCCAAGTGGGAGAACTCCCTCTGGTACTCTATCACAGATCTAGTCCCCTGCTTGAGGTTCAAAAACCTCTCCTCCAAAGCATCCCTGTCCGTAGCAGAGATGAAGTGCTCCAGGAACACATCGCCAAACTCCTCCCAAGAAATCTCTGACAACTCAAAGTCCGCATAAGTAGTCTCGCGGACTGACTTCCACCATCTCTTCGCGTGGGCCTCTAGCACGGAGGTGGCTAGAGGTACTGCCTGGCCGACTGGGCAGCTGATGCCCGCTAAGATCTCGTGTATGGCCTCCAGCCATTCTTCCGTCTTCACTGCATCCTCTGTCCCACGGTACGTCGGTGGGGACAGGCTCTTGAATGCACTCAGCCAGCTCGACCCCGGATTTGGCTGTGGAGCGGGACTTGCTGGGCTCTAAAGGCATCCAAAATCGCCGTCAGGGTCTGCCCCATCTCCGTATGTAGGAATGGAGTGGCAGCTGGAGGGGGAGGAGCCGCATTTTGCGGCGCTGCGACCTGTGGAGGTTGCATAAAGGTAAGGTTAAAGCAAAATTGGCCTATTAAATTGTACTTTGTGGACCATTTCTGTGACTTTTGTACATGGGCACACCACTGCTTCCGCTGCATAGTTTGTCCGCAAACTAATGCTGGGGCGGGGGTGGTCCCATGTTGTGGACTTCTTTCTCATATGATCGTTGTTCAAGTGATACCAGTTTAATCTTCAGCCAGTTGGAGCTCGGGGCTTGTTGTTGCACCGGAGCATGCTGTGCCTTAAAAGCATCAAGAATGGCGGTAAGCGTTTGCCCCAACTCAGACTGTTGGAACTGAGTGGGTATGGGAGGGGTAGGAGTACCCCCCATCGGCTCAACATGCAGTGGAACCTACACGTACACGACAAATTTGTGGTCAGGTTGGCTAATCGTAGGGTCAAAGTTGGACAAACTTAATGTGAATTACATATGGGCACACCACTGCTTCCGCTAAGTCAGTTTGTCCCCAAACTGACTAATCAAACGGGGGTGGCACCATTGTTGAATGACTTCGTAGTTGAGGATCGTGGCAAACTGATACCATTTGTAAGACCCCCCCTCCCCGGATCCCAAAACACGGCACGAAGGGGGAGTCTTATGCCCGGAACAGCCGCCTTGCGGTAGCATTAGCACACAGGCTAACCTGTACCACAAGACGCCTATCCCGCCGGCCACAACAATATCAATAAAATCATGCCAACCCAACCAAATATATAAGCAAGAGAAGTCAAAATCCACACTAAGTATATAAAGTCCAAATACATCAATAATGAGAAGCTAAAACATGCTTCTACAATATATCAGAGTACAGCTAATCTTTGCCCAAACGGGCTACATCAGAGTAAGCAAAACACTAACATCAGTAACAGACGGTATCGACGGCACCGTCACGTCAGGCCCTGTCGTCCTGGCCTGGCTGTCCTGCGGCGTAGTCTGCGGCTGCTCTACCTGCGGCGTGACCTCCTAAAAAGGAAGACGTAGCAACCGTTAGTCGAAACGACTAAGTGGTTTCACATCCGCTCCCCCGGCGACTCCTCGGCACCGGGCGGAGAAAAGGAACAAGAGTATAGTATATGTAACAAGTAAGCAAGTAAAGGAAGTGCAAACAGGTGGCAGTAGTGTAAGAGAAACAGTATCATAATCAGCATTTATATAAGAGCTACAACTAGACTAGCAAGTATAAGAGCTACAACAGGAAAGTAACTTAACTTATAAGGATGCCCATACAAACTTATAAGTTAAGGATCGGGTTACATAAAAGTAACTCATCGTATAGGAGTGCCCATACAAACTTATACGATGAGGATCTTGTTGTGCAATGTATGAAATGCTATGAATGCTATGTAATGACTCACCCATGCACACCCATGCAATAGCTATGTCGACACAGACTGTAGTTCCCACTTTTCGAGCAGGTAGCTAACCTCTCAGGCATCAGCCGCCGTGGCCAGACGGTGACAGTAGAACGGGCACTTCTACTACTAGGCGGGTATCACACTACTTCACCTAGGCCTCCGTACGCCTCAACGCTAAGAACACAACAGCGGAGCCCATGCGTACTATGGCCCAGCGGGGTCTTGGGTAGATGTGCACCAAGAACACAGCCCGAACTGGCCTTGTGTGACCCGGAAGGGGCCTCGGAAGAAAGCACGAGGACACAGCCCAACCGTCCACATGGTCGGAGGGGCCTCGGAAGAAAGCACGAGGACACAGCCCAAACCGACCAAGTCTAACCGTCAACTCCCGTCGGTGTGACGACTGGCGAGCCCGTAGACCTGCCACACTATCCTTAACCCGGGATTACGACACCGCGTGTCGACTCACACCACATGCAAACACCACATCAACATATCATGGAAGGGGCCTCGGAAGTAAACACGAGGACACAGCCCAACCATCCATCCACACCTATCTCATCACAACAAAACAAGTGACGGTCAACACCGCAATTTCGTTCTTCCACAATACTACCCGTAGGGAGACGACGCTTTAAGTGTTGAACTAATAAATTTCATTTCACCAAATCAACATATCATGGCCATAGTTTAATCTTCTATATGTCATTCCATATGAACTCTACATAAGACTTATATGATGCGCATATGTTATAATCTATCAACATCTTATCAATTCGATTCGATTAAACATAAAGGAAACCATCCAAATCTCAAGACAACTTGCAATAATAAATCAGTTGTATGCATTCTAAATAATAAACACCATCATTCAAAGTTCTTCGGTGATTAGCATCAATTATTTAATCTTGACAGAATTCCACCGACTCTTGTTGCACTTTATATAAAACCAGAATTCTAAGTGTATCACTAATCTGGACAGCAATTTCGACCGGAGATTCCCGAGCCTACAGGAATCCGGTGGAGGCGTGTAACCCCTCGTTGGAAAGATCTTTTCATGATCTACAACTTTCATATTCAGGTCACAACCCAGATCTGACAATAACTTATTCGAAATCGGCTTCGAAGTTCGCTGCGCACAGAACACGATTTCTGTGTACAGGAAATTGCCGGACAGCAAACTCGATTAGGTTTTTCCGGGGCCACAGACATCACCTGAAGTCGTGCAACCACTCGTTGGAAAGGTATTTCCAAGGGCTACAACTTTCGTGTTTAGCGAAAAGCCCAGATCTGCCCCTATCCTACATGAAAATGACATAGAAGATCGTTGCGCGCAGAATACAGATTCTGCGCGCATCTTAAAGGAAAATGAACGGCATCGGTTCGTCTTCCTCGTCAAGGCGATCGTTCCTAAATTTTCCAGAAATATTCTCCTCCCTTATTCAACCTCAAAGGCCATAAACTCCTCACGAAACCATTCACCCATCATCGTATTGAAGAAAAGGGGAAGGGTTGAAGAGATCTAAAATCTAGGATTCAAATCCAAGCATGGCCAAACCTAGAATCTTCTCCTCTCCATCAAGTTCTCTTGAACCGATGTCTCTCCTAAATACCTAAGATCTAGCACCAAGGGAGAGGGTAGGAAACTCACGTTGACTCCAGCGGTACCACCATTTCCGGCCATGGATCGCGTAGTTCTCCTTGGCGACATCTTCTCTTTCGCGGCGACGGCGGATCTCCTTCGGTAAAACTTGCTCCTGCAGTTTTTCTCTCACCAGGAAGTCTCACAGGAAATAGGGGAAGGAAAAGAGAATGAAAAACGGCTAGGGTTTCTCTGCCCCCTTATAAGCAAAATGTGACACGGGTAGGGACACGGCCGTGTCCGTACCCGTGTCCTGCTTCCGCGAAACGGCCGTGGCGGTTTCCATGTCGGTTCACTGTTTGACACGGGTAGGGACACGGCCGTGTCCCAACCTGTGTTCACATGACACGGCCGTGTGCCTGGCCGTGTCATTGGCCGTGTGCATCTTCAGTTACATCTCGCCACTTCTCGTCGAGCCCAACTCGGCGCACACGGGTAGGGACACGCCCGTGTCACTACCCGTGTCACTTAGTGTCGACCCCGCTCGACGATCTCGACACGGCTCGTCGAGATCATCTCGACGCACACGGGTAGGGACACGGCCGTGTCACTACCCGTGTCACTTGATCTCGACGACTCTCGACGATTCTCGACGATCCCGACACGGCTCGTCGAGATCATCTCGACGCACACGGGTAGGGACACGGCCGTGTCTCTACTCGTGTCACTTCTCTCTGCACTGATTTCTCCCCTTCTCCACAAGTGCAGCCCAATTCCCTGCACTTCTCAGGACTCGAGTCAACCCTCCTGACTCAAAACACACACACTAGGGGCCTAGAGCGATTCGGGACGTTACAAATCCTATAAACAAAATAAAAGATTTCGTCCCCGAAATCAGGCTTAGGCTGTGTGGAGAAAAACCTAACAGAAAGTTTATCACATGTTTTTAAATAAGGTTACCTTGTGCAAACAGCTCCGGGTAGCGTTGCTGCATCAAATCCATTGGCTCCCAAGTGTACTCCTCCTTCCCATGATTCAACCATAGCACCTTTACTAAGGGAACACTTTTGCGGCGCAAAGTCCTTGTCTCGCTGTCAACAATCCGTACCGGCTCTAGTCGCACAGACCTATCTGACGCCACCGCACCATCAGTAGTGGGAATATACTGGTCGGGCCGCAACAATGCTTTTCGAAGCGACGACACATGGAACACGTCGTGGAGATTTTCTAGTTCTGGTGGTAACTCCAACCGATAGGCCAACGGGCCGATCCTTTCTAGTATAGTATAAGGCCCAACATACCTTGGGCTGAGCTTTTTCACTCCACGCACCCGCGACACTCCATGCATCGGCCGAATCTTAAGGAACACTTTTTCGCCCACCTGGAACTCCACCATCCGGTGCTTTTTATTATAATATTTCGCCTGTCGACTTTGAGCCTCCAACATGCGATCCCGTATCAATCTGACCGCAGCATCAGTATCATCTATGTATTCGTTTCCCAATGCCTTTGGATCTTCATCTTGCACCCAAGACAAGGGAGTCCTGCACCTTCTTCCGTAAAGGGCTTCATGGGGCGCCATACCGATGCTTGCTTGATGACTATTGTTGTAGGAGAATTCCACCAGGGGCAAGAGTCTTTCCCATGGCTCTCCTCTGTCCAACACACATAGCCTCAACAAATCCTCCAGCGTTCTGATTGTCCGCTCTGACTGTCCGTCAGTCTGAGGATGAAAAGCGGTACTAAAGGTTAGGCGTGAGCCCAAATACGCCTGCACCGCCTTCCACTCATTTGATGTAAACCGACCATCCCTATCCGAAACAATCGTCTTGGGCACGCCATGATACCGTACAAATTGCTCCACAAAAAGGCGTACCAAAACATCCACGTGTGCTTCCTTCTTCATTGGAATGAACCGGGCCACCTTTGTCAGTCGGTCCACAATAACCCACACCGAATCATTCCCGGAGCGGGAACGAGGTAGCCCATGAACAAAATCCATGGAGATATCCTCGAACTTCCATTCGGGGATGGGCAGCGACTGCAACAAACCACCGGGACTCCTGCATTCAGCCTTCACTCTTTGACAAGCTTCGCAATGTGTAACATAGTAGCGAACATCCTTCTTCATTCCCGGCCAACATATGGTCTTCCGCAGTCCGGCATACATCTTAGCAATACCCGGATGCACTGAATATTGAGAGGAATGCGCCTCTCTCAATATATCTTCCCGAATTTTGCCGCCCTTGGGAATATAAAGTCGGCCACGAAAATAAACGAGACCGTCTTTTAGTGTGTACTCATCGGTGGTCCTATCTTCAATTGCCTTGATTGTCGGGGCCAAGGACGCATCCATTCCTTGCTCCACCCGTATCCGGTCTCGGATATCACAAACTATGCTCATGTTGGCCAAATACTCCGCATATTCCGCCGAAGGATCCTTGAATACTAGAGTAATTTCCATCTTCTCGATCATCCGAGCCAACTCCATACTCATCAGCCGAGACTCTGGGCTAGAGCCTGGCACTTTTCTACTCAAGGCATCGGCTACCGAGTTCGCTTTCCCGGGGTGGTAGTTCATGGTGAACTCATAGTCGCATAGAAATTCCAACCACCGCCGTTGTCTCAGGTTCAACTCCTTCTGAGTGTGAACATACTTCAAGTTTTTGTGATCGGAAAAGATCTCGCAGTGGACGCCATATAAATAATGCCTTCAGACCTTCAAAGCGAACACCACTGCTCCTAACTCCAAATCATGAACCGGGTAATTGATTTCATGTTTCTTTAACTGCCTTGAAGCATAAGCGATCACATGCCCGTGCTGCATCAGCACCGCTCCCATCCCTTGATATGATGCGTCTGTGTAAACCTGAAATCCTTCCTTCCCAGACGAAAGTGCAAGGATGGGGGCGGAGGTAAGCCTATCCTTCAACTCTTGAAATGCTGCTTCACATTTAGGTGTCCACTCAAATGGCACACCCTTCTTCGTCAAGGAGGTAAGAGGAAGGGCAATCTTGGAGAATCCTTTCACGAACTTGCGGTAGTAGCCAGCAAGTCCAAGAAAGCTTCGTACATCGGCCGCCGACTTCAAGGGCGACCACTCCTTCACGGCCCGCACCTTAGCTGGGTCCACAGCTAATCCTGCCCCACTGATCACATGCCCCAAGAAGGCAACCTCCTTAAGCCAGAATTCACACTTGCTAAACTTGGCATACAAGGCGTGCTCCTTTAATTTCTTCAAAACTAAGGTCAGGTGCTCGACATGCTCCACCTCCGTCTTTGAGTAGACCAAGATGTCGTCGATGAAAACAATGACGAAGATGTCCAGATATGGTTCAAACACCTTGTTCATCAGGCTCATGAAGGCCGAAGGTGCATTTGTGAGCCCAAACGGCATCACTGTGAACTCATACAAACCATATCTCGAACTGAAGGCTGTTTTCTGAATATCCCCCTCTTGTATCCTCAACTGATAGTATCCAGAGCGCAAGTCTAGTTTAGAGAACCAGTGTGCTCCCACTAATTGATCGAACAACTCGTCGATCCGAGGTAGCGGATAAGTGTTCCGCACCGTTAATCGATTGAGTTCCCGATAATCTATGCACAATCGCAGGGTTCCATCCTTCTTCTTCACGAACAGCACCGGGGCACCCCATGGTGATGAACTGGGGCGAACGAACCCTGAATCTACTAGTTCTTGCAATTGAACTCTAAACTCCGCGAGTTCTTTCGGGGCCATTCTGTACGGGGCCTTAGATACAGGCTTGGCACCTGGTACTAAATTAATCTGAAAATCGACCTCTCTATGCGGTGGTAATCCTGGTAGCTTCTCAGGAAATACCTCGGGAAAATCCCGCACAACCCGTACATCCTTTAATTCCAACGCTTCCTCCTTCAACTCGAACCAGATCATGAAGACCTCGTCCCCCTTCATATGAGCTTTTACAACCTGGACGGAAGATAACATCATGCGAGGAGCGAAGCCAATACCTTGGAAGATGACGTCAGAGTCTCCATGTCTCAAATAGATCCGCTTCTCCGCGCAGTCGATCCTTGCAAAGTGCCAATCGAGCCATGCCATGCCCAAAATGATGTCAAACTCCGGCATTCTCAGAACCGTGGCCGGTGTATCAAAGGCCTTCCCATCAATAAATAACTCAAACTCGCACTTGGCGGTCGCGATCATCTCTGAGCCATCCGGAAGGCGTACACGTCGGGCTATTCCCGTGAAGTACTGAACATCCCCCATGTCTTTTATGAAATCCTCGGACACAAAAGAGTGTGAGGCACCGGTATCGAACAGCGCATAGGCCGTCTTCCCGCCAATACTCACTGTGCCTAAGTGCCAACGACCAAAACTTATTGCTAGTGTCTAATAAGTTCTAAGCAACTCATGTTAAACCATGCAAGTATGTAAACTAATTAAATCATACCTGCAATCACATCTTGTGGGTTCCGTTCCTGCGCCATATCAAGCGCGTACACTTGATCCCGGACCGGTCCGGGGTTCCTCTTGGCGGTCCTCGTCCTCGACCACGCATATATCCCCGTCCTCGTGGAGCTGGTGGAGGGAGAGCAGGAGGGAGAGCAAGAGGGGCGTTCCCATATAGCTGCGGGCAGAAACGCCGGATGTGCCTGGCTGGTTGCATTCGAAGCACACCAGACCATGACGCCCTTCAGGTTGTTGAAATCGCTGAGGCTGTGGGGGTGGAGGCAACGCAGGCGGCTGCGGAACTGGATGCTCCACCCTATAGTTTCGGTGGACACGCCCTCCACCTCTTTGATAACCTCTTCCTCCTCTGAAGTCCCGTCTCCTTCTATTACTTTGGCCGGCTTCCATCACGTCCTCCGCAGGCCTCTTACTACATCCCAGGTGGTCCGCCTCCAATCTTTTCGCCATATCAATGATCTCCGCCAAGCTACCATCCGCTATAAACAAAAGGGACTGCCTTAGGGGATCTCGCAGCCCTTTATAGAAGCGCTTGGCATAACCTCTGTCATCCAACTCATAAGAATCCACAAACCTTGCGAGATGCTGGAATTCCCGCTGGTATTCTGTAACCGACTTTGATCCCTGCTTTAGTAGAAGGAACCTCTGCTCAAGCTCATCTCGGGCCGATGTAGGGATAAAGTGCTCCAAGAAAACACCCGAGAATTCACTTCCAACTTATCTCTGTGTAGATCCGGCCTTGGAAGGTAGAGCCCATGAGGGACTTCCACCACCTCTTCGCATGTAAGTCCAAGACGGACACTGCCAATGTCACTGCCATGTTGGTCGGGCAACGGATACCAGCCAGCAACTCTTCTATCGTGTCTAGCCATTCTTCTGTATGTACGGCTGACTCCGTCCCAAGGTAGACGGGAGGGGAGAGAGCCCGGAAGGTGCTCAGCCAGTTGGAGCTCGGGGCTTGTTGTTGCACCGGAGCATGCTGTGCCTTAAAAGCATCAAGAATGGCGGTAAGCGTTTGCCCAACTCAGACTGTTGGAACTGAGTGGGTATGGGAGGGTAGGAGTACCCCCCATCGGCTCAACATGCAGTGGAACCTACACGTACACGACAAATTGTGGTCAGGTTGGCTAATCGTAGGGTCAAAGTTGGACAAACTTAATGTGAATTACATATGGGCACACCACTGCTTCCGCTAAGTCAGTTTGTCCCCAAACTGACTAATCAAACGGGGGTGGCACCATTGTTGAATGACTTCGTAGTTGAGGATCGTGGCAAACTGATACCATTTGTAAGACCCCCCCTCCCCGGATCCCAAAACACGGCACGAAGGGGGAGTCTTATGCCCGGAACAGCCGCCTTGCGGTAGCATTAGCACACAGGCTAACCTGTACCACAAGACGCCTATCCCGCCGGCCACAACAATATCAATAAATCATGCCAACCCAACCAAATATATAAGCAAGAGAAGTCAAAATCCACACTAAGTATATAAAGTCCAAATACATCAATAATGAGAGCTAAAACATGCTTCTACAATATATCAGAGTACAGCTAATCTTTGCCCAAACGGCTACATCAGAGTAAGCAAAACACTAACATCAGTAACAGACGGTATCGACGGCACCGTCACGTCAGGCCCTGTCGTCCTGGCCTGGCTGTCCTGCGGCGTAGTCTGCGGCTGCTCTACCTGCGGCGTGACCTCCTAAAAAGGAAGACGTAGCAACCGTTAGTCGAAACGACTAAGTGGTTTCACATCCGCTCCCCGGCGACTCCTCGGCACCGGGCGGAGAAAAGGAACAAGAGTATAGTATATGTAACAAGTAAGCAAGTAAAGGAAGTGCAAACAGGTGGCCGTAGTGTAAGAGAAACAGTATCATAATCAGCATTTATATAAGAGCTACAACTAGACTAGCAAGTATAAGAGCTACAACAGGAAAGTAACTTAACTTATAAGGATGCCCATACAAACTTATAAGTTAAGGATCGGGTTACATAAAAGTAACTCATCGTATAGGAGTGCCCATACAAACTTATACGATGAGGATCTTGTTGTGCAATGTATGAAATGCTATGAATGCTATGTAATGACTCACCCATGCACACCCATGCAATAGCTATGTCGACACAGACTGTAGTTCCCACTTTTCGAGCAGGTAGCTAACCTCTCAGGCATCAGCCGCCGTGGCCAGACCGGTGACAGTAGAACGGGCACTTCTACTACTAGGCGGGTATCACACTACTTCACCTAGGCCTCCGTACGCCTCAACGCTAAGAAACACAACAGCGGAGCCCATGCGTACTATGGCCCAGCGGGGTCTTGGGTAGATGTGCACCAAGAAACACAGCCCGAACTGGCCTTGTGTGACCCGGAAGGGGCCTCGGAAGAAAGCACGAGGACACAGCCCAACTGTCCACATGGTCGGAGGGGCCTCGGGAAGAAAGCACGAGGACACAGCCCAAACCGACCAAGTCTAACCGTCAACTCCCGTCGGTGTGACGACTGGCGAGCCCGTAGACCTGCCACACTATCCTTAACCCGGGATTACGACACCGCGTGTCGACTCACACCACATGCAAAACACCACATCAACATATCATGGAAGGGGCCTCGGAAGTAAACACGAGGACACAGCCCAACCATCCATCCACACCTATCTCATCACAACAAAACAAGTGACGGTCAACACCGCACTTTCGTTCTTCCACAATACTACCCGTAGGGAGACGACGCTTTAAGTGTTGAACTAATAAAATTTCATTTCACCAAATCAACATATCATGGCCATAGTTTAATCTTCTATATGTCATTCCATATGAACTCTACATAAGACTTATATGATGCGCATATGTTATAATCTATCAACATCTTATCAATTCGATTCGATTAAACATAAAGGAAACCATCCAAATCTCAAGACAACTTGCAATAATAAATCAGTTGTATGCATTCTAAATAATAAACACCATCATTCAAAGTTCTTCGGTGATTAGCATCAATTATTTAATCTTGACAGAATTCCACCGACTCTTGTTGCACTTTATATAAAACCAGAATTCTAAGTGTATCACTAATCTGGACAGCAATTTCGACCGGAGATTCCCGAGGCTACAGGAATCCGGTGGAGGCGTGTAACCCCTCGTTGGAAAGATCTTTGCATGATCTACAACTTTCATATTCAGGTCACAACCCAGATCTGACAATAACTTATTCGAAATCGGCTTCGAAGTTCGCTGCGCACAGAAAACACGATTTCTGTGTACAGAAATTGCCGGACAGCAAACTCGATTAGGTTTTCCCGGGGCCACAGACATCACCTGAAGTCGTGCAACCACTCGTTGGAAAGGTATTTCCAAGGGCTACAACTTTCGTGTTTAGCGAAAAGCCCAGATCTGCCCCTATCCTACATGAAAATGGCATAGAAGATCGCTGCGCGCAGAATACAGATTCTGCGCGCATCTTAAAGGAAAATGAACGGCATCGGTTCGTCTTCCTCGTCAAGGCGATCGTTCCTAAATTTTCCAGAAATATTCTCCTCCCTTATTCAACCTCAAAGGCCATAAACTCCTCACGAAACCATTCACCCATCATCGTATTGAAGAAAGGGGAAGGGTTGAAGAGATCTAAAATCTAGGATTCAAATCCTAGCATGGCCAAACCTAGAATCTTCTCCATCTCCATCAAGTTCTCTTGAACCGATGTCTCTCCTAAATACCTAAGATCTAGCACCAAGGGAGAGGGTAGGAAACTCACGTTGACTCCAGCGGTACCACCATTTCCGGCCATGGATCGCGTAGTTCTCCTTGGCGGCATCTTCTCTTTCGCGGCGACGGCGGATCTCCTTCGGTTAAAACTTACTCCTGCAGTTTTTCTCTCACCAGGAAGTCTCACAGGAAATAGGGGAAGGAAAAGAGAGATGAAAAACGGCTAGGGTTTCTCTGCCCCCTTATAAGCAAAATGTGACACGGGTAGGGACACGCCGTGTCCGTACCCGTGTCCTGCTTCCGCGAAAACGGCCGTGGCGGTTTCCATGTCGGTTCACTGTTTGACACGGGTAGGGACACGGCCGTGTCCCAACCCGTGTTCACATGACCCACGGCCGTGTGCCTGGCCGTGTCATTGGCCGTGTGCATCTTCAGTTACATCTCGCCACTTCTCGTCGAGGCCAAACTCGGCGCACACGGGTAGGGACACGCCCGTGTCACTACCCGTGTCACTTAGTGTCGACGACCCCGCTCGACGATCTCGACACGGCTCGGTCGAGATCATCTCGACGCACACGGGTAGGGACACGGCCGTGTCACTACCCGTGTCACTTGATCTCGACGACTCTCGACGATTCTCGACGATCCCGACACGGCTCGTCGAGATCATCTCGACGCACCACGGGTAGGGACACGGCCGTGTCTCTACCCGTGTCACTTCTCTCTGCACTGATTTCTCTCCCTTCTCCACAAGTGCAGCCCAATTCCCTGCACTTCTCAGGACTCGAGTCAACCCTCCAGACTCAAAACACACACACTAGGGGCCTAGAGCGATTCGGGACGTTACACGTTCCCTTTCGCAAGGATATTTATTTAGTTGATGGCTACCCATGTAGCACCCCAGCTCTCCTTATTGCTTAAGTATAACCCTAGTGACTTAAGGTATTACCGGGAACCGACGGTCTTCCGCGATCCCCCACTCCAGTTGATGACCAAGACTTGCACTTTTGATCCCTCAGTAAGACAACTCTACCCGCCAGGGTTTCTCATGTTGAACTCTCTCTTATTTCTGCCGATAATCAATCCCCTGGTAATTCCCTAAGGTAAGACCTATTTGTGTTATATGCAGACCATGACCTATGTTTACCCTAGAAATGTGATCTTCCAAAACTTAAGGCATCTTGCCTCTAAATATTTATCCTAAGGTATTATGGACTAAGGGAACTACCTAAGGATTCTCATAATTTTTCCTGGCCAAATGGTCATTTAATTAATTCTTTTAATTTAAATGCTCGGCCACTTTACACATGAAGTGATTTAATTAAGCATCCTCTGACTTAGGAAATTTTTCCTGAGATGTATATTAACCCAAATATCACTGCCTTCAGAATTCATAATTTACCTTAAATTATTTATTGCATTTTCTATTTAATAACAATCCCGTATAAATTCCATTTTACACATGAAGTATAAGCATTATATTCTCAAAAATTCCAGAAAAATTACAGAGCCTTTAAGACACTAAATATAGCTATTGGCAGAGAATCATCAAAATTGAATGTAAGATGGCTATGGGGTTCCATTATAAGTTATTTACCAAAATACCATTGTACTAATTTAACACAAGTAATGCATCCAATAAATTTCTGAGAAATTCATGAAAAACTCATAACAACATTTTATGACAGTAGAATAAATCCCAAATTTTTCAGAGGTATAAATATATCATTTCAAGAATTATCATGATAAGGGTAAAATGGGAAATTTAGGTATCTACTCCAAGGTTCTTCAAAACAGAGAAATCATAATTTTCCTAAGTCAAATGTGATGTAATCTATGCCTTGGCAAAGTTGTTTGGATTTGTACTTGAATACATCCTATTTTCCAATTTTTAATTCCCAAAATAGCTATTTTAAAATAAATTCAATAAATGGAATTTTGATTCCAAAAATTCCCTTATTAATTTGAGGAGTGTAATTTACCCTAATGAACCACTGTAAATAATTTCATGACTCATGCATGTAACTATTGGGCTAAATTCACCAAATTGCATTTTTACTTTTGCACACCAAGCCTTAACATAGGCTAGCACATGCAAGTGGATTCTCCCACATGCAGTGATCCCAAGGTGCTGAAAATTTTATCATGCACCAAGGGTGACCTCACTGACCCACCACCAAAATTTGGGGCCATGGGGAGGAGTAGAACTCCATATATGCCATTAATTTAAATTTTGATATTTTACCAAAAACTATAGGAAAATGTTTTCTAAAAATTCCTAAATTTTGGCAGGAGGTAAGTAAGCCCTAATCATGCATGTGCCCAAAATCTGGGGTCATGGTGACTTAATATTGAGACTAGGGCATCCAATATAATTTTTGACTTAGTCTAGGACCAGTCCTAGGAGAAATGTCCTACAGGGCTGTACACTACACCAAAATGTATGTTTAGGGTGGCATTTTAAAGGTAAGACCCTAGGCTACATTTTTCATTAAGGGCCTAAGTTCTGAAAATGCCTCTAAGAGGCCTAAATTGAACATGCAAAGGTACTGATTAAATGTGACAGAAAATGACACTATTCATATATTAATTAATTTAATTCATTTAACTGTTTGCACGAATCTTGAAGCAAAACCTACGGGATCTGGTCATCGTCCCCGATGAGTTAACGGCCACGATTTATTCTACCTGGACGATGTTGGCCGGCCTTTTCCGGCGAGCTGAGCCACCACCACCGCCGGCGGATATCGCCACCACCTTCGTTAAGGTGGGGGCTAGCGTTTCCCGGCGGTGGGGCCGCCGGAGTTGGCTCCTCCGGCGAACCCGAGCAAGAAATGAAAAGCCCGAATTTCTCCATTTCCTCACATGGCATCGGGCTCGATTGAGCCCGATATCTCCCTAGGTCGATCTAGAAAGTTAGTACGGGAAGAGGTGAAGTGAAACGCACCATAATCGGGGCTTGGCTGCGGGTCAGGCGGCGGTTTGCCGTGGTGGTGGTGCACCGGCGAGCTCCTCCCCGAACGTTGCATTCTCCACCGTTCTCCATGTGTAAGTAGTCGAATTCCACTCCTCTCGGCCTTCTGAAGCTGATGGTGAGCTCTGTTTGGACTGAGGTGGGCTATAAGTGGAGATATCTCCAATGCTAGCTCGGTTTTGGGCTTTGGAGATTTCACCCAGCTGCCATGTGGCTCTCAGCTCTGGAATTCTGCTGGAAATGAAGAGGGGAGGTCAGCCACTTGGTTTTGGGCAGCCTAAGTCAGCTGATGGGGTGGCCATGTGGCCACCATTTCCTTCATTCCTCTTTCTCTCTCCTCTTCTCCTAAAATTTCCAAATTTACCCCCTTGCATGCATTCTCTCTCCTGATTTAGAGGGGTAGGGTTGGTCTTGTTCACTTGGGCTGACTATGGGCCAATTTTGGTGGGCTTGGTCCAAGGGGAAAATGACTTGGCCTTCATTTCATTTCTTAGGTCAAATTGTTGACCAATTTGACTTTTGGGGTTGACTGGTCAACTATGGTGGGTGGACTGGCCCCACCTGGTGGAAATGGGTCTAGTGGCACAACCCAACTTGGTTTGGGTCAAGGGGGTGCCCCACTTAGGTTAATTAGGCCTATGGGTGTGGGTTTGACCAAATTAAGCCCAAGGTTGACCTTGGTCAACTGGGGTCAAAATGTTGACCCAGTGACATACCCTAGGGTCCACTTAGATTGTCTTTAGGGTTAGGGTAATGTGGTGGGGTCATGGTGTGGCTAGGGTCCCCTCTTAGGCTAGTTTGACCTAGTTTGACTATGGTCTTATAGTGGGCCCCACATGGCTACCACCCACTACCTGGGGTCAAACCTAGTTGGTCTCCTCAAATTTCACCCCATGCCTAACCCAATCTAAGTTGAGGGGTCTAGAAGTAACATGGGATGTTACACGCCCTGTGTCACGCCCGTGACACAGGGCGTGTACCATAAGCGGCGTAGAAAGTCGGCAAATCCAAGTTTATCCACACGGTACACGGCCGGGAACACACCCGTGACGGGTCAGTCACGCCCGTGACCTAGGGCGTGTAGCCCGTGTCTCGACACCTCGTCGACAGAGCTTGACACGCCCTGTGACACGCCCGTGTCACAGGCCGTGTCCCCTCTCTCGACACCCGACACTCCATACTCGACACTCGACACTCAACACTCGACAAGCTGAACACGCCCTGTGACACGCCCGTGTCACAGGCCGTGTACCCTCTCTCGACACCTGACACTCGACACTCGACACTCAACAAAGCGGGACACGGCCCGTGACACGCCCGTGTCACGGGGCGTGTACCCCATTCGTCGAGCTCAACTCGACGCAAGAAAAATTCGTCGAGTCAAGGATGTCACGCCCAGGTCACGGCCTGGGTCATGCCCGTGTCAGGGGGCGTGTCTCGCACAAAAACGACCATTTTTCCCTGTTTTGAAAAATGTTCCTGTGTCGTCCTAGACCATTTTTGCCTGAAGAACTTTTTACCCTTTTTTGTTTCCTGTACCAGCAACTCACTTTCAGCAACATTTCCCGGGCGCGAAAAAGTGCAAACATTCCCTAAGAGGCCTCACCGAGTCCCCACTTTGGACTCCGGTTTGCTGGGGAATCGTGCAACTCGGCAACCAAAACAGCCACTCGCAAGCCCACGGGAAAAACCATGCTCGAACAACGTTCAAAGCCAACGTAACACCCATCATGCGTACGCAATCAAAAATCTGGGGTGTTACATAGCCGGAGTTGGAGTCCGTGCACTTTAGGCGTACAGGAGGAGTCGGCTGCCCATGCGGCTGGGTGAAGGGATATGCGACCTGTTGTCGGCTTGGGAGGATAGGTAGTTGAGTCCGACAGAGAGGGTCCTGCGGAGACAACCTTGCGGTTAAGCTGAAAAACGGAGTGGCCTGTAGGGGCAGACTGCCGGAGCAGTCTGCGGACCCTGCCGACCAAGGGACGGCGCGCGGCCTGGGGGGTCAGACCGCTGAGACCGCACGGCCTGAGCGGACAGAAAATTTTGTCCGCCCTCCCTGGGGAATCATGGCGTCCATGAGGAACCCGGGGCAGATTGCGACGAGCGAGCTAGCTCCCTTGGGAAGGATCGTCGATTTCGGGGTTAACATAATCCCCGCACTTTTTTAAGTTCTGAATAGAACTTCGAAAAAGTTGGAGACCCACGAAAATCGTGATCCACCCCAAAGGAAAGAGAAGGGGGCAAGGAAAGATAGAACCTGAAGCCTCTCCTTAGGAGTTTGGTGCTGCCTGTCTATTTTCCTACACGAGAAAAGTTAGGGTAGGCATATATGGGTGGTACATCGTGTGTGTACCTGAGTTTGCCTTTGCAAAATGAAAAAGGTATATCTTCTACTGAGTTCTGCAAAATGATGGTGAGCAAAGCACAGAAGCATAATGACTTGCAAGTACCTGATGGAGGCTTGCAAGCACTTGTTATCCTCTGCAAAAAAGGAAGGATGAAGGGTATACAGAAGGAAAAATGAGTTGCAAGTACCTGGAAAGGACTTGCAAGTCTTTGCTGGTTTCTGCAAAAGTGAGGTTTAGAAACAAATTCGGGAGTAGAGAAAGCTATAAATACCTAAAGGCAACTTGCAGGTATCTGCTGGTCTCTGCAAAAGTAGAGTTAAAAGTAGGCACTGTATATGAAAGTAACTTGCAAGTACCTGAAAGGAACTTGTAAGGGTCGGATGATCTCTGCAAAATAAGAGTTAGGAACAAACATGACATATATGAGTAGCTTGCAAGTACCTGTGAAGAAACTCGCAAGGGTCTATTGATTTCTACAAAGTGAGGGTTAGAAGCAGGTATTGTATATAAAGAATAAGCTGTAAGTACCTGAATGAGACTTGCAGATGTCTGTTAATCACTGCAAAGAAAAGAGTTAGGAGCAGACATATATATGAAAGGAGCTTGCAAGTACCTAAGAGAAGGCCTGCAAGTGTGTGTTAATCTCTGCAAGAAGAGAGTTAGGAGCAGACATATATATGTGAAAGGAGCTTGCAAGTACCTGGGAGAGGGCTTGCAAGTGTTTGCTAATCTCTGCAAGAAAAGAGTTAGAAGCAGAAAAAACATGTAAATAGCTTGCAAGTACCTGTGAAGAAGGCTTGCAAGGGTCTGCTAATCTCTGCAAGGAAAGAGTTAGGAGTAGACAAAACATGTAAATAACTTGCAAGTACCTGTGAAGAAGGCTTGCAAGTGTATGCTGATCTCTGCAAGAAAAGAGTTAGGAGCAGACAAAACATGTAAATAGCTTGCAAGTACCTGTAAAGAAGGCTTGCAAGGGTCTGCTGATCTCTGCAGGAAAAGAGTTAGGAGCAGACAAAATATGTAAATAGCTTGCAAGTACCTGTGAGAAGGCTTGCAATGGTCTGCTGATCTCTGCAAGAAAAGAGTTAGGAGCAGACAAAACATGTAAATAGCTTGCAAGTACCTGTGATAAGGCTTGCAAGGGTCTGCTGATCTCTGCAAGAAAAGATTTAGGAGCAGACAAAACATGTAAATTGTTTGCAAGTACCTGTGAAGAAGGCTTGCAAGGGTTTGCTGATCTCTGCAAGAAAAGAGTTAGGAGCAGACATATACATGAGGATCTTGCAAGTACCTGAGAGAAGGCTTGCAAGTGTTAACTGTTATGAGATAAGGCCGATATGACCAAATGGCAAGGAAAATGCCTGATGAACTCTTTATCATGAAGTCCAGATCAATAAATTGAGCGTTAACTGTTGATATGGCTGGATGGACATGATCAGATTAACAGAGAAGTAACTTGACGAATTCTGCCAATTTTAACCAGATTGCAACAGCAGTGTTTGTGCATCGAGTGTGTAGATCTGATTTATGGATCAAGTTGTAGGAGAGTTTGTTCTCCGAGTGGAAGGAGCTTCGTCTCCGAGGTGTAGGAGTTAAGACTCTGAGGTGTAAGATTTGACAAAATCTGAGTTTGGTGAAGTAGCTGAATCTGCGCTTCGTGGGAGATAGGCGAGACGGGATAGTGGACGTACCTAACTCGAGGAACCACTATAAAATCTCTGCGTTTGTCTGCTTGATATTTTCGATTATTTTTATTCGGTAAAACGACGCAAACTTCACATATTCACCCCCTCTAGGTGATTTAGGTTAACGCTAGATTCTTTCAAGTGGTATCAGAGGGAGGTTTGTCAAATAAGGTTAAAACCTTGATCAAGATCCCTGATCTAGATTTCAGAGATTACTCACTTTCACCATGATTCAAAGCAAAGATATATTAACTATGAAGCTTCCAGTGTGTGCCAAGGAAAACATTCCCATGCGGAAAGAGCGAGTTCGATTCTTCATGGAAGCTGTTGATCCAAGGATCTTTCAGATAGTGGAAGAAGGACCTCACATCCAGACACAGCCATCGACTATAAATCCTGCAATCATGATTCCAAAGAAGATGATGGATCTTACGAAGAATGAGATAGCCTTAGTATCCCTTGATAAGAAGGAGAAGAATATCATAGCGAGTGCAGTAGATGATTCCATGATCCAGAACTTATTCCACTGCAAGTCTGCTAAAGAGATGTGGGACTATCATATTGTCTTGATGGAAGGTACGGAAGAAGTGAGAGACCATCGTAGATCATTGCTGAACCAGGAGTACGAAGCCTTCAAGCAAGGTGTCAATGACCCCATTGCTGATAGCTTTGAAAAGTTATTCAAGATTGTTAACGGTCTCAGGAACTACGGCCGCATCTTCGCTTATGGTGAACTGAATGACAAGTTCCTTAGATCCCTCACAAAGGACTGGGACACAAACGTTGTCGCCATCAGATAATTTGGAAAGTTGTCGGAGATCGACCCACGAAATATTTTTGACAAATTGCTCTCCTACGAACTCCAAATGAACACCAGAAAGAAGGAGGAGCAAGCAAATCAATCTTCAAGCAAAGAGAAGTCTACAGCCCTAAAGGCAGAAGGTTCAAGAAAGTCTAAAGCTGTGTGACCTGTAATTACACGAGCTCCAGACACCCCAGAAGACTCTGAGCCTAGCAGGTCGGGATTCGAGCTGTCGGATGCAGAATTCTCTCTCCTCTCCAGGCAGTTCAAGAAGCTGCTGAGCAAGAGGAAATAAATGAAGAATAAGTCTTCCTCTTCAGATTATAGAAGATAGCGTCGTGATGCTTATCGAACGTCCAGAAGCTACAATAAAGATGATAGTTATAAATCCAAACCGAATAAACAGGTTTCCCCTGACGTTGTTTGCTACTATTGTAACAAATCAGGTTACAGGATTGCGGAGTGTCCTTATAAGGAGAGCTCCAGGAAGGACGAGAAGAGATCCTTCAAAGGAATGAAGAAAGAAGAAAAGAGCTTCGTCGCCAAAAAGTTGAAGAATCCTAGCGAGAGTGACTCTAGTGAGTAGAGCTCGGAAAATGAAGAAGCGTACTTTGGGCTTATGGCTCAATCTGACGAGGAAGCGGGCCACTCCGAGTACCATGGGAAGGTAAACTCGCACACCATTCTTTCTGAATCGGAAACTTCCTCGAATGGTCATGAATACTACTCCTCCGATGAGAATGAATCAGAGTTAATGGCTCAGCATGAGCACTTGATCCACAAATGCCGAAAGGTAGTCCGAAAGCAAGTTAAAGAGATTGCCTCCCTCAAGGCAGTGGAAGCAAATCTAAAGGAAGAAATTGCACAATTACTTCCTCTCAGAGATGGAAGTCCACTCCTTGAAAGAGGTACTCCTGGACTCGGCTGAGACATTGAAGCTGAAGGTAAAATATCTTGATGAGCTGGTGGAAAAGCTCGCGGTGGTGAGAAAACTCATTGAGAGCTACTCAAAGTCGAAGACTGTTCTCCCTCATCGATGAGTTCTTAGCTCAAAAGAAGGGTAGTGATCTTGGCCATGTCATTAGTAAGGGTAAAGCTACCAAGAAGGCTATAACCAAAGAAAAGGGGATGGCACCCATGTTTCAACCTTTGTTCAGGAAAGTAATCTTTCCGACGAAGATGTTCGACCCTGAGTCGTCCTATGATCATCATGCAAGGCCTACTTATATAGAAAACAAGGCCAGATACCAGGGATGAACTCGTCCACGTGACTTTGGTGATAGAGTGTTCAAAGCACCTTATGAAGAGATTCAAATGAATAGTTATGGTCCATACATACATGTCCATAACAACAAGAAGGCACCGAATGCCAAATCTGTTGTGTCTAAGATGAAGGAGATGTAGAAACGTTCTATATGCTTCAATAATGAGGCCTCCATGTCTAAGAACCCTACCCCTGTTTGACCACATGTTCAAAGGGTAAAGCAGGAGTACAAAAGGTGGTACAGCAGATTCAACTGTTGGTGCTGCGGCAAAATTGGTAATTTTGGCACAGATTGTTGGTATAATAACCCTACCAATCTTGTAACTCCTAGAGTTAGCTATGTGATATCGACCACTCGCAAGGAGCTGACCAGGACGTGTGGGTTCCTAGGGGAGTGAGCTGAC
Source organism: Platanthera guangdongensis (assembly GCA_039583875.1). Taxonomy (NCBI): domain Eukaryota; kingdom Viridiplantae; phylum Streptophyta; class Magnoliopsida; order Asparagales; family Orchidaceae; genus Platanthera; species Platanthera guangdongensis. Next base: position 172,651,923 of record CM077150.1, on the reverse strand, counting down.
CAGGAACCAAGGATCCAAATACATTTAGGTTCGTAAGGTAAACTGATTTATTTTTGCAGGTATGTCCAAAGGCCAATAGAATGCAATATGGTACTTGGACAGCAGATGCTCTGGCACATGACCAGGACAAGAATCCTTTTGCATGATTACACCCCAGTCAAAGATGGACTGTAACATACCTCAGACTTCTAGAGCCCTAGGATGGTTTTGTCATGACTAGGTCATGACAAAACCCTGGGATGCACTAAAGGATTTGAGTGAGCGTGGGAATTAGGGTGTGAACCACCTTGATCTACAAATAGTAGAATTCAAATTACTAGATTAGGGATGACTATATGGGTTCACCATCACTCCATGACCCCACCACAACATCTCTAACTAATTAGAGAGACTATTAGAGCCATAGATGCTCATTGGAGTCAACAAAAGAGGCCAAGTTGACCAAGGTCAATTGACCACCTAAGTGTCAAATGATCTCACCCTTACTCTCTTGGCATCATGAGGGACCCAATGGCCCCAAAAGCCCCGTGCCTAAGTCAATCAAGTGGCTTAGTTGAACAAACTTAACCCATAGCTCAATTTGGTCAATTTGGGCTAACCTAGCCCAATCCAAGTGGGCTAAACACAAACTAGTGAGGCCCATTGCTCTATGAGATGGAGAGGCAGCTTTGGGGCCGACCAAGTTTAAATATTGGTGACTAGGATAGAGTGAATGGGAGTTTCCCTAAATTTGGAGGAGAGAGAAAGCGAGGGCTTAATGCCATCATGGCCATGGAGGCTCCATAACCCCCCACTTTTATGGTGCTTTTACTCCTACGAGGGAGAGGAGAAGGTTTCAGGAGGTGGACGGCCATTAGGGTGCCTCACCCCCTTAATTTGGCTGAAACTGAAAAGTTTAGTTTTTGTCCATTAATGGAGTTTGACGAAATTGGGGAGTTACAAGCCTCCCCTCCCAAATTCCTTCTTTAAGGACCTTCACCAGAACAAGGGCATGCATTTCCCCCATTCCCATTTAAATTCCATTGAGGTTGTTGTAGAAGTTGAGAGGAGCCAAAGCTTGGTGGCCGAAAATGGTGAGGAGGCAAAGAACATGCATTCAAGCCTCAAACCTGGTCCTCCTCTACTCCTTCTTCATTGGTTATATCTTAGGAATCTTTAGAGATAAGAATCGGGCTCAATTGAGCATGATCCAATGGAATTTATCCACTATTTTTCCTTGAAAATGAAGTTGTGGGTTCGCCGGAATCCGGCGGCCAAACCACCTTCGACCGGGCAGATCTAGGTCGTTGGCTGTAGGAAGAAGAAAAGCAGGAGTCACCCGATCTTTCTTTAAGATCTGTGCAGATCTAGATATATTAAATTTTGTTTATGTATATTTTATCACATAAATTCACCTATTTTGGAAATTAAATTACAAATACTTAGATGCCTTTTCAGAAAAAGTGGTCAACATGAAACTTGTAGCCCTATATTTCTAGTTTATTGTAAAATTGATTTGAAAAAAATTGGGAGTTCAGGTTAGACCACCGCACTTATTTTGGTGAGATCTATACTTAGGGTTGATTAGAGATGTTTGGGGTTCCCCCATCAGTCCTTACCTCCAAATGACTTGAAATTTGGAGCATGAGTTATTCATATCTAGATATATAACATATTCAAAAATAGGAATTTTTGGAAAAAAATTTCATAAGTTTTGGAAATCAATTCATTTTATGTTTAAGGTTTAATTAAATGGTCTAATGACTTCCAAATCCTCCCATATGTTGGTGAGTGGTCCTTGGGGTCAATATAAGACTCCGTAAAAAATTTCATCTCATTTGGAGATGATTTGGTTTGGAATTTGGTAAACCTTATTCTTGTCGCAAAAGGTTATTTAGGTCAAGTGTCCCTTGTGGGTTTTGAGTGACCAAATCACCTCAACAGAGGTTGAAACTTGGGCCACTAATTTGTTATGAAATTAAACACCCTCACATGAATTTTGGGGTGGAGTACGGTGGATTTGCCCTATGACCCTAGTTCAAACCCTAGGGTTGAACTTTGAGTGTTTATGAAGGACATATGGTGTTATTCTCTTGTGTAGACTTGGTGATAAGTCCATGTGATCTTAGGTTGGTGAAATGCCCTAGAAAGGAATTTGGTGGTATTTGGACACATGCACCCCACTTTAATCATTTGAAAATTATTTAGGTCTACACACCTTATGGAATAATTAAGGGTTCCTATGACTTCGGATATTTATGACATTTTGGTAGGAGTACTTTTATAGTAATGTTAACTTCTGAAATTTAATATAGGATGGTTAGATAACAGTAGCTCTTTCTTGAAGAATATAACCTTCACCTTGCCCTTTTTGATGATATTGAAGTAACAATGACTTAATTGTCTTATAATGTTATGAAACTCTGGCTAAATTAATCAAATACCATTTGTATGCAGTGATAAATTATTTGGAATAATTAGGCATTTTCTCTTAGCACTTCATGTGTAAAGTGAACTAGTGCACCTTATTTTGATAAATAGATAATAAATACCATATCTTATTGGGAAATTGTTTTACTTGGCCATACTACTCTTTAGGGCATATTAAAGCTTAGTAAATTTGTTGATGCACGAAAACGCAAAGGGGGTCGAGCACCACCAGCTAACGGTTCGATAACGGGGGAAGGAAGGGAAAAGAGGCAGACTGCAAGACGTCATCTACTAAACGGACGGGAGAAAAAAGAACAGCCGAGCCGTGAATCACGGCAACACCTGACTTCGCCCGTCGCGGCCTGAATGCCTCTCTTGCGACGGGCTTTCCTTTGATTAAAAGTGAGAGTTACAACTTGCTAATACACCTTTACAACAAAGCAATAAAGGGTACAAGAAGGAAGTTGGCAGCTAAGGAAGAAGAATGCCAGAGGAGGCCGCGCGGACTGAAGAGCGAAGCTGGCAGGCCGCACGGTTAAAGGAAACGGGAGACCGCGCGGACTGAGAAACGGAGTCCGCAGGAGCCGGGCCGGTTGGCTGACTTCGGGCGTGAGCACCTTGGCGATGTCGAGAGACCTCCCCCACCATGAGAGTCATGGGGGGCTATTTATAGGCCCGAGGAGGTAATGGTTGCAGTGACGTTACCCCCGGTGAGACGGTAACTTGAGCGAGATGGAGACGGAGTCCGCAGAGTCCGCCACAAGGCGCGCGGACTGGTACTTGGTACTGAAGCTGGAGCTGCTGTCGGCAAAATGGGAGACTCAGTGGCGGACTGCGATGTGGGTTCGCGGAGTCCGTAACTGCTGAGCTGGGGCTATCCGCCTACTACTGTAGTGGCAGATGTTTGAGGACAAGCGGCAGACTGCAAGGAGAATCCGTTGAGTCCGCCGCTGCTGAACTGAGCGAGCTGCAAGTGGTGCGAGCAGGAGAGTGCCTGCGGAGTCCGGCGAGTCCGTACGAGGTTATGCGGACTGGGACTTCTTTCTGGAGGGTCTGCTTCCTGGCATGCTGGAAAGGGTCCGCCACCACTGACCGAGTCCTCACCAAGTCTGCAGACTGAGGGAGAAGTCTGCTACCATTGGCTGAGCCAGTGAAAGGCCTGCAAACTGAGGAGGAAGCTGGTACTGCTGCCGAGAAGCTGATGCTGGCGAAGGGAAGGGCGGACTGCATATAGAGTCCGCCAAGCCCGCCGAGTCCGCGGCTGCTGCAAAGTTGAGTCTGCTTACGTTGCAGATGGAGAGCCTTGCTGTTGAGGCTGTTGGGCTTCACCAATGAAGGCGGACTGGAAGTCTCGACCGCACTTTGAGTCTGCCCAGCTCGCGAGGAACTTGGACTGCTGCTGGTCTTGGAGGGTAGCCGGAGTTGGAGTCCGGGCTCTACAGGCGGACTGGAGGAGTCGGCTGCCCATGCGGCTGGGTGAAGGGATATGCGACCTGTTGCCGGCCTGGGCAGATAGGTAGTTGAGTCCGGCAGAGAGGGACCTGCGGATACAACCTCGCAGTTAAGCTGAAAAAGGGGGGCGGCCTGCAGAGGCGGACTGCGGAAGCAGTCCACGGACCCTGTCGACCAAGGGAAGGCACGCGGCTGGGGGGTCAGACCGCTGAGACCGTGCAGGCCGCGCGGGCTGAGCGAACAAAGAGTTCTGTCTGCCCAACCTAGGGCATCACGGCCTCAAGGAGGAACCCGGGGCAGGCCGTGATGAGCGAGCTGGCTCCCTCGGGAAGGATCGACGATTTTGGGGTTAACATAATCCCCGCACTTTTTAAAGTTCCGAATAGAACTTCGAAAAAGTTGGAGACCCACGAAAATCGTGATCCGCCCCAATGGAAAGAGAATGGGGCAAGGAGAGATAGAACCTAAAGCCTCTCCTTAGGAGTTTAGTGCTCCCTATCTATTTTCCTACAAGAGGAAAGTTAGGGTAGGCATGTATGGGTGGTACATCGGGTGTGTTCCTGAGAGAAGGCTTGCAAGTGCTTGCTAATCTCTGCAAGGAGAAGAGTTAGAAGCAAACATATATATGAATGGAGCTTGCAAGTACCTGTGGAGGAGTCTTGCAAGTGTTTGCTAATCTCTGTAAGGAGAAGAGTTAGAAGCAAACACATATATGAAAGAAGCTTGCAAGTACCTGTGGAGAAGGCTTGCAAGTGTTTGCTAATCTCTACAAGGAGAAGAGTTAGAAGCAAACACATATATGAAAGAAGCTTGCAAGTACCTGTGAAGAAGGCTTGCAAGTGCTTGCTAATCTCTGCAAGGAGAAGAGTTAGAAGAAAACATATATATGAAAGGAGCTTGCAAGTACCTGTGGAGAAGGCTTGCAAGTGTTTGCTAATCTCTGCAAGGAGAAGAGTTAGAAGCAAACATATATATGTAAGAAGCTTGCAAGTACCTGTGGAGAAGACTTGCAAGTGTTTGCTAATCTCTGCAGGGAGAAGAGTTAGAAGCAAACACATATATGAAAGAAGCTTGCAACTACCTGTGGAGAAGGCTTGCAAGTGTTTGCTAATCTCTGCGAGGAGAAGAGTTAGAAGCAAACATATATATGAAAGAAGCTTGCAAGTACCTGTGGAGAAAGCTTGCAAATGTTTGCTAATCTCTACAAGGAGAAGAGTTAGAAACAAACATATATATGAAAGGAGCTTGCAAGTACCTGTGGAGAAGGCTTGCAAGTGTTTGCTAATTCCTGCAAGGAGAAGAGTTAGAAGCAAACATATATATGAAAGAAGCTTGCAAGTACCTGTGGAGAAGGCTTGCAAGTGTTTGCTAATAATTAAATGATGGTCTGGGTCCTGGGCCTTGTCGCTGAGCAGGGTCGGCACTGGCAGCGGCCTGACATGGAGACCGCCCGGATTAGGAGAATTAGCGGCTAGAAAGACCAGGCCGCCCGGTCTGGAAAGCTGCGCGAACAGGCCGCGAATTCCGGGATTAACATAATCTCCGCACATTTTTAAGTTTCAAAAAAACTTCGAAAATGTAGAACTATGCCGGAGACTGCGACTGCCTTATCGGCGTCTATAAAATCCCCCGGCCCTTGACATACTTCAAGATCTCTGCCAAGCCACGGGTCGCTACTCGCCACTTGCGGCCAGAATCTTTCAAACCGACTTGGACATACACAAGATGGATGTCATGTCATTGATGTTAGCCCGCAACAAGAAATCGACTGAAAAGAAGAAAAGCCGGAGCCAGAAACCGGATGACTCTGACCGTCAGCCTACGAAGAAGATTGGGAAGTCGGTTACTCCAGCGGCTTCTAGATCTGAAAAGAGGCCGACGTAGACCATCAGCGAATCATCACAGGCCGCAACCGATGCTGAAGCGGTTTCAAAGATTGCTCCACCACAAACCGGAACTGCCAAATCCTTCGAAATGACTTTCTCTCCATCGGGTGAACCACACTTAAAAATAGGTGAGACGGAGGAGAAAAGTGTTGAATCTGGCAAGCCGCACGAACTGGAGGACAAGGTCGATCTAGTCGTTGTGGACGACAACGAGCCGGAGAAGGCGCTGGAGACCGGACAAATTTTGGCTGAACAGAGCAAACAGACAGAAATGGTGTTCGGCTCCTTGAAACGGCAGAAACAACGGAGCGAGACCCTTGAGGAAAGGATGAAGAGGAAGATGCAGGTCGGAAACCGGAATATTTCCGTGAAGTCCGGTGCGGACAGTCTTCAACATAGGCCGCACGAGAGGGATGTACCCGAGAGTCCATCCATACCAGATTTCAAGCCGAACGAGCCGGAGGATGTATCCGCAGCTAGCGAGATGTTTAGCGACCTCCTCAAGGGCATGTAGACCGTCCAGCAGCAATATGCGCTACTATCGACTCCAGCGGCCTCTGAGGAAGTTAACTGCCCCGAAGTCGAGGTCATTCGGGAGAAGCTTGGCGGTCCGGCTTCCGCGGCTTCTGAAGGAGCCGAGAAACTGAAGCTTCGAGAGAAGATGGAGGAGATGAAGAAGCTGATCGCCGAGAAGCCGGTGCCGACCACACTTCCATTGCTGTAAGGTAAACACCGGGAAATTAGGCGAATTGTTAACTTCTACAAGTCACTGTCAAGGAAGAAGGGGGCGAATATAATATTGAATCTGCCGGCCAGCTTTTTCCTGACCACGGCTCAACTGAAAGGACGAGCAAAAGAAGCCGAGCGGCTATGGAAAGAAAAGCTAAAGACGATAGATCCCGAACGATTGTGTTTAGAAACCATACCGCGGCCTATGAAGAAGATAAAAATCAAACCGGCTGTCTTATCCTACCAATACCCTTGCTAGAAGGTCGCAATTATCCGGATGATCCTGACTTCGGTTTATCTTCTGCAGGTGAACCGGAGATCACGATGAAATCGGGCGACTTGACATCACTATTGTCTATGCTGCCGTCGCCAAGTGTTCGCGAGAAAGAGATGGCCGACTTCCAGAAGGAGGTCGACACCTTGCAAGCGGCTTTGAACGCGCACACCGAAGCTCTACGGGTTAAGGACGAAGAAAAGCGGGTTGCCCAGGAGGCCGCCGAGAAAAGGATACAAGAGTTTCAAACCATCCTGGAGCAAGAGATCACAAGGTTGCAGTCCGCACTGGAGCAGGAGACCACAAAGTTGAAGTCCACGCTGGAGCAGGAGACCACGAAGTTGAAGTCCGCGCTGGAGCAGGAGAATGCCAGGCTCCAGACCGCGCTGGAGGCTGCTGAGAATAACATTGCAGAGATGCAGGCCGCCTTGGAGTAGGAGAGGGCAGAGAAGTATTTGTTGATGGCTGGACAGCTAGAAGGAGACAGAGAAGAGATCCCACATCTTGCGGATGGTGAAGACCAAGATCAGTCAGCCGAGACCGACGACGAACCGCGACCTACACTGCCGATTTCTGAAAAGTTGCCGGTTACTGGCCGCCCGGCCTCTGGTGAGACTTCAAATCCGTCGGAGGCCGCAGCGCCCGGGCAGGCCACAGTTTCAAGCAGTCTGGGGGTTCAGTCGATTCCAATGATCCCATTTGCGAGAGTAGAACACGATACTGCACGGGTTCAGCGGTCTCTGCACTCACTTCATAATCTGGTTAGCCAGGTGTACATTGTGATTGTGCAAACCGGTGAACAGGTCGCGCGAATAGAACGAGACAGACTTGACGGCGATAAGCAAGGCTGAGCGACTTGAGCGATCTAAGCCGCGCAAATAATTTATTAGTATGTTGTAATATGTTTTCTCTGCTAGATGTTAAACAATTTGGTTGTTGTAAACTGTTGTATTTTTACTCTGCTGCGAACTGTTTGCGGCGTATGCGATTTATATTTACGATCACCATGCCTGTGTTTTGTTTTGAAATATCCAAGTACAGGAAAGTAGCCGCGCGGTTTGGCGAACAGAACGCCGACTTGAAAGTTTGATATCCACATGATTTGCCATGAAATTATTCTAAGTGCAGCGATATAGCCGTGCGGACTCACGAACTGAACAGTGCCTTAGTCGTTGCACTGATCTGTATTATCTGCAGGTTTAGGTCGTGCAGCGTGATAGATAGCCGCGATTTGACATTGAGTACTGTACTTTCACAGGTTTTCTATAAATAGAGCCGGCCCCGGAGATTTCATCACAAGACAGAAAGGAAGCGGGCTAAGTCCAAGTCGTTGCGGTCTGACAAGGCCTCTGCGGTCAGGACTCATGCGGCCTCCGCATTACACTCTGTAGACCATAAAGAATGCCGGCTTATAAAAGCCGAGCTGGACATTTTTGTAGAGAAACACATGCAGGGAAGCCCGCTAGTCGCGCGGCTTCCGCTGCAAGAAGAGCGGATTAATACATCCAATGCAAATCAGATCGCCATCCCCATTGACCACTTTGACTGCAGTTTCCGCTTTCCGGTCAAGATGGAGGCCATGGCAATCTTCGACCATTATGGAGTTGTGCCAGAACAACTGTAACCAAACTTTATAGCCACCATATACAGCTTCATTTCATACTTAAGGTAGAGTCCGATTTTCTATGAGGCTGTTTCGGGAATGCTTCTCGGTGAGGTCTATCCCGGACTCCGGGACAAGGATCTTTCGGGGGCACTTCTACTTTGGCTGCAGGGGGCTGAAGATCGTCAACCTGACAAACAAAATCGCCAACTGGTCGGAGCGGTTGCTGATTTTCGATGGAAACCTGGGGTTGCTGCCAGTCAACCCGCAAATTTGCGAAAAGACCGCCTTCGGCATCGGCGGCTTGGACAGTGTGAAGAAGGACATCTACACCTTCTTCAAGGGGGAGCGTCTTGATGTAAATCATTACATCCCACTGTTGCCGTCTTTAGAAGAATCGAAGCGGATGATAGTAAGCTCCAAACCGACCGAACTGAACTTTTAGCCGCGCGGCTTGGCAACTGACTTTGTCTTTATCTTTGCAGCTGCTGTGGCGGTCCCGCATTATAAGCCGCTGATGCCTGGCGGCCTGACTCTCACCCAAAGATAGAAATGAGCCAGGCGGGCCAAGCCGCCACGGGCTGTGGAGGAGGAGGAGTCGGCCTCCTCTAGCGAGTTTATGTTGTAAGGAACGGGCAGCGGCCTGAAGGACGTCCATGGCAACCCGGCTGTCCTATGGAATCCGGATGGCGAGTCTGTGACGGTCTCCACCGCCCTACCTTACTGGGGGAGGGAAGAAGTAACCCGCCACATGAACGTGGTTGGCACAGCGCTGTATGGCAAGCGCAACCTGAAGGCGCTACGCCGAGTTCCCGCAGATGACCTGCCGTGGCTAGCTGCTCAAGTCGGGGCAAGGAGCTTCTTGACAGGCCACTTCATGGGCCTTGCATACAAGCAGTTAATGAAAGAGAAGAGCGGCTTGGAGAGGCAGTTAGAGGAAATAGAAGAAGAAAACAAGCGACTGAAATAAAGGGAGGCGGTAAGTCGTCACCAGATACTCGTGCGGTTAGCATTATTAAACCGCACAGACTTACCTTTACTTCTTTTGCAGGCAATGTATGACCCGGCCAACCGCACCATCCAAGACAATGTCTTCCCGCAATTCGTCCAGTGGATTCATGGAGCACTTAACTGCCTCCGAGACCTTGGCGGCTTGGCGACCGGCTTCACCGACTTCACCTGTGCCGATATTTACCCCACCATGAAAAAGAAGGTGGCCGCCGTCTACAGGGCGATCAAGGGCAAAGGCAAGGTCGGCGAGGAAGATGGCGAAGAGGAGGAAGACGGCGAGGAATGGGGAGGCCAAGGAAGCCGGAGCGGGGGCGCATCGTCTGAGACCGGCGGTCAAGAATCCGAGACCGCGTGGACAAAGTCGGCGACTTCTAGCGGTTCAGGCAGCTCGATGGCTAGCAGCAACGGGTACTCTGAATCCTCCGTTGACATCGATGATGACGGTGATTCACGTTCTCCTGCGGCTAAAAAGCTCAAGCCGGCCGATTAGGACCTTTGTAACTCTTTACTTGTATTTTGATCTTTTTGGGAAATCGGCGGTATTTGTTGTAAACCGCGTGATTAACGTTTTGTAATATTCAATGAAATAGAAATAGAAAAGGAAAACTTCACCTTTGACGTGCAGCTTATTTCACTTTTCATTTTTCTTACTTGTTCAACTCTGCACGGTCTCAACATAACTTCCGATTTAATAGAGGCTAACAGTTTAAACCGCCATTTGCTTTAATGAAGTAATCAAGGTTATCCGACGAGATATTGAAGTATAAGATTGCGGCTAGGGCGAACTTGTACATAAACTACGACCAATAAGCTGCACGGCTAAGAACCTTAGCCGCCAAAAAGCCTTAACAATGAAGTATAAGTTTACGGCTAAGGCGCTTCTGATATGATAACATAAGTCGGCAACCAAAAATACTTAGTCATACTAGTCGACAACTAAGCCGACCGAATAATAGTGATCAAAACTGCATGAGAGCGGGTAGGTATATAGAAACCAAATAAGGCGGCAGATAGGCCAGAAACAGGTCGGCCGGATGTCTGATTATACAAAGAACAAACCGATATGCAAGTATACAGAAGCCGGACAATATAAACTGACATATAAAACCGCGCGGTCTGTAACTGAATTGAAAATCTTTCTTTTGACCTGAGAAAGATGGGTTATAGACTCAAGCGACCAAGCCGGCAGGTGCGCACGAAGCCCATTGCTTTCCACGTCGGGTCGCAAAAACTGTAATCCACATCACCCAAGTAGGCTCAACAGACTGAATAATCCAAGCTCTGCGGATTAGCTGAAGACCATAGCAAAGTCTAGTAGAATTGAAAACCTAAGGCTTGCGGACTGAGCAAACGCCAGTTTAAGTCCACACCTTCGTCTGCTAAAAGAAATGATTCATAACTAATGTGACCCAGTGGGAAGGTGCATGGAGCATTGCTTTCCTCACAGGGTCACAGGAGTTATGCAATCAACCCACTTCAGAATTGGATGACCAAGCGGGCAGGTGCAAGTGGCAGTGCTTTTCTTACAAGGTCACAAAGGTTGCCTGCTCAAAAAGAGGGTAAGGATTCACTGCCCACTTGCCTGGAGTACAGCCCAAGTTGATCTTTCTGGTAGGTGCGTGTGACATTGCTTTCTTTTAAGATCAACCCAGCTGTGGGTCTCCTGCAGACACTGCTTGAGGGTTCCAAAGAGTGTTCTAGGGTCACGAACTAAGATGATCGTGTTAAATTCTGTGAAGTGGAAGTGGTTGACGGGACAGGTCGGGCGGCCTGGAGCGGATAGCTTTGGCGGACTAGGTGGACTGGGCGGACTGTGATGTGCGGCCTGGTGGAAAGTCTAGTGGAAGCCGGCTGTCTTCTGAGCGGGTTGTTGTATGAAGTCCGCAGACTATGCGGCCTAGTTTCTGCGGATAGGGGGTTTGCTGAATTGGCTTTGCCAAGGACCGGCCTGAGCGGATGGAGGCTTGCGGACTGGTGCATTGCTCAGTGGTCGCGGGTGCAAGCTTGTGCTGATAGGCGGTTTGGCTCATGTCCGCGAGAAGCTTGCAGACTGGTGTGTCCGCGGTGTGGGATGTTGCGGACTGTACTTAGAGCTTGGCTGAGGCCTTGTCGAGCTCTGGTGGCACAGCAGGTGCTTTGCTGTGGAGGTCTTTGGCGGACTGGTTTTTGAAGTCCTGGAGGATGCTGCTGTGTTGGACAGGAGTGTGAGGTGCTCGCGAACTGATGGGGGTCTGTGCTAGGGTGTTTGGCGGACGGGAGTTTGTGTCTGCCATGCTCGCATTGGCCTTTGATAGTTTTGGACTTGATCATACTCTGTGCCAAGACCATGGTGTTCGCCGTATCCGCCAAGTCCGCTGTGACCGGGCGGACTGTTGTTGTCTGCCTTTGGTCGTGGACTTGTGGAAGATTGAGGTGTGAGTCTTGCAGACTGCATCGGGTTGGTGCGGACAGCCATTGAAGGGAGTTGCTGTCCTGTAGTGGTTGGAGCTTTGCGGGCTGATGCCTTGTCCGTATCGCTTGGGCGGTCTGGTGAGAGTTCGCCAATGTTGCCTTGCTCCTGGCAGTTTTCCTTGGTATCCGGCTCAGTCCTTGCGGACTCTGCGGACGGTGTTTTGCTTTCATGCGGGCTGGGGCGGTGTCTCTATCTCTAGGACGGTGACCACACTCCTCACCTCGCCTATAAATAGGACCCCCCTGGCAGGTCTACAGTAACTTGAGTGAACAGTAAGTTGGGTTGGGCAAGGAGCTGCGGTCTGCGTTTGTCTGTCCGCGCGGATTGTTTCAGTGCTGACATTTGCTGTGTGCAGGTCGCGCGGGTTGCTTCAAGGAGCCAGGAGTTTGGCTGTGACTTCGGTCAAGTACTTGGAAGTGTGCGGTCTCTGCGGACTCAGCAGGAGGTCGCTCTGCGGCTTGTCAGTTCTGTTTCATCTTTGCCAGCCTCAATAACCTGTCCGCCGGCTTCAGGTGGGTAGAGGGTGTTCCTCAGTTCAGCTTTAGCAGGAGACGAATAACGGTGTGTCCGTACGGCCTTGCAGCTTCGGCGGACTCCGTGCTATTCGGCAGATTGCAGCTAAGTTCGGGCGATCTCAGCGGACTCGGCGACCTCGGCGACCTCGGCGGTCTCGACGGACTCCGGTGCTGTCCGCCCGGCTTGTTTTTTGGTGCTTTCTGTTTACAGCTGTTATACTAGCGAAATCATGTCTCGCTATATATGCCTCGCGTTGTAAATAAGTGAATGAATAAAAGACTTGCTTGTGCTTCCATTGTTTGCTGGGATTAACCTTTGGTCCTTGGTTTCCGCTGGTTCAACGTGAGAACTGGGTAGTTCCGAAGATATTAATTTGGCGTTTGGGCTATCTTGTTGACCACGTTAAGAAAATTTAACATGGTATCAGAGCGAGGTTGTTGAGGTTCAGTTGCGTGAGCGGAAGTCAGCCAGTGTTGTTACTCAGTGATTGAGTGGTGATCAACCTGTGTTGTTGCTCGGAGCTTCTGAAAGGTTGCCAACAGGTGTTGCAATGGAAGGGAGCTTTGCAAGAGGTCTTGGCATTGAACTCTTAACGCCGACTAACTTCAAGAAGTGGAAGTCATGCATGAAGAGTTATCTTCTTGGAGAGGAGCTGTGGGAAGTCGTCGGTGGTGACGACATACAGGAAGTCACTGCTGCTTTCGGTACTGCTGAGCAGGTTAGGCTCTGGAGAAGAACAAATGCTAAGGCGGAGTTCATTCTGAAGAGAGCCGTGTCTCCGGAACTGTTTGATCACATCATTGGATGTGAGTCGGCTGCTGATATTTGGACAACCATTGATGAGTTGTTCAATAGGAAGAATGTGGCGCGACTTCAATTCTTGGAGAATGAGTTGGCCAGGGCAACTCAGGGAGACCTTTTCATCTCCAAGTACTTCTTAAAGATGAAGAGCTTGTGTGCTGAGATGTCGGCACTGGATCCTGATGAGCCTATCTCTGAGGCAAAGATGAAAAGGCACATTATCCGCGGCTTGCGGAAGGAGTATGTGGCCTTTGTCACATCTATTCAAGGGTGGGCTACTCAGCCGTCGTTGCTTGAGCTGGAGAATCTGCTTGCCTCGCAGGAGAGCTTAGCAAGGCAGATGGCTGGAGTGAACCTGAATCAGGAAGGCAGCGAAGCTCTCTTCTCAGGCAAGAAGAAAGGATGGGAAGGGAAGAAGAAGAAGAAGGTGCAGGCCACTGGTGAGAAGGAGACTTCAACTTCATATCCACTGGAGAGGAGCAATGCTCCTAAGGACTGGAAGAAGAACTTGAAGTGCTACCAGTGTCATCAGCGAGGGCACTTCAAGCGGGACTGCAAGGTCAAACTGCAGCCTGGGCATGCTGCGGGAAAGGAGGAGGCTTGCTCAAGAAGTTAAGAAGCAGAATGGGGCGGAGCTTTCATGACGGGCACTTGTGTCCGGGCCTTGTCTGCTGAGGACTTCAACAGCGAGTGGATCGTGGACTCCGGATGTGGTCATCACCTCACCGGAGACAAATTGAAGTTCACCTCCATGCAGGCTTACTCAGGTAATGAAGCTATTATCACTGCTGATAATACTGTTTATGCAGTAGAGAAAGAGGGGGTCATGTCTTTGGGTAGTGATCATGGGCCACTCACGTTAAGGAGTGTGTATCACGTGCCGGGCATGAAGAAGAACCTCTTCTCGGTGACCAATGCGGTGGACGCTGGTTATTACGTTCTGTTTGGGCCAACAGACGTGAGGTTCCTTCGCAACGTATCAGCAGTGAAGGCTGATGTTGCTCATGTAGGGAGGAGGGTGAAGAACTTGTTTGTTCTTTCCACCAGTGCTAATGTGGATAGAATGAGGGACAATGATAGCACTGCTCTCTGGCATGAGAGGCTGGGGCATGTTGGCATGGACAAGTTGAAGGCGATGGCTAGTAGAAGTCTGGTGAGGGGGTTGCCTAAGTTGTCTTCCTTTGGTGATGGGCATGTTTGCGCGGGCTGTCAATACGGTAAGGCACATCGCCTTCCGTTTGATAAATCACAAACAAGGAGCAAGAAACCATTGGAGTGTATTCATGGCGACCTGATGGGACCGACGGTTACTGCCAGCCTTGGTGGAAGCAGATACATGCTTGTCTTGGTTGATGACTACTCAAGATATACTTGGGTGTACTTCTTAAAGGAGAAGTCGGAAGCCTTCCGTTTGTTTGTGGAGTTCAAGGAGTTGGTAGAAGGTCGGCTTGGCTTGCGGATTAAAAAGTTTAGAACTGTTAACGGGGGTGAGTTTGTCTCCTCCGAGTTTTCTATCTTCTGCAGAAAGTACGGGATCCAACGGGAGCTTACTTGTGCTCACACTCCACAACAAAATGGGGTAGCGGAGCGGAAGATCCGTCATCTGACGGAGACCTGCAAATGCTGGCTTCATGCGAAAGATATCCCAAGGTCCTTTTGGGTGGAGGGGATGTCTTATGCTGCTTATGTCATCAACCGGATGCCACTCAGCCCTATCAACATGAAGACTCATATTGAGCTGTTGTTGAAGGAGAAGCCAAGTGTGGGACACCTTCGGGTGTTCGGTTCAACTTGCTACTGATGCCGGGTATATCCTAGAGATTCGTCACGGAGGCCACGATAACGCTTATGACACGATCTACGCTCTCTATTCCACACATTGATGAAAACGCAGCCACAACAATTATTTTATTTATCGCTCGCGCTAACAATACGGATCGTCGTTCCGCAAATAGATCGAGTGTTGGCTATAGGCCAAACTCTTTCCGGCTAAATGGGATAATCTTGATCCCGAACGAGCTTTTGGGTTGTACCAAAATAGATCCACCAAGAACAAAATGATTCGAAAGATGGTAGGATCTATCCCAACAAAAAGATAACGAGGATCGCCAATCCTCTTACGAATCTTTCGGAAATCCAAACGAAAAATACCGATCTATTAGGGGATTAACCGCGAAGAAAAATGAATCGGAAAATAACGCAAAAATTCGTCCACCACAAGAACTATCTAGAGAAAGAAAACTCTTGGTAGAAATTTTTGTTACCCCTCTCGGATTTGTCGATCCGTGATGCGTGGATCCACCAAGTTTGATCGCTCCTCTGTTGAAAGTCCACGGGAAGCGCGCTACGGATGATGAACGTGCTAATCTCTTTCACTTCACACCGTGGAGGAAACCCCTATCTTCTTCCTTGCAAACAACCTCTCATGCATGGGCCAAAGTATCCTTGGAGAGAGAGGATCTCGGGTGGCCGTGAGCAAGAGGGAGAGGAGAGTAGCCGAGCACTAGAGAGAAGGGGCGGCCGAGAGCAAGAGGGAGAGAGGAGATGGCCGAACTTGAGGAGGGAGCCTTGAGGCCGGCGGTTTGGAGGAAGGAAGAAAGAGGGGGGGGGGGGGGGTTAGGAGAAGAAGAGAGGGAAAAAAATTAGGGTTGGCAAAATTCAAGTTTTGATTTCAATTTAATTCTACCATCAAAAGAAAAGTTCAAGGCCTTATATAGGCTTACATCTCAAAGCAAATAACAAGTGGATAAAGGCACACCACATAAAGAAAATGCAGAAATTAAATAATGTTTTTTAAAAGAGCCATCATGAAATGGCTATTAGCACACCAAAGCTAAAATATCAAATATGAGTCTTGTTGCGAGGGCGAAGCTTGTAACCATGATAGCTACGACGTCGCACATCCTTTGCCGGCACATCTTCAACATAGTCATTCCCAAGTTGGTCGTCCTGCTGGACGTCGTCATCACCGTCGCCATCAC
This sequence comes from Platanthera guangdongensis, assembly GCA_039583875.1. Classification (NCBI taxonomy): domain Eukaryota; kingdom Viridiplantae; phylum Streptophyta; class Magnoliopsida; order Asparagales; family Orchidaceae; genus Platanthera; species Platanthera guangdongensis. Next base: position 172,635,809 of record CM077150.1, on the reverse strand, counting down.
CGTCACCATCAATCCTCCGCCGCTCAAAAGGACTCATCTCCGATGAGCGGGCTGAAATATAACGGCGTACGAGGTCCGCGTCAAGAAGATCCACCTGTGCAGCAGAGAGCCAAGAGTTGTCCTAAGCCGGACGACCACGCCAACGAACCAAAAACCTGTGAATATCACCGTCGGGAGTGGGAAACACATAATCCTGCAAAATCCTGTCAGGCGAGAAATCCGTCCGGGGAAACCTCGGAAAAACGTTAGGTGAAGCAGAAAAACAAGTTTCATCATCAATAGACGGCATACCTCCCGTAGATTTCGAAGGAGAAAGCGATCCAGAATTGAGCTCACCCCCACCCCATTAGATTGTATAGTGGAATTATTAAACGGAGAGACAGACAGTTCAGGTGGTGGAGCAACAAAAAGCGTTAAATCCGAAATGTTAAACACAGGGTAGATTCCCCAATCAACGGGTAATTCTAACAAATAAGCATTTTCGCCTAATTTCTTCAAAATTCAAAAAGGACCGGCTTTCTTGTTCGCTAATTTTTTTATGGTGCCCGAAGGCATCCGTTCAGGGATAAGACGAACCATAACCAAATCGCCAATGTTCAAGGAGACTGCTCGCCTATGTACGTTAGCATTCGATTGATAGATAGAATATTGCTTAGCTAACGTCTTGCCAATATGCTCATGGAGAGTGTGAACGTGTGAAGCGAAGTCCTGTGCAAATTGACTTGACTTAAAAGAAGGCGGTAACGGCACCAAGTCAAGAGGCATTGGCGCCTTATAACAATGCACTATCTCATTCGGAGACAACCCAGTGGTCCTGTTCTTAGAATTATTGTACGCTAGTTGAGCATGCGGAAGGATAAGATCCCACATACCTTTATGTTCGCCCACTAAACAATGAAGTAACCCTCCCAAGCTACGGTTGACAACTTCCGTTTGCCCATCTGTTTGGGGATGATAGGCCGAGGAAAACATAAGTTTAGTGCCCATGAGTTTCCAGAGTGTCTTCCAAAAATAACTTGTAAATTTTACATTCCTATCACTCACTATCGTCTTGGGAACACCCCGATGTGCCACAACCTCCTTGAAATACAATTTTGCTACATCTGAAGCATCGTAGGTGTTATTACTAGCGATAAAATAGGCCATTTTGGAGAAACGGTCTACTACGACTAGAATAGAATCGTGATGCCTCAATGTCATGGGTAAACCCAAAAGAAAATCCATGCTGACATCTTCCCATGGTACCGATGGAATCGGAAGTGGAGTGTAAAGACCCGCATTGGTCTTGTTTCCCTTTGCTAGTTGACAAATACGACAACTTCCTACGATTTTGTTGACCATGGGTCTGAGGCTCGGCCAAAAGAATTTATCCTCTACGAGTGTTATCGTTTTGTCTCTACCAAAATGTCCGCCTAACCCTCCGCTATGTAATTCCCATATGATAAAATGTCGTAATGACGAGCGGGGAATACATAGTTGCAAATGTTTAAATAAGTATCCGTCACGGATATAGTACGCCGAAATGGTGGTAGAGGAATTGTCCTGAGCGGCGAAATAAATTTCCTTAAAGTCTGGGCATTGGACATATTCATCTTTAATCCTCTCAAATCCTATGACCGACACTTCCATGGTAGTTAGTAATAAGGTGACCCTACTTAATGTGTCCGCCACACGATTTAATGTACCCTTCAGATGCTTGATAATAAAAGTGTACTCCTGTAGGTACGAGATCCATTTAGCGTGCCGTGGGATAATCTTATTTTGAGAATTAACAAATTTGAGGGCCTCATGGTCCGATAATATCACGAATTCTTTTGATATAAGGTAATGTCGCCAATGTTGGAGACAACGAATCACGGCATAGAATTCGCGATCATAATTCGAATAGTTTAACTTTGGGCCGGCTAGTTTCTCGCTAAAATATTCTAGAGGATGTCCCTCTTGACTTAACACTCCTCCGATTCCGATCCCCGATGCGTCGCATGATAGTTCAAACACTTTAATAAAATCCGGTAATCGTAGTAAGGGGGCTTCAGACATCCATTCCTTAATCGTTTGGAAAGCACTAGTGGCCGCTTTAGTCCAACTAAATTCTCCTTTCTTCATACACTCAGTGATGGGTGCCATAATACTACTAAAATTCCGAATAAATCTTCGGTAAAACGTGGCCAACTCGTGGAAACTTCGAACTTCCCTTATATTCTTGGGTTCCGGCCACTCTTTAATTGCTTGAACCTTCTTTGGATCCACATGAATGTCATCTGAACTCACGATGTATCCTAAGAACTCTACGAAAGACACACCGAATGCGCATTTTTTTAGATTAATAAATAAATTCTCTTTGCGCAATGTGGTAAGGATTGTTCTTAGGTGAGTTTCATGATCCCCCGAAGAGATGCTAAACACCAAAATGTCGTCGAAATAGACCACTACAAATTTTCCCATGTAGGGTTTAAAGACTTGGGTCATCAATCGCGAAAACGTACTAGGTCCATTGGTAAGTCCCTCTCCAAGAACTAGCCATTCATATAGTCCATCCTTAGACTTAAATGCCGTCTTCCATTCGTCTCCCTCCCGTATTCGTATTTGATGATAACCGCTCTTAAGATCCAACTTAGAGAACACGGCGGCTCCTGATAACATATCTAGTAAATCATACAAGCGGGGAATGGGGAACCGATACTTGACAGTTATTTTATTTATAGCCCGATAATCGACACACAATCGCCACGTTTTATCTTTCTTCGGGACTAACAAGGCAGAGATGACACAAGGAATTTTACTATGACGTATAAATCCTTTCGCTAACAAATCTGAAATTAATTTTTGCAACTCCTCATGTGAGGAGGGGTTGAGGCGGTAATGGGGCTGATTCAGCAACGAAGAACCCGGGACAAAATCTATCTCATGCTGGATATCACGCATAGGTGGCAACTGAGGTGGTAAGTCCACCGGGTATACATCCTTATACTCTTCTAAGAGAATTCGAAGGGATAACGGGAGGCTCGCTAACGAAGGTGCATCCTCCTTAGCTTGTAGACAAACTAGAGCGTAGATAACGCCATCCATGAAAGTCTCACGCTCTAACTCTTTCCTACTTATCAGACTTATCGTTTTATTTTCTACCGGCACAATGGTATCTTTGGACGCAGGTGACGGATCCTTGGGCGGCGATGGTTTCAATATAATGGTCTTACCATTGAATTTGAACTCATAAGTATTGGCTCTTCCAAAATGGGTCACGTCATAATCATAAAGCTAAGGTCGTCCTAGTAAGACATGACACACGTCCATGGGGATGACGTCGCACCACACTTTATCAACGTAGTTTTTCAATGTTAGTGGCACCAAGCATCGCTTAGAGACCGCTATTGACGTCTTGTTTACCCACGCGATTTAATAAGGATGTGTGTGTGGCTCGGTGACTAAATGCATGCATGCGATGGCGTTCTCCGAAACGACGTTCATGTAACTACCGCTATCAATAATTAATTTGCACCATTTTTCACCGCACTTAAAATTTAAGGTAAATATATTTGTCCGGTTGAACTCGTCCAACGCTCGCGGTGTGGCCAAAATACATCTCATCACCATCATGTAAGAATCGTCCTCAATGTCACTCGGCTCGGCATCAGATTCTTCTCCCGCTCCATAGACGATATCGGCAGGCTCAGACGTGGATTCTAATAGGGCTAACTGTTTGCTCTTCGTGGGGCACTCACTAGAATAGTGCCCTTGGATTCCGCAAGAATAACACGTGTCATTAGTCTTGCTGATTCGTCCTATTGGTACTCACTCATCGATGGGATTCCGGTTATTCCTAGCGGTAATAATAATGGACTCCGAATCCGTCGATTGATACTTTCCCTTGTCTCGCGTGGAGGAAGATGGATGCGGTCCTATGAGGGATTTTTCCTTCTGAAAGTTTCGTCCTTTGGTTTTGTAGGCGTTGTGTTTTTTAATATCCAAGGCGGCATTGAACGTGGTGTTAAGGTCCGTGTGACCATAACGCAAGAGCTTGCTTTGAATGTCCGGGTTGAGTCCCTTACGAAATCTGGAGAGTGTGATTTCGGGCATCTCACGAACATCACAACGCACCAACATATCCTTAAGTTGTCCCATGTATTCTGCTACCGAAGCGTTACCTTGACGAAGGGAGGCTAAGTCGTCGAACATTTGGGTCCGGTAATAAGTGGGAACATAATGGTCGTGTAGAAGTGCTTTCATGGCAGCCCACCCAATTGGGGGTGCTCCATTAACCGTACCTAATCGTCTCTCTTCGTTCAACCAGTATGTCTTTGCCCTTCCTAGTAGTTTCATCCGTGCAACCTTCACTTTCTCAGCGTCCGTCAGGTCGTGCCATTCAAAATAGCACTCGATTCCCATGATCCAGTCTAGGAATTGTTGGGGCTCTCCCATACCATCATATGAGGGTGAGTCTATTTTAACGGCCCTAGTTACGTCGAACTCATAATGACCTCGAGGTGGGTACTCATCGTCCTGATCACGTGGATGATTTTGTCTTTCCTCTCGCTGGTTGGCGGCCGGGGGTTGGGGGCCCGGTCGGTTTCTTCCAACGCCGTTGTTTCGGGGCGCCACTTGATTTACATCGAGCCCTTCAATTAACTGTGTCAGTGTGTCAAACCTAGCGTTAAACTCTTCTCGTAGCTCGGCGATCGTGGCCGGAGCATGCTCATCACCTTGGTTGTTTGCCATGTGTGAGGTGGAGGAAAGATATTCCGTGCCCAGCCTAGTGCGCATGAACGAACGGGACAAACAACGATTTTGTCCTAATTTAAATTACGCGTTAGAATTTTTTGACACTAAATAAGTGAGCAACTGGAAAAACTTTTTCAGACTTTTTTTCTTAAAAAAATGAGGAGAAAATTCAGATTTTGTTTTGTAATTTTCTGCAAAAAGTTTTTTTTTGTGTTTTACTAATTGCAGCCCAACTATGTATTGTTTTGAAAAACAAAAATTCAGATTTGATGTGAATCGTAGTGGAAGTGCACACCCTAGCGAACGAGGATAACCCTTGGTAAAAATAAAGGATGGTGTCGATTGGGAAATCAACACAACCTCGCTTTGATACCAAATTGATGTCGGGTATATCCTAGAGATTCGTCACGGAGGCCACGATAACGCTTATGACACGATCTACGCTCTCTATTCCACACGTTGACGAAAACGCAGCCACAACAATTATTTTATTTATCGCTCGCGCTAACAATACGGATCGCCGTTCCGCAAATAGATCGAGTGTTGGCTATAGGCCAAACTCTTTCCGGCTAAATGGGATAATCTTGATCCCGAACGAGCTTTTGGGTTGTACCAAAATAGATCCACCAAGAACAAAATGATTCGAAAGATGGTAGGATCTATCCCAACAAAGAGATAACGAGGATCGTCAATCCTCTTACGAATCTTTCGGAAATCCAAACGAAAATACCGATCTATTAGGGGATTAACCGCGAAGAAAAACAAATCGAAAAATAACGCAAAAATTCGTCCACCACAAGAACTATCTAGAGAAAGAAAACTCTTGGTAGAAATTTTTGTTACCCCTCTCGGATTTGTAGATCCGTGATGCGTGGATCCACCAAGTTGATCCACCAAGTTTGATCGCTCCTCCGTTGAAAGTCCACGGGAAGCGCGGTACGGATGATGAACGTGCTAATCTCCTTCACTTCACGCCGTTGAGGAAACCCCTATCTTCTTCCTTGCAAACAACCTCTCATGAATGGGCCAAAGTATCCTTGGAGAGAGAGGATCTCGGGTGGCCGTGAGCAAGAGGGAGAGGAGAGTAGCCGAGCACTAGAGAGAAGGGGCGGCCGAGAGCAAGAGGGAGAGAGGAGATGGCCGAACTCTTGAAGGAGGGAGCCTTGAGGCCGGCGGTTTGGAGGAAGGAAGAAAGCGGGGGGGGGGGGGGGGGAGGGTAGGAGAAGAAGAGAGGGAAAAAATTAGGGTTGGCAAAATTCAAGTTTTGATTTCAATTTAATTCTACCATCAAAAGAAAAGGTCAAGGCCTTATATAGGCTTACATCTCAAAGCAAATAACAAGTGGCTAAAGGCACACCACATAAAGAAAATGCAGAAATTAAATAATGTTTTTTTAAAAGAGCCATCAAGAAACGGCTATTAGCACACCAAAGCTAAAATATCAAATATGAGTCTTGTTGCGAGGGCGAAGCTTGCAACCACGACCGCTACGACGTCGCACGTCCTTTGCCGACACATCTTCAACATAGTCATTCCCAAGTTGGTTGTCCTGGTGGCCGTCGTCATCACCGTCGCCATCACTGTTGCCATCAGCAACGTGCATGTCCCGGATGCTTCACGGACAAAGCTGGATGCGAAGGCAAGGAAGCTTGTCTTTGTTGGCAATGATGAACGGAAGAAGGGATGGAAATGCATGGACCCTGTGACGAAGAAGTTCGTGGTATCAAGAGACGTTGTCTTTGACGAGCTGACGTCATATGGAGGTGGCTCGGTGGAGCTAACCGGAAGTAGCAAGGTTGATGAAGCACCGGTGGCGGCTACTGAAGGCTTGGAAGAGGAGCTTGTTGTTTCACCAGCAGCTCCTGTTGCTTCTAACTCCGAGGCTGAGCCTTCTGGCTCAGGAAGCAGGGGGAGCACTGCTCAATGCTTGCCCCAGGTAGGAGTGGAGCCCGAAGAAGCAACGGAAGAAGTGAGCAAGGAGCCGAGTCTTCGGATATCGAAGAGGGTGGTTAAGCCACCGGCTCGGTACTGTGATGGGAATGCAGTGAGTTTTGTCTCCTGCTTCTTTGCAGGTCCTCTGGATGAGCGAGAGCCTGCAAGCTTCAACGAGGCCACTGGAGTAAAGGAGTGGAAAGATGCCATGAAGGAATAGATTGATGCTCTGAAGAAGAATGAAACCTGGGACCTTGTGCCCAAGGTTGATGGCATTAGTCCGGTTACATGCAAGTGGGTGTATAAGTTGAAGAAGAAGGCTGATGGGAGCATTGATCGTTTCAAGGCTCGCCTGGTTGCTAGAGGATTCTCACAGCAGTATGGAGAAGACTATGAGGAGACATTCAGTCCAGTTGCGAAGATGACTTCAGTAAGAGTGGTGATCGCCTTGGCTGCTAGCAAGGGATGGAGGTTGTGGCAACTCGATGTGAAGAATGCTTTTCTTTATGGAGAGATTGACAAGGACATCTTCATGGATCAGCCGCTTGGTTTTGTCTCTGAAAAGCATCCGGACTATGTCTGTAAACTCAGGAAGGCTCTCTATGGGTTGAAGCAAGCTCCTAGAGCGTGGTATGGGAAGATTGCAGAGTACTTGCAATTCTGTGGATACCTTGCTTCTAACTCGGATTCAAGCTTGTTCGTCAAGAAGAAGGGGGAGCTACAAGTCTTGGTCCTGCTGTATGTGGATGACATGATCATCACAGGGAACTCGGAGGGGGAAGTAGCAAGGCTCAAGGTTGAGCTTGCTATACGCTTCGAGATGAAAGACTTGGGAGAGTTGCATCACTTTCTCGGGCTTGAAGTGGAGAGGAAGGAGTGCGGGGTTCTCATTTACCAGAAAGGGTATGCTGATCGCATTGTGAAGCGGTTCGGCATGGGCGAAGGGAAGAAGTGCTCTACTCCACTGGAATCTGGGCTGAAGCTTCGACGGGATGAGGGAAGGGTTCTTCATGATCCCTTGGTGTTTAGGGCTCTTGTTGGGAGCTTGATTTACCTGACGATTACAAGGCCAGATATTGCTTATGCTGTTGGCCGAGTAAGTCAGTATATGGCTGAACCAAGGCAATATCATCTAGTGGCGGCGAAGGGTATTCTGAAGTATGTCAAGGCTTCTTCTGACATGTGACTCCTCTATAGAAGGGACGCGGAGTATGCGTTGCTCGGGTACACAGATGCTGACTATGGCGGTGATTCGGATGATCGAAGGTCTACTTCAGGTTATGTGTTCACTTGCGGTTCAGCTAGCATCTCGTGGTGTAGCAAGAAGCAGGACTCGGTGTCGGTTTCAACCACGGAGGCGGAGTATAAGGCCTCGGCCTTGGCTGCTCGGTAAGCCGTTTGGTTGAGGAGGCTTATAGAGGATGTTCATGAAGAAGTCCAAGGGCCTACTTTACTCCGGGGTGACAATGAGAGTGCTCTCAAACTGGTTAACAATCCAGTGTGTCACGCCAGGACCAAGCATATAGAGATTGATCACCATTTCATCAGGGAGAAGGTGTTGGAAGGATCTCTGCTGGTCGGGCATGTTCGGAGTGAAGATAATCTTGCTGACATCTTCACGAAGCCACTGTCGAAGGGGCCCTTTGAAAGCTTGCGCAGCTTGCTGGGCTTGGTCACCACTTCCCACTTCAAGGGGGAGTGTTGAATTTTGTGAAGTGGAAGTGGTTGACGGGACAGGTCGAGCGGCCTGGGGCGGACAGCTTTGGCAGACTAGGCAGACTGGGAGGACTGTGATGTGCGGCCGGGTGGAAAGTCTAGTGGAAGCCGGCTGTCTCCTGAGCGGGTTGTTGCATGAAATCCGTGGACTATGCGGCCTGGTTTCTGCGGATATGGGGTTTGCTGAATTGGCTTTGCCAAGGAGCGGCCTGAGCGGATGGAGGCTTGCGGACTGGTGCATTGCTCAGTGGCCGTGGGTGCAAGCTTGTGCTGATAGGCGGTTTGGCTCATGTCCGTGAGAAGCTTGCGGACTGGTGTGTCCGCGGTGTGGGATGTTGCGGACTGTGCTTAGAGCTTGGCTGAGGCCTTGTCGAGCTCTGGTGGCACAGCAGGTGCTTTGCTGTGGAGGTCTTTGGCGGACTGGTTTTTGAAGTCCTGGAGGAGGCTGCTGTGTTGGACAGGAGTGCGAGGTGCTCGCGGACTGATGGCGGTCTGTGCTAGGGTGTTTGGCGGACGGGAGTTTGTGTCCGCCATGCTCGCATTGGCCTTTGATGGTTTTGGACTTGGTCACACTCTGTGCCAAGAACATGGTGTCCGCCGTATCCGCCAAGTCTGCTGTGACCCGGCGGACTATTTTTGTCTGCCTTTGGTCGTGGACTTGTGGCAGATTGAGGTGTGAGGCTTGCAGACTGCCTCGGGTTGGTGCGGACAGCCATTGAAGGGGGTTGCTGTCCTGTAGTGGTTGGAGCTTTGCGGGCTGATGTCTTGTCCGCATCGCTTGGGCGGTCTCGTGAGAGTTCGCCAATGTTGCCTTGATCCTGGCGGTTTTCCTTGGTATCCGGCTAAGTCCTTGCGGACTCGGCGGACGGTGTTTTGCTTTCGCGCGGGCTGGGGCGGTGTCTCTATCTCTAGGGCGGTGACCACACTCCTCACCTCGCCTATAAATAGGACCCCCCTGGCAGGTCTACAGTAACTTGAGTGAACAGTAAGTTGGGTTGGGCAAGGAGCTGCGGTCTGCGTTTGTCTGTCCGCGCAGATTGTTTCAGTGCTGACGTTTACTATGTACAGGTCGCGCGGGTTGCTTCAAGGAGCCAGGAGTTTGGCTGTTACATCGGTCAAGTACTTGGAAGTGTGCGGTCTCTGCGGACTCAGCAGGAGGTCGCTCTGCGGCTTGTCAGTTCTGTTTCATCTTTGCCAGCCTCAATAACCTGTCTGCCGGCTTCAGGCGGGTAGGGGGTGTTCCTCAGTTCAGCTTCAGCAGAAGACGAATAACGGTGTGTCCGCACGGCCTCGCAGCTTCGGCGGACTCCGTGCTATTCGGCGGATTGCAGCTAAGTCCGGGCGATCTCAGCGGACTCGGCGACCTCGGCGACCTCGGCGGTCTTGGCGGACTCCGTTGCTGTCCACCCGGCTTGTTTTTTGGTGCTTTCTGTTTACAGCTGTTATACTAGCGAAATCATGTCTCGCTATGTATGCCTCGTGTTGTAAATAAGTGAATGAATAAAAGACCTGCTTGTGCTTCCATTGTTTGTTGGGATTAACCTTTGGTCCTTGGTTTCCGCTGGTTCAACGTGAGAACTGGGTAGTTCCGAAGATATTAATTTGGCGTTTGGGCTATCTTGTTGACCACGTTGAGAAAATTTAACAGATCGGTGGGCAGGTGCGCGTGGCAGTGCTTTCCACACACGATCATCAAAGTTGTAACGATATCCCCTAAAGTGGCATAACTGAGATTGCGGGCACTTGACTTGATATGACCTTTCTGTCCGCACTGAAAGCAGACTCGAATTTTATCCCATAGTGGGCAGCATCATGCCCCTTCCGTTTGCACGAAGTACAAACTAAATCTCTCTTAGGAGCACCCTGGATAGCATGGACCTGCTCCTGTTTCTGAGCTCCTAGCCCCGGGAAACATTTCTCAAATGGGTGGCATGGCCGGCCACATAAACTGCATATTTCTTTGCTCCTCTTTCTCGAAGCAGCGCCGAATTCATGGAAACTCTTACTCTCACCAGTCTTCCTCTTATCCTTTCTCATTTTTCGTCCTCGGTTCTTGGCATTATCAATTGCCTCAACATTAAGAGCTACTTCGACTACTTCAGCACTCCCCGATTTATAAGCACTCACCAACTACTGGATGTCACTCTTCAGACAACCCAGAAAATGCTTGACTATGCTATCTTAAGAAACTACTAAATCCGGGGCGAACCGGCTCAACTTGCTAAACTCCACCTCATACTCACTCACCGTGAGCTGCCTCTGCTTTAAGTGCAGGAAATCATTTAACAAACGGTCTCGCTCGACTGACGACAGAAACTTCTTCATCAAATGCTCCTTGAAGACTTCCCAAGAACATCCATCCTTCAATTTTTCCTTCTCCCTTAGCCACCAACTCTTTGCCAAACCCTTGAGTTGGTAGGCAGCGACCATTACTCTCGGGTCTGCTGAAACTCAGGAGTAAGAGAACATTTCCTCGATGGCTATAATCCAGTCATCCAAAGACATAAATTCTGTCCTATCATCATAGGTAGGGGGTCCTAATCATTGGAAGTGCGAGATGAAGTTTATCTATGGTGACAGCACAACTGGGGGCACCCGAGGAGCAGGAGGAACTGGAACACCCTGACCCATGACCGGGTCCTGAACTCTAAGCGGCTGTCCTGCAACGACAATCAACAATGTTTAGATCTGCGACTGCTTCTCCAACATTTGCCTAGACAAAGCTTCATTACTCTGTCGCAATCCTTCAATCACGGTCTCATTTTGAGCACCAGACGACTCGCCCTCTGATAGGGGAGTCGACCTCATCGTAGGACATCTCGACATTCTAGAAAAGGTTGCGAACGACTAGTCAAAAACAATCCCAGTCCACAACTAGGCCACACAACTAGTTCAGACTATACTTAGACACTTGCTTATGCTGCATCTTGCTCTGGGATTTTATTATGATGTTATGTCCTACTTAGGATGATATCCTCTCATCCTATTTACTTCTGTGTCTATGATATGAATGTTGTTGATGCAGAAAATGCGTCCTCAAATTCCAACAAAAAGGAAAAAAGAGAGAAGGAAACTGCAAGCAACCGTTTACTAATGGACCAAGGAAAAATGGCGATCAAGACAGATTCGAGACCGCAAAGCCCGAGATTTGAGTCCGCAGCTTTCACTAAATGGGCCTCTGGACTCATTTCAGCGTACTTTGGGTGCACCACCTCCCCCTATTTATAGGATGTGGGCCTGCCCAAACAGGCAGGGCTAACATAACCGACTGCTCGGGGTATAGGAGAACCGGGCAACGGTGACGGGAAGCAAAAAGGAAAGAACACGCCAGTTCGCGCAAAAGTGGCGGACTAGGCTCGTGGGCTGGAGCTTCCATCTACTGCTGCTAGGCGCGATCCTGCTGAAGGACGGCAGCCTGGGCGGGCTTATCTTTGAGTCCGCCTGAAGAGCTATCCTGGGAGCCGATCACTTGGGGCATGCCAAGCTGGGAGGACAGAGCCCTGAGTCTGCCGCCGAGGTGGATTATCCTTGAGACTTGTTGAATGTCGACGCTTTGCCGATCTGGGCGGACTACTAAACCGAGTATGCCGCTAATGTGTCTGGGACCTTGCACGTGTTGCGGACTTTGAGGTTAACATATTCCCCACACATTTTTAAGTTTATGGGAACTCCGAAAATGTTTGCTTAATCGCCGAGTCCACGAATCTCATTAATGTTGTCATCGCTATAAATATCGCTGGAGGGGCTGGAATTTTCAAAAGTATCAACGATGCGGGTCGTTATTCACCTCTTGTGGTCTCAACTTTGCAGTCCGGCATGGCGAGACTCGATGCTTTCTTCACAAGCCTTACTGCAAAGAGTGAAAAACAAATAACTCCAATGAAAACTAAGAAAGTGATAAAGAGAGAGGCGAGAGGAGAGCCTGTCCGCTCTTTTGGAGAGAGCTCTCAAAGTAAGAAGCCTGCTGAGGAAGCAGCCCACCATGCTGATGTGCCTGTGCGCGAGAAGGAAGACGCCACCGCATCTCACACTAAGCAACCATCAAAAAGTGCATATAAGACATTAAATCTGTCAGATGCTGCCCATACTCAGAAAACGGCGAACTTGGCGGACATAGTTTGCGCAAACAATGTAACCAAAGTGTCATTCCTCAACGCCCAACAGCCCATTGTTAACCTTGGCGAAGATAGGCGGTCTGCGGGAGATGAAGTTGGGGAAGGGGTGCCTTCAAAGACATTGGCTGCTGCTAACCTTGAGACAGTCCGCGAGAGCCAGCCAGATTTAAGGAAGGCTACCGCGGACTCTGCTGAGAAGAAGGCCCCTTCTAGAAAGAAGAGGAAGAGGGTCAAGTCCACTGTGGCCGAGCGGGTTGAAAAGAAGATGCGGACGATGAAAGGGAAAATGTCTCCGTACGGACTGGAGATGTGGACTTGCATCACAGGCCGCATGAAAAAGAAGTTGCTGAAAGCGACTTAATTACACCGGAGGCCCAAGTCCAGAGAGATAATTCCCTCTCCACGGTCAGTTTGTCTACTGATGAGATATTTAACTCTATAAACGTCGAACAAATTTATCTCATCAACAAATCTTTGCTGGATGTGCTGCATCCTGAGGTAGAAATCTTGGGAGTTAAGATCGGTGAGATCCCTCTTTTATCCGCCGCTGAGGAAAAAGAGAAGGAAAAACTGAAAGAGAAGATAGCGGAAAAGAAAAAGCAGATCGCCGCCCATATGGATACAGTTGAGGTGGCCTCGAAGAAGGCCGCGGCGGACAAAGAAGCTGAAGATTTGCGGATTGCTGCAGAGTAGCTGCAGACAGGTAACCTCCAACTAGCGCCTAAATAGTTTAAGCGTCTGTGGCTTTACAGGTCGTCGCTGCGGAAGTCGAGGCCAATCAAGATCGTCACCGAGACCGATGAAATTTTTGTTTCCACAAGATCTGCGGTTGAAAGGAGAATCAAAGTCCATCATGAATGGAAGAAACGGTTAAGCGTCATTGACCCGAAGCGGGCAAGGCGGCCTATCTTCGATAGCCGGCAACTCGCTGCAGCTTTTGCTAAAACTGATCTTTTATCTTGGTACTTAGAGTCTGTTGTGGACCGTATTTGAATGCGAAATTGACCTTGGTTGGTGAAGGTAGAAAGTCACCACCGAGCTCTATTGAGAGTGGGGAGATTGTGATTACACCGAATACCGGAGTTGACGCGGGCTCGCATGATGAGTTCGCAAGATGCGAGCAGCCCAGTCTGGATAACATCAGAGAGTTTGAAAAGAAGTTTCAAGCCGAAATTCAAAAAATTAGAGCGGAGTTAAAGAAGGCGGAAGAGCGTGGGAAGGCATCGGTGGAGCGCGAGAAAGCCTTAAAGGATCATATCACCAGCATCTCAAGGGCGCTGGAGAGACCTGATAGAGATAAGAAAAGGCTTGCTGATGATGTCCGCTTCTATAAAGGAAAACACTTGGCGATGGCACGGGAAGAGAAAGGGAAGCGGGCTGCCGAGGTCGCCGAGCAGAGATCGCGATTGTCAGATCACGTCCCTCTGGAGGCAGCAACATCGGTGGAGGGTAGCCAGCACGCCGCGGACGAGGAGCTGAAGCCGGCAATGGAGCCGATGGTTCCGGCCAGGACTGACGATGTGGTTGCTTTCCATGCTACCGACCATAGAAAATGCACACTAACGGAGGCCGACCTTGAGGACTTTGTTGAAAGAAAAATGACGGACTCTAATTTGCTTGCCCGCCTTCCCGCCCATGAGGAAGGATTAAACTTTTCAAGGGCGACTCAGATCGTCATACCCATCGACCACTTCGATAGCGGATTAAAATTCCAATTATTATGGGAGATTGCAGAAATATTTGAACACTACGGGATGGTGCTGGGCCAGCTCGCGCCCAACACCCTTGCCGCCATTTACAGCTTTATTTCTTACATGCGGTCTGAGAAGATCGCCTTCTCAATGAATATTTTCCGCAAAATCTTCTCAGTCCGCTCGGTAACACCGTCCGGAGGCCTCCCTTATAAAGGAGTGAACGTCGTGGGTATTCCTAACAAGATCCATAACTGGAACTCAATGTTTCTGATCTTCGAAGGCGACCTCTTGTTCGCGCATACTCATCCGCAAGAGCGCGCGGACTCCGCTTTCAAGAGTGTCCGGCTGGATGAGATGGAGTCCGCCATTGTCAAATATCTTGCTGATGCCAGGCTTGACATAGAGTACTACATCCCGCTGTTGGCGAGCCTTGCAGGCGTTTCACGAGAAGAAAGTATGCTTCTGCGTACTTATGGTTTGTATCCGCAACGACCGGTGTGTTAACCCTTGTTCTCTTCTTGCAGCGACCATGGCTGTGCCTGCCAACCTGCCACAGACGCCCAGCGGATTCACACCTACTCAGAGGGAAAGGAAACAAGAGACCGCAAGAAAGAGGTAAGAAGAGGGGGATCCCGCGGCGGACTGCTCCTCTTCTGAAATCTTTGCGATGCAGGGATTTGGCAACCGTCAGAAGGATCTGAGGGGTAACCCGATGATCCATTGGCACAATAAGAATAAGCATGTCCGCTTGTCGACAGCGCTTCCATCATGGAAAAGTCAGAAGATAACCCGTCATGCTCATGTCGCGATCTCCGCGCTTTATAGGAAGCTAACTTGAGAGACTTGAATAAGGTTGTTGCTGCCGACCTCCCTCTGCTGGCCGCCCAGGCAAGCGTGAACAACGTGGTGACGAACCATTTTGTTTGTTCCCTCGCCAGAGACCTGCTCAGACAAAACGAGCAACTTCAAGTAGAAAAAAAGGGTGATCAAGGAAAGAAACGTGCGGCTAGGGAAAAAGGTCGCTCAGCAGAAGGAAGAGCTGGGGGTAAGTTATATTTGCATCGGTCTCAGTTTGAAGTCCGTCGCGAACTGATGTTTGTTCCTTTGTTTCTCGCAGGTCTCCTATGACTTGGAAAATAATAACTTACAGGCCTCTATGCTCCCCTTTGTGAAGGAAACCGTTGAGATCTCTATCGAGCGATTTATCTGCGGTGGTTTCGCAAAGGATGAGGTGGACGGTGTTCCATTCCTACACCTCCTCCCTGAGTTGAAAGAGCAGGTTGTGGCGATGGAGCGGGCTGCCAAAGAAAAAGACGTCATTGTTGAGGAGAAAGAAGAAGGAGTTGAAGAAGAAGGCGGGGAAGCCAAGATAATAGCTGACGACACTGGTTCGAGCCAACAAGACGGAGAACAGTCCGCCGAGTCTGACACCTCTGCATCTTCCACTATTGGCAAGAGCTTGCATAGCGAGTCTGCTTCAATCACTGGTTCAGATGGCAGTAGTGGAAGTGGCATGGGGGCCTATTCTCCGGAGATTGATGTCGAAAACCTAAGCCCTGCACTCCCTGCAGAGAAGAAACAGAAGATCGCCGAGGCAGAATAATGTATTTTTTGTTTTTATTTTTGTAGCAGACTTAAGTTTGGAGTCCGCTGAATACACGAAAGATGTAACTTTATTTTTGATTTAATAGAAAAGGATATTCCGATATCAGTGTGTTTTCTACAATGTTCTCTGTCTTCTGTTATTGAAATGTTTTGACGTAGTTACGTGCGATCTCCATGTAGCAGTTCGTGTAATGCAAATATCGTCCGCACTGTATAAGTTTCTGACTTGCTAATTAGGAAAATTTAAATAATTTGACCACTGTTTGCCGCAAATAGATTGAGACTTAAGTTTAGTTGGTTGCCGAAATAAAAAATTATGCGGACTCTGACTAGTTCCAACAATAGTCCGCGATTCTCTTTGTCAACAAACCTTTTAAGCATAATGATTATAAGCATTGCGGCCTCAAATTTACCAGCAAATTGCGAGATGAAAAGATCAACCGGGGACCAATCCTGCGGACTGTGCGGCTATAATTTCACAATTCGCATGCATTTTAATAGAAATGATCTATAGTTTGACAATAACTAAAGCCGACAATAATCCAGGCCGCGATATTTTATTTGCAGCTCGTCAAGTCCTTATAACTTATCAAAAAAGACATAACTGGCGGACTCTGACGGATACCAATTCCAGTCCTCATGTAAATAAATTTTTGCGAGTTAAGAAAGAGCAATCCGAGCAGGTGGGTGTATCGCCTTTCTCATAGTCGAGTCACAAAAAACCTCAAGATCAATCCGAACTTTGCGGACTGTGCGGATAACCAAGTACAGTTCTCGAGGATAAAAATTCCAAACCTAACCAAGCGGGCAGGTGCATATTGCATTGCTTTCCTCACAAGGTCAGATATACGAAAATTGAAAATAGTTGGCGGACTGCGTGGACACCATAGCGCAGTCCGTAAGAGTTATTGAAATGTCGCAGCACTCGGTGACCAAGCGGGCAGGTGCAGCCAGAGCGGCATTGCTTTCCTCGCTGTGTCACAGAGGATGTAAGATCAACCCAAGGTAATGGCGGACTGGGCGGACTTAAGTTTTTCAATCTACGCCTTGTCAAATTCCTGTGAAGAATGAGATACAGGCCTGTGTGACCAAGTGGGCAGGTGCGGCCGGAGCAGCATTGCTTTCCTCACGGGGTCATAGAAGCTGTAAGCTCAACGGAAAGGTTTACCGCCCTCTTGCCTGGATTACAGCCTAAATTGATCTTTCGGGCAGTTGCGGCAGGAGCAACATTGCTTTCCTCTGAGATCAACAAGGCTGTGAGTCTCTTCCAGGCACCGCTTGAGGGTACCAGAGAGTATTCGAGGGTACAAACTTGGATGATCTATGGACAGGTGCCGGATGGCATTGCTTTCCTCAAGGAGATCATCAAGGTGTACGCTATACCTTGCAAGCTTAGTAGAGATGTCAACCACCATGTCCCTCCAAATATGCAGAGGTGGAGTCAGGTATTAGCTGAGATCCAAAATCCAGTAGCCCACCACGCAAGAATATGCAAGCTCCCACTACACGGTGCGAAATCTCCCCGCAACACGTAATCATCGTGGTGTTACGCAAATGACAACAATTTCTTGGGGGGGGGGGGGTCCAAGATGGACTTGGCGGTGTTTCCTGGTGCGGTGATTTATTACTTTGCATGGTAGATAGGAGAAAGTGATTGTTCCATGTACGAAAAAAATATTAGCCAGAGATTCTTATTGCAATAATCATTGAAATGAACACAAATGATAAGTGTTTGCTTAAGCATAAAAATGCTTTAAATCATCGCCATTCCAAGTATGGGGGACATCTTCTCCGTCATAGGTTTGTAGTTGATATGCTCCATTCCTCAGGACTTTCTTAATGATGAATGGTCCATTCCAGCTCGGGTTCAGCTTGCCCACTAAACCAGTTCTTGCGGCCGCATCTAATTTTTTCAGGACGAGATCTCCCACTGAAAAATGCTTGATCCTTATATTCTTGTCAAAATATCTGGCCATTCTTCGTTTGACTTCCTCTTGCCTGACGGTGGCTTCATCTCACATTTCTTCAATTTGATCCAGGCTATGCCTCATATTCTTGTCGTTAATCTCAAGCCATTCTTCCCAACTTTGCCTGGCCAGTAAGACCCTAAGAGTCGGAACCTCAAATTCCACCGGGATGAGAGCCTCTGAACCGTGAGATAGCTTGAAAGGAGTTTCTCCGGTAGTTATGGAAGGGGTTTTTCTGAGGGTCCACAGAACTGAAGGAAGCTCCGCTGACCAGTTGCCCCTCATATTCTGCACTTTTTTTTAGCAAATTATGTATCTGTTTATTCGCAGCTTCTACCTGACCATTGCTTCTGGGATGATGAAATGACGAGAACCGCAGCTCTATGCCGACTTGTTTGCAAAAGTTCTTCATTTATTCATTGTTGAACTGCGGCCCATTATCCGTAATTATTGCCATCGGAAACCCATGCCTGCAAATTATCACCCCCACCAAAATTTTTTATCACCTGGGTTGTTGTCTTTGCTAGTGCCTTAGCTTCAATCCATTTGCTGAAGTACTAAATCATAACCAAGATAAAGCGTCGCTGTCCGCTCGCCATGGGGAATGGCCCGAGGAGGTCCATTACCCAAACTGCGAAAGGCCAGGGCATGGTGATTGACACAAGTTGCTGCGATGATTGGAGTTGAAGCGGAGCAAATTTTTGGCATTGGGCACACTTCGTTGCATAGGATTCAGAATCTTTTCTCATTGTGGGCCAGAAGTATCCTTGCCGCAATATTCTTCTTTCCAAAGCTCTGGCCCCTGAATGGCTGCCACACTCTCCAGAGTGAATTTCTCGGAACACCACATGAACTTCTTCTTCAGATACGCATCTCGTCATTGGGGAGAGGAAAGTCTTTCTATAGAGAATTCTAGAGATAAGCATGTAGTTGGCTGCTTTCATTCTTAATCTTCTCTTATCTTTCAAAGCCTGCGGCAATTCTCCTGTTGAGAGATATGATTTGAATGAGTCCATCCAAGAGGGGAGTTGTTCTATTTGCATTAATTCTCCTTCTTCCGTAGCAGGGTAAAAAAGCTCCGAAGTTGTCTCTCCCGAGGGGAGGCCGAACTTTGCTAGCTTGTCTTCCTATGCATTGTATACTCTTGAAACATACTCAATAGTGAACCTCTTAAACTTTCCAATCTCCGCTTTTACCAGCATTAATTATTTCTTCATAGTAGTTTCTTTGGTTTGAAAATTCCCCAATACTTGGGATGCCACTACTAGCGAGTCGGTTTTAACATGCGCATAGTCTATTCCCAACTCTTTTGCAAACCGCAGGCCCGCTAAAAGTGCTTCATATTCTGCTTGGTTATTGGTGGTTGGGAAAGAGAACCTTATGGCCTCCTTTAATTTTACCCCGTTGGGGTTAATGAGGACTACTCCCGCTCCCGAGGAGTTTTTGCCTGAAGCACCATCTATGTAGATTGTCCATGCTAGCGGGGATTGTTCGGCTTGATTAGGATTAGACTCAGTTGTGTCTATTAAAAAATCTGCTAATACTTGCGCTTTGATAACCGTTCGAGGTACATATGAAATATCAAACTCACTGAGTTCAATTGCCCATTTTGCTAGTCTTCCAGAATGCTCTGGTTTTTCAAGGATACTTTTTAATGGCTGGTCTGTAATCACCCTGATTGAGTGAGCATGGAAGTATGGTCGAAGACTTCTGGCAGACATTACTAATGCTAGTGCGAGCTTTTCAAGGATTGGATACCTGGTTTTAGTATTCTTCAATATGTGGCTGACGTAATACACCAGATATTTCCTTCTCCCTTCCTCTCTAACAAGAACTGAGCTTTTCAAGGATTGGATACCTGGTTCCGATCACTCTTTGGTCCATTCAAATTTGGACCCTCCACGAAGGGTTTTGAAGAACGAGGCACTCTTATCCCCTACTCTTGAAATAAATCTCCCAAGGCATGCTATCCTTCCCTGTAATTGTTGAACTTATTTAGGGGATCGAGGTGATGGCATGTTGAGGATTGCTTTAACCTTATCTGAGCCCTTCAGGGGTAAGGATATGACCCAGGAATTTTCCTTTATTTGCTCCAAAGATACATTTCAACGGATTTAATCTCATGTTATACCTTCGTAAAGCAGTGAATGTTTCTGTGAGGTCTTGCAAATGCAAAACAAAGGTTTTACTTTTAATAAGGAGGTCATCGACACATACTTTAAGATTCCTTCCTTTTTGTTTTCTAAACACAAAGTCCATCATGCGTTGATAGGTAGCGCCTGCGTTTTTTAATCCAAAGGGCATTACTAGATAACAGTAACAACCATTATTTGTGATAAAAGATGTATGAGGGATGTCAGGCTTATGCATCCTAATCTGGTGATAACCAGAGCATCTAAAAAACTCATAAAAGGATATCCAACCACAGAATCTACTAAAGCATCTATTCGAGGTAGCAGATAGCAATCTTTGGGGCATGCTTTATTTAACCTGGTAAAGTCAACACACATCCTCCAATCTCCTCCCGGCTTCCTTACCATTACAACGTTTGATACCCAATCCGGGTATTGGAATTCACGAATGAACTTAGCCTTTAGAAGCTTCGCACCTCTTCCTTGATTGGCTCGGCTAGCTTCGTCGCCACCTCCTGCTTCTTTTGTTGAACAGGTTTGAAGTCGGGAGCAATGTTGAGGTGATGGCAGGCTGCATCAGGATCCAATCCTGGCATGTCTTCTACAGCCCAGGCGAAAACATCCAGGTTCTTCAATAAGCAAGTGATCAACTCTTATTTTTCTTCTTCGGGGAGCTCTGAGTTGATTGTAAGTCTTTTCTCTTCATCTGCGCAATTGAGATTCCTTGGGTTGCTTGAGCAGGCTCCAAGTAAATCCCCTCTTGGATTTCTTCCTGATCTCCGACCTCTCCTTGGGGAGCCTTTTCTTCTGAGGCGGCGACTAGAGTTGCCTGGGGAGGCATTTGCTCGATCATGTTGAATGTTTTGACATAGCACTCTCGCACCTCCCTTGTGTTGCTTCTAACCCGGTATTGCTTTCCTCCTGTTGTGAACATGATTGCCAAATGATAGGTGGAAACTATTGCCCGATATTCATTAAGGAGGGGTCTTCCAAAGATGGCGCAATAACTGCTGGCCGCATCAACTATTACAAATGTGATGAGCTTTGTCACTCCCCCGAGCGTTACTGAGACTGTAACGCTTCCTTCAAATTCCTTCTTTTCGCCCGTGGAGCCATACAGCGGCCCTTTGGTGGAGAGAAAAGTCTTTCCAGAACTTAGGACCTCATAAGCACTTTTGAATATAAGATTGACCGAACTTCCGGTGTCAACTAAAATTCTCGGGACTGTGTAGTTCTCAATGATTGCTCTAATCACGATCTTGTCGTTGAATGGGTTGGCCGTCTTCGGGAGATCGTCTGGACCAAAAGTAACGATTTCCCTTGGTGGAGCTGTGGAATTCATAGCTACTTCATGTCGTGAGATCTTTGCCAAAGAAGACTTCCTGCTTGATTCTGCACCTACTCCTCCGTGGATGCAAAGGAGATCACTGAGGACACCTACGTCGTCTGCGTCGACGCTTTCTCCAATCTTGATGTTGTCATAGTATCCCACTTTCTCAATGTCTTCATTTTCCCAGAAGACCTCGGCCACCTCCTTGCCTTTAGAGGTGGACGGCTTTATTGATGCTTCTTTTACTCTGAGACCCTTCATTTTCCCTGCGGCAAGTAGTCGCTCCACAAGCTGTCGGATAGCTCTGCAATCCTCAGTTGGGTGCCCTTTCTCCTTGTGGAATGCACAAAAAAATCCGAGTTTCGGGGCTTTCCTTCCGCCTTCTGGAATTCTTTCTTTAACTCACTCTTTTTCTACAGGATTTGGAGAACTTCATCTACTGTCACGCCCATAGCAGCGAGCTCTTCTACAGGACCGTTGCTTTGCTGATCATCTGAGAATGAGCCATCCCGAATTTGAAGGATTGGCAGGATCTGAGGAGCCACAGGAGCAGTGGTACTGTCCAGCGGTGGTTTCTTCTCATGAAACTGTTGATGATTTTGGTAAGGCCGCTTGTGTCCAAAATTTCTTCCACTGTGTGCCGGATGCTGATACTCTGGTAAAGGGGGTCTGGATGTTCGATCACTTGTAGAGGAATTTGTGGTGTCCCTCCTTTCGGACTTTGTCGTTAAGTTTGATACGTATGAAGGGTTGGCACTCTCTCCTTCAATGAAGGTGTTAGCCAAGGCTATCAGATCCTGGAAGGTAGCCGGTTCTTTGGTGGTTGCTTCAAACTTTAACAGACCTTCTTGAGTCCATTGATTCAGGCGATCTTATAGAACTCGGGATCCATATTCTTGACCCCTAGTTTATCCTTCTAGAAGTGATCCACAAACTGTGCTACCGACTAATTGTCTGCTTACTAGATCTTGAAGAGGGCAGCTGGCCCACTCTTCCTCTTCCTGGAAGTGGCAAACCATAGCAGGAGATCTTGGAGTAGCTCGGCAAAATTGGCGATGGATCCGGGATATAGTTCATGAAACCATTTTTGAGCCTGGTCGTCGAAAGTGTTTACTAAGAACTTGCACTTTAAACCATCTGACAAGCACCTAATTGCTACAACATCTTCAAAGGCCTGGAGATGAGTGATCGGGTCTATTTCTCCAGTGTAAAATGGGATGCGAGGTTCTCTGAAGTTATTATAGCCTGCTCCTGACGGATCTTATCAACAAAAGGGGACTCCCTGGCTTGAGCTACAACAGAAATCAAAGGAAGCCGCCCGAACTGGTCATCCTCAGTTAAGTTAAGCATGCGGGATGGAGTCCCTCTGGCTACTTCGCGGTAAAAATCCATAAGTGGAGCGAGCTCGTCGGTCTGCGGCCTCGGTGGAACTGCGGGCTGGATGGGCACGCTGGCTGGTGGTGGCGTCGCAGCAGGCGCTTGGCAGACTGGGGTTTGGCGGACTGCCTCATTCGCGAAGGCCGCTCTAGGCTGATCGAGTCGCTGAGTAAGTGCAACCAGGGCCAGGATGATTGCATCGAGGTGTTGGTCGGTCACTCTCCGGGACTGTTCGGCCCCTCTTTGGCATCGGTCAAGCGCATCCCGCAGGTCATCGGAGGTGCTCGAGTGACTTGAATGGGCACGGTAATGAGATGATTGGCGATCTGACATCTCGGTCCGCGAGTTTCAATGATAGCTTGGATCTGAAGGCCGCGTGTTGATGTTGATGCATAAAATGCGCCCTCAAATTCCGACAAAAAGGAAAAAAGAGAGAAGGAAACAGCAAGCAACCGTTTACTAATGGCACAGGGAAAAATGGTGATCAAGACAGATTCGAGACCGCAAAGCCTGAGATCTGAGTCCGCAGCTTTCACTAAATGGGCCTCTGGACTCGAGTAAGCGTGCTCTGGGTACACCACCAGTCCACCCAAATGGGCAGGGCTAACATAACCGGCTGCCCAGGGTATAGGAGAATCGGGCAACGGTGACGGGAAGCAAAAAGGAAAGAACACGCCAGTCCGCGCAAAAGGGGTGGACTGGGCTCGCGGCTGAAGCTTCCATCTGCTGTTGCTAGGCGCGATCTTGTTGGAGGACGGCAGCCTAGGCGGGCTTATCTTTGAGTTCGCCTAAAGAGCTATCCAGGGAGCCGATCACCTGGGGCATGCCGAGCTGGGCGGACACAGCCCTGAGTCCGCCGCCGAGGTGCATTATCATTGAGACTTGTTGAATGTCAGCGCTTTGCCGATCTGGGTGGACTGCTAAACCGAGTCCACCCTTAATGTGTCTGGACCTTACACGTGTTTCGGACTTTGGGGTTAACAAATGCATGAGTTCTTTATTATCCTTTAAAATCATGTATGTGCATGTGTCATCATGTAAACTTTAACTTAGCACGCGTGCTTATGTGATGATATGCTATGTAAGCTGTGTTATGCATTCTAAAAAGACCTTAATGCATGTATGAGCGGCATACACATGAAATGTTATGCATCCCATACTACATAAAATCGCATGCAATGAGAAAAGAAAACGTGCTAATGGGCACCCATGTGGTGATGGTTATGAATCCCACACTACATAACTATCACATGTTGCCTCCTATGGTGGATGCATATACAAACACATATTATGCATCTCAGACTACATAATATGCCCCGTATACTTCTATTCATGCTATGAGTGTACTATCGATGCTTTGGTTAAGACGTACTGATGACACATCGGTGTGTGTATGCACATGAAAGCAGGGAAACAAACTAAACAAGTTTGGCTACTTCGACCAACTTGTCAAACCAACTTCCCCCTGATACCAACTGTCACAACCCGCATTTTTTACCGGCAAATAAGTATATCATAGTACGAGAAAAATGCGCGTCATGATGCCACGTTAGCAGGGGATAATGCGGACGCTAAGGCAAAACTCCAACTTAACCATGAAGAAAGGTTCTTTAAGTTATTTAGAGTTAAAATCAATTTAAGTATAACGGATAATCTTATCCCTCAGATTAGTGGATCATCAAGTCCACAAGAATAATAGTTAAACGTTGCGGAAAAATACTTATTTTATCGGAATAGGCATCCTACAAGTGCTTAGAGGTTCCCAAAGAACACCTCAAGGTATGCAAGTTCTATGTTTATCATAACAATAAAAGTAGATTTGTACGGTCGTTAAATATAGTGACTTAACATTCTAACAGCGTGCAATGCACTAGGTAATAATAGTAGTTTTATTTTATACTTGAAATTACCCCCCATGCATTCTTAGCATAAAACATCCAAGAGAGCAAGTATCACAAACACACCGAAAGAAAGCTAAGCAGCTAGCAAGTATCCAAAAATAACATAACAATCATGTGGGCGTCAACAAGCTGACACGATCCCACAAAAGTAAAGTATGTATGAAATAGTGAATAAACAAAAACAACAAACTAGCTCACTACGGTGAGGCAAAGAACACTGCCAACACTGCTGCTCAGAAACTCCAAAACCAACACGGCTACCAGCTACAGCTCTGAACCTGAGGCATTCAAAATACAGAACACCTTAGCAAGAATGTATAATAAATGGCAGAAATTAAGACAAAAGTAAATAAAGTCGAGGGCTACCAACCCAAGATCATAGGAAAATACTTAATTAAAGTATAACAGAAATGTACAAAAGCAAAAGGAAATACTTACGTGAAGCGTCACGTACCACAAAAGCACCCCACATGCACAAAACTATAAGGCGAAAATGTAATGATTAAATCATCCAGAAAAGAAACAAACACCTACTAGCCTCCTATGGTAAACTCCACCAAACAATCAAAACGGGCAGGGTGGTCAACTCAGCTGGACACAACCCCAAAGACAATTATTCATCTAAATGTGGGGGAGACTAAACACACCACCATTCACCACAAATGCCCCAAACACCCGGTAGATTTCCACGAGGTACTAATAAAGAAAACAAACACTACGGAGGTGGTTTCATCCACTAACTCCTACAATCAAGAAAATCCTCCAAAAATATATCTTAGGACTAGGCACATCGGATTGTACAATACATTTCTAGATTAAGAAGAGTGTTAACCCCTCAGTCTGCAACACCTACAAGATACCTAGACCCTGTTTCATTTTCCGTGGACTCAATTCGGCAGTCTGCCCAGCTCGGCAAAGCAGCAGTAATCGGCCACCCCAAGGTTGATCCCCCAACGGCGGACTCAATGCTCCGTTCGTCTGATTCGCCATACCTTTGGATCTCGACTGATTCTACTTCGACAGACGTAGTGTCCAGTCCGCCCAGGCCGCCGTCCTCCAGCAGGATCGCGCCTAGTAGCAGCAGCTGGAAGCTCCAGCCCGCGAGTCCAGTCCGCCCCTTTTGCGCGGACAGGCGTGTTCTTTCTTTTTGCTTCCCGTCACTGCTTCCCGGTTCTCCTGTACCCCGGGCAGTCAGTTATTTTAGCCCTGTCCATTTGGGCAGGCCCCCATCCTATAAATAGGGGGGAGGTGTTGCACCCAAGACATGCTGACTCGTGCCCAGGAGCCTACTTTTTAAAGGCTGCGGACTCGAATTTCGTGCTTTGCGGACTCCATCTTGCTCAGCTCTTGCCTCCTCTTCTTTTCCTTCACTTGTAATCAAACCGTCCTTTAGTAAAAGAAAAGCCCGTCGCCAGAGAGGCATTCAGGCCGCGACGGGCGAAGTCTGTTGTTGTCGGGGCTCACGACCCTGCTATTCTTCTTTCTCTCGTCTACTTAGTAGATTACTACTCGCAATCTCTCTTTTCTCTTTTATTCCCCTGTGCTCGAACTGTTAGCTGGTGGTGCTCGACCCCCTTCGCATTTTCGTGCATCAATAGTTAACACACGACCTTCAGATTCGAGTAGTATTTCGAATACAGCGGACAAACATATCATAATGCCGAGCTCGCTACTCCGACCGCTCTAGCACTTCAGAGGATTCACTTTGGGATGCAATTGAGCAAGCCCGCTTTGAGTCCGAGCAATCCCGCAGGAATACTGACCAGCATCTCGATACGATCAACCAAGCCCTGCTTGTGTTAATCCAGCTACTTGCTCCCCAGGCTGCAGCAGAGCCTGCGAACTCGCCAGTCTGCCAGACTCCAGCTCGCCGAACTCCAATTCGGCAATATCCAGTCACCCCTCGCCATCCTGCTCAGTCCGCAACCCCTCTGCGCCCTCAGGAGGAGCAGTTTGCCTCATTCATGAATTTTTTTAGAGAAGCAGCCAGGGGCACTCCTACCCGCCAGCTCGATTTTGCTGATCGCCAGTCCGCCGAGCCCGCGGACTCCCCAGTTTCAGTCCGCCCTTTCTACCCTGCTGAGTTCGAGACTCCATCTCCCTTCGTCGATCGAATCCGATGGGAGTCGGATCCAAGCAACTTCAGGGAACCTCGCCTTCCATTCTATTCAGGGGATACTGATCCAGTCACCCACCTCCAAGCATTCGAAGGGGCAGTTGCGCTGAGATGCCTCTCCGACGCCATCAAGTGCAAACTTTTGGTTACCACTCTCGAAGGACAGGCGAGAGTGTGGTTTTATGAGCTGCCTTCGAGCACAATTTCTTCCTTCGCTGGGCTTCGCAGCGAATCGTTGCTGAGGTTTGCTACCTCAAGAAAGAGAAAATATGGAACAACTGCTCTCTTCGAAATCAAGCAAAGGGACGGTGAATCTGTTGCACGATTCGTTGATCGCTTCCAAAATGAGATTCAAGGGGTAAGGAACGTGAACCCCGACTAATACAAGGTTGCCTTCATTCATGGCCTCCGGGAAGGCCCCTTGAAATTTAAAGAAACCACAAAGGCACCAGTAACATACCAGGAGTTGATCGCCATGGTCAACCGCTTCATTGAAGGTGAGAACGCCAACCCCACGTATGTTTCATCCCTGACAGCAAAGGCTGAAGGAAAGGATGCATCCGGCTCTTCTTCTCATAGCAAGCCCCCTTGCCAAGATTTCCAGCCTCCTTCTCAAAGGGGCCGGAATTTCCGCCACAAGAAATCCTTTCTCGGCCGTCAACAGTTTCAAGATCAGTGACTGTCGTTGGCCACCACTCCCGTAATACCGCTGCAAGCGCTTCCCATCCTTCAGTAAGCAGCCCTGCCTGCTCCGAGTCGGTGTGATACTAACTCCGTGGAGGAGTTTGCAGGTCTGGATCTTGACGAAGTCATCCAGATCCTGCAGAAGAAATCGGAAGAGAAGAAACAAGGGCCTCAGAGAGTGTGGAGGCCAAGAAACAACGCGCATTTCTGTCAGTTCCACAAAGAGAAGGGTCACTTGACCGAAGATTGCAAAACCCTTCGTCTACTAATAGAGAAATTGCTTGCTGAGGGCAAAATTGATTTGACCAAGAAAGACTCTTCTTCAAAGCCGTCCACTTCCAAAGGCAAGGAAGTAGCTGAAGCTTATCCAGAATGTGTGGAGGTAGAGGACGAAGGCCGTCTGGGGCCAATCAACGTTTCGGTTGAATGCTTCGATGCAGATGATGAAGGAGTCCTGTGATGACTCTTATTTATTCACGGTGGGACAGGAACTGAGTCTACTCGGAAGTCCTCAATCTCAAGGGTCACTCGAGCAGAGGTGGCCTCTTCCTCTTTCACTGCTCCACCGAGTGAGGTCATCACTTTTGGCCAAGCTGATCTACCCCAAACAGCAAATCCATTCGATGATGCAGTTGTGATTAAGGCTGTTATTGGGGATTTCACGGTTGACAGGATTCTTATTGATACTGGAAGCTCGGTCAACCTGCTGTTTAAATCAACCTTTGAGGCCTTAAAGACTGGAAATCCTCTGCTTTCCATTGAAGGGCCACTCTACGGCTTTTCTGGGGAGAGAAAAGAAGTTGAAGGAAGCGACACCCTGTCAGTAAAACTTGGAGGGGCAACCAAGCAAGTTCAGTTCATTGTGGTTGATGCTCCTAGTAACTATCACGCCATCTTCGGAAGACCTTTGTTGAACAAGTATCAAGCGGTGGTCTCAACTTACCACCTCGCGATCAAGTTTTTCGCCGATGGATGGATGTGCCGGGTCAGGAGTGACCCAAGGAGAGCAAGGGAGTGCTATGTTCGCACTGTTAACATTGTTGATGCCAGTCTTTCCATTGCTCCAGCAGCAGCTGCAGAAGCCTCTCCAAGTTCAGAAACTGCTACTGAAGTAGGAGGTCACCTGGAACCTGCCCAGGTGACGCAAGGATTTCCCATTGCTGACGGGGAGGAGAGAAAGCTCTCCATCAACTCGGAGTTGCCTGAAGATCAGAAGGCCGAGCTGATCTCCTGCTTGTTAAAGAACCTGGATGTCTTCGCCTGGTCAGCAGAGGACATGCTAGGCGTGGATCCGGATGTTGCTTGCCACCACCTTAATATTGATCCCAACTTCAAGCCTGTCCAGCAGAAGAAAAGATATATAGCAACGAAGCTTGCTGAGCCAATAAGAGAGGAAGTCACGAATCTCCTTATGGCAAATTTCATTAGTGAAATTCAATACCCAGCCTGGATATCCAATGTTTAATGGTTAAAAAACAAGGAGGGAAGTGGCGCATGTGTGTAGACTTTACAAAACATAATAAAGCATGCCCTAAAGATTGTTACCCCTTGCCTCGGATAGATTCTTTAGTTGATTCTGCGGTAGGGTACTCTTTTATGAGTTTTTTAGATGCATTTCTGGTTATCACCAAATAAGAGCGCATAAACCTGACGTTCCTCAAACGTCATTCATTACCAATGATGGTTGTTACTGTTACCTTGTGATGCCCTTTGGGCCTAAAAATGCTGGTGCAACCTACCAACGCATGATGGGCCGTGCATTTAAGCAACAGAATGGAAGAAACCTTGAAGTATACGTAGACGACCTCTTCATTAAGAGTAAGTCTTTTTTGCTGCATTTGCAAGATCTAGCAGAGACGTTCACTACTCTGCGTAGATATGAAATGAAGCTCAGCCCGTTGAAGTGCAACTTTGGGGCGAGTAAGGGGAAGTTCCTTGGCTATCTCCTTACTCAAGAGGGACTTGCCCCCAATCCAGACAAAGTAAAAGCTATTCTTGATATGCCTCCCGCCCGTTCACCTAAGGAAGTTCATCAGTTAGGGGGGGAGGTTAGGAGGTCTTGCGAGGTTCCTCTCTCGGGTTAGAGACAAGGGTGCTCCTTTCTTTAAAACTCTTCGAGTAGCGTCCAAGTTCAAATGGATAGAAGAGTGTTCTCAGGCCTTCGAGCAATTA
The DNA here is from genome assembly GCA_039583875.1 of Platanthera guangdongensis. NCBI lineage: Eukaryota > Viridiplantae > Streptophyta > Magnoliopsida > Asparagales > Orchidaceae > Platanthera > Platanthera guangdongensis. The sequence continues at coordinate 172,606,349 of CM077150.1, read as the reverse complement.
AAGAAGCAGCTGACTTCAACAACTCTGCTCCAGAGTCCCCGGTCAGGGGAGATGCTTTTCTTATACTTAGGAGTTGGCCCTAAGGCAGTCAGCTCTGTTCTCCTTCGAGAAGAGAGCAGGAAACAATTTCTGATTTATTATGTTAGCCATATTCTGAAAAGTGCAGAGACATAGTATCCGATTCTGGAAAAGTTAGCCTTGGCACTAGTCATGTCAGCTAGCAGACTCCGTCCGTATTTCCAAGCGCACACAATTCAAGTTGTTACTGATTAACCTTTGAAAAATGTGTTGGAGAAACCGGAGCATTCTGGAAGATTAGCCAAATGGGCAATAGAATTTAGTGAATTTGAAATTTCTTATGTGCCCAAGACGGCCGTCAAAGCCCAAGTTCTAGCAGACTTTCTGATTGACACAACAGAGTCCAGTTCTGATCAAGCAGAAAGGTCTCCTTTGGCATGGACCATCTATGTTGATGGTGCCTCAGGCAGAAATTCTTCTGGTGCAGGAGTGATTCTGATCAACCCAAACAGCATCAAGCTGGAGCAAGCCATCAAGTTCTTTTTTTCAGTGACCAATAACCAAGCCGAGTATGAAGCTTTACTAGCAAGCTTGAGACTTGCAAGAGATATCAGGAATTGATCATGTTCATATCAAGACTGATTCTCTAGTGATGGCGTCACAAGTCCTTGGTAACTTTGAGACAAGAGTGTCGATCTTGAAAAAGTATATTGCTTTTGTGAAAATAGAAGTCGGCAAATTCAAAAGCTTTACCATTGAGCACATCCCTAGAATCGAAAATGAGGAGGCAGATGTTCTTGCCAGGTATGGACTGCCATCAGGAGGAACAACTTCCAAACTCTTCCGCCCGGCAGTGGAGGAAGGAGAGTTGATGCAGGTTGATCAACGCCCCTCCTGGATGGACCCATTCATTCTTTATCTATCAACATGGGACTTTCATCATTCAATCAAAGATGAGAAAATGTTCAGAATAAAAGCAGCTCACTATTACTTAGTAGCAGGAATCCTCTATAGAAAAACATTCCTCTCTACCATGGCCAGATGTGTTTCAGAAGAAGAAGCTCCCGTTGTGTTAACCCCGAAATCGGCGATCCATCCCAAGGGAGCAAGCTCGCTCATCGCGGCCTGCCCCGAGTTCCTCCTGGAGACCGTGATGCCCTAGGTTGGGCGGATAGAACTCTCTGTCCGCTCAGGCCGCGCGGCCTGCGCGGTCTCAGCGGTCTGACCCACCAGGCCGCGTGCCTTCCTTTGGTCGACAGGGTCCGCGGACTGCTTCTGCAGTCCGCCTCTGCAGGCCGCCCCCCTTTTTCAGCTTAACCGCGAGGTTGTATCCACAGGTCCCTCTCTGCCGGACTCAACTACCTATTCGCCCAGGCCGGCAATAGGTCGCAAAACCCTTCACCCAGCCGCATCGGCAGCCGACTCCTCCAGTCCGCCTATAGAGCGTGGACTCCAACTCCGGCTACCCTCCAAGACCAGCAGCAGTACAAGTTCCTCGCGAGCTGGGCGGACTAGAAGTGCGGTCAAGACTTCAAGTCCGCCTTCATTGGGGAAACCCAACAGCCTCAACAGCTAGGCTCTCCATCTTCAGCATAAGCGGACTCAACTTTGCAGCAGTCGCGGACTCGGCGGACGCTCTATGCAGTCCGCCCTTCCCTTCGCCAGCATCAGCTTCTCGGCAGCAGTACCAGCTTCCACCTCGGTCCGCAGGTCTTTCACTGGCTCAGCCAGTGGTAGCAGACTTCTCCCGCAGTCCGCAGTCTTAGTGCGGACTCGGTAAGTGGTGGCGGACCCTTTCCAGCCCGCCAGGCAGCAAACCCTCCAGAAAGCAGTCCCAGTCCGCATAACCTCGTGCGGACTCGCCGGACTCCGCGGGCACTCTCCTGCTCTCACCCCTTGCAGCTCGCTCAGTTTAGCAGCAACGGACTCAGTGGATTCTCCTTACAGTCCGCTGCTTGTCCTCCAGCATCCGCCACTACAGTAGTAGGCAGATAGCCCCAGCTCAGCAGTGACGGACTCTGCGAACCAGCATCGCAGTCCGCCACTGAGTCTCCCATTTTGCCGACAGCACCTCCGGCTTCAGTACCAAGTCCCAGTCTACGGGCCCTGTGGCGGACTCGGCGGACTCCGTCTCCATCTCGCTCAAGTTACTGTCTAACCGGGTGTAACGTCACCGCAACCGTTACCTCCTCGGGCCTATAAATAGCCCCCCATGCCTGTCATGGAGGGGGGGGGGGGGTCTCTCATCATTGCCAAGGTGCTCACGCCCGAAGTCAGCCTACCGGCCCAGCTCCTGCGGACTCCGTTTCTCAGTCTGCATCCCTCTCTGTAACTTAGTCGCGCGGCCTGCCAGCCTGTGGTTCTCCAGTCCACGCGGTCTCCCGTTTCCCTTAACCGTGCGGCCTGCCAGCTTCGCTCATCAGTCCGCACGGCCTCCTCTGGCATTCTTCTTCCTTAGCCGCCAGCTTCCTTCTTGTACCCTTTATTTATTTGTGGTAAAGGTGTATTATCAAGTTCTAAATCTCACTTTAATAAAAGGAAAGCCCGTCGCAAGAGAGGCATTCAGTCCGCGACGGGCGAAGTCGGGTGTTGCCGTGGTTCACGGCTCAGCTTTTATTTTTTCTCTCGTCCGCTTAGTAGATAACGGCTTGCAGTCTGCCTCTTTTCCCCTCCTTCCTTCCCCCGTGCTCGAACCGTTAGCTGGTGTTGCTCGATCCCCTTTGCATTTTCGTGCATCAATAGTTAACACACGACCTTCAGATCAAGCCATTTGTTTAAGTCTGCGGGCAGAATGTCAGATCGCCAGACCGCTCAACCTGACCTTCAACCCGGCAAGGATCCCCTTTGGGAAGCAGTCGTGCGGTTAGCACAAGAGACTGACAAAATTTTTCATGTCGTCGGTTTGCAGTTCGCTGCGGTTTACGACGTCTTGGGAGCTATTGTCAAGCGGCTAGACTCGCAGTCCACACTAACACCGGTCTCCTCCATCAACTCGGCACCCGCAGTGGACAGTCTGCCTATTAATCAACCTGCTTGTCCGCAAGGAGTACAACCCTACCCGCAGCCCTATCCGCACGCCTACTCGCAAAACCGCCGGGTATCCTACTCTCCTGTACAGTCGGCATCCCCTCTACGAGCTGAAAAACCAGGTCCTCAGTTCTTCGCTTATCCTCCTAATCACTTGAGGACAATGCAAGATACTTCTGCTTCTGCAAAAAAGAAAAAGCATGTGTCAGTTTTGTTACAGGCAAAACAGCATGAAAAGGAGACACTCGCTCATTTCATCAGACGATTTCATAAGGAGGTTCTTGAAGTTGACGAAGCCAATCCAGAAGTGTACAAAATTGCTCTAATTGAGGGATTAATGGAAGGACCGTTCAAGTTCGAAGCCACCCTCAGAAAAGAAAAAACATATCAGGAGCAAATCAACCTCGCTAATCAGTACTCTCATGCTGGGAGAGGCACTTTTGACCGTGTCATGAAAAGCAAAGCAAGTTCCAAGCAATCATCTCAGACTTTATGCCAGAAATCCAGGGACTCTAATCAATATTGTGAATATCACAAAGGAAAGGATCATTTGACAGAAGATTGTAAAGCTCTTAAGCAACTAGTGGAGAGGATGATGAAGCAGGGAAAGTTTGGTGATGCCGTCCAAAGGATCTTTACATCCCCCTACGAAGCCTGAGAAGACAAAGGCATGCTGGACACCCTCTCCGGCTTGGAATAAATAGGCTAAAAGGGCCTCATCTTCAATCATGGAAGTAAACGCAAGCGCGCTAGTTTGTCTTTATTACCGATTCATTTTCTGAAGTTTCTATATCGAATATGTTTTTATTTCATATCTCAAAACTTCATACTAACACATTTTCAAGCGTTTCTCTTTTCTTAACAGATTGAGAAATAGGGATAACTGACTCCAAGAGACATCGCCGAGTTCAGCGTAAACCTCCCTTAAAACCGTTGTCATTGGCGTAACACCACAAAGACCACATATTGCGGGGAGATTTCGCACCATGTAGTTGGAGCCTGCAGGTTCTAGTGCGGTAGGACACTGAATTTCGGATCCCGGCTAGTACCTGACCCCACCTCTGCATTATGGAGGGACAGGGTGGGAGTTAAGCTCTACCATGCCACTTTAGGGGATATCGTTACAACTTTGATGATCGCGTGTGGAAAGCACTGCCACGCGCACCTGCCCACCGATCATCTTAGTTCGTGACCCTCGAACACTCTTTGGAACCCTCAAGCAGTGCCTGCAGGAGACCCACAGCCGGCTTGATCTTATAGGAGAGCAATGCCACACGCACCTACCAGAAAGATCAACTTGGGCTGCACTCTAGGCAAGAGCGCAGTGAATCCTTCGCCTCTTTTTGAGAAGGCAGCCTTTGTGACCTTGCGAGGAATGCACTGCCACGCGTACTTGCCCGCTTGGTCATCTAATTCTGAAGTGGGTTGATTGTATAACTCCTGTGACCCTGTGAGGAAAGCAATGCTTCATGCACCTGCCCACTGGGTCACATTAGTTATGAATCATTTCTTTTAGCAGACAAAGGTGTGGACTTAAACTAGTGTTCGCTAAGTCCGCAAGCCTTCCGTTTTCAATTCAGCTAGACTTTGCTATGGTCTTCAGCTAATTCGCAGAGCTTGGATTATTCAGTCTGTCGAACCTACTTGGGTGATGTGGATTATAGTTTTTGCGACCCTGCGTGAAAAGCAATGGGCTTCGTGCGCACCTGCCCGCTTGGTCGCTTGAGTTTGTAACCCATATTTCTCAGGTCAAAAGAAAGTTTTTCAATTCAGTTACAGATCGCGCCGGTTAATATATCAGTTTATATTGTTCGGCTTCTATATACCTACATATCAGTTTGTTCTTTATATAATCGTGACGTCAGCCGACCTATTTTCGGCTTAAATTATTTGGTTTTTATATACCTACCCGCTCTCATGCAGTTTTGATCACTATTATTCGGTCGGCTTAGTTGCCAACTAGTATGATTAAGTATTTTTGGTTGCCGACTTATGTTATCATATCAGAAGTGCCCTAGCCGCAAACTTATACTTCATTGTTAAGGCTTTTCGATGGCTAAGGTTCTTAGCCGTGCGGCTTATTGTTCGTAGTTTATGTACAAGTTCGCCATAGCCGCAATCTTATACTTCAATATCCCAGCGGATAACCTTGATTACTTCATTAAGGCAAATGGCGGTTTAAACTGTTAGCCTCTATTAAATCGGAAGTTATGCTGAGACCGCGCGGACTTTAACAAGTAAGAAAAATGAAAAGTGAACTAAGCTGCACGTCAAAGGTGAAGTTTTCCTTTTCTATTTCTATTTCATTGAATGTTACAAAATGTTAATCGCGCGGTTTACAACAAATACCGCCGATTTCTCAAAAAGATCAAAATACAAGTAAAGAATTACAAAGGTCCTAATCGGCCGGATTGAGTTTTTTAGCCGTAGGAGAACGTGAATCACCGTCATCATCGATGTCGACGGGGGATTCAGAGTACCCGCTGCTACTAGCCGCCGAGCTGCCTGAACCGCTAGAAGTCGCCGACTCTTTACGCGCGGTCTCGGATTCTTGACCGCCGGTCTCAGACAATGCGCCCCCGCTCCAGCTTCCCTGGCCAACCTCTTCCTCGTCGTATTCCTCCACTTCGCCGTCTTCCTCGCCGACCTTGCCTTTGCCCTTGATCGCCTTGTAGACGGCGGCCACCTTCTTTTTCATGGTGGGGTAGATATCGGCACAGGTGAAGTCGGTGAAGCCGGCCTCCAATCCTCCAAAGTCTCGGAGGCGGTTAAGCGCTCCATCAATCCCCTGGACGACTTGCAGGAAGACGTTGTCTTGGAAGGTGCGGTTGGCCGGGTCATACATTTCCTGCAAAAGAATCAAAGGTAAGCCGTGCGGTTTAATAATGATAACCGCACGAGTAACTGGTGACGACTTACTGCCTCCCTTCCTTTCAGTCGCTTGTTTTCTTTTTCTTGTTCCTCTAACCTCCTCTCCAGGCCGCTCTTTTCTTTCATTAACTGCTTGTAGGCAAGGCCCATGAAGTGGCTTGTCACGAAGCTCCTTGCCCCGACTTGCGAGGCTAGCCGAGGCAGGTCGTCTGCGGGAACTCGGCGCAATGCCTTCAGGTTGCACTTACCGTACAGCGCAGCGCCAACCGCGTTCGCATGGCGGGTTACTTCTTCCCTCCCCCAGTAAGGGACGGCAGTGGAGACCGTCACGGACTCGCCATCTGTACTCCACAGCACAGCCGGGTTGCCATGGATGTCCTTCAGGCCGCTGCACGTTCCCTACATCATAAACTTGCCAGAGGAGGCCGACTCCTCCTCCTCCACAGCCCGCGACGGCTTGGCCCGCCTGGCTCGTTTCTCTCTTTGGGTGAGAGTCAGGCCGCCAGGGGTCAGCGGCTTGTTCTGCAGGACCGCCACAGCAGCTACAAAGATAAAGACAAAGTCAGTTCATAGGCCGCGCGGCTAAGAGTTCAGTTCGGCCGGTTTGGAGCTTATTATCTTCCGCTTCGATTCCTTCTAAGGACGGCAGCAGCGGGATGTAATGATTTATATCAAGCCGCTCCCTATTGAAGAAGGTGTAGATGTCCTTCTCCAAGCCGTCCAAACCACCGCTACCTAAGGCGGTCTCTTCGCGGATTTGTGGGTTGACTGGCGGCAACCCCAGGTTTCCCTCGAACATGAGAAACTGCTCCGACCAGTTGGCAATCTTGTTCGCCAGGTTGGCGATATTCAGCCCCCTACAGCCAAAGTACAAATTCCCCCAGAAGATCCTTGTCCCGGAGTCTGGGATAGAACTCACCGAGAAGCATTCCCGGAACAGCCTCATAGAAAATCGGACTCTTTCCGACCTTAGGTATGAAATGAAGCTGTATATGGCAGCTATCGAGTTTGGTGGCAGTTGTCCTGACACAACTCCATAATGGTCGAAGACCGCCGCGGCCTCCATCATGACCAGAAAGCAGAAGCCGCAGTCAAAGTGGTCGATGGGGATGGCGATCTGATTTGCGTTGGATGTATTAATCCGCTCGTCTTGCAGCGGAAGCCGCGCGACTAGCGGGCTTCCCTGCATGTGTTTCTCTACCAAATTGTCTGGATCGGCTTTTGTAAGCCGACATTCTTTATGGTCTGCGGAGTGGAATGCGGAGGCCACGTCAGGCCTGATCGCAGAGGCCTTGTCAGACCGCAACGACTTGGACTTAGCCCGCATCCTTTCTGTCTTGTGATGAAATCTCCGGGGTCGGCTCTATTTATAGAAAACCTGTGAAAGTACAGTACTCAACGTCAAATCGCGGCTATCCATCACGCCGCGCGACCCAAACCTGCAGAAAATACAGATCAGTGTAGCGGCTAAGCCGTAGTTTAGTTCATCAGTCTGCACGACTATATCCATGCACCTGGAATAATTTCGTTGCAAATCATGTGGATATAAAAGTTTCAAGTCGGCGATCTATTCGCTAGACCGCACGGCGACTTTCCTATACTTAGATTTTCAGAACAAAGCGCAGGCATGGTGATCATAAATACAAACCGCATACGCCACAAACAGTTCGCAACAGGGTAAAAATACAACGGTTTACAATAACCAAATTGTCCAACATCCAGCAGAGAAAACATATTACAACATACTAATCAATTATTCACGCGGCTTAGATCGCTCAAGTCGCTCAGCCTTGCTTATTGCCGTCAAGTCTATCTCGTCCTATTCGCGCGACCTGTTCACCAGTTTGCACAATCGCAACTTACACATGGCTAACCAGATTGTGAAGCGAGTGTAGAGACCGATGAACCCGTGTAGTATCGCGTTCGACTCTCGCAAATGGGATCATTGGAATCGACTGAACCCCCAGGCCGCTTGAAACTGCGGCCTGCCCAGGCGCCGCGACCTCTGGCGGATTTGAAGACTCACCAGAGGCTGGGCGGCCAGTAACCGGCAATTTTCCAGAAGTCGGCAGTGCAGGCCGCGGTTCTTCGTCAGTCTCAGCTGGCAGATCTTTGTCTTCGCCGTCCTCGAGATGTGGAATCTCTTCTCTGTCTCCTTCTAGCCGTCCGGCCATCAGAAAATACTTCTCTTCCCTCTCCTGCTCCAAGGCGGCCTGCATCTCTGCAATATTATTCTCGGCGGCCTCCAGCGCGGTCTGGAGCCTGGCAGTCTCTTGCTCCAGCACGGACTTCAACTTCGTGGTCTCCTGCTCCAGCGCGGACGATAGCCTTGTGGTCTCTTGCTCCAGGATGTCTTGCAACTCATGGATCCTTTTCTCGACGGCCTCCTAGGCAACCCGCTTTTCTTCGTCCTTAACCCGCAGAGCTTCGGTGTGCGCGTTCAAAGCCGCTTGCAAGGTGTCGACCTCCTTCTGGAACTCGGCCTTCTCTTTCTCGCGAACACTTGGCGGCGGCAGCATAGACAACATAGATGTCAAGTCGCCCGGTTTCATCGCGGTCTCCGGTTCACCTGCAGGAGATAAACCGCAGTCAGGATCAGCCGGATAATTGCGACCTTCTAGCAAGGGAATTGGTAGGATAAGACCGCCAGTTTGATTTTTATCTTCTTTAGAGGCCGCGTTATGGTTTCTAAACACTGGCCGCCTGAATTGTTCGGGATCTATCCTCTTTAGCTTTTCTTTCCATAGCCGCTCGGCTTCTTTAGCTCAACTTTTCAGTTGAGCCGTGGTCAGGAAAAGCTGGCCGGCGGATTTAATATTATATTCGCCCCCTTCTTCCTTGACCGCGACTTGTAAAAGTTAACAATTCGCCTAACTTCCCAGTGTTTACCTTGCAACAATGGAAGTTTGGTCTCCACCGGCTTCTCGACGATCAGCTTCTTCATCTCCTCCATCTTCTCTCGAAGCTTCAGTTTCTCGGCTCCTTCAGAAGCCGTGGAAGCTGGGTCGCCAAGCTTCTCCCCAGTGATCGCGACTTCGGGGCGGTCAACCTCCTCAAAGGCCGTTGGAGTCGACAGTAGCACATCTTGCTGCTGCAGGGTCTCCATGCCCTTGAGGTGGTCGCTAAGCATCTCGCTAGCCGCGGATACATCCTCCGGCTTGTTCGGCTTGAAATCCGGTATGGACGGACTCTCGGGTACCTCCCTCTCGTGCGGCCTATGTTCAAGACCATCCGCACCGGTCTTCACGGAAATATTCCGCTTTCCGGCCTGCATCTTCCTCATCTTCCTCTTCATCCTTTCCTCAAGGGTCTTGCTCCGTTGCTTCTGCCGTTTCAAGGAGCCGAACACCATTTCTGTACGTTTGTTCTGTTCAGCCAAAATCTGTCCGGTTTCCAGCACCTTCTCCATCTCGTTGTCGTCCACAACAACTCGGTCGACCTTGGCCTGCAGTTCGCGCAGCTTGCCAGATTCAACACTTTTTTCCTCCGTCTCACCTATTTTTAAGTGTGGTTCGCCCGATGGAGAGAAAGTCATATCAACGGATTTTGCAGTTCCGGTTTGTGGTGGAGCAATCTTCGAAACTGCTTCAGGATCGGTTGCGGCCTGTGATGATTCGCTGACGGTCTGCGTCGGCCTCTTTTCAGATCCAGAAGCCGCTGGAGTAACTGGCTTCCCAATCTTCTTTGTAGGCTGGCGATCAGAGTCATCCGGTTTCTGGCTCCGGCTTTTCTTCTTTTCCATCGATTTCTTGTCGCGGTCTAATATCAATGACATGACATCCATCTTGTGTATGTCTGCGTCAGTTTGAAAGTTTCTGACCGCAAGTGGCGAGTAGCGACCCGTGGCTTGGCAGAGATCTTGTAGAATGTCAAGGGCCGGGGGATTTTATAGACGCCGATAAGGCAGTCGCGGTCTCCGGCTTAGTTCTACATTTTCGAAGTTTTTTCGAAACTTAAAAATGTGTGGATATTATGTTAAGCCCGGAATCAGTGACCTATTCGCGCAGTTTTCCAGACCGGGCGGTCTGTTCTTTCTAGCCGCCAATTCTCCCAATCCGGGTGGTCTCCATGTCAGGCCGCTGCCAGTGCTGACCCTGCTCAGCGACAAGGCCCACGACCCAGAACATCATTTAATTGTTAGCAAACACTTGCAAGCCTTCTCCACAGGTACTTGCAAGCTTCTTACATATATATGTTTGCTTCTAACTCTTCTCCTTGCAGAGATCAGCAAACACTTGCAAGCCTTCTCCTCAGGTACTTGCAAGCTTCTTACATATATATGTTAGCTTCTAACTCTTCTCCTTGCAGAGATTAGCAAACACTTGCAAGCCTTCACCACAGGTACTTGCAAGCTCCTTTCATATATATGTTTGCTTCTAACTCTTCTCCTTGCAGAGATTAGCAAACACTTGCAAGCCTTCTCCACAGGTACTTGCAAGATCCTCTCATATATATTTTTGCTTCTAACTCTTCTCCTTGCAGAGATTAGCAAACACTTGCAAGCCTTCTCCACAAGTACTTGCAAGCTCCTTTCATATATATTTGCTTCTAACTCTTCTCCTAGCAGAGATTAGCAAACACTTGCAAGCCTTCTCCACAGGTACTTGCAAGCTCCTTTCATATATAGTTTGCTTCTAACTCTTCTCCTTGCAGAGATTAGCAAACACTTGCAATCCTTCTCCACAGGTACTTGCAAGCTCCTTTCATATATATGTTTGCTTCTAACTCTTCTACTTGCAGAGATTAGCAAACACTTGCAAGCCTTCTCCACAGGTACTTGCAATCTCCTTTCATATATATGTTTGCTTCTAACTCTTCTCCTTGAAGAGATTAGCAATCACTTGCAAGCCTTCTCCACAGGTACTTGCAAGCTCCTTTCATATATATGTTTGCTTCTAACTCTTCTACCTATAGAGAATAGCAAACACTTGCAACCCTTCTCCACAGGTACTTGCAAGCTCTTTTCATATATATGTTTGCTTCTAACTCTTCTCCTTGCAGAGATTAACAAACACTTGCAAGCCTTCTCCACAGGTACTTGCAAGCTCCTTTCATATATATGTTTGCTTCTAACTCTTCTCCTTGTAGAGATTAGAAAACACTTGCAAGCCTTCTCCACAGGTACTTGTAAGCTCCTTTCATATATATGTTTGCTTCTAACTCTTCTCCTTGCAGAGATTAGCAAACATTTGCAAGCCTTCTTCACAGGTACTTGCAAGCTCCTTTCATATATATGTTTGCTTCTAACTCTTCTCCTTGCAGAGATTAGCAAACACCTGCAAGCCTTCTCCACAGGTACTTGCAAGCTCCTTTCATATATATGTTTGCTTCTAACCCTACTCCTTGCAGAGATTAGCAAACACTTGCAATCCTTCTCCACAGGTACTTGCAAGCTCCTTTCATATATATGTTTGCTTCTAACTTTTCTCCTTGCAGAGATAAGCGAACACTTGCAAGCCTTCTCCACAGGTATTTGCAAGCTCCTTTCGTATATATGTTTGCTTCTAACTATTCTCCTTGCAGAGATTAGCAAACACTTGCAAGCCTTCTCCACAGATACTTGCAAGCTCCTTTCATATATATGTTTGCTTCTAACTCTTCTCCTTGCAGAGATTAGCAAACATTTGCAAGCCTTCTCCACAGGTACTTGCAAGCTTCTTACATATATATGTTTGCTTCTAACTCTTCTCCTTGCAGAGATTAGCAAACACTTGCAAGCCTTCTCCACAGGTACTTGCAAGCTCCTTTCATATATATGTTTGCTTCTAACTCTTCTCCTTGTAGAGATTAGCAAACACTTGCAAGCCTTCTCCACAGGTACTTGCAAGCTCCTTTCATATATATGTTTGCTTCTAACTCTTCTCCTTGCAGAGATTAGCAAACACTTGCAAGCCTTCTCCACAGGTACTTGTAAGCTCCTTTCACATATATGTTTGCTTCTAACTCTTCTCCTTGCAGAGATTAGCAAACACTTGCAAGCCTTCTCCACAGGTACTTGCAAGCTCCTTTCATATATATGTTTGATTCTAACTCTTCTCCTTGCAGATATTAGCAAACACTTGCAAGCCTTCTCCACAGGTACTTGCAAGCTCCTTTCATATATATGTTTGATTCTAACTCTTCTCCTTGCAGAGATTTGCAAACACTTGCAAGTCTTTTCCACAGGTACTTGCAAGCTTCTTACATATATATATTTTCTTCTAACTCTTCTCCTTGCAGAGATTAGCAAACACTTGCAAGCTTTCTCCACAGGTTATTGCAAGCTCCTTTCATATATTTGTTTGCTTCTAACTCTTCTCCCCTTGCAGAGATTAGCAAACACTTGCAAGCCTTCTCCACAGGTACTTGCATACTCCTTCATATATATGTTTTCTTCTAACTCTTCTCCTTGCACAGATTAGCAAACACTTGCAAGCCTTCTCCACAGGTACTTGCAAGCTCCTTTCATATATATGTTTGCTTCTAACTCTTCTCCTTGTAGAGATTAGCAAACACTTTTATGCCTTCTCCACAGGTACTTGCAAGCTCCTTTCATATATATGTTTGCTTCTAACTCTTCTCCTTGCAGAGATTAGCAAACACTTGCAAGCCTTCTCTCAGGTACTTGCAAACTCCTTTCATATATATGTTTGCATCTAACTCTTCTCCTTGCGGTGATTAGCAAACACTTGCAAGCCTTCTCTCAGGTACTTACAAGTTACTATGCTTTTGTGTTTTCCTCTCACTTTCATTTTTGTAGAACTTAGTGGAAGACACATCTTCTTCATTTTGCAAAAGCAAACTCAGGTACACACTCGACGTACCACCCATACATGCCTACCCTAACTTTCCTCTTGCAGGAAAATAGATAGGGAGCACCAAACTCCTAAGGAGAGGCTTCAGGTTCTATCTCTCCTTGCCCCATTCTCTTTATGTTGGGGTGGATCACGATTTTCGTGGGTCTCCAACTTTTTTGAAGTTCTATTCGGAACTTAAAAAAGTGCGGGGATTATGTTAACCCCGAAATCGGCGATCCATCCCAAGGGAGCCAGCTCGCTCATCGCGGCCTGCCCCGAGTTCCTCTTGGAGGTCGTGATGCCCTAGGTTGGGCGGACAGAACTCTTTGTCCGCTCAGGCCGCGCGGTCTCAGCGGTCTGACCCCCTAGGTCGCGTGCCTTCCCTTGGTCGATAGGGTCCACAGACTGCTTCTGTAGTCCGCCTCTGCAGGCCGCCCCCTTTTTCAGCTAACCACGAGGTTGTATCAGCAGGTCCCTCTCTGCCGGACTCAACTACCAATCTGCCCAGGCCGACAATAGGTCGCATATCCCTTCACCCAGCCGCATGGGCAGCCGACTCCTCTAGTCTGCCTGTAGAGCGCGGACTCCAACTCCAGCTACCCGCCAAGACCAGCAGCAGTCCAAGTTCCTCCCGAGCTGGGCGGACTCAAAGTGCGGTCGAGACTTCCAGTCCGCCTTCATTGGTGAAGCCCAACAGCCTCAACAGCCAGGCTCTCCATCTCCCGCATAAGCGGACTCAACTTTGCAGCATTTGCGGACTCGGCGGACTTGCCGGACGCTCTATGTAGTCCTCCCTTCCCTTTGCCAGCATCAGCTTCTCGGAAGCAGTATCAGCTTCCTCCTCAGTCCGCAGGCCTTTCACTGGCTCAGCCAGTGGTAGTAGACTTCTTCCTCAGTCCGTAGTCTTGGTGCGGACTCGGTTAGTGGTGGCGGACCATTTCCAGCCCTCCAGGCAGCAGACCCTCCAGAACGCAGTCCCAATCCGCATAACCTCGTGCGGACTCGCCGGACTCCGTGAGCACTCTCCTGCTCGCACCACTTGCAGCTCGCTCAGTTCAGCAGCCGCGGACTCAGCGGATTCTCCGTGCAGTCCGCCGCTTGTCCTCCAACCTCCGCCACTACAGTAGTAGGCGAATAGCCCCAGCTCTGCAGTGATGGACTCCGGGAACCCGCATCGCAGTCCGCCACTGAGTCTCCCATTTTTGCCGACAGCAACTCCGGCTGCAGTACCAAGTCCCAGTCCGCGCGCCCTATGGCGGACTCGGCGGACTCCGTCTCCATCTCGCTCGAGTTACCGTCTCACCAGGGGTAACATCACCGCAACCATTACCTCCTCTGGCCTATAAATAGCCCCCCATGCCTCTCATGGTGTGGGGGGGGGGGTCTATCGTCATCGCCAAGGTGCTCACCCCCGAAGTCAGCCAATCAGCCCAGCTCCTGCGGACTCCGTTTCTCAGTCCGCATCCCTCTCTGCACCTTAGTCGCGCGGACTGCCAGCCTGTGGTTCTCTAGTATGCGTGGTCTCCCGTTTCCCTTAACCGCGCGGCCTACCGGCTACGCTCTTCAGTCCGCGCGGCCTCCTCTAGCATTCTTCTTCCTTAGCCGCCAACTTCCTTCTTGTACCCTTTATTGTTTTGTGGAAAAGGTGTATTAGCAAGTTGTAAATCTCACTTTTAATAAAAGGAAAGCCCGTCGCAAGAGAGGCATTCAGGCCCCGACGGGCAAAGTCGGGTGTTGTCGTGGTTCACGGCTCGGCTGTTCTTTTTTCTCTCGTCCGCTTACTAGATAACGGCTTGCAGTCTGCCTCTTTTCCCTTCCTTCCTTCCCCCGTGCTCGAACCGTTAGCTGGTGGTGCTCGAACCCCTTTGTATTTTCGTGCATCAACACGTTGTTTTGCAAGAAGTTCATTCAGGTGAGTGTGGAAGTCACTCAGAAGCAAGAACTTTAGAAAGACGGATCCTGCGGCAGGGATATTTCTGGCCCACCATGAAGAGAGACTCTGAGGCTTATGCCAGAAAGTGTGTTTAATGCAAGAAGTTTGCTGCACTTCAACACCAGGCTGCTTAGTAACTCAGATAAGTTGCAACTCCTTGGCCCTTCGCAGTTTGGCGGATGGATCTCGTTGGTCCTTTTCCCATAGCAAGCGGACAATGTCGTTTCATCATAGTGATGATTGACTACTTCAGCAAGTGGATTGAATCAAAGGCATTAGCAAAGACAACAACTCAGGTCATTTAGAATTTCATTTGGGGAGAGATTGTCTACCGACATGGAGTACCAATGGCTATAATCACCGACAACGAGCCACAGTTCAACAATGTAGAGATGATTGATTTTTGCAAGCAGGTCAGAACAGAACTGCGGTTTGCATCAGTCCATCATCCCAGGAGCAATGGCCAAGTTGAAGCAGCCAACAAGCAGGTCCTTAATTTAGTTAAGAAGAAAGTGCAGAATCTCAAAGGCAACTGGGCTGATCAGCTTCCATCGGTCCTCTGGTCCCTAAGAACAACACCTTTATCCACAACTGGCGAAACCCCGTTTAAACTTTCTTATGGCTCAGAAGCACTCATTCCAGTTGAGTTTGAAGTTCCATCACCCAGAGTTCTGCTTGCAAGTCAAGGTTTTGAGGACTGGCTTGAGCTGAATAATGAAGAGATGAAATTCAGCCTGGAATACATTGAGGAAATTAGAGACAAAGCAGCAATAAGGCAGGAAGAAGTCAAGAAAAGGATGGCCCGATACTTTGATCAGAACGTAAGGATCAAACACTTTCAAGTGGGATATCTGGTTCTTAAAAAAGTTGACGCTGCTGCAAGAGCTAGCTCAGTTGGAAAACTTAATCCAAATTGGGCCAGCCCCTTCATTGTCAAAGAAGCGTTAAAGAACGGCGCTTACCGCTAGCTTTGAAAAAGTCTCTCATTAATCAAAGGATTCGTACTACCACTTTTCCTAATGTTTTCTCTTTCACTCCCGAACATCAATAACAGTTGCCTGATACTAGGAGACATCACCGAGTTCAGCAAACCTCCCCTAGAGTCGTTGTCATTAGCGTGACACCACAAAGACCACGTGTTGTGGGGAGATTTCGCACCGTGTAGTGGGAGCCTGCATGCTCTGGTGCGGTAGGATACTGAACTTCGGATCCCGGCTAGTACCTGATCCCGCCTCTTCATTATGGAGGGACAGGGTGGGTGTTAAGCTCTACCATGCCACCTTAGGGATATCGTTACAACTTCGATGATCACGTGTGGAAATTTATGCCACTCCGGCCGCACCTGCCCACGAGTCATCATAGTTGGTAACCCGCGAACACTCTGTGGTACCCTCAAGCAGTGCCTGCAGGAGACCCACAGCCTGGTTTATCATGGAGGAAAGTTATGCCGCTCCGGCCGCAACTGCCAAAAAGATCAACTTAGACTGTTCTCCAGGCAAGAGGGCAGGGGACCGTTCCGTCAAGTCTGCATCTTACTCTTCACAGGGAATCTCTTTAGTGCGGACTGCATTTATGTTTTCGAAAAATTGTAAGACAGTTTTCCTTAGGTTGATCGTATAGCTTGTGGCCCAGTGAGAAAAGCTATGCCGCTCCGGCCGCACCTGCCCGCTTCGTCGCAAGCTATAGATCATTTCATCTTTAAGTGCAGACTGCATTTATGTTATCCGCTCAGTCCGCCAGTTTTCCTTGGGTTGATCGTATAGCTTATGGCCCGGTGAGAAAAGCTATGCCGCTCCGGCCGCACCTGCCCGCTTGGTCGCAAGCTATAGATCATTTCATCTTTATATGCGGACTGCATTTTTGTTATCCGCTCAGTCCGCCAGTTTTCCTTAGGTTGATCGTATAGCTTGTGTCCCGGTGTGAAAAGCTATGCCACTCCGGCCGCACCTGCCCACTTAGTCGCAAGCTATAGATCATTTCATCTTTAAGTGCGGACTACATTTATGTTATCCGCTCAGTCCGCCAGTTTTCCTTGGGTTGATCGTATAGCTTGTGACCCGGTAAGAAAAGCTATGCCGCTCCGGCCGCACCTGCCCGCTTGGTCGCAAGCTATAGATCATTTCATCTTTAAGTGCGGACTGCATTTATGTTATCCGCTCAGTCTGCCAGTTTTCCTTGGGTTGATCGTATAGCTTGTGGGCAGGTGAGAAAGGCTATGCCGCTTGGCCGCACCTTCCCACTTGGTCGCAAGCAATAGATCATTTAATCTTTAAGTGCGGACTGCATTTAAGTTATCCGCTCAATCCTCCAGTTTTCCTTGGGTTGATCGTATAGCTTGTGGCCCGGTGAGAAAAGCTATGCCGCTCTGGCCGCACCTGTCCGCTTGGTCGCAAGCTATAGGGCAACCGTGTCTGTTATCATTAAGCTTAAAAGTTTTAATGACAAAGAGAATCGCAGACTGTTATTGGAACTCGTCAGAGTCTGCCTGATCTTTTCGACAGATTAAACTTCTCATTCTTTTTACGGCGTACATTGGTCGAATTATTAAATGAAATTTCCTAATTAGCAAGTCAGAAACTTATACAGTACATCTTTACATCACGCAAACTGCTACATGGAGATCGAACTTAACTACGTCAGTACAAAAAAAAGAGAAAGAAAGAGAGAACATTGCAGGAGGCACACTGATGCCAGAATATCCTTTTCTATTCAATCAAATATAAAGTTACATCTTTCATGTATTCGGCAGACTACAAACTTGAGTCCGCTCTATTTACAAAAGAAAGCAAAAATACATTAGTCAGCCTCGGCGATCTTCTGTTTCTTCTCGGCAGGGAGTGCAGGCCTTAGGCTTTCGACATCAATCTCCGGAGAATAACCCCCCAAGCCGCTTCCTCTGCTGCCATCTGAACCAGTGCTTGTCGCGGACTCGCTACGCGAGCTCTTCCTAATAGAGGAAGATGTAGAGGTGTCGGATTCGGCGGTCTGTTATCTGCCTTGCTGGCTTGAGCCAGTGTCGTCAGCCATTGTCTTGGCTTCCCCACCTTCTTCTTCGCCTTCTCCTTTTTCTTCGCCTTCTTCTTCTTTTTCTTCTTCTTCGGCTTCTTCTTCTCCTTCTTCTTCCTCCTCAACGATGACATTTTTTCCCTTGGCAGTCCGCTCCGTTGTGCGACCTGATCTTTCAACTCAGGGAAGAGCTGCAAGAAAGGAACACCGTCCACTCCTTCCTTTGCGAAGCCGCCGCTGACAAATCGCTCGATAGCGATTTCAACGGTTTCCTTCACAAAGGGGATCATAGTGGCCTGGAAGTTGTCATTTTCCAAGTCATACGTGACCTGCACAAAACAAAGGAACAAACATCAGTTCGCGGCGGACTTCAAATTGAGATCGCTGCAAATACAACTCACCCCTAGCTCTTCCTTCTACCAAGCGACCTTCTTCTCTAAATACACATTTCTTTCCTCGAGCACCCTTTTTTCTTCTTGAAATTGCTCGTTTTGCCTGAGTAGGTCTCTGGCCAAGAAACAGACAAAGTGGTTCATCACCACACTGTTCGCACTTGCCTGGGAGGCCAGCAGAGGGAGATCGGCAGCAGCAACCTTCTTCAAATCGCTTAAGTTGCGCTTCCCATAGAGTGCGGAGATCGCGACATGAGCATGGCGAGTTATTCTCAAACTCTTCCACGAAGGAAGCGCTGTCGACAAACGGACATGCTTGTTCTTATTGTGCCATTGTATCATCGGGTTCCCCCTCGGATGCTTCTGACGGTTGCCTGTTGGAACACCCTATTACTAATTTGGGTCAGGATCTCTATGTCTCTAGGAAACCAATGTTTGACCTCCTGTATAGCTCAAAAGGTCAATTAGAATTGAGTCAAAGGGTTAGAAGTCTAAGTTTGGAAGCTGCCCTCAAGACCAAGACTTTTTCAGGTTGAGACCAAGTCATATCGTCGAGCTCATCACGACGATTCGTCGAACTCCGGTCGACGATCGTCTAGCACAACTTCGACAAATCATCGAACTCCATTCGACGATCGCTGAGCTCAACTTCATCATATCGTCGAACTCCATTCGACGATCGGTGAGCTCAGTTCGACGATCTTGACTCAGCTTTGGATCTTTATCTCTGAGCTCAGTTCGACGATCTTTGAGCTCAGATCGACGATATTTTGCTGCTGTATTTATCCATATCGCTGAGCTCAGTTCAACGATAGCAGAGCTCAGTTCGACGTTTTCAGATAACTTCAAGGATGTTTCTAGATTCAAATTCAAATCAGTTAAGGAGTTATTCTGCAATTAATTCTGAAGATTTCCCAGCCGTTTTCATTTATCTCTGGACCAAGTTTCAAGGGATTTTCAAGGAATATTTCTATGGACTTTCCTCCAGAAGACATTTTGCAATTAAGGATGCAATTAATGCAGGCCAACGACTATTCTTGACAGATAATGTTTTTCTATTCAGTAGCAGAGAATAAAAGAAAAGAATTTTTTTTGAAGATCACAGATACACAGACACATAGACAGACACCTGTAATTTTCAGAACAAGAACAAAATATTCTGTCTCAAAGAATTCTCAAGAACACACATCCAAGGAGATCAAATTTTTCTAAATTCTTCAGATCTCTCTAGTTTCAAGTGTTCAAGGCCAACATATTTCAAGACTCCAGACATCTAACATTTCAGTTGCTGCTGAAATCATCTTTTGCTGGAGATCAACTTTTGAAGGCCTATCACCCTACAGTAAAGCTTCTTTTCCTGAAGATCTCAAGGACTCAGGGGGAGCTTTGACACCATCAATCCACATAGTCTTCTCAGCTGATCTGAGAAAGAGAAGACTTCCATCACTCTCTCACCCCCATCTCTGTAAAAGGGTTTCTCAAACTCCCTTCAAAAGTTTGAACTTGATTTTTGAGCACCTTGTCAAAAGCTCATTGGTGGCAAGACACCTGATCAAAAAATCTGCTTTGGTTTTTGAGCACCTTATCAAAAGCTCATTGGTGCCCAGGACACCTGATCAACTCACCTGCAGTGGATTCCTACCTAGGGTGGTAGAAGAGTGGATGTACCCAAGTTTAGGGGAACCACTATATTTCCTTGTGTCATCTAGTTTTGCTTGTCTTTATTTTTGTTTATGGCTGTGATTATTCTGTGATTAGCTTTTGATTAGTTTAGTTCTGTGATTAGATTTATTACTGCTTCCCTACTCACTCATATTACAATAATTGTTGTAAAACGTTTTCAAGCACCATATACTCTATTCACCCCCTCCCCCTTTAGAGTATATCAGATCTAGCTGCACTTTCAATTGGTATCAGAGCCAGGTTGGTTAAACATACCACACCTTGGTGGTTGCACAGGCAAACACCTGAACCCAAAGATCCCTAGTTAGATCTGTTTTCTTTTGTAGTTTATTATTAGATTTTGTTTTCACAAATCATGGCCCAAAACAAAGATTATTCTAGCACCAGACCTCCAGTGTGCAATCTATCCAAGTTTTCACTTTGGAAAGTAAGGATCAGACTGTACATGAATTCTATTGACGAAGATATTTTTAACTCTGTTTTGACAGTATGTCCAAGACCTCCAGAGAACTCCAGTACAAATGCTGTTCCATCTCCATCAGGAACAGATGCTGACATCAAGAGATGGAAGGTAGCTGATGCCAAGGCTATGAACATCTTAGCCCAGACAATGTCTGATGACATATTTCAAAAGGTGGTTGAATGCAATTCAACAAAGGAAATTTGGGACAAACTTTCTGAAATAGTCTCAGGCTCAGCTGATGAGAGAAAGGATAGGAGATCCCACCTCATATCTCAATATGAGAATTTCAAGAAGGGAGAAACTGAGTCAGTGGGAGACATGTACAACAGGCTCAGTCTAATTGTTAGTGAACCCAGGACATTGGATAAAGAGATCTCACTAACTGAACTCAATGACAAGATTCTAATGTGCTTCCCTAGCACTTGGGATTCAAGAATCTGGCCAATTAAGGATGCCAGAAGTCTGAATGAGATCACCACTGAAGCTCTATTGGGTAAGCTCAAATCTTATGAGCTACTCATCAAGAATAGAGAAGAAGAACAGAAGGCTGCCTCACCAGCCATAAGAAAAGAGAAGACCATAGCCTTCAAGGCAACTGAAGATCAGCCTGAAGATAAAGTCACAGGCAATGATGAACTGCTCAGTCTGTTGGCCAAAAGATTTTACAAGATGGCCAGAAAGGACTTTAGAAGGAGATCATACAAGGAGCATGATAAGCCAAGGTATGACAAGTCCATTAATAATAATAAAGAAATTGTTTGCTTTGGTTGCAGGAAACCAGGGCACATAGTTCCTGACTGTCCAAAAAACAAAAACAAGGACAGAAGGGACAAGAAGGAAAGAAGAAAGGAGAAAGACTCCAAGAGGAATGACAATAGAAAACCTTCATCAAGCAAAAACAAGCATACAAGAAAGGGGTTTGCTGCTGAATCCTGGAGTGAGACTGAAGAGGAGTCAAAAGCCTCATCCAGCTCCAGTGATGATGAGGATGATGCAGAAGAGAAAGAGTTCTGCATGATGGAAATCAATGCCTCACAACACAATTCAGAAGAAGAGGAGTCAGAGTCAGATTCAGAGACTCAACCTGAAGAAGATCAGGTAATTGGTTCTTTTGATTTTAATTCAGAGGACTTTAAATCTGAATTTAAAGCATTGTGTTTAGATCTGCTAAAATCTGAGAAAGAAATTATCTCTCTCAGAAATCATTTATCTGAACATAATACTTTAAAATCAGAAAACCTCAAACTATCTCAGGAGTTGGAGTGCTGTAGGGAGCAGATAGCTTCACTGAAAAGTGAGCTGTCTGAGACCAAGAAGCATGAAGAATCTCTTAATGGGAGAAGCATCAAGCTGATGGACATCACAAGCACAGTGAACTCCAGATTTAATAGTACACTGGGCTTGGGTGCTTCATCCAGCCAACCCATAGTTCTAACAACTCCAATCAAATTCATTTCTGACAAAGGAAAGGGAGTTGTAGAGGTAGCTAGGAAAAATTCTGATCTGCCCCAGAAAACTAAGTCCCAGCAGAAATCGTCGAACGGAGGTCGACGATCGCCAAACGGAGATCGCCGATCGCCGAACGCAGGTCGACGATCTCAGGCAAAATCGTGGAACGCAGGTCGACGATCTCAAGTACCTGAACTCAGCCATAGTCGACCGTCGAACGGAGCTCGACGATCTGACCCAAGATCGTCGAACGCAGCTCAAAGATCGTCGAACAGAGGTCAGAGCTCTGGAAACCTTTTCAAAGGCAAATCAAAATTCAATCCTAAGGGTCCTTCATCGCAAATCTTTAACCCTTATACTGAATGGATTATACCTCCAAGGAGATATCATCCTGAAGGATATAAGAGTCAACCTGGGATGTCTTTTATTTCAGAATTTAAAGGTTATCAACCTAGGACCAAGGTAAACTGGGTCAAAAACAACTGAATTGTCTTATGTGCAGGTGAAGACCTATCCAACATCTAACCAGCAATGGTACTTGGATAGTGGGTGCTCTAAGCACATGACAGGGAACAAGGATAACCTCACTTCCTTTAGAGCCAAGCTTGGACCCAAAGTTATCTTTGGTGATTCAAACTTTGGACATACTAAAGGATATGGTGCAGTCCAGATTGGATCAGTAACATTCAAGAAGGTAGCTTATGTGGAAGGACTGAAGCACAACTTAATAAGCATCAGTCAGTTGTGTGATGAAGGCTACCAGGTGACCTTTAGCAAAGCATTATGCAAAATCAAATCAGAGGACAACACAACTGTGTTGACAGGTAAAAGGAAAGGTAACATCTATCTAGTAGATTTTCTTTCAACTGATGTAGATATTTGTCTGTTTAATTCTATCTGTAGACCAAATATCTTATGGTATAAGAGACTAGGACACCTAAAACTTAGAACTATTGCTTGGCTATCCAAGGACAACCTTGTTAGAGGACTACCTTCTGGCCCCTACAAGAAGGAAGGACTCTGCAGGGCTTGTCAATTAGGCAAGCAAACTAAAAACAGCTTTAAGTCACTTAATAAGAGTGATTCACCTAGGATACTGTATCTGTTACACATGGAATGTTTTAGACCCATCACAGTACAAAGCCTAGGAGGGAAATCTAACACTTTAGTAGTTGTAGATGACTTCTCTAGATTCACTTGGGTGTTCTTTCTAAGGAAAAAGTCTGATAACTTTAAGTGTCTGACAGAGTTTCTCAAATGTATACAGATTGAGTTCAATACTCACATTGCCCTGATCAGAAGTGATCATGGGACAGAGTTTGATTCTCTTCTTATGCAAGAGTTCTGTCAGAGTGAAGGTATCAGGCATACTTTCTCAGCTCCTAGAACTCCTCAACAAAATGGGGTAGCTGAAAGGAAAAATAGAACCCTTATTGAATCTGTCACTACATTGTTGTCAGATGCTCACCTTCCTCTATCCTTTTGGGCAGAGGCAGTGAACACCTCCAACTATGTGCTGCATAGAAGTTTGATACATAAACTAAATGGAAAGACTCCCTATGAATTACTCGAAGGGAAGAAACCTAAAGTTGATTATTTTAGAGGCTTTGGTTGTATTTGCTACATACATAATAATGACAAGAAATACTTAGCAAAATTTCAAGCTAAAGCTGATGAAAGAGTGTTTCTGGGATACTCTATGATCAGCAAGGCTTATAGGGTCCATAATAAATCATCTCTAAAAATTGAGGAATCAGTTCATATATCATTTGATGAATCTAACATGTCTTTCAAGGAGAAGATCACTTCTACCATAGAACCTTTGAAGGAACATTCTCTTGTTGAAGACGTCTGGACAAGTTATAGGTTACCCAAAGGGATGAAAGCAGTGAAGATGAAGACAGTGCTCAACATATTGAAGAACAACTTGAAGAGCCAGTTGTTGTACCACAAGAGGAAACAACAACACAGGTTGGTGAACAATCAACACCCCCTATTGATTTAGTAACATCAAGAGACCATCCAATTTTCCAAATAATTGGAGACATCTCAGCTGGCGTGCAAACCAGAAATCAGGTCAACCAAAACCTGTTGCACACCTGCTTCCTATCTCAAATTGAACCTCAGTCCATTCAAGATACAGAGCAAGATCCACACTGGATTATTGCAATGCAAGAAGAGTTGCATCAATTTGAACGGAACAGAGTATGGGAACTAGTGACAAAGCCTAAGGATCACTCCATTGTTGGAACAAAGTGGGTATTCAGAAACAAACTGGATGATCAAGGAGTAATTGTAAGAAACAAGGCAAGACTAGTTGCTCAGGAATATTCTCAAGAAGAAGGGATAGACTACGACCAGACTTTTGCACCAGTTGCAAGATTGGAAGCCATCAGAATATTTTTAGCTTATGCAGCACATAAAGGCTTCAAGGTATATCAGATGGATGTCAAAAGTGCATTTCTAAATGGAGATATCAAAGAGGAAGTATATGTCAGACAACCTCCAGGTTTTATCGCTCCAACTTATCCTGATTATGTTTTTAGATTGAACAAAGCATTATATGGTCTCAAACAAGCTCCTAGAGCATGGTATGAGACCCTAGCATGCTTTCTCTTGGAAAATGGATTTATAATGGGTAGAGTAGAGCAAACTCTTTTCATTAAAACCCATAAGTCCCATACCCTACTAGTACAGATTTATGTAGACGATATTATTTTTGGTTCTACTGACTCCAAATTGTGCAGAAGGTTTTCCAACCTAATGCATTCTAAATTTGAAATGAGTAGCATGTGAGAGCTATCCTTCTTCCTAGGATTGCAAGTCAAGCAACATGCTGAAGGCATCTTTATTTCTCAAACCTAATATGCAAATGAATTGGTTAAGAAATTTGGCATGTCTGCAGCATCTTGTATGAAAACACCCATGCCTACTAATGTTGTATTGGATGCTGATGAACATGGGAAACCTGTTGATCAGACAACATATAGAGCAATGATTAGCTCTTTATTGTACCTTACAGCTAGTAGACCAGATATAATGTTTGCTACATGTATATGTGCTAGGTTCCAAGTAAGCCCTAGAGTGTCACACCTAACAATAGTAAAGAGGATTCTCAGGTATGTTAAAAGTTGTCCAAATCTAGGTCTCTGGTATCCAAAAGACTCAGCATTTGATTTAACTGGATTTTCTGATGCTGATTATGCTGGATATAGAATTGACAAGAAAAGCAACAGTGGAACTTGTCAGTTCCTTGGTGACAGACTTGTCTCTTGGTTTTGTAAGAAACAAACTTCTGTGTCAACTTCAACTGCTGAAGCTGAATATATGGCTGCAGGCAGTTGTTGTTCACAAATCTTGTGGATTCAAAACCAACTCCTAGACTATGGCTACAACTTAGAGAAGTCTAAAATATTTTGTGATAACACCAGTGCTATTTCTATAGCTCAAAATCCAGTCCTCCATAGTAGGACAAAACACATAGAGATTAGGCATCATTTCTTAAGGGATAATATTGAAAAAAACAAAATTGAACTACAATATATCCCAACTGATTTACAAAGGGGAGATATTTTCACCAAGCCCTTGGATGAAAAGAAACACACCTTCTTCCTAAATCAGTTAGGAATGTTAGATGGAGGAAGTCTTAAATAATATCCAAGATTTTGAAAGCTTAAAAATTGACCAAGACTAGGCAAACATCCTGATTTTTCTTAATGTCTATAGTCTTTCTGATCTCTGAACTGCGCTCCACGATTTTCCCCCAAATCGTCGAACGGAGATCGACGATTTCTGAAATCGTCGACCTGAGTTCAGCGTTTCTCAGATAGTATGAACTATCTCTTCCGGTCAACGATCGTCGAACGACGCTCGACGATTTTGTTCTCTGAACGATCGTCGAACAGAGCTCGACGCTCTCCAATATCGTCGAACGGAGATCGACGATGTTGAAGACTCTTCAGATTCCTTTAGAAGCCTCGATCGTCGAACTGAGTTCAATGATCTTTCCAATTCTGCGTCGAACCCTAATATAAAATTCATTTTTCGCCGTCGTTCTCCCTTGCGCTTTCGATTTCTCTGCAAGAACTTTCTTTCCCTCCAAACAGTTCTGCACTTGGTCGTTTTGTTTGTTGAATTTTTGTAGGTACCCATGGCTGTGTTTGTTGCTGTTCTCGCCGCCATGATGTTTGATGCTGGCTTCGACATCGACATGGAATCCTTCAGCACAACCGACCAGGTTTTTCAGGATATCTTGGGGCTATTCAAAGAGCAGAACCTGACTGCAATTATGACCACAAGGATCAAGCTTGCATCTGATGAGATTAAGGAATGGGTCTACACTGCCCACAATCAAGACAACAACACCATTGTTGGGTCAATTTCTGGCACTCAGGTACCCTTGACCCCAACAATTTTAACAGAGGTTTTTGAGTTAAGAACTGGTGGAGATACTACTGACTTGTCTGGAGAAGAGTATACTGACCTGCTTGCCAGAATGGGTCATTTAGAGGCTAACCCTAGCAAGCTATTGAAAAAGAACCTTTCTGTGGAATACAGATTCCTGGCAGATGTAGTTGGGAAAGTGCTACTGGCTAATCACTCTGCTCATGATATAATCTCAATGTATCAGCTCTGCCTAATGGGAGCCCTTGTAGACATGAAGAATTTGAATTGGGGAGAAGTATTCTTTGACCTTATCAAGAAGAAGATAAACAAAAGTTTTATAAACTTTGGAAGGATTATAGGGGTGTTTCTGCAGCATAGGTGCCCTGCTTTGCTGGTCTCCTCTGGAATCCACATCAATGCATCCAAGAGACTATCTTGTGCCCTGTTTGGTAAATGGGACAGACAAATAATCAAGCCTAGCAGGCCCTCCTCCAGCACTCCTTCGGGCACCAGGACTCTCAAAGTCACTTCCCCACAGGTCTCTGCCCCTGCAGATGACCTGCCTGCTGATGGTGCTCCTCCTCCTCCTCCAATTCCATCTCTTACCATACCAACTAACATTCCAACTCCATACACAATCATCATCTCCAGACCCTCTCCAACATCCACACCATCTCCAATCCCTATTCTACCAACACCAGAAGACCAATTCCATCCATTATTCTCCTACCCTCAATCAGATATCACTTCATCACCCTCCCATCCATCCTTCACCCTCATTGATGATTCCCTCATGGATGACTCACCATCCTCTCCTCCTGAGCTACCCTCATCCTCAACATCTTATCAAGAACTTCTACAAGAGATTATTGACCAACCCACCTTCCCCATCTATCTCCATCCCACTGTCCTCCATATCCACCTTACCCATACCCCAGCCCTCTCTTCCCCCATTCACCAGCTCTCCACTACCATCACCCACAGCTGCTCCTCCATCCTCTACCTCTGCACCAGTCCCTACTGAGCAAGTAGATATTCCAGCCCTTGCTGACAGGTTGTATGACTTGCTAGCCCCCAGGCTATCTCTTCTTTTGGAGACCTCCTTGGCTCCATTACACCTGTCAGTGGTAGCCCTTTCTGCCAGGCTCTCCACTCTATTTCCTCAGGCAACCCCTTCAGTAGTGTGCCTTGATCTAGCCTTGTCTGAATCTACGCAGGGGGAGATACCCTATGAAGTGAGTCTGCCTGCTGCTGCTGTTTCTGAGAGCCTGTCTACTGCTGCTGCTATTACTGCTTGAATATGCTCCTGCTACTGTGTCTCAAGATCCTGTTGCAGTCTTTGCATTAGACCTCAGGTCTTTGCTTTCAAATTTTGAATCTCTATATTTCAGATGTCTGCCAGAGATAATTGCTGTCTAGCCCCCAGAGGATCTGTCCAAGGCCCTTGTGCCATTCTCTTGTTGTGGCCCCAGCATCATCACTTCATTTTTCCACTCAGTATATGCTGCTGCTTCTTCTGATGAAAGCATTGCTGTTGTTTCTGATGTTGCTGCCCCTACTGCTGCTGAAAGTTTTAATACTGCTGCTTATATTTCTGTTACTGCTGTTGAGCCAATCACTAAGGAGATCCTTATGACAGAGGCAACTGAGTTTGAGCCTTCTGCATTTTCTGATGATATTTCTACTGTTGATATTGCTGTTAGTGAAACTGTTGCTACTGCTATTGTTACTTCTCCAGAATTTGTTGCTGCTGCTATTGTTACTAAACCTGCAATATCTGCTGCTGTTGTTACTGCTTCTACTTCAATTGCAACACCTTCTGTATCTGCTACTGCTTCACCCTCTGCTGCTACATCCTCTGCTGCCTCATCTGCTTCTATACAGCTCAAGAAAGATTTGATGAAGAAAATTGATGCCCTGTATGATGATCAGAGTTCTGAAAGTGATGAGTACAGAACAGACTCTGATGATTCTTCTGCTACCATTGCCAGGAAAAGAAAGGCAAGGAGCAAAGCCATGAAGAGAGTACCTCCTGCCAAGGTCAAGGATAACAATGACATACCATACTACATTTTTCATGATTGCCCTATCACAGAGCACTGGATGCAGTACTCTAAGAATCAACTGAAAGCAATGAAAAAGAAGAGGAAATATGAAAAAGGTTCTTCACAATTCCAACACTCTCATGCTCCTCCACCACCTCCTCCTGATGCAGGTGCAGGTGGAAGTTCAGCTGCTCAACCCCCTGCTAGAAGTCAAGCTCCCTATCAGCCTCATGCTAGATCCTATAATAGGGGAAGCCAATACAGGGGTTCTCAATCCAGGAGAGGAGGATACAGAGGCAATCAAAGAGATCTCCAGGTCTACTCCAAAGGATACTCAAGGCAACATCCATACTCCAGGGAAGGACAAATTTCATCTGATACCACCTCTGGTCATTTTCCCTATAAGTTGAAGGAAACTGTGTCATCCAGGCATCCTCAGGACAATCCTTCTAACAGGTATGAGCCACCAGTACCTTTTGAGGACCCTGAGAACAATCCAGCTGCTTGGACTGCAAGGATGAAAGAACTTGCTGCACTGGATCAGATCAAAAAGGCTAAAGAGCAAGGAAGAGATTCCTCTAATATCTCAACAATGTCTGAACAGAGAAAGAAAGAGCTTGAAAGATATGCATCAAGCAAATTTTTTGATTCTGACAGGTACATGGAACTGCATCCTGAAGCTGTAGTTCCCAGGCCTAAAGAGCAAACATCTTTAGGTGCAGCAGATGAAACCAGATCAAAGAAGGAAGCCCTCAATCCCAACAGAGAAATCAAACTTGTTAAGGGCAAGGAAAAGAAATGACAATGTAAGGTGACAATCTCTGTGATTTCTGGTTATTATCTGGGATGAATATATATATATATCTCCGTGGTTCTGCTGTCCAACTTTTCTTTTTGTTTTTCTGTATTGTTGCTTGAATGTTGTTATTTAATTTTTCCAAACTTTGTAAATAGTAATCCTAACCCAAATAGGGGGAGATTGTTGGAACACCCTATTACTAATTTGGGTCAGGATCACTATGTCTCTAGGAAACCAATGTTTGACCTCCTGTATAGCTCAAAAGGTCAATTAGAATTGAGTCTAAGGGTTAGAAGTCTATGTTTGGAAGCTGCCCTCAAGACCAAGACTTTTTCAGGTTGAGACCAAGTCATATCGTCGAGCTCAGCACGACGATTCGTCGAACTCCGATTGACGATCGTCTACCTCAACTTCGACAGATCGTCGAACTCCATTCGACGATCGCTGAGCTCAACTTCATCATATCGTCGAACTCCATTCGACGATCGGTGAGCTCAGTTCGACGATCTTGACTCAGCTTTGGATCTTTATCTCTGAGCTCAGTTCGACGATCTTTGAGCTCAGATCGACGATATTTTGCTGCTGTATTTATCCATATCGCTGAGCTCAGTTCGACGTTTTCAGATAACTTCAAGGATGTTTCTAGATTCAAATTCAAATCAGTTAAGGAGTTATTCTGCAATTAATTCTGAAGATTTCCTAGCCGTTTTCATTTATCTCTGGACCAAGTTTCAAGGGATTTTCAAGGAATATTTCTATGGAATTTCCTCCAGAAGACATTTTGCAATTAAGGATGCAATTAATGCAGGCCAACGGCTATTCTTGACAGAGAATGTTTTTCTATTCATTACCAGAGAATAAAAGAAAAGAATTTTTTGAAGATCACAGATACACAGACACATAGACAGACACCTGTAATCTTCAGAACAAGAACAAAATATTCTGTCTCAAAGAATTCTCAAGAACACACATCCAAGGAGATCAAATTTTTCTGAAATCTTCAGATCTCTCTAGTTTCAAGTGTTCAAGGCCAACATATTTCAGGACTCCAGACATCTAACATTTCAGTTGCTGCTGAAATCATCTTTTGCTGGAGCTCAACTTTTGAAGGCCTATCACCCTACATCAAAGCTTCTTTTCGTGAAGATCTCAAGGACTCAGGGGGAGCTTTGACACCATCAATCCACATAGTCTTCTCAGCTGATCTGAGAAAGAGAAGACTTCCATCACTCTCTCACCCCCATCTCTGTAAAGGGTTTCTCAAACTCCCTTCAAAAGTTTGAACTTGGTTTTTGAGCACCTTGTCAAAAGCTCATTGGTGGCAAGACACCTGATCAAAAAATCTGCTTTGGTTTTTGAGCACCTTATCAAAAGCTCATTGGTGCCCAGGAGACCTGATCAACTCATCCTGCAGTGGATTCCTACCTAGGGTGGTAGAAGAGTGGATGTACCCAAGTTTAGGGGAACCACTATATTTCCTTGTGTTATCTAGTTTTGCTTATCTTTATTTTTGTTTCTGGCTGTGATTATTCTGTGATTAGCTTTTGATTAGTTTAGTTCTGTGATTAGATTTATTACTGCTTCCCTGCTCACTCATATTACAACAATTGTTGTAAAAAGTTTTCAAGCACCATATACTCTATTCACCCCCCCCCCCTTTAGAGTATATCAGATCTAGCTGCACTTTCATTGCCGAAGTCCTGCATTGTAAAGCTTTCAGAAGAGGAGTAGTCCGCCGCGGGATCCCCCTCTTCTTTCCTCTTCCTTGCGACCTCTTGTTTCCTTTCCCTTTGAGTAGGCATGAATCCGCTGTGCGTCTGTGGTAGGTTGGTGGCCACAGCCAAGGTCGCTGCAAAAGTAGAACAAGGGTTAACACATAGGTCGCTGCAGATACAAACCGTAAGTCCGCAAAAGCTTACTTTCTTCGCGCGAAACGTCCTCCAAGCTCGCCAACAGCGGGATGTAGTACTCGATGTCGAGCCTGGAATCAGCTAGGAATTTGACAATGGAGGACTCCATCGCATCCAGCTGGACACTTTTGAAAACGGAGTCCGCGCGCTCTTGCGGATAAGTTTGCGCGAACCCAAGGTCTCCTTCAAAGATCAAAAACCTTGAGGTCCAGTTGTGGATCTTATTAGGAAGACCCACAACCTTCATCCCTCTGCAGTAGAAGTAGATCACTCCCTTATAAGGGCGGCCTCCAGACGATGTTATTGAGCGGACTGAGAACATTTTGCGGAAGATATTCATTGAGAAGACAATCTTCTCAGACCGTAGGTGAGAAATGAAGCTACAAATGGCGGCAAGGGTGTTGGGTGCGAGCTGGCCCGGCATCATCCCGTAGTGTTCAAATATTTCAGCGATCTCCCATAATAACGGAAATTTGAATCCGCTATCAAAGTGGTCGATGGTATGGCGATCTGAGTCGCCGTTGAAAAATTTAATCATTCCTCATGGGCGGGAAGACGGACAAGCAAGTTAGAGTCCGCCATTTTTCTTTCAACAAAGGCCTCAAGGTCGGCCTCTGTTAGAGTGCATTTTCAGTTGTCAGCAGCGTGAAAAGCAACTGCAGCGTCAGTCCTGGCGGACACCATCTTGGCAGGCCGCAGGGTCTTCAGCTATACCTTTTTCCCTGCATAGAAAAAGCAACAGGGCTATATTTATATTAGTGGGGCCTGACAGCTTTTTTGGCAAGGCCGCACAGCTCACTTTTTCAGTCCGCATAATCCACCATAATCCAATTGTTCATAGAGCAAAAGTTGAAAACAACGCGGACACAAACTTAAATTCACACTGCTGCTTCCAGTCGAGTACCTGCCAAGCAAAGTTCAAAGCATAAAATAAGGCGGACACGGTTTCAGTCCGCCCAGTTCGCGACACTTCCCACCTGCAGACAAGTTAAATTCTAAGAAGCGGACGCAGCGTTAGTCCGCACAGTTTGTCACATATCACAAGAACAAGTTAACAATCGAATGTGCAGATATCAAATTTAGTCCGCATAAAGCACATCATAGTTCATCACTAGACACAGCATAGAGCATTGTTTAAAAACACAAATAATTATACATCAAAACAAATTGAATAGTTCGAGGTTTTGCAAAATCAGCGGTCTTTATGTTCAGTCCGCGTTGACTTCTCCGTCCTGTCCATGCACAAGTGTGCTGCCTGGTCGCTTATTTGAAGAACCTCGCTGTACAAGCAACAGATGTGATGATGACTGGAGTTAATGGTTTGGTGCATGTGAGCGGCCTCCCGGTCTACCCGACTAATGGGAATCATCGGCTCCACTGCCGGTCTCATCTCCTCGTCCGCGGCATGTTGGCCACCCTCTACTGGTACTGCCGCCTCAGGAGCGACGCGATCTGGCAATCGCGATCTTTGCTCAGCAACCTCGGCAGCCTGCTTCCCTTTCTCTTCCCGTGCCATCACCAGGTGTTTTCCTTTATAGAAGCGGACATCATCAGCAAGCCTTTTCTTCTCTCTATCAGACCTCTCCAGCGCCCTCGATAGGCTGGCGATCTGATCCTTTAAGGCCTTCTCGCGCTCCGCCGATGCCTTCTCGCGCTCTTCCGCCTTCTTTAATTCCGCTTTAATTTTCTGAATTTCATCTTGAAACTTCCTTTCAAACTCTCTGATGTCACTCAGGTTGGGTTGCTCACCTCTTGCGGATTCCTCATGCGAGACCGCGTCAATACCAGTACTCGACGTAACCACAATCTCCCCACTCTCGATAGAGCCCGGTGGTGACTTTCTACCTACAACAAAGAAGGTCAATTTCACATTCAAATACAGTCTGCAGCGGACTCAAAGTATCAGGATAAAAGATCACTTTTGGAAAAAGCAGCTGCGAGTTGCCGGCTATCGAAGATAGGCCTCCTTGCCCGCTCCGCGTCAAAGGCGCTTAACTACTTCTTCCATTCACGATGGACTTTGGTTCTTTTTTCAGCAGCAGAACTTGTTGAAACAACAATGCCATCAGTCTCGGTGATGATCTTAACCGGCCTTGAATTCCGCTGTGGCGACCTGTAAAGCCACTGAGGCTTAAAATATTTAGGCGCCGGTTGAAGGTTACCTGTCTGCAGCAGCTCTGCGGTAGTCCGCAGATCCTCAGCATTTTTGTCCGCCGCGGCCTGCTTCGAGGCTGCCTCGACCATAGCTACATGAGCGGCGATTTGTTTCTTCTGCTCCACTATCTTCTCTTTCAGTCTTTCCCTCTCTTTTTCCTCAACAGCGGATAAAGAGGGGAGTTCGCCGCCCTTAACCCCAAGGATTTCCACCTCTCGCTGCAGTACAACCAGCAAGGATTCGTTGATTAGATCAAGTTGATCGACATCTATGGAATCTAGTATATCGTCCGTGGATAAACTGACCGTGGAGAGGGAATTGTCTCCCTGGACTTGGGCCTCCGGTGTAACTAAGTCGATTTCAGGAACTTCTTTTTCGCGCTGTCTGTGTTGTAAGTCCGCATCTCCAGTCCGCACGAAGATATTTTTTATCTTTCATCGCTCGCAGATTCTTTTCAACCCGCTCAGCCACAGTCGACTCATCCCTCTTCCTCTTCTTTCCAGAAGGGCCCCTTTTCTCGGCAGAGTCCGCGGCAGCCTTTCCTAAATCTGGCTGGCTCTCGCGGACCGTCTCAAGGTTCGCAGCGACCAATGCCTTTGAAGGCGCGTCTTTTCCAACCTCTTCTCCCGCAATCCGCCGATCTTCATCAAGGTTCACAATGGGCTCCTGGGCGTTGGGCGATGATACTTCGGTCTCATTATTTTCGCCAACCGTGTCCGCTGAGTTCGCGGATTTTTGACGGCTGTTCAGCATGAGAAACGGCAGCATCCTCCTTCTCACGCACAGATATATCAGCATGGCGGACTGCTTTCTCGGCAGGTTTCTGGCTATGGGAACTCTCTACAAAAGAGCGGACATGCTCTCCTCTCGTCACTCTCTTCATTATTTTCTTAGTTTTCATTAGCGTTATTGTCTTCTCACTTTTTGCAGTAAGACTAGTGAAGAAAGCACCAAGCCTCTCCATGCCGGACTGCAAAGTGGAGACCGCAAGCGGCGAATAGCGCCCCGTGTCAATCGAAGTTTCTAACAGTTCCAGGCCCTCAAGCAATATTTATAGCGCTGACGGCATTAATGAGGCGTGCAGACTCGGCGGTTAAGAAAACATTTTCGAAGTTTTCTGGAAACTTAAAAATGTGTGGGGATTATGTTAACCCCTCAGTCCGCAACACCTACAAGATACCTAGGCCCTGTTTCATTATACGCGGACTCAATTCGGCAGTCCGCACAGCTCGACAATGCAGTAGTAATCGGCCACCCCAAGGTTGATCCCCCAGCGGCAGACTCAATGCTCTGTTCGTCCGATTTGCCATGCCTATGGATCTCGACTGATTCTACTTCGGTGGACGCAGTGTCCAGTCCGCCCAGGCCGCCGTCCTCCAGCAGGATCGCGCCTAGTAGCAGCAGCTGGAAGCTCCAGCCCGCGAGCCCAGTCCGCCCCTTTTGCACGGACTGTCGTGTTCTTTCTTTTTGCTTCCCGTCACCGCTGCCCGGTTCTCCTGTACCCCAGGCAATCGGTTATTTTATCCCTGCCCGTTTGGGCAGGGCCCCATCCTATAAATAGGGGGGAGGTGGTGCACCCAAGTCACGCTGACTCGTGCCCAGGAGCCTACTTGTTAAAGGCTGCAGACTCGAATTTCGTCCTTTGCGGACTCCAGCTTGCTCAGCTCTTGCCTCCTCTTCTTTTCCTTCACTTGTAATCAAACCCTCCTTTAGTAAAAGAAAAGCCCGTCGCCAGAGACGCATTCAGGCCACGACGGGCGAAGTCTGTTGTTGTTGTGGCTCACGGCCCTGCTATTCTTCTTGCTCTCGTCTGCATAGTATATTACTACTCGCAGCCTCTCTTTTCCCTTCTATTCCCCTGTGCTCGAACTGTTAGCTGGTGGTGCTCGACCCCCTTCGCATTTTCGTGCATCAACAAAGCGGTTGATCAACCTTCAAGAGGGTTTTACAACCCTAGATAACTCTAACACATTCTACAACAATAATTAAGGGCGATTAAAGCCAACAATATAAAATTTCATCAAATTACCAAAATGCTATGAAGTTGAACAATCATGACAATAACTTATAAATTCAAGTAAATTCCAAGGGGTATTAAACATATCTACATTTGGAATGACCAAAGTGCAGAAGGATTAATGAACAAAAGTATAACAGTTACCATCAAGATCAGGAAAGAGGGGGAAGGAGGGAAAACCACCACTTGCCCTGTGTTTACAGGAAAAAATCACCAAATCACGCCTCGACGAAGATCGGGGCTAAAGATGATGAGAGAAGTCGAAATCTAACAAGAATGTCCGAAAATAAGAGTTAGGGCCGAAAACCATTGCCAGAAAATCTCAAGAAAAGGGTAAGAGTTTTCCACGACGACGAAGCTCACGTTGAGAGATTTCCGTATCTATATTTGGTTGAATATTTCGAGCACCGGAGCTCCGTCAGCGGCCACCGGAAGATTTACGAACGGGAGGGAGTCGCCGCTCTGGTTTTGGTTCGGTCTAAACGTGAGAAAGATGATGAAGTTTTTCTTTCTAATTATCCTTAGGTATAAGAATATATTGATATATATACAGGTATTTATAAATATTTTCTGTCTAAAAAGGAAGGAAGCAGACATTTTAAGTGCAGGTGTGCAGAAAAATGAAAATAGAGGTTTAATATGGCTCCAAACCGAAAAGTGCTCAACATCATAGTTGTAGATATCGCCGAGACGAACAAATTTCATGTTAACGAGTTTTCTATACGACACGGTTTTGACCCTCAAAATGGTGCCCAAATGCAGACTGGAACAGACTTCTCCGGAAGAACGGCCGAGTACTCGAGAAAAGTTTATAAGTACTCGAGAAGAGGGAAACATGCACTCGTGAACAAGAAGTAATTTAGTCGAGAAGATGAAGCTGGTACTCGAGAACTAAAATAGCGCACTCGAGAAAAGGGCCTGATATACTCGATAACAAGCCAACATTAACCCGAGAACAAGCCCACATTAACCCGAGAACAAGAAGTAATTCAATTGCATGAATAGTGAATTTTAAAAATATATCCAAAAAATTAAAATATAGAGTTGAATAGGAAAGATATTTTTGAACAATGCTTTAATATTAAAATAAATATATTTATATATTTTTGAACAAGAAAACACGAGTTCAAAACGGTGGCCAAACGCGCGCCGAATAAAATGAAGTTCACACCGTAGGAAAACACTAATGCTACTAACATAATGGAGATGTCAAAACCAAAATCCGACAAGCCATTTCAGAGATATTAATTTCTAAAGTTTACGACAAACGTAAAAAATTCAAAACTACAAACGCGTGTCGAGACTCCAAAAATGCTCGGATCGTGACGAAACTTGACGAGGAAGTCCAAAAATACTTAACTTAATTTTCCAAATCAAACTTTTCCAATTACCACAATAATTTACGAATTTGGCGGACTCGACCGAACATACATGAAAATGCTTTAACGACATCACGCCGTCAACTCGACGTTAAAAAGTAATGCCCTGACGCCATAACTATGACATTACCAATTCAAATAATAATCAAAAATTCGTAGGCGTTACACGCAGGAGCTCCGCTTAGTGCACCAGCGTTGAGTTGTATGATAGATCTGACTGGTAGTGCTGATACCGGTTTAGAGGTGGGCGAGGCCAAACCCACCACTTCCATTTGCCACTACGGGGGTTTCCTGGGAGGTTAGGCTCCAGAAAGGGGGAACTAAAGGTCTGTTTGCACAGACTCAGGTGTGTGAGTGACACTTGAATATTCATACCATAGCATACTTATATGACATAGCATAATCATTGCATAAAACGCTTAACACCTATTGTATAAATTGGTATGGGACCCTTTATACAATAGGTCTTGTAAAACGACCCCTTGGTGTATAAGTTTGTATGGGCATTCCTATAGGTCATGGTTACTTAATTTACCTTCATGTACCTTTACTTGCAAACCTTGTTCATGTGTATACTCATATTGCTTACCTACTATCTGCTTACTTATACTTGTTGTGATTTTATGCTCACAATAGACTAGTTCCACCGTCACCTGCTTACTTTTGTTACTCTCCACCTTAAATATGTTCCCTTTAGTTCTCCCCGCTCGGTTCCTAGGAGCCATGGGGGAGGGGTGGTTGATGATAGGACTTAGTCTTTTTTGACTAATGGTCATTGACCTATGGGATCGTGGAGCCGAACCTGGAGATGCAGCCCCAGAGGTCAGTCGCTTGGAGACGGGACAGTCTAACATGGTAGTTCAGGCAGCAGGGACAGTGAGTCCCGATCATTAGTAGTTACTATAGATTTGCTTCCGCATTGAGTGACCTGTAGTGAGGATCATGATATATCGGGCAGGAGCCCTTTTATTAGTACTATGATTTATCGTTACTGTGGACTCCTCCGTCGTGGGGATTTATTTTATATTCATGTGATTTCTGGTGGACAAGTATTGGAGTTTTATTTTGCTCGTGTATTTTCTCTTCTCTTCTTTGATGGGTATGGCCAGTAGGATCGGCTTTTGTAGTGATGACCTTCCCGAGTGTGCTGGTGTCACCGCAAAGCGCCGGTTCTTGGCAAAAGACCCTGTTGGTTTTGCAAAAAAAAAATGGAGTCTTACAAACTGGTATCAAAGCGAAACCTTGATCAAAAGAGTAGAAGTTCACTAACCCTGGGTAACACCTGCTCGAGTTTAGTTTTGGGATAAACTAAGCAGCGGAAGCTGTGGTGTGCCCATATAGGGAATCACATGTTATTTCCCACTTTTAACTAGGTTTGGGTCAAATTTCTTACAAGTGGCTTTTGTTATGCAGCCCCCGGCACATCCTACACTGCAAGGTGGAGCCCAGCAAACTCCCATTGTTGCACCACCTCCACCGGCTCAACTTCGTTTTTACAGTCGGAGGTGGGGCAAACTTTGACTGCCATTCTGGAAGCCTTCAGGGCCTAATAGGCTCCGGCTCCGCAGACGAACCTGGGGGCCAATTGGTTGTGAATCTTCTAAGGACACTCTCCCCCATCTTATATTGGGACGGAGTTGGCCGTGCAGACGGAAGAGTGGCTTGATATCATGTTCAAGATGCTGATTGGGATACGATGACCGTTGGAGGAGAGGGTGCTTCTGGTGGTCTCCTG
Source organism: Platanthera guangdongensis (assembly GCA_039583875.1). Lineage (NCBI taxonomy): Eukaryota > Viridiplantae > Streptophyta > Magnoliopsida > Asparagales > Orchidaceae > Platanthera > Platanthera guangdongensis. The sequence goes on along the minus strand of CM077150.1, from coordinate 172,568,305 downwards.
CTTGGAGTCTCATGCCAAGAGGTGGTGGAAGACACTTCTGGATACGGTGTTTGCAGATCGTGAGGTTGCTGGCATCACTTGGGAGGAGTTCAGGGCCGTACTGTTGGAGCACTTCGTACCATAATCGGTAAGAGATGAGCTGGAAGACAGGTTCCTGCAGCTGAGGTAGGGCAAGCGATGAGCTGGAGTTCACTCACTTAGCCTGGTTTGTGGACTCCTATTTGATGGATGATGCGGGGTATACCAAGAGGTTCAATAAGGGACTTCGAGATCATCTGAGACAAGCCCTTTTATTTATGTCTGACGGGAATTTACCTCCGATTTTGGAGATGGCAAAGATGATGAGGCTGATCTGCACACAGCTCGAGGCCGGAAGAGGCCAACTGAGGATCAAGGTCGGGGAGGCAGGAATGATTAGCAGAGGGGTCGCTTTGCTGATGAGATAAGGGCAGAGGACTAACCCTGCCAAGAGGTAAGGCAGGATCCGAGGGAGTCGATGGAATTGGCCGGTCAGCCTCTTCAGATTCGGGAGATACAGAGGATCGGAGGTGTGGAACTTCCCCCGCCCGAGTGCTACAACTGTCATCGGGTAGGGCACAACCGAAGAAACTGCCCCATGAGAAGGGCACCTGTACCGACACCACAGGCTGCCCTGCCCGCTCAGCAGTTTGTAGGCCGAGGCCGTGGAAGAGGACATGGTTTCCAGGGCAGAGATCAGAGGCAAGAGAGGGAGTAGATGTATACTCTAGACTTGGCTCCACCTCGGGACCCGGGTAGGGTGATTATAGGTATGCTAGTAATTTTAATGTTGTTATTTACCTTTGGAATTTTAGAAACAACAAACAATAGTAGCCTACTAGAAATGAAAACCATAGGCTCACTTATATAACATGCTTAAATAAACAGGAATAGTTATGGTGTGTGGTAAACCTTCCCATACCTTGGTGTATACGGGGGTGTCGCACGATTTTGTCTCCAAGTAGTTTGTAAAGGCACTGGATGGAGTCAGACATTATTCGTGATTCACCAGGAGGGTGAATCTCCCCAACGGGATGGAGTTCTCAGCTACAGCTAAGTGCCTCCTGAAGGTCACTATTGATGGTCTGACACTCGAGGCCCCGACGACGGTCTTGAGGATGCCGAACTTCGACCTGGTTCTAGGCATGACATGGCTTACTTGGAACAAAGCCCGGATAGATTACCCGACAAGGAAGGTTGTACTGAGTTATGACGGCACCTTCGCAACCTTCGAAGGTATTGTCCCAGTTTCCCGCCATTTTCGCTCGTCTATTTAGGCCGTCAAGGCCCACATGTAGGGAGAAGAGGTCTATCAGGTGTTCTTCGAGATGGTCGAGGTCAAGACGAAGGTTGCCGATATATCGATGGTGCGGGACTTTGAGGATGTGTTTCCAGAGAAGCTACCAGGATTGTCGTTGTACCATGAGAAGGATTTTCTGATCCAGTTGGTGTTGGGAGCTAAGTCAATGTCTAGGGCTCCCTATCGGATGGCTCCAAAGAAGCTGGTGGAGTTCAGGTGCCACCTGCAGGAGCTGGTGGAGGCTGGATTTGTTAGGCCAAGTTCCTCGACTTAGGGAGCTCAGGTTTTGTTTGTGAAGAAGAAGGATGAGACCTTTAGGTTGTGCAACGACTATCGTGCAATAAACTGGTTGACTGTCCGGAACACATATCCACTGCCAAGGATTGACGATTTATTTGATCATCTAGAGAGAGCACATTAGTTCTCGAAACTGCATCTGAGGTCATGATACTATTAGTAATGGATTCAGGAAGAAGACATCCCAAAGACGGCATTTTGTAGCAAATATGGCTTGTATGTGTTTATCACGATGCCCTTTGGGCTCACAAATGCCCCATCGTATTTCATGAGCTTGATGAACCGGGTGTTCGAGCCATACCTCGACAGGTTTGTCAATCTATTCATAGATGACATCCTAATTTATTCGAGGATGAAGGAAGAGCATGACAACATCTGGCCTTGACTATGGAAAAACTTGAGGAGCATCAGTTCTATGCGAAGTTCAGCAAGTGCCAGTTTTGGCTGACAGAGGTAGCCTTCTTAGGCCACATTTTCAGTGGAGCAATACTGGCAGTGGATCCCACAAAGATTTAAGCAGTACGAGGATGGCCTTAGTTGAATACGACCACGGATGCTCGAAGTTTTCTGGGATTGGTCGGGTATTACCGGAAGTTTGTGCAAGGATTCTCTCAAATAGCCCTTCCACTCACTTCATGGATGAAGAAGGACACTTCGTTCGTTTGGACGCCGCAGTGTGAGGCGGCCTTCTAGGAGTTGAAGGGTCTGTTTACATCGGCCTTATCCTCGTACTTCCGTCTAGGAAGAAGGGCTTCCAGGTGTACACTGATGTATTGTTTCAGATGATGGGCGTTGTACTAATGCAGTATGGGCATGTGTTAGCATACGCCTCCTGTCAGTTAAAGAAGCATGAGCAAAACTACCCTATGCATGACTTGGAGATGGGAGTAGTGGCATTCCCTCTAAAGATTTGGCGTCATTATCTTTATGGTGTGCACTGCGACATATTTTTGGATCACAAGAATCTAAAATTTGTTGATACGCAGAAGGAGTTGAACATCCACTAGAGACGATGGGTGGAGTTTCTATCTGATTATGAGTACACGATACACTATCACCTGGGAAAGGCGAATGTGGTGGCTGACACACTGAGCCAAAAGACTACCAACTTCAGGAGCAGAGCCCCAGGTTATGGATATGGAGCTGGTATGGATGATGGAGGATATGCAGATTACTTTGTTGTCCTCGGACGACTCAAAGCTTTATGAGTAGTTTCTGGCTGCGATGAGCACTACCAATGTTATTCGAGATCGCATTATGGCTGAGCAGAGAATGGATGGCAAGCTAGAGCCAGTATTCTGGACCTTGAAGGCAGGCAAGGTCGGTGAGTGTACAGAGAAAGAGGGGTTGTTATGCTTTAGAAGACGGGTGTACATACCACTGGGGGACGGATTCAGGAGGACATTATGGCCTAGGTTCACAGCAGCAGGTACTTGGTGCACCTGGGCATCACTAAGATAACGGCCGACCTAAAAAGGATGATGTAATGGCCGGGCATGAAGAGGAATATCACATAGTTCATGACCCATTGCGAGGCTTGTCAGTTAGTGAAGGCAGAGTGTAAGAGTCCGGCCAGATTATTGCAGCCACTTCCGGTGCCGAAGTGGAAGTTTGACGATATTGCCATGGATTTCATACATGGTCTGCTTCAGTCACATGCGGGAAATGACTCGATATGGGTAATAGTCGATCGATTGACGAAGGTGGCCATATTTCTACCTATCAGGAAAGACGCTCCAGTGGGTGACTTGGTGCGGAGGTTTGTGGAGTTGTTCGTCTGATACCATGTAGTGCCGAGGACGATAGTGTCTGATCGTGATGGACGATTTATGTTTGAGTGGAGGTCGGTCCAGGCTTATTTGGGGACCCGGTTGACATATAGTGCCACCTTCCATCCTCAGACAGATGGGCAGATAGAGCGCACCAATCAGACACTGGAGGATTTGTTGCGTCTTTGTATACTGGACAGCGGAGAGCAATGGGAGATGCAGCTACTGTTGATCGAATCCATGTATAATAACAGCCACCAATCCAGCATTGGCATGTCCCCTTATGAGGCGTTATACGGGCGGAGATGTAGGAATCCTTTGTCTTTCATCCAGGATGAGGATCCGAAGGCACTTGGCTAGAGTTCGTCAAAGATACGGATACTCAGGTACGGTTGATTCGAGACAGAATGTTGGAGGACCAGAATAGACAGGCTAAGTATTACGATGTTTGGCATTGTCAGGTCGAGTTTCAGGTAGGAGACCGAGTGTTTCTGAAGATACGTCTGATGCATGGAGTCTCGCGGGTGCGTGGTTGGAAGAAGCTCAGTCCGAGATACATGGGGCCTTACAAGATCCTAGAGCAGATCGATCTTTTGGCTTACAGACTGGAGCTGCCGCCAGAGCTAGCGGGTTTGCAAGATGTCTTCCACGTCTCCTCTCTCAGGAGAGCGCTACTTCGACCGGAGCAGCAGATTATAACTGCAGATGGGCCTATAGCTTCTGATCGATCGGTGCACCGGGAGCCAATTCGGATAGACGATACTGGGATACAGGTCTTGCGATACAAGAAGTTTCCGCTGATCAAGGACTTGTGGAGGAATAATGGACAAGAGGAGCACATGTGGAAGATGCGGGACTTGATGCAGCAAAGGTACCCGGAAATTTTCACGTTAGGTATCCCTTTTAACCTCGCGGGATGTTACACTTTATTTCTCATACTCGGAATCCCGTAGGGCTGACCTGAATTTCAAGAATGAAATTTTTATTTTTATGTATTACGATTTGTAACATCCCTCAGACTTCTAGACCCCTAGGATGGTTTTGTCATGACTAGGTCATGACAAAACCCCGTGAAGCACTAAAGGGTTTGAGTGAGCATGTGAATTAGGGTGTGAACCACCTTGGTCTGCAAATAGTAGAATTTTAATTACTAGCTTAGGGATGACCTGTGCGAATAGAAAACAAGAGAACCAAAAATTGAAGTCACAAAATTTTATTATCAAAAAAAGGTATCTATTACAAAGATATAGCCTCCCTTTTATAAAATGGAGGAGATGAGAGAGATTACAATTAGCAATGTGGGACTAAATAATTACAAGTGTAAGTGGTTTAACATAAAAACAAGCGAAACAGGCCGCGCGGTTAGACGAATAGGCTAACCGCCCGTCCACCATAAGAAAGAGAGAACAAGCCGCCATAGGAGACCGCGAGACCGCCCGGTCTCTAAGCCGTCGGGGACAAACCGTCAAACCGCCCGGATAACCAAATCAATAATCAAGCTACCAGACTGCAGGAGAGAAACCGACAGACCGCTCAGTCTCTGAACCACCAGAATCAAACATACAGACAGCCCGGTCTCCATACAGCAACACTCCCCCTAAAGCTGGAGCATACATGTCGATCATGCCCAACTTGTCGCAAATGTGAAGAAAGGAGGCGTCCACCAGCTTGGTGAAAATATCCGCCAGCTCTTTATCGGAGGTGAGGGTTGGAGTACAAATTTTTTTCTTCAAAATCTCTTCCCGAATAAAGTGGAAGTCGACTTCAATATGCTTTGTTCTCTCATGGAAGACCGGATTTTTGGAGATGTATATAGCGGCCTTGTTGTCACAAAACATAGGTAGAGGATGATCGTAGACCTCTCTTAAGTCAAGCATGAGAGCCCGTAACCACTTCAATTCACATGTGGTCGATGCCATACTTCGATATTCTGCTTCGACGCTGGACCTGGAGATGACAGACTGTTTCTTGCTCTTCCATCTCACAAGATTTCCTCCCACAAAGGTGCAAAAGCTCGACGTTGACTTGCAGTCTCCTTTATCATCATCATTGCTTGAATCTTAGTATGCTTCAATCTTTAAATTACCATTCTTCTGAAAAAGTAGTCCTTTCCCAAACACTGACTTAATATACTCCAATATCCTCATGACAGACTGTAGATGGGACTCCCTAGGAGCCTGCATGAATTGGCTAACCTTGCCTACAACATAGGCGATGTCGGGTCTAGTCACTGTGAGATATATAAGTTTGCCAACCAGACGTATGTACCTCGTAAGATCTGAAAGAAGAGGAGAGTCATTCGTCCATGTTTTATCTTCTCCGGTCGCTATGGGGCATCGGACAAGTTTAGCCCTGTTGATGCACGAAAATAGACAGGGAGTCAGGCACCACCAGCTAACGGTTCGAGCATCGGGGGGAGGAAAGGAAAGGAGGAGACTATCGACTAGTCGGTTTCTAGCAGTCGTAGCTAAAGGACCGAACAAGAGGCCACTTGCAGTGACAACAGTAGAGTTCACCCGCCACGGTTTAAATGCCACTCCTGCGACGGGCTTTCCTTTATTTGAGGTAAGAAACAGTTACATGAAGGAGAAAAAGAGGAAGCCGGCCGAACTGCAAGCCGCAAAACACTAGACTTGAGACCGCAGCTCTTAACAGGCGAGCTCCTGGATACCAGTCAGCGTGTCTTGGGGAGTGCACCCTCCCCCTATTTATAGGCTCGGGGGCCTGCCCAAGCGGGCAGGCTAAAGTTACCGGCTGGCCGGGGTACAGGAGAACCGGGCAGAGGTGAGGGGAAGCAAATGAGCAGAAAACAAGAAAGGAGGGAAGCCACGCGGCCTGGCGGATTCCTCCTAGCGAGCTGATGGCCTGGGTCCTGGGCCTTGTCGCTGAGCAGGGTCGGCGCTGGTGGCGACCTGACATGGAGACCGCCTGGCTTCGGTGATTGCCAAACGAGTTGACCTGGGATGTGGCTAGCCGACCAGACCGCCCTCTAGTGATCGTCCGATTCGGGAGGCTTGGCGGCTAGAAAAACCAGGCTGCCCGGTCTGAAAAGCTTCGCGAACAGGTCTCGTATTCCGGGCTTAACATAATCCTCGCACATTTTTAAGTTTCCAAAAAACTTCGAAAATGTAGAACTAAGTCGGAGACCACGACTGCCTTATCAGCGTCTATAAAATCCCCTAACTGTTATTGCATGAAAACAGATAGGGAGTCGGGCACCACCAGCCAACGGTTCGAGCACTGGGGGAGGAAAGGAAAGGAGGAGACTGTCGACTAGCCGGTTACTAGCGGTCGTAGCTAAAGGACCGAAAAAGAGGCCTCTGGCAGCGGCAACAGCAAAGTTCGCCCGCCGCAGCTTAAATGCGACTCCTGCGACGACTTTCCTTTATTTGAGATAAGAAATAGCTACATGAAGGAGAAAAAGAGGAAGTCGGCCGGACTGCAAGCCGCAAAACACTAGAGTTGAGACCGTAGCTCTTAACAGGCGAGCACCTGGATACCAGTCAGCGTGTCTTGGGTAGTGCACCCTCCCCCTATTTATAGGCTCGGGGGCCTGCCCAAGCAGGCAGGGCTAAAGTTATCGGCTGCCCGGGGTACAGGAGAACCGGACAGAGGTGAGGGGAAGAAAATGAGCAGAAAACGAGAAAGGAGTGAAGCCGCGCGGCCTGGCGGATTCCTCCTGGCGAGCTGATGGCCTGGGTCCTGGGCCTTGCCGCTGTGCAGGGTCGGCGCTGGCAGCGGCCTGACATGGAGACTGCCCGGCTTCGGTGATGACCAGACGAGTTGACCTGGGATGCGGCTAGCCGACTAGACCACCCTCAGGTGATCGTCCGATTCAGGAGGCTTAGCGGCCAGAACAACCAGGCCGCCCGGTATGAAAAGCTGCGTAAACAGGTCGCGGATTCCGGGCTTAACATAATCCCCGCACATTTTTAAGTTTCCAAAAAACTTCGAAAATGTAGAACTAAGTCGGAGACCGCGACTGCCTTATCATCGTCTATAAAATCCCCTGGCCCTTGACATTCTTCAAGATCTCTGCCAAGCCACGGGTCGCTACTCGCCACTTGCGGTCAGAATCTTTCGAGCGAAGCGGACATTCACAAGATGGATGTAATGTCATTGATGTTAGCCCGCAACAAGAAATCGACTGAAAAGAAGAAAAGCCGGAGCCAGAAACCGGATGACTCTGACCGTCAGCCTGCGAAGAAGATTGGGAAGCCGGTTGCTCCAGCGGCTTCTGGATCTGAAAAGAGGCCAACGCAGACCATCGGCGAATCATCACAGGCCACAACCAATCCTGAAGCGGCTTCGAAGATTGCTCCACCACAAACCGGAACTGCCAAATCCTTCGATATGACTTTCTCTCCATCGGGCGAACCACACTTAAAAATAGGTGAGACGGAGGAGAAAAGTGTTGAATCTGGCAAGCCGCGTGAATCGCAGGCCAAGGTCGACCTAGTCGTTGTGGACGACAACGAGCCGGAGAAAGCGCTGGAGACCAGACAGATTTTGGCTGAACTGAGCAAACAGACAGAAATGGTATTCGACTCCTTGAAACGGCAGAAGCAACGGAGTGAGACCCTTGAGGAAATGATGAAGAGGAAGATGAGGAAGATGCAGGCCGGAAACCGGAATATTTCTGTAAAGACCGGCGCGGACAGTCTTCAACACAGGCCGCACGAGAAGGAGGTACCTGAAAGTCCGTCCACACCGGATTTCAAGCCGAACGAGCCGGAGGATGTATCCGTGGCTAGAGAAACGCTTAGCGACACTCCTCAAGGTCATGGATACCCTCCAGCAGCAAGATGCGCGACTGTCGACTTCAGCGGCCTCTGAGGAGGTTAACTGCCACGAAGTCGAGGTCGTTGGGGAGAAGCTTGGCCATCCGGCTTCCACGGCTTCTGAAGGAGCCGAGAAACTGAAGCTTCGAGAGAGGATGGAGGAGATGAAGAAGCTGATCGCCGAGAAGTCGCTGGCAACCACACTTCCATTGCTGGAAGGTAAACACCGGGAAGTTAAGCGAAATGTTAACTTCTACAAGTCGCGGTCAAGGAAGAAGAGGGCGAATATAATATTAAATCCACCGGCCAGCATTTTCCTGACCACAGCTCAACTGAAAGGCCGAGCTAAAGAAGCCGAGCGGCTATGGAAAGAAAAGCTAAAGAGGATAGATCCCGAACGATTCAGGCGGCCAGTGTTTAGAAACCATACCACAGTCTCTGAAGGAGATAAAAATCAAAGCGACGGTTTTATCCTACCGATTTCCTTGCAAGAAGGTCGCAATTATCCGGGTCAACCTGACTGCGGTTTATCTTCTGCAGGTGAACCGGAGACCGCGATGAAACCGGGCGACTTGACATCACTTTTGTCTATGCTGTCGCCGCCTCCGCTAAGTGTTTGCGAGAAAGAGATGGCCAACTTCCAGAAGGAGGTCGACACATTGCAGGCGGCTTTGGACGGCACACCGAAGCCCTGCGAGTTAAGGACGAAGAAAAGTGGGTTGCCATGGAGGCTGATGAGAAAAGGATCCAATAGTTGCAAACCATCCTGGAGCAAGAGACCACAAGGCTGCAAACCGCGCTTGAGCAGGAGACCATTAAGTTGAAGTCTGAGCTGCAGACCGCGATGGAGGCCGCTGAGATGAAGATTCAGAGATGCAGGTCGCCTTGGAGTAGGAGAGGGCAGAGAAGTATTTACTGATGGCCGGGCGGCTAGAAGGAGACAGAGAAGAGATTCCACATATTGAGGACGGTGAAGACCAAGATTTGCCAGCGGGGACCGGAGGAGAGCAGCAGCCTGCACTGCCAACTTCTGGAAAGTTGCCGGTTACTGGCCGCCCGGCCTCTGGTGAGACTTTGAATCCACTGGAGGTCGTGGCGCCCGGGTAGGCCGCAGTTTCAAACGGTCTGGGGGTTCAGGCGATTCCAATGATCCCGTTTGCGAGAGTAGAATGTGACACTGCGCGGGTTCATCGGTTTCTGCACTCGCTTCACAATCTGGTTAGCCAGGTGTATGTTGCGATTGTGCAAACCGGTGAACAGGTCGCGCGAATTGGATGGGACATACAGAACGACGACAAGTAAGGCTGAGCGATTTGAGCGATCTAAGCCGCGCGAACGATTGAATATTATGTTGTAATATATTTTCTCTGCTGGATGTTGGACAATTTGGTTGTTGTAAACTATTGTATTTTTACTCTGCTGCGAACTCTTTGCGGCATATGCGGTTTGTATTTATGATCACCATGCCTGTGTTTTGTTCTGGAAATTTAAGTATAGGAAAGTAGCCGTGCGGTCTGGCGAAAAGATCACCAGCTTGACAGTTTGATATCCACATGATTTGCCATGAAATTATTCTAAGTGCTGGGATGTAGCCGGGCGGACTGACGAACTATACTGCGGCTTAGTCGTCGCACTGATCTGTATTTTCTGCAGGTTTAGGCAGTACGGCGTGATGGCTAGCCGCGATTTGACGTTGAGTACTGTACTTTCATTGGATTTCTATAAATAGAGCCGACCCCGGAGATTTCATCACAAGACAGAAAGGATGCTGGCTAAGTCCAAGTCGTTGCGGTCTGAGAAGGCCTCTGCGGTCAGGACTGATGCGGCCTCAGCATTCCACTCTGCAGACCAAAAAGAATGTCGGCTTACAAAAGCCGAGCCTAGACAATTTTGTAGAGAAACGCATGCAGGGAAGCCCGCTAGTCGCGCGGCTTCCGTTGCAAGACGAGTGGATTAATACATCCAACGCAAATCAGATTGCCATCCCCATCGACCACTTTGACTGCAGTTTCCGCTTTATGGTCATGATGGAGGCCGTGGCGGTCTTTGACAATTATGGAGTTGTGCCAGGACAACTGCCACCAAACTCGATAGCCGCCATATACAGCTTCATCACATACTTAAGCTCGGAAAGAGTCTGATTCTCTATGAGGCTGTTCCGGGAATGCTTCTCGGTGCGGTCTATCCCAGACTCCGGGAGATGGATCTTTCGGGGGCACCTGTACTTCGGCTGCAGGGGGCTGAAGATCGTCAACCTGGCAAACAAAATCGCCAACTGGTCAGAGCGGTTTCTCATCTTCAATGGAAACCTGGGGTTGCTGCCAGTTAACCCGCAAATCCGCGAAGAGGTCGCCTTCGGCAGCGGCGGCTTGGCCGGCGTGGAGAAGGAAATCTACACCTTCTTCAAGGGGGAGCAGCTTGATGTAAATCATTACATCCTGCTGTTGTCCTCCTTAGAAGGAATCAAAGCGGAAGATAGTAAGATCCAAACCGGCCGAATTGCACTTTTAGCCGTGCGACCTATAAACTGAATTTGTCTTTATCTTTGCAGCTGCTATGGCGGTCCCACAGAACAAGCCGCAGACTCCTGGCTGCCTGACTCTCACCCAAAGAGAGAAGCGAGCCAGGTGGGCCAAGCCGCCGCGGGCTATGGAGGAGGAGGAGTCGGCCTCCTCTGGCAAGTTTATGCTGCACAGAACGGGCAGCGGCATGAAGGACGTCCATGGCAACCCGGCTGTGCTGTGTAGTCCGTATGGCGAGTCCGTGACGGTCTCCACCGCCCTCCCTTACTAGGGGAGGGAAGAAGTAACCCGCCATGCGAACATGGTTGGCGCTGCGCTGTATGGCAAGCGCAACCTGAAGGCGCTGCGCCGAGTACCCGCAGACGACCTGCCGCGGCTAGCCGCGCAAGTCGGGACAAGAAGCTTCGTGACAGGCCACTTCATGGGACTTGCCTACAAGCAGTTAATGAAAGAGAAGAGCAGCCTGGAGAGGTGGTTAAAGGAACAAGAGGAATAAAACAAGCGACTAAAAGAATGGGAGGCGGTAAGTCATTACCCGATACTCGTGCGGTTAGCATTTTGAAACCGGGCAGTCTTACCTTTACTTCTTTTGGAGGCAATGTATGACCCGGCCAACCGCACCTTCCAAGACCACGTCTTCCCGCAGGTCGTCCAGGGGATTGATGGAGCGCTTAACCGCCTCCGAGACCTTGGCGGCTTGGTGGTCGGCTTCACCGACTTCGCCTGTGCCGACATTTACCCCACCATGAAAAAGAAGGTGGTCGCCGTCTACAGGGCGGTCAAAGGCAAAGGTAAGGTCGGCGAGGAATACGGCGAAGAGGAGGAAGACGACGAGGAAGAGGGTGGGTAGGAATGCCGGAGTGGAGGCGCATCGTCTGAGTGCGGTGTTCAAGCATATGAGACCGCGCGGACAGATTCGGCGACTACTGGCGGTTCAGGCAGTTCGGCGGCTAGCAGCAGCGGGTACTCTGAATCCTCCGTCGACATTGATGATGAAGGTGATTCACGTTCTCCTGCGGCTAAAAAGCTCAAGCCGGCCGATTAGGAACTTTTTAATTTGTTACTTGTATTTTGATCTTTTTTGGGAAATCGGCGGTATTATTGTTTTGTAAACCGCGTGATTAACGTTTTGTAACATTCAATGAAATAGGAAAAGGAATGAAGGAAAATTTCACCTTTGACGTGTCTCTTACTTTACATCTCATTTTTCTTACTTGTTTAAGGCCGCGCGGTCTCAGTATAACTTCCGATTTAATAGACAGTTAACATATAAATCGGTCTGACGCCAAATTGCGACATCAATGAAGTTACCCGCAAGAGAGATAGATATCCTTGCGGCATATTTCGGAATACACATCCACAATAAGCCACGCGGCTAACAGTTTAAATCGTCATTTGCCTTAATGAAGTAACCAAGGTTATCCGCTGGGAAGAGGGAAATGATCGCGGCTTACTTGTACATATATTACGACCAATAAGCCGAGCGGCCACTCTTCTTAGTCGCCAAAAACCATGACATCGAGGTACAAGATTGCGGCCAGGGCGAACTCTGATACGAATTGCCATTTTAATGAAAGAGACATGAACAGAGAAATATTCTGCGGCTTCTGATAATATAGGCCGACAATAGGCACATGGAAGCCGAATAATTTTATGATGACAGATCGCGGATTGACTAGTATAATAATACCATATAAGTCGGCGGACTAAGGTCAAGAATTAACTGCCAGAAATAGGTCGCCCGACTTCCTGTCCATATGAATAACAAACCGGTAATTGGCACATGGAAGCCAAATAATTTAAGCCGGAATCAGTAACCGCGCGACCTGTGTGTTGAATGATATAAATTGGAACAGGCCACTTAATAAAGCCGCGAGATAGCGGATAGGCTCGTGTTGTCCTGCAAGAATAGATGGAGCTATGCGCTTATATGTCGATGTGGGCAGGTGCGTGTGGCAGTACTTTCCTCACAAGGAACACATAAGCGGGACTAAAATACTTAATATCCGCGACCGATGTCAAGCGGGAGAAGTACGCAATGTCTGCGATGAAGGTCAAGTGGGATAAGTACGTAATGTCTGCAACTGATGTCAAGCGGAATTTCCACTACACATCTGCAATTGTTGTCAAGCGGATGTGGAGGGCTAAAGAATTCAAAGGGCCTTTTGCCCTTATATGTATGCATGTTAGCATTATAAGTAAAGCTAAGAAATAAGCTTTAAATGAAAGGTAGTGCTTGTTTGATGTTAAGGATGTGGCAAAAGGATATATGTCAAAGCTTGACTATGCCCCATTAATACCATTTGGCAAGGGGACTTTATATATTATTCTGATCATAAGCATTTTTATCATATAGAGAAAAAGAAATCCATGCTTGAACTATCAAGTAAGCCATGGAAGAATGCCTTAGAAAATTATTGAATGACATAGTCTTGCAACTTTCCAGTCTTGCAAGTTGATTAGCTAACTCCCGGAGAGCTATGCAATCTTCTGCTATATGACCAATATCTTTATGATAGTTGCAAAAAAGCTCCTCATGCCGATATTTGATTTTAGATTTCAAACGCCGAGGCTTTATGAACTCAGGAATTCCTTGAAGGATTATCAGAAGATCTTCCATAGGAATTTTGAATTTAACATATTTATCTGAAGCTTTTTTACGCATTGGAGTTTTCGGACGCAAAGATGTGACTAGATGTAGTTCCATAAACACGGATAATCCGTTCTGCAGAAGAGACAATGTAGTTCTATCCTGAGGAAGAGGAGGAGATTTGCAATATTTAACTTGTGAAACATTTCGAGAAGAAATGAATTGCTGATCACCAGAAGTCCCTTGAAATTGTTTAGCCATCTGATTCAGAAACAAGATATAACCTTTATTTGCTTCTTCGCCTATTATGAACTTATTCACGATATCAATAAGATCTCCATAAGTTTTGGGTTACTTTGTGGTGAGCTTAAATTTCAAAGGGCCTTCTCGAAGTCCGTTTATGAAATCATGTAAGTAATAGTCTTGATGGACGCTACAAACATCCAGAACTTCCCTTTGGAAACGGTCAACAAAATCTATATTAGACTCGTCAATTCCATGCTTAATTCGGAAGAGATCTCCAACGTCTCTTCTCCGCTTCCTGTAAATAGTGAACCTTGAAATAAATTGACTTTGAAGGTCTTTAAAACTGGTTACCGATCGAGGTGGAAAACTATAGAACCATTCCCTTGCAATATCACCAAAAGATATAACAAAGAGTTTGCATTTTATACCATTTGACACGTTTCTCAGTGAAATAGCTGATTCAAACGCTTGCAAATGAGAAAACAGATCATCACATTCGAAATACTCCGGGAGACGCGGTACTCTGAAATCAACGGAGACAGTATCCCACCGAATACGATTAATGAATGGAGAAGGGGCCTCTTCTTCTTCCTTATAAGGAGGTTCATTTGCAACAGATTTTGGTGCATGCTCAACACAATTCGCAGAAAATTTATTATCATGGCCAAGGAACTCATTATTAAAATATGAACAATCATGCACTTCTGAGAGATCCGTAGTAGTTGCCATGAAGCTAGATTCAATTTGTCCCTTTGCAGGATTTATCTTGAAAAGAAGAAGATAACCAAACTTTTCTCAGACACCGCCAATTAGTCGTGGATTGAACTTGTAAGACCCCATTTATTTTTTCTTTCTCGCCACCGGGGTCTTATGCCCAGAACCGCCGCTTTGCGGTGACCCTTCACGCCTTGAAGCGACATCACCACAAAACGCCGTTTCTGCCGGCCAATTCGATCGCAGCATAGTAACAAAATTAGAGTAACATCATGCGCAGCACAACTCTAAGTAAAAGTCCACAGAAATATCACATCAAGTAAAAATATCTCCACGATGGGAGAGTCCACAAAACCAAGCACTGTAAATAAGGGCTTATGCCCGATACATCAATTCCTCACTACAAGATCTCTCATGAGGAAATAAAATAAAAACTACTAGAGTAAGGGCCTCACGGTCCCGGCTGTCTGAACTCCTGTGCTAGACTGCCCTATCTCCAAGCGTGTCAACCTCTGGGGCTGCTCCTCCAGTCTGGGCTCCGCGATCCCCTAAATGATGTGGTTCGAAAACCGTTAGTCTAAAAGACTAAGTCCTATCATCCCCCACCCCTTCCCCCGTGGCTCCTAGGCACCGAGCGGAGAGGAAGAAAGGGAGGACTTGAAAGTGGAGAGTATATCAAATGCAGGTGACGGTGGACTTAAATCTAGCAATTTATATAGTAACTAATCATATATGTAAACAAGTAAAGTAAAGTGACCTTAACTTATATGGGTACATATAAGCAAGGGGTCTTTTGCAAGGCTCCCATCGTATAAAGAGTCCCATACCAATTTATACGTTGGGGTGTCGGTTATTAACAGCACTATATTTATATGTAAAGAAAATTAACCTTAATTTATAAACTTGCCCACACAAGCTTATAGACCAAGGGGTCGTTTTGCAGGGCCTAATGTATAAGTGTCCCATACCACTTATATTTTAGGTGTCGAAGGTTAAATGAATCGCTTATGCTATGACATGCAAGTGGGTATGATGGATCAAGCAAGTGCAACACACACACCCGACTCTGTGCACACAGACCTTTAGTTCCCCCTTTCTGGAGCCTCACCTCCCAGGATACCTCCGTAGTGGCAGACGGAAGCGGTGGGTTGGGCCTCGCCCACCTCTAAACCAGTATAGCACTACTGGTCAGACCTATCGTACGCCTCAACGCTGGTGCACAAGCGGACTCCTGCGTACTCTTGCCGGCTGGCGCACCGGACTTCTGTTGGCGAAGTGCTATCACAACACTTGCCGAGTCAACGGATTGGTGTCTGTGCTAAGATCCTCCAATACCGGAGACCCACCACCTTAATATCATTCCTTTTATGCACATGCAAGTTTAGCGTAATCAAAACCCGAGCCGAATCTCCCCGGACCAACACGTCCGTCACAAACAATCGAGCCGAAGCTCCCCGGACCAACATCCCGTGCCATCAGTGTCTGTGAAATGTGCAACCCTAATTACTAAGTTACTCTTTTCAGCTTGTTAAACAATTTACGTTAACCCAGGACTGCCCCCGGTATTCCCTGTGAAGGGCTCTCAAGGGGCACTAGGAACTGTGTTGGGATTACGCCCAGCGTTCCCTTTCGCAAGGTACTTATTTTATTATTGGTTGATTCCCTTACCCATTATTTTCTCATGTTTCGATATGCTAATCCTAGGGTGATTTGACTCCAACTCTCCTTGGGTAGGACGATCTTTCGTCGGACCCGAACGCCTTTAAACCCTAGACAAAACCACTCCCTACTCACTCATCTTCCAAAGATGCAGCCCATTCCACTTGTTCTTGCAGCAAACCATCAAGACCCATCATACGTGCCCTAATTCACATCCAAATGAAATCCTGCAGTTTTGCTATATGCAGACCACTTAAGCTACATGATGTACTCAATAGGTGATACTCTAAATTCTCCTCCAATAACTCTACAAATTTTACCAGAGGTCTATTATGATAAATATAGTTTAATTTCAGAAAATTATATTTTTCCTAATTAATCTACTATTTATTGAATTTTCCTCAACAGCTAGGCCACAGTCAATTTGAACATGAACCATATGATTTGCTAAGGTAATGGCCTCCTAAAATTTTTATCCACTAAATAACAGAGAAATATTATTGGTTGCCAATGTTCATAATTTTCCATATAGTTCTTGACCTCTAAAAGATTTATTGAAAATAATTCCCAAGATCAAATATAATGAAGGAAGTGCCACAAATATGTCTCCAATAATTATGTAAAAATTACTAGGGCTTCATAAGGAACTAGAAACATCATGATGAAGAAATTAAAATTTTTCAGACCATCTAAATGTCATTATTAAATTTACCAAAGTTCCATAGAATTAAATAATTAAAGAAGCAACTACTAAATATAATTCTTCAAAAATTTCATAAGGATTTACAGAGATGGGTACCATTATTACAAGCCCCTTTGCTAAGTTTCATCAGATTTAATCAAGTATATTTATCTCCAAAAATTCCTAAGTGGAAATTGTAAAACATGACTTTGTGAATAAAGTACCAAACCTATTCATCCAAAATTTATTATAAAATTTTCAGAGATGTAAATACCCTAAACAACTACCCATTCAAAAACTCAGCCCTTTTCAGAAGGTTTTGGTATTAGAACTTATGATTTCAAAGCTAGTGCCCTAAACTAGGGTTATAGATTTAAGGGGTTTAAATTCTTCCAAATGCCCTAAAATTTTAACCACAGGACCATAGTAACCCTATGGACATCTGTCCCAAGTTTCAAGCCAATCCAAGGTCTTTTGTCCCCAAATTCCTCAAACCCTAGAAATTTACCCTAAAGGGCCTACCCTAAAATTCTAGGGCTACCCTAGTCCAAACCACTCCAAACTTCATAAGTGAGTGTAACAAGTCAAAGTATATCAGTGGCCAAAATTTCAGCCTCTGATGAGGGAATTTGGCCACTCAACCATCAAATAGTGGTTTTTGACCAAAATACCCTTATAGGGTCATATATAGGGTGGGTAAATTACCTATCCTAAACATCTCCAAATGAGCTAAAGTTTTAACCCTATACCTATCATGACATCTAAGGCCACCCACCAAAATTTGGGGGAGTTTTAAATTAATTAGGTCACATAATTAAATTAATCATGATTTATTAAATTTTTCTAAAAACTATAGAAAAATGTTCTCCAAAAATTCTAAATTTTGGACAGGTTCTAGATATGCCTAAGACCTTCTCACTGCCCAAATTTCAACTTGTTTGGACAAGGAATGAAGTGTGGGCACCAAAATTAATTTCTGTTTAGGTCTAGGTATAGGTCCTACCAAAAAGGGTACCCTGGTCTAACCAGTGGCCAAAAAGGGTCCAAACAATTTTTGCTACAAACTAGACACCCTAAGCTACAATTTTCATGTTGGGCAGATTTCCATTCAGGGTCCCTAAGTATTTTTAAAAATTAAATACATTAAATACAATCAGTGTGACAGAAATGAAATGTTTCTTATTTAATTCCTATAGTATCTAATCTGATGCCGCACGAATCTTGGCGCAGATCGACGGCATCTGGTCATCGTCCCCGATGAGCCAACGGCCAGGATTGCTCCTTCCTGCGCCGACTTCAAACGTCTGCCGCCGGCCACCCAGTCCCTTCCCCGGCCGGCCACCGCCACCATCACCTCCGTTGAGGTGGTGGCTATCGCCAGACGGCGGCACAGCCGCCGGAGGGGCGGATTCCGGCGATCCAACCAAGAATTTTCTCGGCCGAAAGCCATGAATTTTCTGAATTGGATCGGGCTCAATTGAGCCCGAACCTCAGCCCTAATGGAACCTAAGATCTACCCATGAGAAAAGAGGAGGAGGAGGACCTTGTTGGCGGCCTGGAGACGAGCGGATCTGCGGGTTGACATGGTGGTGGCGCCGCCGATCGGATTTCTGCAACCTCCCAGTAAACTCGCCGGATTTCTTCAGTTAAGGATTGGGAAATCCTCCCCCAAGCTCACTGGTGGTGTTTAAATCATCAGAGGGGGAGAAGAATGGGAGAAACTGCCATGGCCATCATGGCCATTAAAGGCTTGTCTCGGCCATGATGGTGGAGGCTGTAACCGCCCCTTGACAGCCAGGAAAACGGCTGGAAACTCCTCCCCTTCACTGGAGGAGATGAATGCTGCCATCAATGGGGACCATTGGCCTTTCCTTGGCCAATCTCCTCCTTCAACTCTCTTCCCCTTTTTCTCTCTCCTCCATTAGTGTGGGATGAAGCTTTCTCTCTCTTTCCTAGTCACCAAAACTGACCATGCTGACTCCCCAGCCTATTGGCAGCCCTTTCCACCCATAATATTTCATTATGTTGTGGTTAACTCAAAAGGAAAAGGGGTTGAGCTTGGGTTGACTCATTTAGGCTAATTTGACCTAACTCTAGCATAGAGTTGACCTTGGTCAACATGACCATTTGAGTTGACCCCAATGGGTCCTTGGTGACCTATTGGACTCCCTTAAGGTCTAGGAAGACTTGGGTAAGGTTGGTTGGGCATCTTGGGGGTCACATGCCCCTTGGTAAGGGCACTTTGATCATTTTAGGGCCAGAGTTGACTTGGGTCAACAAAACCATTTGGGTTGACCCTATTGGGTCCTTGGTGACCCATTGGCCTCCCCTAAGGTCTAGGAAGGGTTATGTAGGGTTACCCTGCACTTTGGAGGTCACATACCCTTGGTAAGGGTACTTTGACCAGATTAGGAGCTTGAGTTGACTTGGGTCAACCTGGCCTCTAGGGCTGACCCCAATGTGTCCTTAGAGACCCATTGACCTCACTTTAGGGTTAGGAGGGCATAGGTGGGGTCCTCTAGGTTAGGAGTAGGTCAATTGGCCCTATGTAGGCTAGTTTGACCCATTTAGGGCTAGGGTTGACCTTGGTCAATTGAGCCTCTTTGTTTGACCCCAATGGGTCCTTATGGCTCTAATGGGCCTCCCAAGGCATTAGGGGTGTTGTGGTTGGGTTTTGGGGTCAAGGTGTAGCCCATGGTCATCCTACACCATGGTTCAGAGTTCCACTATTTGCAGACCATGGTGATCCCCCACCTTCCTGTCCCCTATCTCTTGACCCATTACTGGCTTCCTAGGGTTTGTCATGACCTAGTCATGGCCAAAACCATTCTTAGGGGTCTAGTTGGAAATGGGATGTTACAAATCCCAATAAACAAAACAAAGATTTCGTCCCCGAAATCAAAGTTGAGTCTACGGGACTTACTACCGAAGAAAAGAACCTTGTAACATCCCAGCATGGCGGCTTGTTTGCTAAAATTGGTTTAAAGGGAAACCTAGATCTATGTCCATTTCGCCCAGTCGGCAGACCAAGATCCCAATAAACAAGGATAAGCCCCCAATAAACAAAAGATAAGCCTCTATCTGCCTAGAGCAGCCCTTAGTAAATTAAAGCAGGAGAATAAATTAACATCTTGAGGGGTCTGAGAGGTATACCTGACTGAATAGCTCTGGATATTTCTGTTGCATCAGATCCTGCGGCTCCCAAGTATGCTCCTCTTGGCCATGGTTCCTCCACAGAACCTTGACTAAGGGAATCTTTTTGCGTCGCAGGATCCGTACCCCTTTATCATCGATCCGCACCGGCTCCAAGTGAACAGATCGGTCCGAAGCTACCGGCCCTTCGGTGGTCGTAATCCGCTGCTCCGGGCGTAGTAGAGCCCTTCTCAGCGAGGATATGTGGAAAACATCATGCAGAGCTGCCAGCTCTGGTGGCAACTCCAGCCTGTAAGCCAGGACCCCTACCCGCTCCAGGATCCTGTAAGGGCCCATGTACCTGGGGCTGAGCTTCTTCCTTCGGCCACGCATCCGAGAAACTCCATGCATAGGCCGGATCTTCAAAAACACTCGGTCCCCGACCTGAAATTCCACCTGACGATGGCGGGCGTCATAATACTTGGCCTGCCTGCTCTGTGCCTCTAACATCCTGTCCCTGATCAACCTCACCTGAGCCTCGGTGTCTTCAACAAAATCCGATCCCAAAGCCTTCGGGTCCTCGTCCTGAATCCAAGAGAGTGGGGTTCTACATTTCCGTCCATATAGAGCCTCGTAGGGGGCCATGCCTATGCTGGCCTGATGACTGTTGTTGTACGAGAATTCCACCATCGGTAACATCTTTTCCCAAGGCTCTCCTCGGTCTAGGATGCATAGACGTAGCAGGTCTTCCAGTGTCCGGTTTGTGCGCTCTGTCTGCCCATCCGTCTGAGGGTGGAAGGCGGTGCTAAAAGTCAGTCGAGTGCCCAAGTATGCCTGAACCGACCGCCATTCCCTGGATGTAAACCGACCGTCCCGATCTGACACGATCGTCCTGGGTACTCCATGATAGCGGATGTACTGCTCCACAAACTTCCGAACCAGAACCCCCACTGAATCGTCCTTCCTGACTGGTATAAATCTAGCCACCTTCGTCAATCGATCTACGATGACCCATATCGAATCATTTCCCGCTCGTGATCGGGGGAGACCATGAATAAAATCCATCGCAATATCCTCAAGCTTCCATTCTGGCACTGGAAGAGGTTGCAACAATCCCGCGGGGTTTCTGCATTCCGCCTTCACCAACTGGCAGGCTTCGCAATGGGTCACGAAGTGCGTAATATCCCTCTTCATTCCTGGCCAGAACATCATCCTCTTCAGATCGGCCATCATCTTGGTGATTCCCGGGTGTATCGAATACCTACTGCAATGTGCTTCCGCCATGATATCCTCCCGGATCTGACCTCCTGCGGGTATATAAATCCTTCCTCTGAAGTACAATAGCCCATCCTTCAGAGTATAATCCCCTGTCGAACCCTCCTCCAAGGTTCGAAATATCGGTTCCGTCCGTGGGTCTGTCTTCTGCCCTTCCCTGATGCGGTCCCGGATATCATCAATAGCGATCATCGACGCCAGATACTCCATGTATAATTCTGGATCATCCTCGGATACTAGGGATATATGCATGTCCCTGAAAGACCGGACCAGCTCCATAGACATAAGCTGAGGTCCCTTCCCTGAAGCATTTCCTCTCCGGCTCAACGCATCTGCCACCACGTTCGCCTTCCCGGGGTGGTAGTGCATAGTATACTCATAATCTGTCAGGAACTCCACCCAACGCCTTTGTCTGATGTTGAGGTCCTTTTGCGTGTCCACGTATCTCAGGTTCTGGTGGTCGGAGAAGATGTCGCAATGAACCCCGTACAGATAGTGCCGCCAAATCTTCAAGGCGAAGATTACTGCGCCCATCTCCAGATCGTGGACCGGGTAATTTTTCTCGTGGATCTTCAACTGTCGAGAGGCATAAGCTATCACATGCCCGTTCTGCATCAGAACGGCACCCATCCCTTGGTAGGAGGCGTCGGTATACACCTGGAATCCCTCCCTTCCTGACGGAATAGCGAGGATGGGAGCCGAAGTGAGCCGACTCTTCAGCTCCACGAAGGCTGCCTCGCACTGTGGTGTCCAAACAAAAGGGGATTCCTTCTTCGTCAGAGTCGTAAGAGGGAGCGCGATCCGGGAGAATCCCTCTACAAACTTCCGGTAGTACCCGGCAAGTCCCAAGAAGCTCCGTACATCTGTCGCCGTCTTCAATGGTGGCCAATCCTGAACGGCCCGAATCTTGGCCGGGTCTACCGCCAACCCAGCCCCACTGACGATATGGCCCAAGAAGGCCACCTCCTTTAGCCAAAACTGGCATTTGCTGAATTTTGCGTACAGCTGATGCTCCCGTAACCTCTCCAATGTCAAGGTCAGGTGTCGTGCGTGCTCCCCTTCCGTCTTTGAGTAGACAAGGATGTCGTCAATAAAGATGATGAGGAATACGTCCAAATATTCCTTGAACACCCTGTTCATAAGGCTCGTAAATGCTGATGGTGCATTCGTGAGCCCGAACGGCATCACTGTGAACTCGAACAGTCCGTATCGGCTACTGAAAGCGGTCTTCGGAATGTCCTCTTCTCGGATCCGCAGCTGATAATAGCCTGACCTTAAGTCAAGTTTCGAGAAGAAATGTGCTCCCTCCAGCTGATCGAACAACTCATCGATTCGTGGGAGTGGGTAGGTATTCCGAACCGTGAGTCTATTCAGCGCTCGATAGTCTATGCATAGGCGGAGACTTCCGTCCTTCTTCTTGACAAACAGAACCGGGGCTCCCCACGGTGAAGAACTTGGCCGGACGAACCCTGCCTCTACAAGTTCCTGCAGCTGACTCCGGAACTCCGCCAACTCCCTCGGGGCCATCCGGTAAGGGGCCCTAGACGCCGGCCTGGCTCCGGGCACTAACTCTATCTGAAAATCCTGCTCTCGACACGGAGGTAGTCCTGGCAATTTCTCTGGGAAGACGTCGACGAAGTCCCGCACCACTGGGATGTCTGTCATGGCCCCCTTGGCCTCCTCTATCTCAAACAGAATCTGGTAAACCTCCTCCCCCTGTAGGTGGGCCTTAACGGCCTGTACTGAAGATAAAAGCACACAAGAGGTGGATCTTATACCTTCGATGACAATAAACGAGTCTCCATGCCTCACTGTGATCTTCTTCGCTTGGCAATCAATCTGGGCATGGTTCCAGTGCAACCATGTCATGCCCAGGATCAACTCGAAGATTGGCATTCTAAGAATCGTTGCCGCCACTTCGAATGGCTTCCCGCCAATCTCCGCCTCCATGTTGCAGTGGGCAGAGGTGAATAGTTCCGATCCATCAGGTAAGCGCACCCTCCTCGTCAGGCCTGTGAACCGTTCTACGCCTTCTAGCCCTTCCACGAAAGCCTCTGATACGAACGAGTGCGAAGCACCCGTGTCGAACAATGTGTAGGCGGGTTTGCCGCTGACGAAGACTATACCTGGATCGGTTAAACGTCTTAGGATTCTGTAACTAGTTTCTTCCTATTTAATCATTTTTTTTTTGAAAAGTTCTAGAAATTTACAGCAGAGATAATGGAATTTTTTTTTATTTAAATGATTTTTAAAAAAAAAACTCTTGTCATACCTGTTATGACTTGCTCCGGGTTTCGAGGCTGTGCCAGATCCAAGGCATACGCCTGCTCCCTTTCCGGTCTACGATCGCCACCTGGGTATCCACGTCCTCGGCCACGACCCCGGCCTCCGAAGTATGGCGCTGGTGGGGCAGCCTGTGGTGCTGGTGGGGGTGCCCTCCCCATGGGACAGTTCCTCCTAATGTGCCCCACCTGGTGACAATCGAAGCACACTGGCGGTTGATACGCCATTCCCCCGGGTCTCTGTTCGTCCCGCCTCTGAACTGGTGGTGGAGCCATCAACACTGGTCTTCCTATCTCCTGTCTCGCCTCCTGATGAGGCTGGTCTTCTACCCTTCTTCCATCTGTGATGCGGCCCCGCCGCTGATCATTTCGGGCTCCCCGGCTCTGGTCTTCATTTGGCCGCTTCCGGCCCCGAGTAGTAAGCCAATCCGCCTCGATTCTTTTTGCCATCTCCAAAATCCGGGAGATGGGCCCGTCAGATACAAATAGTAAGGACTCCCTCAGCTCCTCCCGCAGGCCCTTGTAGAACCTCTTCGTATACCCAGCTTCGTCCAACTGATATGAGTCTGCAAACCGGGCTAAATGATCAAACTCTCGGTGGTACTCCACCACCGTCTTGCTCCCTTGCCTCAACTGCAAAAACCTGTCCTCCAGCTCATCTCTGGCTGATTGCGGAACAAAGTGCTCCAATAGAGCGCCCTTGAATTCCTCCCAAGCTATCTCCGCAGCCGTCCTGTCAGCAAAAATCGTATCTAGGGAAGTCTTCCACCACCTCTTAGCACGAGATTCCAAGCAAGACACGACCAAGGGCACCCTTTCCTCCCACGGGCACTTGATTCCAGTCAACATCTCGTACATGATATCTAGCCACTCCTCTGTCCGGACGGCAGACTCAGTCCCACAGTAGGATGGGGGAGCGAGTCCTCGAAAGATACTCAGCCAGTTGACGCTCGGGTTTGGCTGCGGAGCCAGAACCTGTTGAGCCCTGAAAGCATCCAAAATGGCTGTCAACGTCTGTCCCACCTCCGACTGTAGGAAAGGAGTAGGGACCGGGGGAGGTGGTGCAACGTCCGGAGTCCGCTGGGCCCCGCCTTGTGGTGTGGGCTGAGCTGGAGGCTGCGAAACAAACTATATTAGTGGGTAATCAGCTCAATTATATGCAAAGTGGACTATTTTACAAGTGATTCCTCCTTAGGGTCTCACCACTGCTTCCGCTGCTAGTTTGTCCGCAAACTAAGCTCGCGCGGGGGTGGACCAGGGGTTGTGGACTGTTACTTGTCGATCGAGGTTTCCTCTGATACCACTTGTAAGACCCCATTTTTTTTTCTTTCTCGCCACCGGGGTCTTATGCCCAGAACCGCCGCTTTGCGGTGACCCTTCACGCCTTGAAGCGACATCACCACAAAACGCCGTTTCTGCCGGCCAATTCGATCGCAGCATAGTAACAAAATTAGAGTAACATCATGCGCAGCACAACTCTAAGTAAAAGTCCACAGAAATATCACATCAAGTAAAAATATCTCCACGATGGGAGAGTCCACAAAACCAAGCACTGTAAATAAGGGCTTATGCCCGATACATCAATTCCTCACTACAAGATCTCTCATGAGGAAATAAAATAAAAACTACTAGAGTAAGGGCCTCACGGTCCCGGCTGTCTGAACTCCTGTGCTAGACTGCCCTATCTCCAAGCGTGTCAACCTCTGGGGCTGCTCCTCCAGTCTGGGCTCCGCGATCCCCTAAATGATGTGGTTCGAAAACCGTTAGTCTAAAAGACTAAGTCCTATCATCCCCCACCCCTTCCCCCGTGGCTCCTAGGCACCGAGCGGAGAGGAAGAAAGGGAGGACTTGAAAGTGGAGAGTATATCAAATGCAGGTGACGGTGGACTTAAATCTAGCAATTTATATAGTAACTAATCATATATGTAAACAAGTAAAGTAAAGTGACCTTAACTTATATGGGTACATATAAGCAAGGGGTCTTTTGCAAGGCTCCCATCGTATAAAGAGTCCCATACCAATTTATACGTTGGGGTGTCGGTTATTAACAGCACTATATTTATATGTAAAGAAAATTAACCTTAATTTATAAACTTGCCCACACAAGCTTATAGACCAAGGGGTCGTTTTGCAGGGCCTAATGTATAAGTGTCCCATACCACTTATATTTTAGGTGTCGAAGGTTAAATGAATCGCTTATGCTATGACATGCAAGTGGGTATGATGGATCAAGCAAGTGCAACACACACACCCGACTCTGTGCACACAGACCTTTAGTTCCCCCTTTCTGGAGCCTCACCTCCCAGGATACCTCCGTAGTGGCAGACGGAAGCGGTGGGTTGGGCCTCGCCCACCTCTAAACCAGTATAGCACTACTGGTCAGACCTATCGTACGCCTCAACGCTGGTGCACAAGCGGACTCCTGCGTACTCTTGCCGGCTGGCGCACCGGACTTCTGTTGGCGAAGTGCTATCACAACACTTGCCGAGTCAACGGATTGGTGTCTGTGCTAAGATCCTCCAATACCGGAGACCCACCACCTTAATATCATTCCTTTTATGCACATGCAAGTTTAGCGTAATCAAAACCCGAGCCGAATCTCCCCGGACCAACACGTCCGTCACAAACAATCGAGCCGAAGCTCCCCGGACCAACATCCCGTGCCATCAGTGTCTGTGAAATGTGCAACCCTAATTACTAAGTTACTCTTTTCAGCTTGTTAAACAATTTACGTTAACCCAGGACTGCCCCCGGTATTCCCTGTGAAGGGCTCTCAAGGGGCACTAGGAACTGTGTTGGGATTACGCCCAGCGTTCCCTTTCGCAAGGTACTTATTTTATTATTGGTTGATTCCCTTACCCATTATTTTCTCATGTTTCGATATGCTAATCCTAGGGTGATTTGACTCCAACTCTCCTTGGGTAGGACGATCTTTCGTCGGACCCGAACGCCTTTAAACCCTAGACAAAACCACTCCCTACTCACTCATCTTCCAAAGATGCAGCCCATTCCACTTGTTCTTGCAGCAAACCATCAAGACCCATCATACGTGCCCTAATTCACATCCAAATGAAATCCTGCAGTTTTGCTATATGCAGACCACTTAAGCTACATGATGTACTCAATAGGTGATACTC
This sequence comes from Platanthera guangdongensis, assembly GCA_039583875.1. Lineage (NCBI taxonomy): Eukaryota > Viridiplantae > Streptophyta > Magnoliopsida > Asparagales > Orchidaceae > Platanthera > Platanthera guangdongensis. Next base: position 172,541,901 of record CM077150.1, on the reverse strand, counting down.
TAAATTCTCCTCCAATAACTCTACAAATTTTACCAGAGGTCTATTATGATAAATATAGTCTAATTTCAGAAAATTATATTTTTCCTAATTAATCTACTATTTATTGAATTTTCCTCAACAGCTAGGCCACAGTCAATTTGAACATGAACCATATGATTTGCTAAGGTAATGGCCTCCTAAAATTTTTATCCACTAAATAACAGAGAAATATTATTGGTTGCCAATGTTCATAATTTTCCATATAGTTCTTGACCTCTAAAAGATTTATTGAAAATAATTCCCAAGATCAAATATAATGAAGGAAGTGCCACAAATATGTCTCCAATAATTATGTAAAAATTACTAGGGCTTCATAAGGAACTAGAAACATCATGATGAAGAAATTAAAATTTTTCAGACCATCTAAATGTCATTATTAAATTTACCAAAGTTCCATAGAATTAAATAATTAAAGAAGCAACTACTAAATATAATTCTTCAAAAATTTCATAAGGATTTACAGAGATGGGTACCATTATTACAAGCCCCTTTGCTAAGTTTCATCAGATTTAATCAAGTATATTTATCTCCAAAAATTCCTAAGTGGAAATTGTAAAACATGACTTTGTGAATAAAGTACCAAACCTATTCATCCAAAATTTATTATAAAATTTTCAGAGATGTAAATACCCTAAACAACTACCCATTCAAAAACTCAGCCCTTTTCAGAAGGTTTTGGTATTAGAACTTATGATTTCAAAGCTAGTGCCCTAAACTAGGGTTATAGATTTAAGGGGTTTAAATTCTTCCAAATGCCCTAAAATTTTAACCACAGGACCATAGTAACCCTATGGACATCTGTCCCAAGTTTCAAGCCCATCCAAGGTCTTTTGACCCCAAATTCCTCAAACCCTAGAAATTTACCCTAAAGGGCCTACCCTAAAATTCTAGGGCTACCCTAGTCCAAACCACTCCAAACTTCATAAGTGAGTGTAACAAGTCAAAGTATATCAGTGGCCAAAATTTCAGCCTCTGATGAGGGAATTTGGCCACTCAACCATCAAATAGTGGTTTTTGACCAAAATACCCTTATAGGGTCATATATAGGGTGGGTAAATTACCTATCCTAAACATCTCCAAATGAGCTAAAGTTTTAACCCTATACCTATCATGACATCTAAGGCCACCCACCAAAATTTGGGGGAGTTTTAAATTAATTAGGTCACATAATTAAATTAATCATGATTTATTAAATTTTTCTAAAAACTATAGAAAAATGTTCTCCAAAAATTCTAAATTTTGGACAGGTTCTAGATATGCCTAAGACCTTCTCACTGCCCAAATTTCAACTTGTTTGGACAAGGAATGAAGTGTGGGCACCAAAATTAATTTCTGTTTAGGTCTAGGTATAGGTCCTACCAAAAAGGGTACCCTGGTCTAACCAGTGGCCAAAAAGGGTCCAAACAATTTTTGCTACAAACTAGACACCCTAAGCTACAATTTTCATGTTGGGCAGATTTCCATTCAGGGTCCCTAAGTATTTTTAAAAATTAAATACATTAAATACAATCAGTGTGACAGAAATGAAATGTTTCTTATTTAATTCCTATAGTATCTAATCTGATGCCGCACGAATCTTGGCGCAGATCGACGGCATCTGGTCATCGTCCCCGATGAGCCAACGGCCAGGATTGCTCCTTCCTGCGCCGACTTCAAACATCTGCCGCCGGCCACCCAGTCCCTTCCCCGGCCGGCCACCGCCACCATCACCTCCGTTGAGGTGGTGGCTATCGCCAGACGGCGGCACAGCCGCCGGAGGGGCGGATTCCGGCGATCCAACCAAGAATTTTCTCGGCCGAAAGCCATGAATTTTCTGAATTGGATCGGGCTCAATTGAGCCCGAACCTCAGCCCTAATGGAACCTAAGATCTACCCATGAGAAAAGAGGAGGAGGAGGACCTTGTTGGCGGCCTGGAGACGAGCGGATCTGCGGGTTGACATGGTGGTGGCGCCGCCGATCGGATTTCTGCAACCTCCCAGTAAACTCGCCGGATTTCTTCAGTTAAGGATTGGGAAATCCTCCCCCAAGCTCACTGGTGGTGTTTAAATCATCAGAGGGGGAGAAGAATGGGAGAAACTGCCATGGCCATCATGGCCATTAAAGGCTTGTCTCGGCCATGATGGTGGAGGCTGTAACCGCCCCTTGACAGCCAGGAAAACGGCTGGAAACTCCTCCCCTTCACTGGAGGAGATGAATGCTGCCATCAATGGGGACCATTGGCCTTTCCTTGGCCAATCTCCTCCTTCAACTCTCTTCCCCTTTTTCTCTCTCCTCCATTAGTGTGGGATGAAGCTTTCTCTCTCTTTCCTAGTCACCAAAACTGACCATGCTGACTCCCCAGCCTATTGGCAGCCCTTTCCACCCATAATATTTCATTATGTTGTGGTTAACTCAAAAGGAAAAGGGGTTGAGCTTGGGTTGACTCATTTAGGCTAATTTGACCTAACTCTAGCATAGAGTTGACCTTGGTCAACATGACCATTTGAGTTGACCCCAATGGGTCCTTGGTGACCTATTGGACTCCCTTAAGGTCTAGGAAGACTTGGGTAAGGTTGGTTGGGCATCTTGGGGGTCACATGCCCCTTGGTAAGGGCACTTTGATCATTTTAGGGCCAGAGTTGACTTGGGTCAACAAAACCATTTGGGTTGACCCTATTGGGTCCTTGGTGACCCATTGGCCTCCCCTAAGGTCTAGGAAGGGTTATGTAGGGTTACCCTGCACTTTGGAGGTCACATACCCTTGGTAAGGGTACTTTGACCAGATTAGGAGCTTGAGTTGACTTGGGTCAACCTGGCCTCTAGGGCTGACCCCAATGTGTCCTTAGAGACCCATTGACCTCACTTTAGGGTTAGGAGGGCATAGGTGGGGTCCTCTAGGTTAGGAGTAGGTCAATTGGCCCTATGTAGGCTAGTTTGACCCATTTAGGGCTAGGGTTGACCTTGGTCAATTGAGCCTCTTTGTTTGACCCCAATGGGTCCTTATGGCTCTAATGGGCCTCCCAAGGCATTAGGGGTGTTGTGGTTGGGTTTTGGGGTCAAGGTGTAGCCCATGGTCATCCTACACCATGGTTCAGAGTTCCACTATTTGCAGACCATGGTGATCCCCCACCTTCCTGTCCCCTATCTCTTGACCCATTACTGGCTTCCTAGGGTTTGTCATGACCTAGTCATGGCCAAAACCATTCTTAGGGGTCTAGTTGGAAATGAGATGTTACAGAACTGGCGGCTAGACGGCGCAACAAGCTGATAAGAAGACCGGCAAAAAAGCGAGAGGGTAGAACGTCAGGTTCTACAGTGCTGGAGGCGGGGTGAAAGCCTTAGCCTGCGAAGTCGCGGCTTGCTCGACAGGCCGCCGAGCTCTAGAAGCTAGAGTGGTCTGACCAACTAGACCGCTGATTTCATCGACTAATCGAGATCAGAAGGTCGCGTATTAACTGTTGATGCATGAAAACAGACGGGGAGTCGGGAACCACCAGCTAACGATTCGAGCACCGGGGGGAGGAAAGGAAAGGAGGAGGTTGTCGACTAGTCGGTTACTAGCGGTCGTAGCTAAAGGACCGAAAAAGAGGCCGCTGGCAGCGGCAATAGTAGAGTTCGCCCGCCGCGGCTTAAATGCCACTCCTGCGACGGGATTTCCTTTATTTGAGGTAAGAAACAGTTACATGAAAGAGAAAAAGAGGAAGCCGGCCGGACTGCAAGCCGCAAAACACTAGACTTGAAACCGCAGCTCTTAACAGGAGAGCTCCTGGATACCAGTCAGCGTGTCTTGGGGAGTGAACCCTCCCCCTATTTATAGGCTCGGGGGCCTGCTCAAGCGGGCAGGGCTAAAGTTACCGGCTACCCGGGGTACAGGAGAACCGGGCAGAGGTGAGGGGAAGCAAATGAGCAAAAAATGAGAAAGGAGGGAAGCCGCGCGGCCTGGCGGATTCCTCCTTGCGAGCTGATGGCCAGGGTCCTGTGCCTTGTCGCTGAGCAGGGTCGACGCTGGCGGCGGCTTGACATGGAGACCGCTCGTTTTCGGTGATGACCAGACGAGTTGACCTAGGATGTGGCTAGCCGACCAGACCGACCTCTGGTGATCGTCCGATTCCGGAGGCTTGGCGGCTAGAACAACCAGGCCGCCCGGTCTGAAAAGCTGCGCGAACAGGTCGCGGATTCCGGGCTTATCAAGCCCTAATCAGTCCTTGCTCTTTTAGCAAGTCAAGAGCATACTTGCGTTGGGAGAGGACAAGGGTATTGGGCTTTCGAGAGATTTCTATACCCAGAAAGTATTTTGGAGAGCCCATATCCTTTGTGAGTAGGTGTTGGCGAAGATGCTTCTTTGTCAAGGTTATCCCAGCCTGGTCATCTCCAGTGAGAATAATAACATCCACATATACAACAAGCACTAGCAGACCTAAGGAGGTTTTGCGAATAAATAAGGTGTGATCGGCAGAACTTCTCGTAAAATCCACGGCCGACACAATCCCGCTGAACTTATTAAACATGCCCAAGGGCTTTGGTTGTGACCATAGATAGCCTTCCGTAGCCGGCATACCTGTGTCTCCCCCTGAGAAACATACCCTGGAGGTTTCTCCATATAGACGTCCTCTTGAAGGTCCCCATATAGAATGGCATTCTTAACATCCAGTTGAGAAATCGGCCAATCCCGGTTGACAACCACAGAGACAGGACCATGATAGTACTGAGACGAACAACTGGAGAGAAGGTGTCAAAATAATCAACCCCATAAGTCTAGGTAAAGCATTTGGCAACAAGACGGGCCTTGTAACGATACACACTGCCGTCAGGGCGTAACTTCACCACATAGACCCAGCGACAGCCAACGACATATGTGCTGAAGGGAGGAGGACAGAGGGTCCATGTACCCCGTTCAGAGAGAGTAGAAATCTCCTCATCCATGGCATCCTTCCAATGAGGAATAATAATGGCCTCCTGGTAGGAACGGGGGGGTGACAGTGTCCGAGATAGCCAGTGCAAAAGCCCTGCAAGAAGGGGTATGACGATCATAGGAAACAACAACAGTAAGAGGGTGTTAGGTACATGCCCGAACCCCTTTGCAAAGAGCAATGGGGAGATCCAGGTCAGCGGGTTCCTCAGTATCCCGAGCATCAATGGTGGAGAGATCTGGCCCGGGAGTAGAGAGAGATGCCTAAGGAGAGGAGGGAGATATCACGGGAAGTGGACACGATGGAGGAGACGGTGGAGATGGTGGAGGTGGCGGAACGTCAATAGGTAGAGAAGGAATGTATGGGTTGGTATGAGAAGTAGGAGCATCAGTAATAGAGGAGGAGACGGGAGAGAAGTAAGAAGCATTTTCAAAGAAGGTGACATCCGTAGAGACGAACTGCTTGCGGGTAATGGGGTCAAATCAATAATAACATTTATGAGTGGTAGAGTACCCCAGAAAGATACATTTAGTGGCCCGTGGTGAGAGTTCGTCACGGGTGGCAGCGTGAGAGTGCACAAAGGCTGTGCACCCAAAGATACGCAGAGTAAGAGGAAACGGATTCTTGTTCGGATAAAGAATGGAGAATGGGGTGCTACTGTGGAGAACTGTGGAGGGAATATGACTGATGAGATAGCAGGAGAGGAGGACAACATAGCCCCAATAGGAGCAAGGAACGTGCATTTGTGTCATCAGAGTGCGAGCGACATCGAGGAGGTGACGGTTTTTGCGTTCCGCCACCCCATATTGTTGTGAGTTGTTGACACAGCTAGTTTGATGAATAACACCATGTTGCATACAGAAAGAAGAGAAATCATGGCTAAGATATTCCTTAGCATTGTCAGAACGAAAGAGTTTAATAGATGTATCAATATGAGTCTTAATCATATAATAAAACGATGTCAAGATAGAGAACAGTTCGGAGCAGTTCTTTGGAAGATACATCATCAATAAATGTGACAAAATATGAACTACCCCGACTGATGGTGAGGGTAGGAGCATGCCCCCATATGTCAGAGTGAACGAGTTCGAATGGACGGGAAGAGCCACGACTTTGCGTTGGTGGGAAGGAGGAGCGGTGATGCTTGCCAAGTTGACATGCATCATAGTTGAGAGGTGGATGATGCGGAGGGAGGTGGGGCAGAAGATTGCAAAGAAGCCAGGGAGGAGCATGACCAAGGTGAAGATGGAATTGGAGAAGATCTGTAGAGGAGGAGGAGAAGGCAGATAGAGTATAAATGTTGTCGAGGAAGTAGATGCCGCCGCTGTTAGTCCCAATAGCAATCGTCCGTTGGTAGTCTAGATCCTGAAAAGAACAAGAAGTAGCAGTGAATGTGACGGAACACCGTAGTTACTTTCATAGAGAAGTGACCGATAATAAATTGCAAGGAAACTTGGGTACATATAGGGTATCTGCCAGGCGAAGAGACGGAGTGACTTGAACCACTCCCATCCCATTGATTGGTGAGGAAGATCAGTCCACAACAAAGACCGGGGGCAACTGTTCATGTGTTTCTAGAATAGAAAAACACTAAGGATTGCCTGTCATATGATTGCTAGCACCAGAGTCGATCAACCATCTGTCGTGAGTAACAACGTGGGCACTACCGGAAGATGTGACCATCGAGGCGACCTGCGTGGAGGAGGTGGAGGCCATAGACGAGATATCACGCGATCAAACAGGAGACCGCGCGAGAACAGCCGGAAGAGGAGAGAAAGAAGGTCGTTGTTACAAGGGCAGAAACAGCAAGCTGGCGACCAACAAGCAGTATGTGTGGCTAGGAAGGCCGCAGTCAAGAAGTAGAGCAGGGAAGAGGGAAAGAAGTCGCACGGCTAGAGAGAATGCCGCGCAAACATGAGAGAGAGAAGACCATGCTAATTGGGATGAGTTCGCGAGAAAGGCAAACAATTCTTGCGAACAAAGCAGAGATCGCACGAGCAGAAACTGGTTGTGCGAATAAAGCGAGATTGCGGGGAGAGAAGAGGTAGATCAACTGCGAAAATAGGTCGCGGAGAAAAAGAAGAGATAGGCCACGCAAAGGGAACAGATCGCTGCGAGTAGAGAGCGGTTAGAAAGGAGGGGCAGAGAGGACGCCCACACAAGGGAAGAAGAAACCACGCGAACAGGGTGCGATAATAGAAGAAATAGATCGCGAGAATAGGTCATGAGTAGAGGAACAAGCCGCTCGGACAGTTCGCGCGGACAGAGAGGTCTCAAAAAATTCAGGAGAAAAATATCGAGGGATCTGATACCATGTGCGTACAGAAAACAAGAGACCGAAAAATTGAATTAAAAAAATTTATTATCCAAAAAAGTATCTATTACAAAGGTATAGCCTACCTTTTATAGAATGGAGGAGATGAGAGAGATTACAATAAAGAAATGTGAGACAAATAATTACAGGTGTAAGCGGTTTAACATAAACACAAGCCGAACAGGCCGTGCGGTTAGACGAATAAGCTAACCGCTCGGCCACCACAAGAAATAGAGAACAAGGCGCCATAGGAGACCGCCAGACTGCCTGGTCTCTATGCCGCATGGGACAAACTGTCAGACCGCCTGGATAACCATAGCAACAGTCAAGCCACCCAACCGTAGGAGCGAAACTGACAGACCGCTCGGTATCCAAACCGCCAAAATCAGAACGACTGGTCTCCATACAACAACATGACCATAGGGCTTCACCATGACTCCATGACCCAACCACAACATATCTAACCCATTAGAGGGTCTATTAGAGCCATAGAGGCTCATTGGAGTCAACAAAAGAGTCCAGTTGACAAAGGTCAACCTTAAGACTAAGAAAGTCAACTTAGCTCAATTTGTGTCAATTGACTACCTAAGTGTCAAATGACCTCACCCTTAGACTCTTGGCATCATGAGGGACCCAATGGTGCCAAAATCCCCATGCCTAAGTCACCCAAGTGTTGGACAAACTCAGCCCATAGCACAATTTGGCAATTTCGGCTAACCTAGCCCAATCCAAGTGTGCTAAGCCTAAACTAGTGTGGCCCATTGGTCTAGGAGGTGGGGAGGCACCTTTGGGGCCCACCAAATTCAAATATTGGTGACTCGGAGAGAGAGAGAATGGGATTTTCCCCAAATTTGGAGGAGAGAGAAAGTTATGGCTTAATGGCCATCATGTCCATGGAGGCTCCATAACCCCCCCCCCCACCCCTCTCCACACACATAAAATTTTATGGGGCTTTTATTCCTATGATGGAGAGGATAATATTTCAGGAGGTGGCCGTCCATTGGGGTGGCTCAGCCCCCTTAATTTGGCTGAAACCAAAAAGTTGGGTTTTTGGTCATTAATAAAGTTTGTTAAAATTGGGGAGTTACAAGTCTCCTCTCCCAAATTCCATCTTTAAGTACCTTCACTAGAGCAAGGGCAAGAGTTTCACCCGTTCCCTTTTCAATTCCAATTAGGTTGGGGTAGAAGTTACAGATGAGCCAAAGCTCAGTGACCAAAAATGGTGAGGATGCAAAGCGCACACATTCAAGCCGCAAACTAGGTCCTTCTCCTCTCCTTCATGGGTTAGATCTTAGGAATCTTTAGAGATAAGAATTGGGCTGAATTGAGCATGATCCAGTGGAATGTTTCCACTATTTTTCCATGAAAATGATGCTGTCGGGTTTGCTGGAATCCGGTATCTCCGATGGCCAAACCACCTCTGGATGATAGCCCTCACCTCAACACAGGTGGTGGTGGCGGTGGTTGGCCGGGCAGGTGGCCGGAGGGCCGGCAATTAGGCTTGGTTTTTGCTCCAGGTCGGGCAGATATAGGCCATTGACTGGATGAAGAAGAAAAGCAGGAGTCACCGAATCTTGCTTTATGATCTGTGCAGATAAGAGGTATTAAATTTTGTTTATGTATATTCTGTCACATAAATTCACCTGTATTGGAAATTAAATAAACAATACTTAGAGGCCTTTTCAAAACAAGTGGTCAACATGAAACTTGTATCTTATGAGACTAGTTTATTTAAAATTGATTTGAACCAATTTGGAGTAAATGTCAGACCACAACACTCATTTTTGTGAGGTCTATACTTAGGGTTGATCAGAGATTGTTTGGGGTGCCCCCATCAATCCTGACCTTCAAATGACTTGAAATTTGGAGAACGAGTAACTAATATCTCGATCTATAACATATCTAAAAATGGGAATTTTTGGGAAAAATGTTTCCTAAGTTTTAGAAATAATTTCATTTTACACGTAAGGCTTAATTAAAGGTTCTAATTACCTTCAAATCCTCCCAAATATTGGTGAGTTGGCCTTGGGGTCAATATAGGATTCTGGATAAAATTTCATCCCATTTGTAGATGATTTGGTTTGGAATTGGGTAAACCCTAGCCTAGGCCCAAAAGGTTATTTAGGTCAAAGTGTCCCTTGTGGGTTTTGAGTGACCAAATCACCTCAACAGAGGTTGAAACATGGGTCACTGATTTTTTATGACATTAAAAACCCTCATATGGAGTTTGGGGTGGAGTAGGATGGATTTGCCCTAGGACCCTAGTTCAAACCCTAGGTTGAAGTTTGGGGGTTTGTGAAGGGCATAGGGTGATATGCAGTTGTATGTACTTGGTGATAAGTCCATTTGATCTTAGGGTGGTGAAATGCCCTAGGAAGTAATTTAGTGGTATTTGGACACATGCACCCCACTTTAATCACATGGAAATTATTTAGGTCTATACACCTTATGGAATAATTAGGGGGTCCTATGACTTTGGATCTTCATGAGATTTTGGTAGGAGTAATTTTATAGTAATATTAACCTCTAAAATTTAATATAGGATGGTTAGATAATAGTAGCTCACACTTGCAGAATATAACCTTCACCTTGCCCTTTTTGATGATATTGAAGGAACTATGGTTTACTTGTCTTAGAATGTTATGAAACTCTGGCAAAGTTAATCAAATACCATTTGTATGCACTGATAAGTTATTTGGATTAATTGGACATTTCCACTTAGTACTTCATGTGTAAAGTGAACTAGTGCATCTTATTTTCATAAATAGATAATAAATACTATATCTTTCTGGAAACTTATGTTACTTGGCTAGAGAACTATTTAGTGCATAATAAAGATTAGAAAATTATTACATGTTATTTGGATGAGTTTATGAGAATATTTCTTCACAAAGTGCACTATCATGGATTTATTTGAGGTATTTTTATATATAGCTTACTCAAATTTGAATTGCATGAAACTTAGTCAGTAATACGTTGTGGTCATATTAAAGATCTGGTAAATTTTAAATAACTTTTGCACTATGATTTGCGGTACTACCTTCATTACCTCTAATTATTTGAATTACCTTGAATTAGTAATTTAGAGGTTATTAAATTTATAAAAATCTATAAAATTTTCTATTCACTGTTATTTCGCTATCATATAGTGTTCATAATTTTAGGGTGGCCATAAAATAGATAAATAGTGCACCTTCTTTTCATAGTGAAGTGAACTAGTGCACCTTATTTTCATAAATAAATAATAAATACTATATCTTGCTGGAAACTTGTGTTACTTGGCCAGAGAACTATTTAGGGCATAATAAAGATTAGAAAATAATTACATGTTATTTGGATGAGTTTACAAGAATGTTTCTTCACAAAGTGCATTATCATGGATTTATTTGAGGTATTTTTATATATAGCTTACTCACCTTGGAATTGCATGAAACTTAGTCAGTAATACATTATGGTCATATTAAAGCTCTTGTAAGTTTTATATAAATTTTGGACTATGATTTGTGGTACTCCCTTCATTAACTCTAATTATTTGAATTACCTTGAATTAATTATTTAGATGTTATTACGTTTATAAAAATCTGTGAAATTTGGTATTCACTGATATTTCGCTATCATATAGTATTCATAATTTTAGGGTCGCCATAACTTAAGGAATTCTAGTACTTCATGTTCAAAATTACCCATGGCCTGAATTCTGGAAAATTTAATAAATTCCAAATTAAATACGGAAATTACAAGTGTCTAGATTTAAAATAAATATGTCATGATAGATCCCCAATAATTATCTTAGGGCCCTTGGATGAAAATTTAGAGTACCTCATGTCATGTACATCATATAGCTTAGATTGGTCTGCATATAGTAAAACTGTAGAAATTGTGACAATATGTGGAATGGACTTAGGGAGATGGGGTTAATAGCTTACTTATTTTAGTGAATTGAAAATGAGTTCATCATTAGGAGTCATGATGTGGAAGTATTAGGTCGACTAGTGTTAAATGGTGCTCGTGATCGACGAAACATTATCCTTCCTGTGGAGGTAGAAGAGATTAAAAATACACTAGTGTTAGGTTAAGCATAACTTTAAATGGGTTTTGTTATGGTTAGATACCAATAATAATAAGTACCTTGCGAAAGGGAGCTTTGGGCATCATCCCATCGTAGTTTCTAGTGCCCTCAAGATCCCTTCACAGGGAATGCCTTGGGCAGTCCAATGTTAACGTAAGCGTAAGACTTAATGGATTACAAGAGTAATTAGAAATACTCTAGGAATACACTTACAGTCACATTCCCCGGTGTTGTGGGAGTTAGTTTGGGTCTCACGAGCGGTAGGCTCAGTGGTTTTGGTGATGGGCAGGTTAGCCCGGCGAACCGATGGCTCGGATAGTTTTGTGACGGACGGGATTGTCCGGGGAGCTTTGGCTCAGTGGGAAAATACATTAATGTTGCATGTGCATAAAATTTAAGGTGGCGGGTCTTCGGTATTGGAGAGTCGTCGCACCAACAACAATACGTTGACTCGGCATGTGTGGTTTAGCAAAATAACCCCTTGGTCTATAGGTTTGTATGGGCATTCCTATAAGTCATGGTTACTTAGTTTAAATTCGTGTACCTTTACTTGCTCAATTTTTTCACATGTATATTCTTATTGATTACCTACTATTTGCTTACTTATACTTGTTGTGATCTTATGCTCATGATAGACTTGTTCAACCATCACCTGCTTACTTTTATACACTCCACCTTAAATACCTTTCCTTTTCTTCTCCCCGCTCGGTGTCCAGGAGCCATGGGGAAGGGGTGAGGGATGATAGGACTAAGGATTTTTAAGTATTGGTCGTTAACCAAATCATTTTAGGGGATCGCGGAGGTGAACATAGAGATGCAGCCACAGAGGTCGGTGCGTTTGGAGACGGGACAGTCTAGAATTAGAGTTCAGGCAGTAGAGACTGTGAGTCCCGATCATTAGTAGTTACAATAGATTTGCTTTCGCGTTGAGTGACCCGTAGTGAGGATCATTTTGTATCGTGCAGGAGCCCTTTTATTAGTACTTTGATTTATCGTTACTATGGACTTCCCCTTTGTGGGAATTTATTTTATATTCATGTGATTTCTGGTGGACCAGTATTGGAGTTTTATTTTGCTCCTGTATTTACTCTTCTCTTATGCGATCGGTATGGCCGGCAGGATCGGCATTTTGTAATGATGACCGTCCCGAGTGTATTGGTGTTACCACAAAGCGGCGGTTTTGGGCATAAGACCCTGTTGATTTTGCAAAATAAAGTATGGTATTACACGGACAAAAAGTCATTTTTGGATGCTCAGACAGGGGAACAACAAAAGGTTATTGTATGATATTCAATGGCGTTCTCACTTTCACAGACGTTGCTTATGTTGAGCGATTATATCATAATCTCATAAGCATAGCTCAACTATATGACAAAGGCTACATCGTCCAATTCTGCAAGGACAAGTGTTTGATAAAATCATCTGCAAATTTGGAGACTTTCTTAACAGGCACTCGGAGCAAAAATATTTTCTGTTTAAAATTTCCTTGTTTAGACACTTCTACCCCTGTGTGTTTTATGGCAAAAATTAGTGCGTCCCTCTGTGACCAATGGAACAAAAGATTAGCATATATTAATTTTAAAACTTTAAATATGCTATTTTCTCACAATTTAGTGTGTGATGCCCCCAACATTAAGTGCCTTATTGAGAGTTCTTGTCACTCCTGTTAAATGGGTAAGCAGACATGGGCGGTCCTTCAAGGGTAAGCAGACATATTCGGTCCTATGCCAATTCACAGCTTAGGAGCTAAGGTCTATATGTTAGTAATTGTCGATTACTACTCGCGTTTAACTTGGGTGCTCTTTCTGAAATACAAGTCAGACACCTTCGATTCTTTCACTAATTTTGTCTGGCAAATTCATAATGAATTGGACTGCTCGATGGTCAAAATCAGAAGTGACCACGGAATAGAGTTTGAGTCTGGTGCCATGATAAAGTTTAGTGAAAGTCAAGGTATCTTTCATGAGTTTTCCTCCATGCGCACTCCACAGCAAAATGGAGTTGCTGAGAGAAGGAACAGAACCCTAATTGAAGCATGTACAACCATGTTGAGCGATGCTTCTCTTCCGGAGTACTTTTAGGCTAAAGCAGTCAACACGGCTTGTCACGTGAAAAACATGGCACTCATAAGAAAAAGCCATCATAAGACCACCTATGAGCTATTGAAGGGAAGAAAACTGTGTGGATGGAAGGACCTTATCTTTAGTAGAAACATGTGAATGCTCCCCCTCAAATACATCATTATTTTTGGAAGAACATCATTCTTATCCTACACTGTATCTTTCTCAGTTGATCTCGCTGTAATTTAACCTAGCTAGTTAAAGTGATTAATTGCTAACTATTTATCTAACCTTACACCCTGCAAAGTCTCTTCTCGCTGAGCTAGATATCTTCCACTTCATCAACAGATTTGTCTCTGGCTCTAGCTATCTGATGAACAGCAGTACAAGAGGGTTCAGCCCACTGAACACCATATTGATCATCACATTGATCTTCCCTCTGATCACTATACTGTTCAAGCTACAATGAACCTCTCATTTCATTGGTAACCCAAACAGTATACTCCCCCTTGATCATTGTTTTCTTCCTTGTTCATTGTCTACCCCCAATATGACTTCTTCAGATATAGCTGCAGTCAGGGAGGTGTTGGTTTTCTCTGATCATCTTCTCAGCTGCAGAATTCCATCTCAGACTTACAGAATTTTAAGACTATGTCATAAATAATCTCTTAAGTAGGAAGTTTAGAGTTTATCTCCCCCTCAGTCTGCGCATTGTCCTTAGGACATACAGAACAGCAGTGTTGATCTTGGATTTCCACTGTTGCAGCTGCTTACTCCTTCTCAACCGGAAGCTAAAACTTTTCATACAAGTGCTGGACTTGTATCAACTATAGATGGAGCAATTCAGCTGTTCTTAAACTGATTATACTTGCTCTTCTGTAACAGGTGAAACCATCTTGGTAGTCTCCCCCTTAACCCCAGCATTGTCCATAGTGATATTCTGATCTTCACCAATATTCTTCTAATCTATTCTGGTCGGAGATACTCTAGGTAAGACTCAAGCTTGTCTAGCATACCAACTCAAGCTTGTCCAACATACCAAACTGTATTTGCACAGATCATGTCCACAATACTTTCAGATATCATTTCAGCTGCGGATACCACTTGAGAATCTTTTCAGCTCAGGATTGAAATCTTTTCAGCTGAGGATCATGTGCCCCTTCCTTACTGCTCTCAGAAGAGCTGCTTCCCGAGCTTTCCCCAGTGATGAGTACAGCCTTCTTTTTCTTCTCTTTCTTCTCACTATTTTGCTAAAATGGCAGCAAAACTGTGTCCCACTAGTTATATTTTTTTGAGCTTCAATGGCTGGATCCTGCTAGTCTTCACCCAAGACTTGTGTACTTTGTCCTTGTTTAGGAATGTACACAACATCACACCATCCTCTTCCTCCTGGGTTGTAGGAGGAGTATCCTTGAAGGTCAATTTATCCATCTCCAGCTCTATGTCTGCAGGTTACAATCTTTGGTGACTCATCTATCTGACCCACCAAAGATTACTTTGGGTCCATCCGTCATTGTAGTGTATTCCTTTAGGTTGCTCCTGGTTCCAATCATGTGCCTGAAACATCCACTGTCCAAGTATCATATAGGTGTATGGGAACTTGGACTATCCTTGTCTGGATCAGGCTGATCTTGGAAGGATTCTTCATCTGACATGGCCATCCACCCATAGCAACTATTAACATCTTCATCCTTCTCTGCGTCACTGTCTGAATGTGATAGAGGGGCCCTGATACCTATCTTAGCAGTAGGAGAGTCTTCAGCTTCTATAGTAGCTAATATCCTTATGTAATCTTCTTATTCTTCAAACTCAGAAGATGCTGTGTCAGACTGAGTCCAGCTCTTCTTCTTCTTTTCCTTTCTATAGACTTGAAGCTTCATTGAGCTCCACTCCTTATGATTCTCTCGTGAACCCATAAGGGTAATCTTTAGCTACTCTTGGAGATCTATTTAGACTATTATGTCGTTTTTGAATAATATCCCTCTAATACCACTTGAAATTCTTTAATTCAAGAGTAGCATTGCAACTAGAGGGGGAGGGTTGAGTAGGCTTCTTAGTGTTTTATGACAATCTTTTGCTTTGGCATGTTGTGATTTAGTTTGGTTACTTTGCTTTCAAGATACACAACACACAGGTATTTGTAGAGGTTCCCCAAGGTATGGGTACAATCAGTTTCCTTCCCACCTTTCTAACAGTGTGTTAGACGAGGCCAACTTCTCTATCTCAGCTTAAAGAGCTTACAACACAGATCCCGCAGGATCTCTCAAACTCCTCCAAGTCCTACCTTAGGCCCAAGACCCTACACTCAGAGATAAAATCTCCTATAAATTAGTGATCCACAGATCACCTACCTCAGGCACAGAAGATGCCCTACACTCAGTCTAGGAGGATAACCCTATAACTCAGAGAGATTAACTCTGCTACCTCAGATCTGCTCCAAATCCTACCTCAGGCACATAGGCCCTACCTCAGATCCACAACTGGATCATACCTTGGACTTGAGCCCAAGTCCTATTGCTTATGTACGCAGGCCTTACCTCAGATACACACAGGGATCCTACCTCAGATCTATAAAAGATCCTACCACTGAGCCTTTATAATTTTAGTCTTACAACTCAAATGCGAAGGATCCTATAGAGAGAAAGTGTTGTTGATGATATTTGACACTAGAGATAATGTTCTCTGAGTCTGCCTTTCTGGACTGAGAATTACTTAGCCTTATCTTTGACTCTAGAGAGATGATTCTCTGAGACTTCATCCTCCTAAACTAAGAAAACTTTGTCTTATTTCTTCATAGCAACAAGATGTTCGATCTTTAAATTGACTTGGCTTGTTATGAGAAGTATCTTGCATAACACTGCTTCTTCCTGAACAGATAAGGAAACTCCGTCCTCTATTCCTCTTCACAGCTCCTAAAAGTGTTCTTCAGGAATGATCTGTTGGGGATGTGAAGTTGCTGCAGCTAAGGCTTGCATTGTTGCTTCTTATTTCTCAGAAAAGTATCTCTGAACTTGCTGTTGCAGGTAAGAATGGCAACCACAATCTTGTATCAACAGAACTGCTGCAGCTAGGGTTAGGAATTATTGTTTCTTCTTTCTCAGAGATGTTTCTCTGAACTTGATGTTGCAGGTGAGAAATGGAAACAACTATCTTGTGTCAACAGATTTGCTGCAGCTATGGTTAGCCTTGTCTACTTCTTCTTTTATCTAAGAGAAGTTTCTCCAAACTTGTTGTTGTAGGTGAAAATCGCAACAACTGTCTTCTTGAACTCTTAAATCAGAAGTTGGGACTTCTACTTCATGCTCTGCAACAATGTCGAGAGGAAGAAGATGAATTTCCACTCCCTTTTTGAAAAGTGATCCGCAAGAGTTATCTTCTTTCTTCTGATCAAATTTCTTTTATTATAGAAAGTCTTTGAAAACAAGGGTAGCTAATCACCTAAAAGGGGGGGGGGGGGTGAATAGGTTATTAAGGCCTTTTTATATTCTTTTGACTTTTTATTGATTTAGGCCCTGTTGTCATTAATTAGTTCAACTTTCAAGACATTCACACACAGCACACCACACTTTTATAGTGGTTCCCCCGTATATGGGTAAATCCACTTTCCCTCCCGTCTTTCTAACTGAATGTTTGACGAGACACTTCTCCAATAACTTGGCTCCTCAGAGATTACAACACGATCCCACTGGCTCACACAGTCTCCCTAGAGACTTAAAACATAGGCACACAGCCCAAGGACACAGTAATCATGTGATCACCTCTCACAAGCACAAATGCCCAACAACACAGGCTAAGAAAATAGCCCGATCACACAGATCCAATACCGGATATTACCACTCAGCCTTTATAATTTAGGCTTACAACATAGATCTTAAAAAAATCCTATAGCAATTGAATAGTAATGTTAATTTGACTGAAGAGAAATTAATCTTTGAGTCAATTGCTTCCAGAGCTGAGAGAATCTCAGCCCTATCTTCTTCATAGCAACAAGAATAAAAATCTTCAAGAATCTGCCGCTTGTGTTGGAAGTAACTTAGAGCCTTAACTTTGATTCTTCTAATGATGGAGAGAGAAGAAAGATCTTCCATCAGCTAACTTGTTTTGTAGAACACAAATTTATCTTCCTCTTCTTCACAGATCCAGAGATTGATCTTCAAATTCGGCTCGGCTTGGAAGTTGAGGCAACTTCAGCTAGGGCTGGCGTTGTCTGATTCTTCTTCCTCAGAGAAATCCTCTGATCTTTTTGTAGCAAATGTTGATTGCTGTAGCTAACTCAGAAACCCTTCAGAATCGTCGAACTGATCTTCTTATTTCTGCAACAATGGCGGGGGAAGAAGACGAAGTACCGCACAACTTGTTCGTAATGAATTGATCCCCCTAAGAAGCTATTTTTGATCCAGTTCCCATATTCTATTTATAATCCCTTCATCCAGCGAGATGATTGGCACATGTCATTGCTTTAATGGATGATTATATCCTTAGTTTTATAGATTGAGACTGGCGACGACGTTAGTGATGAGTTGTAGCTCTTCCATGATCATTTTAGAATTTTGCTGACTTTAATGGACTTTACTGATATCATCTGTTATGGACTTAGCCAATTTCACAAAATCACTCAAGGAGTTGGAGCGTTGAGTGAATGGGATTCACTCAACGA
The DNA here is from genome assembly GCA_039583875.1 of Platanthera guangdongensis. NCBI lineage: Eukaryota > Viridiplantae > Streptophyta > Magnoliopsida > Asparagales > Orchidaceae > Platanthera > Platanthera guangdongensis. Next base: position 172,523,872 of record CM077150.1, on the reverse strand, counting down.
TTCTGGACTTAGTCAATTCTTTAGATTGTCCAGGCATTGAGAGCATGAGTGTATAAGCTTCACTCAATGTTTTTAGCTAAGCTTGATCTTCATCTCTTTCTACATCCTTGCCGTTGAGAGCGTTGAGTGCATAAGCTTCACTCAATATCTTTTGCCTTAGCAGATCTTCAGCTCTTTTTCCATCCTTGGCGTTGAGAGCACTGAGTGTATAAGCTTCACTCAATGATTTTTGCCTTAGAAAAATTTTCAGATCTTTCTGCAACTATGGCGTTGAGTGAACTAGCTTCACTCAATGATTTTGTACTTGTAATAATTTTGCTCTGCATGAAGGCGTTGGAGCATTGTGTGAACAAGCTTCACACGACACTTTTATACTTAGTCAACATTCTGCATCCTTCTGTATGAAAGAATTGAGAGCGTTTAGTTGATAAGCTTCACTCAACACTTTTATACTTAGCCAAATCTTCTTCTTTCTGAAGGCGTTGAGTGAGCTGTCCTCACTCAACACATTCTGCCTTTGTCTCTGAAATATGGCATTGAGTGCATTGACTGAACTGGCTTCACTTAATGATTCTAGACTTAGCGGATTTCTCTGTTTCCTCTTAGGCTGACTGCATTAGCTTGACTCAAAGTTTTTTTATCTTGTCGTTGAGTGAACTGGCTACACTCAATGCTTTTGGACATAGTCGATTTTCTGTCTCCTTTTCTTTGGATTTGATAGAAATAGCATAGCGTTGAGAGATCAAGCTTTACTAAATGCTTACGGCTTTATGGTGTTGAGTGAGTTGACTGCAATCAGCGCCTGTGGACTTAGTCACTTCTTTGCCTTACCAACACTTAAAGATTTGACTGCCTTGCCTATAATGCCCCGGATTTTTCGATGTTATTATTTGATTTGCTTTCGTCATAATTATGACATCGAGGCGTTACCCCTTTTTATGTTTTGTTGACGACGGTGCACCGTTTGTGCGTTTTCGCGTCCGTTGGGTCTGTTTGACCAGATTTTGGGATTTTGATTGGAATGAATGTTTTCCTTGATTTCACGTCTGTTGTGTCTGCTTCACATAAGTGTTCCTTTCTAAGTTTATTTTTGTACCTCACTGTTGTACTTCATTTCAGTATTTCTTTTTAGTCTTGGGTTGGTACCCCTTGACCTTTTGTTTACTTTTGTCTTACGTTTCTGCCATCACTTGTACTCTCTTGCTGAGGTGTTTTGTCTTTGTAATGCATCAGGTTTAGAGCTGTAGCTGGTAGCGGGGCTGGTTTTGGAGTTATTGAGAAGCAGTGTTGGTTGTGGCTTTTACCTCAGCGTTGCGAGGTAGTTGTTGTAGTTTTCTTTACTAGTTCAGACATACTTTTGGTTTAAGTGGGTTCGTGTCAGATTGTTGATGCCAACAAGATAGTTGATTTTGGATACTTTTGCTAGTTGCTACTTGCTTTAATTCTAATTATTTAGTTTACTTGCTCTCTTGTATGTTTTATGTGATAGAACCCTACTTGTGATTTGGGCTAGGTTCACTATTATATTGATGACCCATCATGTATAGTCTAGGATCATTTGCTAGTTCTAGTTTGTTTTTAGGTCAATCACTTAGGTCAGAATACGGAGACCTATCTTCAAAATACTTCAAAAGACTTCAGAGATTCAAGACTTAATAGATAAGGAAGTTTTGAAGATAGCAGAATTAGTCGTTCGATGATAACTGAACTCAGCTCGACGATCGTTGATCTCACATCACCGATCTCAGAATTCCTTCTTAGTGTTGAGCTCGACGAAAGTCTAGCTCAGGTCGACGAACTGTGAGCTTATATCAAGATCTCAGCTCGATGATGTGCCTTTTAAGCTCGATGAACTTGATGCTCAATTTGGCAAGTACATTTCCAGCTTGACGATCTTGGAGCTTAGCTCAACGAAGAAGATTTATCAGCTCGACGATCCAGGTGCTCAGGTCGACAAATTCTTTCCAAAGTTCGACTAACTCCATCCAGATTCTATTCGACTATCTTCTCTACAGATTCTCAGCTCGACTAATTTAAATTGATTTCAAGTATTAAGACTGTAATTCTCTGATAATTAATGCTTAACATTCCCAAGAATATAGTTGTTCCTGGGAGCATTAATTAAGATTTCACAGAGTTATTACTTGACATATTTACTGGGACAGTTGAGGAATTCATTGAAGACAAAATACAGCTGTTTCATTTCCCAGAGGATATGCAAAAGGAATTTGAATTTCAAATCTACAGTCATATATAAAGGAAATTTCAGAAGATTGTTAACACATATATAGAGTACACACACAATAGTTACTGAGAAATATTACTAGGTCAGTTTGAAGAAGAAAGAGAATATCTCAATCAGAGAACAAGAAATAGAGAAAGAACTTCTTATTCATCATATTCTTCTTCCTAAAGCTTTTCCTCCAGAAAAAATCACCAATCTGGGACCAAAACGTTCAATCACTCAGATACATATACTGGAAGAAGAAGTTCATCATCGAAGACCTACAACCTGAGCAAAGTTTCCATTCTATTGATCAGATCTTTAACTCAGGGGGATTTTTGACAACATATCAATCCACTAGTCTTCTCTCATATTGTTGACAGAGAAGAACATCATCATTCTTTTTATTGCCAACTATGTACATTGTTTTAACTCCTTTCAAACGATAGCGCATTTGGTTGTTAAGTCTCCTGATCAAAAGATTTAATTTGGTTTTTGGGCACCTGATGTTGATGCACGAAAATGTAAAGGGGGTCGAGCACCACCAGCTAACAGTTCGAGAACGGGGGAATAGAAGGGGAAAGAGAGACTGCGAGTAGTAATCTACTAAGCAAACGAGAGCAAGAAAAACAGCAGGGCCGTGAGCCATGGGAACAACAGACTTCGCCCGTCGCGACCTGAATGCCTCTCTAGCGACGGGCTTTTCTTTGACTGAAGAAGGGTTTGATTATAAGTGAAGGAAACGAGCAAGAGGCAAGAGCTGAGCAAGCTGGAGTCCGCAAAGCTTGAGATTCGAGTCCGCAACCTTTAACAAGTATGCTCCTGGGCACGAGTCAGCGTGCTTTGGGTGCACCACCTCCCCCTATTTATAGGATGGGGGCCTGTCCAAACGGGCAGGGCTAAAATAACCGACTGTCCGGGGTAGAGGAGGACCGGGCAGCGTTGATGAGAAGCAAAAAAGAAAGAACACGCCAGTCCGCGCAAAATGGGTGGACTGGGCTCACGGGCCAGCTTCCATCTACTGCTGCAGGGCGTGATCCTGTCAGAGAACGGCGTCCTGGGCGGACTGGACACTGCGTCCGCCGAAGTGGAATCAATCCAGAGATCCAAGGGCATGACAAACTGGGCGGATGGAGCATTGAGTCCGTCGCTGGGGGATCAGCCTTGGGATGGCTGATTGCTGCTGCTCTGCCGAGCTTGGCGGACTTCCGAACCGAGTCCGCCTATGATAAGCCAGTGACCTTAGAACTATATCGAGTCGTCGAGTCATGTGGATTGCCAAATTGAGTCCGCGGATAATGAAACAGGACCTTGGCATCTTATAGGTGTTACGGACTGAGGGGTTAACATAATCCCCGCACATTTTTAAGTTTCCAGAAAACTTCAAAAATGTTTTCTTAACCGCCGAGTCCGCGAGCCTCATTAATTCTGTCAGCACTATAAATATTGCTGGAGGACCTAGAACTGTTAAAAATTCTGATCGACACGGGGCATTATTCACCGCTTGCGGTCACAACTTTGCAGTCCGGCATGGCGAGGCTCGGCGCTTTCTTCACTAGTCTTACTGCAAAATGTGAGAAGACAATAACGCCAATGAAAACTAAGAAAATAATGAAGAGAGTGACGAGAGCGGAGCCTGTCCGCTCTACTAGAGAGAGTTCCCATAGCCAGAAGCCTGCTGAGAAAGCAGTCCGCCATGCTGATATGCCTGTGCGTGAGAAGGCGGATGCTGCCGTCTCTCACACTGAATAGCCGTTAAGAAGTGAGAAGTCATTAAATCTGTGGGCACCGCCCCCACTCAAAAAACTGCGAACTCGGCGGACACGGTTTGCGAAAATAATGAAACTGAAGTGTCATCCCCCAACGACCAGGAGCCCATCGTTAACCTTGATGAAGATAGGTGGTCTGCGGGAGAAGAAGTTGGGAAAGACCTTCCTTCAAAGGCATTGGTTGCTGTAAACCTTGAGACAGTCTGCGAGAGCCAGCCAGAATTAGGGAAGGCTATCGCGGACTCTGCTGAGAAAAGGGGCCCTTCTGAAAAGAAGAGGAAGAGGGACAGGTCCACTGTGGCTGAGCGGGTTGAAAAGAAGCTGCGAGCGATGAAAGAGAAAAATTTCTCTGTGCAGACTGGAGATGCGGACTTGCAGCACAGGTCGCGCGAAAACGATGTTCCTAAAAGCAACTTAGTTACACCGGAGGCCCAAGTCCAGGGAGACAATTCCCTCTCCATGGTTAGTTTGTCCATGGACGAGATACTAGATTCCATAGACGTCGAACAACTTGATCTCATCAACGAATCCTTGTTGGGTGTGCTGCAACCTGAGGTGGAAATTGTTGATGCACGAAAATGCACAGGGAGTCGGGCACCACCAGCTAACGGTTCGAGCACCGGGGGAAAGAAGGGAAAAGAGGAGACTGTCGAGTAGTCGGTTACTAGCGGTCGTAGCTAAAGGACAGAGGAAGAGGCCGCTGGCAGCGACAACAGTAGAGTTCGCCCGCCGTGGCTTAAATGTCACTCCTGCGACGGGCTTTCCTTTATTTAAGGAGAGAAACAGTTACATGAAGGGGAAAAATAGGAAACCGGCCGGACTGCAAGCCGCAAAACACTAGACTTGAGACCGCAACTCTTAACGGGCAAGCTCCTGTATACAAGTCAGCTTGTCTTGGGGAGTGCACCCTCCCCCTATTTATAGTCTCGGGGGCCTACCCAAGCGGACAGGGCTAAAATTACCTGCTGCCCGGGGTACAGGTGAGCCGGGCAGAGGTGAGGGGAAGCAAATGAGCAGAAAACGAGAAAGTAGGGAAGTCGATCGGCCTGGTGGATTACTCCTGGCGAGCTGACGAGTTGGACCCTGGGCCTTTTCGCTGAGCAGGGCCGGTGCTGGCGGCGGTCTGACATGGAGACCATGTAACACCCCCTATCCGTCGCATAGCATATAACAGTAGGTCCGGCCGGGGCCCGACGCCATATGCCACAGACAGACCGGGTGGTTACTTATGGAAACCATCCAACCAATCTCAACGTCCTACACAGAGCATTCTAGCGGAAGCAGTTTGTATAAGTTGTAAACAAGAATCCAGCATAAGAGCACGAATGTCCACTAACATGATAATAGGAATGTTATTACAAAAATACCCAAATATTCGGCCTTAAGGCCTTACATAATGTTTCTCTTGACTAATACATGATTTACAAACCTCGGCACGCAGGCCGGTCATACATGAGTAAAACAGAAAACATTTCCACTTGGTCCTTCGAGGGCCAGCTTCGCAAAAAGGGCTTTAGCCCGCTATTGACCGCTTGGTCCAGCTGCACCTGCAAGCAACAAACCACCGCACGGTGGCAAACAAAGCAACGGTCAGCAATGCTGACCAAATTATAACGATCCCGCCCCCAACTCGGGGCGGCGATGCTCCTTCCCTGCATTTCATTAGCACAAGCGAGCAATGCATATAACCATAGCCATTTCATCACAGGCGTTGGCTCGCACGGCCACACGCCCCGTGCACTCAGGGCACATTCTCGGTGAACCGGTCGATGTCACGTCAATTAAAGCCATTAACATTCCGGACTCACCACCGCCACTTAGACGGCCATTCCTATGAGCAATTCGTCTTCATGGTATTGGTCACGTCAATTTAAGCCATCGACCACCGAAGACTCACATTTATGCCAACGGCGAGTGCCATGTAACTTTAGGTCTCTCTAACCCGAACGACATAAAGCGGGTACGGCTCCATCTAACCCGTGCTCACATCGCAACGGCAATTTAAGCCATATGCGCGGGTCAAACTTTCACCGAGTCCCATTCTAACACAAGTCACATAACCCCGTTATGTTCAAGATGGCTCTCAGGCCACCAAGTTGGCAAGATCTCGTATCCGCCCAGTTTTCCGGGTGCACCTTTGGGTTAGTCCCCAAGGCTCCCTGCTGCAATCTACCGCGTAGAAAACCCGAAAAACACCCAATAGCACGGAGTCTTCTCCGGCCTTATGCAATGCAACATCACCGATCCGGACTAACATGTCCGGGTAGGCTTCACACAAAATGCCTACGTCCGTTCTCGCATACGGACTCTAAACAACGGGGACTTTACATATCTACCCGAAGGAACGCCACCGACTCTCCGCAAACTCGCGAGAGGGGGGCTTCCTATGCTAAGAAATGGAGCGATTCAAGCTCAAGATGAGGATCGTTACCCTTGCGTTCCTCTTTGGCGCCATCGAAAAGTAATCGGATAGAAATCACCGCACTTGCGTTGCCTCCGTGGATCCGGAGTCGGCTCGCGATTCGGAGCTCCGAAGCTCCTCCAATGGCAGGATCTATTTCTTCTTCCTCCAATGGCTCTCCACTTTCTCCAAGGATTTGGAGAGAGGATAAGGCATGAAAAGTGAAGTTTTCCAAGTCAACTCACGGGTATATCCCTGCAGGAACATCCCCCAGCCGTCGGATCTCAACCTAAGGAAACGAACGGCTTTGATTCGGGGCTGAAATGCCCAATCTGGACCGAACACGGCCTGGCACACGCCCGTGTCCAGGGCCGTGTGCCGCATTCGCCGTCAAAATCGAATCTTCTGAACACGCACACGGGTATCGAACACGCCCGTGTTCGAGCTGACACGCCCGTATTCCAGCTGACACGGCCGTGTAGCCGGCCGTGTACCCCATGATTTTTCTCCCGTTTCCAACCCGAGCACTGGACGGGTTCTAGGACACGCCCGTGTCCTTGCCCGTGTCACTTTGACACGCCTGGGCCCCCAGGCCGTGTACACGGGACATTTCGTCGAGGGAAGATCGACGACTCGATGACACGGCCTTGGACACGCCCGTGTCCTAGGCCGTGTGCCTTGACTCGACGATCGTCGAGTGAATCTCGACGATTTCACCTTAACGATCGTCGACACGGGTCGACACGCCCTGCGACACGCCCGTGTCGCAGGCCGTGTACCCAATCTCGACGAATCGTCGAGAATAACTCGACGATTTCACGGCTAAGTGTCGACACGGGTCGACACGCCCTGCGACACGCCCGTGTCGCAGGCCGTGTGCCCATTCTCGACGAATCGTCGAGAATAACTCGACGACTTCGCGGCTAAGTGTCGGCACACGCCCGACACGCCCTGGGACACGCCCGTGTCCCAGGCCGTGTGCCTTCAGCCAGAAACCAAAACTGGCCCAAAACGTCCCCCTTTGCTCCTTTGAGTTTCGGGGCGTTACAACTCTCCCCCTCTTAAAAGAATTTCGCCCACGAAATTACATAAAGAAAAGATATACAAAAACAACATTTGTACCTGAGCGGAACAACTCCGGATACTCGTCAAGCATAGTCTGCTCTCGCTCCCAAGAGAGCTCCTCACGACCGCAATTGTCCCACCGGACTTTGACCATCCTGATCTCTTTATTGCGTAGCCGCTTGACCTCCGAGTCCTCAATCCGCACGGGCTTGACCTTTGTCGTTAGCCCACTATCCACCGGCACTTGATCGACCGCGATCACTTGCGTAGGCTCTTGCACCGCCTTCCGAAGCACCGAAATGTGGAACAAATCGTGTAAACCACTTAGCTCCACCGAAAGCTTCAACCTATAGGCCGCTTCTCCAACTCGCTCCAGAACCTCAAACGGTCCAAGGTACCTCGGGCTTAGCTTTTTCAATCGCCGCACCCGCGAGACACCCTTGAACGGCTTGATCTTCAAGTATACATAATCGCCCACAGCGAACTCCACGTTCCTGTGCTTGGCATTATAGTACTTTGCTTGCCGGTCCTGAGCGATAAGCAACCTCTCCCGAATTGTCCTTACCAAAGAAGTAGCATCCTCCACTTCCGATCGCTTATACAACTTTGACTCGCCCGTTTCTAACCAAGACAACGGCGTGCGACATCTTCTACCATAAAGGGCCTCGAAAGGCGCCATCTGAATACTTGCTTGGTAGCTGTTGTTGTATGCGAACTCCACCAAATAAAGGTGGTCCTCCCATTGCTTTCCAAAGTCCAAGACACACATGCGAAGCATGTCTTCCATGGTTCTATTGACCCTCTCGGTCTGCCCATCCGTTTGCGGATGGAAGGCTGTGCTAAACTTCAGCTTTGTTCCCAACATTTGCTGTACCAGCCTCCAATCGTTGGACGTGAACCGCCCATCTCGGTCACTCACGATGCTGCGGGGCACACCATGAAGCCGCACTATATTATCCACATAAAGCTTTGCCAGCTTCTCCACCGGATCGTCCTTCCTATGCGGAATAAAATGAGACACCTTTGTTAATCGATCGACCACCACCCAAATGACGTCGTTCCCCTTTTGCGACCTTGGCAAACCATGCACAAAGTCCATAGAGATGTCGTCGAATTTCCACTCCGGAATAAGAAAGGACTTAAGAAATCCTCCCGGCTTTTGGCACTCCGCCTTTACTAAGGCGCAGGTTTGGCACTTCGCTACGTATAGCGCCACATCCTTTTTCAAACCCGGCCACCAAAATAGTTTCTTGACGTCGCGGTACATCTTCGTGCTCCCCGGGTGAATCGAGTACTTGGTATGGTGTGCCTCGTACAACAACTCCACCCGTAGATTGCCCACACTTGGGACGCACAAACGACCGTCTTTCCAAAGCAATCCGTCCTCCACAACGAATTGGGAATTTGACCCATCCAGAGCCTCTATCATGAACTGCTTCATATGAGCATCCATATCCAAAGCCTGCCGAATCCGATCAGCCAGGTCATATTGGACTTCAGTCCAATTCAGCACTGCTTCAGCACTAGATTGTCTATCCACACAAACAATCTCCAACGCCTCCAGCTCCTGCACCAACCGCTCATCATGCACTGATAGCCAATTCGCCTGAGCTGGGGCTCGGCGACTCAACGCGTCCGCAACCGCATTCCCTTTACCAGACACGTAGTGGATCTTGAATGTATAGTCCCCCAGGAACTCCATCCATCTACGCTGCCGCATATTCAGATCTTTCTGATCAATCAGGTACTTTAGACTCTTGTGATCGGTGTAGATATCAATCTTCACACCGTACAAATAGTGTCTCCACAGCTTCAAGGCAAAAATCACGGCCGCCAACTCCAAGTCGTGGACCGGATAATTCCTCTCGTGCACTTTTAGCTGTCTCGAGCCATAGGCTATCACGTTGCCGTGCTGCAATAGCACGCAACCCAAACCGCTGCCCGAAGCATCGCTATATATCTCATAGCCTTCGGTTCCAACCGGCGAACTCAGCACAGGCGTCGTGGTCAACCGACACTTCAGTTCCTCAAAAGCTCGCGCGCACTCCGGCGTCCAAACGAACTTATGATCCTTCCTCGTCAAGGTAGTGAGAGGTAACGCTAACCGCGAGAAGTTCTCTACGAAACGCCTATAATAGCCGGCAAGCCCCAAAAAGCTCCGGACTTCTGCTACCGTAGCAAGCTCAGGCCACTCCCGTATCGCAACAATCTTCGTCGGATCCACAGCAATACCCTCTCCACTCACTATATGCCCGAGGAACGCCACTGAGGATAGCCAAAACTCGCACTTCGAGAACTTGGCATACAACTGGTTTCTCCTTAGCGTCTCCAACACCAAATGAAGATGCTTGAAGTGATCTTCCTCACTTTGCGAGTACACCAAAATATCGTCGATGAAGACGATCACGAAATGGTCCAAGTACTCCCTGAACGTCCTGTTCATCAAATCCATGAATACTGACGGCGCATTAGTCAGCCCAAACGGCATGACCGTAAACTCATAATGCCCGTATCTCGTACTAAACGCTGTCTTCGGGATATCACTCTCCCTTATCCGCAGCTGATAGTACCCAGACTTGAGATCTAACTTCGAGTACACCGTCGATCCGACTAACTGATCAAAGAGATCATCAATCCTAGGGATCAGGTACTTATTCTTCTCAGTCAGCTTGTTTAGCTCCCGATAATCAATACATAATCTCAAGCTTCCGTCCTTCTTCTTAACAAAGAGGACCGGTGCGCTCCAAGGCGAAGAACTCGGGCGCACATAACCTTGCTCCAACAACTCTTGCAATTGAACTTTCAGCTCCGCCATTTCCTTAGGCGCTAGCCGATACGGAGATCGTGACACAAGGCTTTGCACCTGGCACTAGCTCGATCGTGAAATCTATCTCCCGTTGAGGCGGGGCTCCAGGAAGATCCGCGGGGAACACATCAGGGTATTCCGATACCACTGAAATACAATCCAAAGCGGGCTTCGGCTTTGCAACCTCCACAAGTGTAAAGAACAGTTCTGCTCCGGCACGAACCGCCTTCACCACCTGAAGAGCAGACATCAACGTCTTGCTCGACCCCTTTAAGCCCGTAAAAGTCGTCTCACGACTTGCTCCCAGCTTGACTTCCTTGCTACCGCAATCTATATGGGCCTGCTGCTCTGAGAGCCAGTCCATGCCAAATATGACGTCGAACTCCACTAACGGAAGTAAAGACGCCCGCAGGTCGAACTCCTGCTCCCCAATACGAATCTTAACATCGCAGATCCTAACCGCTTGCATCGAACCCCCATTGGGCAACAACACATCCAACTTATCCTTCGCCATCGAAGAAGGGACTCCGATGCGTGATATAAATCCTTCGGACAAGAAGGAGTGTGAAGCTCCCGTATCGAAGAGTGCTCGTGCCGGATTTTCACAAATCAATACGAATCCTAAACAAGCAGTGGTAAGGTAACATGTGCATAACAAGCATATAAAGGAAATTGACTTGCTATAAATTAAATCGTACCTGTCACCACATCAGCTTGTTTAATGGCCTCCTGTTGGCCAAGATTGTAGACCCTTGGTTGGGCCGGAGCATAGTGGGATGCGGTCGACTCCACCGCCTTTCCCTTCTCTTCATAAGTAGCTCCTGGCCTCCTCTTAGACTTAGGACGTCCGGTCCAACAGTCACGGGCGAAATGCCCCGTCTTTCCACACGTAAAGCACGCACCCGGGGTCCGACCCGTAGTCGCCCCAGAAGCGCCAGAAGGAGCTGGACCCGAAGTCCTATGCTTCTTGAAAGTCCTCCGATAGCCTGACTTTGAGGTAGTCGGCACTCTGAACTCAGATTTCTTATCAGCCAAGCCTTTCTTCGCTTGTACACTCTTCATGTCCTTCTCCAAGGACCGGGCAGTATTGACCAAGGTTAAGAAACCTTGCGTCATCGGCCCCGACAGTAACAGTCTCAGCTCATCCCTCAAGCCTTCATAAAAACGATTAGTCTTGCGCTCCTCATCCATGATGGTGGAGCTAGCATAACGACTCAACCGTGTAAACTCGTGGAGATATTCATCCACGCTCCTCTCACCCTGCACCAACTTCAGGAATTCATTCTCCATTGAAATCCTCTGAGTCGAAGGGAGGTATCTTGCCAAGAACAATTCCGAGAACTCTTCCATCGGAATGTCTATCAGTTGTCTACCTCTCAGGTGATGCAACTCCAAACCTTCACACCACATCCTCGCTTCACCGTCCAGCAGGAACGTAGCGATGGTGGTCATCTGCCACTCCTCCGTCTCCGTCGCTGTCATGACTCTCTTCACCCTAGAGAGCCAGTCTTCAGCCTGCGATGGGGTTCCCAACCCCGAGAATAACGGAGGGTTAAAGCTTATTACATGCTTCAACTGCCTCTCAGTCGCCCTCCTTGGCACTATTGGTTCTACAACCACTTGCTCCATCCTCCTCGGCTCCGCCTCTTGCAGAGGTACTTGCTCCATCACAGGAGCGGGCTGCTGCGCTTGCCTCCCAGGCTGCGCATTGATCACGGCCAATACCGCTTCAGCCACCAATCTTATATTTTCAGCCGACAAAGGTGTTGCGGGAGCAACTTCCGGTGCACTACTTGCCTCAGAAACTCGGCGTTCTGACGGCCCAATACCACTTCGGGTCACCTATAGTGGTACAAAACACCGTTAAGCGACCAAATAAATTGCAAACAGCAATTATAGGAACACGCAGGTTCCTCAAACACGAGTATTTTCATTCCTAAGTGGACATTCATGGGTTCTTTTTACTGTTATAACGATGACGCACACAATGTGCTCACCACCCCTTAAAAAGAATTCGCCCACGAATTCCATTCAAGCCCGACCAAAACCAGTAGTCTGATACCAAATTGTAACACCCCCTATCCGTACCTGTGAGTGGGCCCATAACCCACAGGTCCCAGGATCGAAACCTGGCTCTGATACCAAATTGTAACACCCCCTATCCGTCGCATAGCATATAACAGTAGGTCCGGCCGGGGCCCGACGCCATATGCCACAGACAGACCGGGTGGTTACTTATGGAAACCATCCAACCAATCTCAACATCCTACACAGAGCATTCTAGCGGAATCAGTTTGTATAAGTTGTAAACAAGAACCCAGCATAAGAGCACGAATGTCCACTAACATGATAATAGGAATGTTATTACAAAAATACCCAAATATTCGGCCTTAAGGCCTTACAAAATGTTTCTCTTGACTAATACAAGATTTACAAACCTCGGCACGCAGGCCGGTCATACATGAGTAAAACAGAAAACATTTCCACTTGGGCCTTCGAGGGCCAGCTTCGCAAAAAGGGCTTTAGCCCGCTATTGACCGCTTGGTCCAGCTGCACCTGCAAGCAACAAACCACCGCACGGTGGCAAACAAAGCAACGGTCAGCAATGCTGACCAAATTATAACGATCCCGCCCCAACTCGGGGCGGCGATGCTCCTTCCCTGCATTTCATTAGCACAAGCGAGCAATGCATATAACCATAGCCATTTCATCACAGGCGTTGGCTCGCACGGCCACACGCCCCGTGCACTCAGGGCACATTCTCGGTGAACCGGTCGATGTCACGTCAATTAAAGCCATTAACATTCCGGACTCACCACCGCCACTTAGACGGCCATTCCTATGAGCAATTCGTCTTCATGGTATTGGTCACGTCAATTTAAGTCATCGACCACCGAAGACTCACATTTATGCCAACGGCGAGTGCCATGTAACTTTAGGTCTCTCTAACCCGAACGACATAAAGCGGGTACGGCTCCATCTAACCCGTGCTCACATCGCAACGGCAATTTAAGCCATATGCGCGGGTCAAACTTTCACCGAGTCCCATTCTAACACAAGTCACATAACCCCGTTATGTTCAAGATGGCTCTCAGGCCACCAAGTTGGCAAGATCTCGTATCCGCCCAGTTTTCCGGGTGCACCTTTGGGTTAGTCCCCAAGGCTCCCTGCTGCAATCTACCGCGTAGAAAACCCGAAAAACACCCAATAGCACGGAGTCTTCTCCGGCCTTATGCAATGCAACATCACCGATCCGGACTAACATGTCCGGGTAGGCTTCACACAAAATACCTACGTCCGTTCTCGCATACGGACTCTAAACAACGGGAACTTTACATATCTACCCGAAGGAACGCCACCGACTCTCCGCAAACTCGCGAGAGGGGGGCTTCCTATGCTAAGAAAAGGAGCGATTCAAGCTCAAGATGAGGATCGTTACCCTTGCGTTCCTCTTTGGCGCCATCGAAAAGTAATCGGATAGAAATCACCGCACTTGCGTTGCCTCCATGGATCCGGAGTCGGCTCGCGATTCGGAGCTCCGAAGCTCCTCCAATGGCGGGATCTAGTTCTTCTTCCTCCAATGGCTCTCCACTTTCTCCAAGGATTTGGAGAGAGGATAAGGCATGAAAAGTGAAGTTTTCCAAGTCAACTCACGGGTATATCCCTGCAGGAACATCCCCCAGCCGTCGGATCTCAACCTAAGGAAACGAACGGCTTTGATTCGGGGCTGAAATGCCCAATCTGGACCGAACACGGCCTGGCACACGCCCGTGTCTAGGGCCGTGTGCCGCATTCGCCGTCAAAATCGAATCTTCTGAACACGCACACGGGTATCGAACACGCCCGTGTTCGAGCTGACACGCCCGTGTTCCAGCTGACACGGCCGTGTAGCCGGCCGTGTACCCCATGATTTTTCTCCCGTTTCCAACCCGAGCACTGCACGGGTTCTAGGACACGCCCGTGTCCTTGCCCGTGTCACTTTGACACGCCTGGGCCCCCAGGCCGTGTACACGGGACATTTCGTCGAGGGAAGATCGACAACTCGATGACACGGCCTTGGACACGCCCGTGTCCTAGGCCGTGTGCCTTGACTCGACGATCGTCGAGTGAATCTCGATGATTTCACCTTAACGATCGTCGACACGGGTCGACACGCCCTGCGACACGCCCGTGTCGCAGGCCGTGTACCCAATCTCGACGAATCGTCGAGAATAACTCGACGATTTCATGGCTAAGTGTCGACACGGGTCGACACGCCCGGCGACACGCCCGTGTCGCAGGCCGTGTGCCCATTCTCGACGAATCGTCGAGAATAACTCGACGACTTCGCGGCTAAGTGTCGGCACACGCCCGACACGCCCTGGGACACGCCCGTGTCCCAGGCCGTGTGCCTTCAGCCAGAAACCAAAACTGGCCCAAAACGTCCCCCTTTGCTCCTTTGAGTTTCGGGGCGTTACAGACCGCCCGACTTCGGAGTTGACTAGACGGGTTAATCTGAGATGCGGCTAGCCGGCGAGTCCGCCCGACCTTGGGTGACGGCCGACTTGGGAGACGTGGTGGCTAGAAAGACCAGGCCGCCCGGTCTGGAAAGCTGCGCGAACAGGTCGCGGATTCCGGGCTTAACATAATCCCCGCACATTTTTAAGTTCCGAAAAAACTTCGAAAATGTAGAACTAAGCCGAAGACCGTGACTGCCTCATCGTCGTCTATAAAACCCCATGGCCCCTGACATTCTTCAAGATCTCTGCCAAGCCACGGGTCGCTACTCACCACTTGCGGTCAGAATTTTGCAAGCTGACACGATCTTTCCCAAGATGTATGTCATGTCGTCTATGCTAGCCGGCGACAAGAAGCCGTCTGAAAAGAAGAAAAGCCGGAGCGAGAAACCGGATGACTCTGACCGACAGCCTGTGAAGAAGACTGGGAAGCCGGTTGCTCCAGCGGCTTCTGGATCTGAAAAGAGGCCGACACAGACCGTCGGCGAATCATCACAGGCCGCAACCAATCCTGAAGCGGCTTCGAAGATTGATCTACCACAAACCGGAACTTCCAAATCCTTCGATATGACTTTCTCTCCATCAGGCGAACCACACTTAAAAATAGGTGAGACGGAGGAGAAAAGTGTTGAATTCGGCAAACCGTGCGAATTGCCGGCTAAGGTCGACCTAATCGTTGTGGACGACAACGCGCCAAAGAAGGCGCTGGAGACTGAACGGATTTTGGATGAACAGCGCAAACAGACTGAAAAGGTGTTCGGCTCCTTGAAATGGCAGAAGAAAAGGAGCGAGACCCTTGAGGAAAGGATGAAGAGGAAGATGAGGAAGATGCAGGCCGGAAACCGGAATATTTCCGTAAAGACCGGCGCGGACAGTCTTCAACATAGGCCACACGAGAAGGAGGTACCCGAGAGTCCGTCCATACTGGCATTCAAGCCGAACGAGCCGGAGGATGTATCCGCGGCTAGCGAGACGCTTAGCGACATCTTCAAGGGCATGGAGACCCTCCAGCAACAGGATGCGCTATTGTCGACTCTAGGTGCCTCTGAGGAGGTTGACCGCCCCGAGGTCCAGGTCATTGGGGAGAAGCCTGGCGATCCGGCTTCCACGGCTTCTGAAGGAGCCGAGAAACTGAGGCTTCGAGAGAAAATGGAGGAGATGAGGAAGTTGATCGCCGAGAAGCCGGTGGCGACCTCACTTCCATTGCTGCAAGGTAAACACAGGGAAGTTAAGCGAATTGTTAAATTCTACAAGCCGTGGTCAAGGAAGAAGGGGGCGAACACAATATTAAATCCGCCGGCCAGCTTTTTCCTGACCACGGCCCAACTGAAAAGCTGAGCTTACGAAACCGAGAGGCTATGGAAAGAAAATCTAAAGAGGATAGATTCCGAATGATTCAGGCGGCCAGTGTTTAAAAACCATACCGCGGCCTCTGAAGGAGATAAAAATCAAACTGGTGGTCTTATCCTACCGATTCCCTTGCTAGAAGGTCGCAATTATCCGGCTGAACCTGACTGTGGTTTATCTTCTGCAGGTGAACCGGAGACCGCGATGAAACCGGGTGACTTGACGTCATTTATGTCTATGCTGTCGCCGCCTCCGCCTCCACCAAGTGTTCGCGAGAAAGAGATGGCCGACTTCTAGAAGGAGGTCGACACACTGCAGGCGGCTTTGGACGCGCTCGCCGAAATCCTGCGTATTAAGGATGAAGAAAAGCGGGTTGCCGAAGAGGCCGCCGAGAAAATGGTCCAAGAGTTGCAAGCCATCCTACAGCAAGAGACCACAAGGCTAAAAACCGCGCTTGAGCAGGAGACCATAAGGTTGAAATCTGAGCTGCAGACCACGACGGAGGCAGCTGCAACAAAGATTGCAGAGATGTAGGCCGCCTTGGAGCAGGAGATGGCAGAGAAGTATTTGCTGACGGCCGAGCGGCTAGATGGAGACAGAGAAGATGTTCCATATGTTGAGGACGGCGAAAACCAAGATATGCCAGCGGAGACCGACGGAGAGCAGCGGACTGCACTGTCGACCTCTGGAAAACTTCCGGTTACTGGCCGCCTGGCCTCCGGTGAGACTTCAAATCCATCGGAGGTCGCGCTGCCCAGACAGGCCGCAGCTTCAAGCGGGCTGGGGATTCAGGCAATCCCAATGATCCTATTTGCGATCGTAGAACGCGACACTGTGCGGGTTCATCGGTCTCTGCACTTGCTTCATAATCTGGTTAGCCAGGTGTACGTTGCGATTGTACAAACCGGTGAACAGGTCGCGCGAATAGGATGAGACAGACAGAACGACGACAAGCAAGGCTGAGCGACTTGAGCGATCAAAGCCGCGCGAACAATTGAATATTAAGTTGTAATATATATTTTTCTGCTGGATGTTGGACAATTTGGTTCTTGTAAACTGTTGTATTTTTATTATGATGCGAAATTTTTGCTGCGTATGCAGTTTGTATTTATGATCACCATGCCTGTGCTTTGTTCTGAAAAATCTAATTATAGGAAAGTAGCCGTGCGGTCTGGCGAACAGATCTCCGGCTTAACAAATTGATATCAACATGATTTTCCATGAAATTGTTCTAAGTGCAGGGATATAGCCGCGCGGACTGACGAACTAAACTGCGGCTTAGTCGTTTCGTTGATCCGTATTTCCTGCAGGTTTAGGTCGCGCGGCGTGATGGCTAGCCGCGATTTGACATTGAGCATTGTACCTCCATTGGTTTTCTATAAATAGAGCTGGCCCCGGAGATTTCATCACAAGATAGAAAATATGCAGGCTAAGTCCAAGTCGTTGCGGTCTAACAAGGCCACTGCGGTTAGGACTGACGCAGCCTCCGCATTCCACTCTGCTGACCACAAAGAATGCCGGCTTACAAAAGCCGAGCTAGACGATTTCGTAGAGAAACATATGCAGGGAAGCCCACTGGTCGCACGGCTTCCACTGCAGGACGAGCAGATTAACACATCCAACGCCAATCAGATCGCCATCCCAATCGACCACTTCTACTGCGGATTCCGCTTTCCAGTCTTGATGGAGGCCGTGGAGGTCTTCGACCATTATGGAGTTGTGCCAGGACAACTGCCACCAAACTTGATAGCCGCCATATACAGCTTCATCTCCTACTTAAGGTCGAAAAGAGTCCGATTTTCCATAAGGCTGTTCTGGGAATGCTTCTCGGTGCGGTCTATCCCGGACTCCGGGACAAGGATCTTCCGGGGGCATTTATACATCGGCTGTAGGGGGCTGAAGATCGTCAACCTGGCGAACAAGATCTCCAACTAGTCCGAGCGTTTTCTCATCTTCGAGGGAAACCTGGGGTTGCTGTCAGTCAACCCGCAAATCCGCGAAGAGGCCGCCTTCGGCAGCGGCAACTTGGATGGCGTGGAGATGGAAATCTACAACTTCTTCAAGGGGTAGCAGCTTGATGTAAACCATTACATCCCGCTGCTGCCCTCCTTAGAAGGGATAGAAGCGGAAGATAATAAGCTCCAAACCGGCCGAACTGAACTCCTAGCCGCACGGCCTGGAAACTAACTTTGCCTTTGTCTTTGTAGTTGCTGTGGCGGTCCCGCAGAACAATCCGCAGACGCCTGGCGGCCGACTCTCACCCAAAGAGAGATGCAAGCCAAGCGGGCCAAGCCGTCGCGGTCTGTGGCGGAGGAGTCGGCCTCCTCTGGCGAGTTTATACTGCAGGGAACGGGCAGCGGCCTGAAGGACATCCATGGCAACCCGGCTGTGCTGTGGAGACCGTACGACGAGTCCATGACGATCTCCACCACCCTACCTTACTGGGGGAGAGAAGAAGTAACACGCCACGCGAGCGTGGTTGGCGGAGCGCTGTATGGCAAGCACAACCTGAAGGCGATGCGCCGAGTTCCAGCAGATGACCTGCCGCGGCTAGCCGCGCAAGTCAGGGCGAGGAGCTTCTTGGCAATTCACTTCATTGGCCTTGCCTACAAGCAGTTAATGAAAGAGAAGAGCAGCCTGGAGAGGCAGTTAGAAGAACAAGTGGAAGAGAATAAGCGACTGAAATAAAGGGAGGCGGTAAGTCATTACCGATACTCGTGCGGTTAGCATTATGAAACCGCGCGGCCGTACCTTTACTTCTTTTGCAGGCAATGTATGACCCGGCCAACCCCACCTTCCAAGACAACGTCTTCCCTCAAGTCGTCCAGGGGATTGACGGAGCGCTTAAACGCCTCCGAGACCTTGGCGGCATGGCGACCGGCTTCACCGACTTCACCTATGCCGACATCTACCCCACCCTAAAAGAGCAGGTGGCCGGCGTCTACAGGGGGATCAAGGGCAAAGGTAAGATCGGCGAGGAAGTCGGCGAAGAGGAAGAAGATGGAGAGGAAGAGGGCAGCCAGGATTGCCGGAGTGGAGGCGCATCGTCAGAGCCCGGCGGTCAAGCATCCGAGACCGCGCGAACAGAGTCGGCGAGTTCCAGCGGTTCAGGTGGCTCGGCGGCTAGCAGTAGTGGGTACACTGAATCCTCCGTTGACATCGATGATGACGGTTTTTGATGCACGAAAACGGAAAGGGAGTCGGGCACCACCAGCTAACGGTTCGAGCACCGGGGGAAAAGAGGAGACTGTCGACTAGACGGTTACTAGCGGTCGCAGCTAAAGTGCAGAAAAGAGGCCGCTGGCAGCGACAACAGCAGAGTTCGCCCGCCGCGGCTTAAATGCCACTCTTGCGACGGGCTTTCCTTTACTTAAAATGAGAAACAGTTACACGAAGGAGAAAAAGCGGAAGTCGGCTGGACTACAAGCCGCAAAACACTAGACTTGAGACTGCAGCTCTTAACAGGCGAGCTCCTGGATACAAGTCAGCGTGTCTTGGGGAGTGCACCCTCCCCCTATTTATAGGCTCGGGGGCCTGCCCAAGCGGGCAGAGCTAAAGTTACCGGCTGCCGGGGTACAAGAGAACCGGGCAGAGGTGAGGGGAAGCAAAATGAGAAAGAAAACAAGAAAGGTGGGAAGCCGCGTGGCCTGGCGGATTCCTCCTGGCGAGCTGACTGCCAGGTCCCGGGCCTTGTCGGTGAGCAGGGTTGGCGCTGGTGGCGGTCTGGCATGGAGACCACCCGGCTTCAGTGATGACCAGACGAGTTGATCTGAGACGCGGCTAGCCGGCCAGGCCGCCCTTTGGTGACCGCCCGAATTGGGAGACTTTGGCGGCTTGGAAGATCAGGCCGCCCGGTCTGGAAAGCTGCGCGAACAGGTCGCGGATTCCGGGCTTATCAACGGTGATTCACGTTCTCCTGCGGCTAAAAATCTCAAGCCGACCGATTAGGACCTTTTTAATTTGTTACTTGTACTTTGATTTTTTTTGGGAAATCGGCGGTATTATTTTTTATAAACCGCGCGATTAACATTTTGTAGTATTTAATGAAATAGAAATGAAGGACAAGTTCACCTTTGACGTCTCTTACTTTACATCTCATTTTTCTTACTTGTTCAAGGCCGCGCGGTCTCAGTATAACTTCTGATTTAATAGACAGTTAACATGTAAACTGCTCTGACTATAAGCCGCGCGGCTAACGGTTTACAACGCCATTTGCCTTGATGAAGTAATTATGTTGTCCGCTGGGAAGAGAGAAATGATCGCGGCTTACTTGCACATAATTTACGACCAATAAGCCGCGCGACCACTTGCTTAGTTGCCAAAAAACCATGACTTTGAAGTGTAAGATTGTGGCCAGGGCGAACTCTGATACGAATTGCCCTTTTAATAAAAGAAACAAGAATAAAGAAATATTCTGCAGCTTCTGATAATACAGGCCGACAATAAGTACATGAAATCCGAATAATTTTGTTATGACAGGTCGCTGATCGACTAGTATAACTGATAACATAGAAGTCGGCGGATCAAGGCCAGGAATAAACTGCCAGAAACAGGTCGGCCGACTTCCTGTCCATATGAATAATAAACTGGCAATTGACATATAGAAGCCAAATAAGGTAAAACAGGCCCAGACTTGACTGACAGACGTAAGTCGGCAGAGTTCTCAAATATATGAATAATAATCCGGCAATAGGCATATGGAAGCCAAATAAGGTAAACCAGGCCCAGTCTTGACTGACAGACGTAAGTCGGCCGAGTTCTCAAATATATGAATAATAATCCGGCAGTTGGCATATGGAAGCCAAATAAGGTAAACCAGGCCCAAATTTGACTGACAGACGTAAGTCAGCCGAGTTCTCAAATATATGAATAATAATCCGGCAGTTGGCATATGGAAGCCAAATAAGGTAAACCATGCCCAGACTTGACTAACAGACGTAAGTCGGCCGAGTTCTCAAATATATCAATAATAATCCGGCAGTAGGCGCATGGAAGCCAAATAATTTAAGCCGGAATAAGTAACCGGGCGGCCTGTGTATTGAATGATATAAATTAGCACAGGCCGCTTAATAAAGCCGCGAGATAGCGGTGAGGCTCGTGTTCTCCCGCAAGAATAGATGGAGCTAAGCACTTATGTGTCGATGTGGGTAGGTGCGTGTGGCAGTACTTTCCTCACAAAGAACACATAAGCGGGATTGAAATTCTTAATATCCGCGACCGATGTCAAGCGGGACAAGTACGCAATGTCTGCGACGAAGGTCAAGCGGGACAAGTACGTAATGTCTGCGACTGAGGTCAAGCGGAATTTCCACTACACATCTGCGACTGATGTCAAGCGGGATGTGGAGGGCTTAAGAATTCAAAAGGTCCTTTTGCCCTTATATGCATGCATGTTAGAATTATAAGTAAAGCTAAGAAATATGCTTTAAATGAAAGGTAATGCTTGTTTGATGTTAAGGATGTGGCAAAAGGATATATGTTCGAAGCTTATCTATGCCCCATTAATACCAATTGATAATGGGACTTTATATATTATTCTGATCATAAGAACTTTTATCATATAGAGAAAAAGAAATCCCTTCTTGAACTACTGAGTAATCCATGGAAGAATGCCTTAGAAAATCACTGAATGACATAATCTTGCAACTTTCCAGATCTTGCAAGTTAATTAGCTAACTCCCGGAGAGCTATGCAACCTTCTACTAAATGACCGATATCTTTAGGATAGTTGCAAAAAAGCTCATCATGCCGATATTTGACTTTAGATTTCAAACGTCGAGGCTTTTTGAACTCAGGCATTCCTTGAAGGATTATCAAAAGATCTTCCATAGGAATTTTGAATTTAACATATTTATCTGAAGCTTTCTTACGCTTTGGAGTTTTCGGACGCGAAGATGCGACTGGATGTACTTTCACAAACTCGGATAATCCGTTCTGCTGAAGAGACAATGTAGTTCTATCCTGAGGAAGAGGAGGAGATTTGCAATATTCAACTTGCGAAACATTTTGAGAAGAAATGAGTTGCTGATCACCGGAAGTCCCTTGAGATTGTCTAGCCATCTGATTCAGAAATAAGATATAGCCTTTATTTGCTTCTTCCCCTATTATGAACTTATTAACGGTATCAATAAGATTTTCATAAGTC
Organism: Platanthera guangdongensis; assembly: GCA_039583875.1. Lineage (NCBI taxonomy): Eukaryota > Viridiplantae > Streptophyta > Magnoliopsida > Asparagales > Orchidaceae > Platanthera > Platanthera guangdongensis. The sequence goes on along the minus strand of CM077150.1, from coordinate 172,501,619 downwards.
TTGGGGTACTTTGTGGTGAGCTTAAACTTCAAAGGGCCTTCTCGAAGTCCATTTATGAAAGCATGTAAGTAATAGTCTTGATGGACGTTACAAACATCCAGAACTTCCTTTTGGATCCGAACAACAAAATTCGGATTCGACTCGTCAACTCCTTGCTTGATTCGGAAGAGAGCTCCAACGTCTCTTCTTTGCTTCCTGTAAATAGTGAACCTTGAAATAAATTGACTTCGAAGATCTTTAAAACTGGTTAATGATCGAGGAGGCAGACTATAGAACAATTCCCTTGCAATATCGCCAAATGATATAACAAAGAGTTTGCATTTTACTCCATTCGAAACGTTTCTTAGGGAAATAGCTGATTCAAAGGCTTGCAAATGAGAAAACGGATCGTCACATCCGGAATGCTCAGGGAGACGCGGCACTCTGAAATCATCAGAAACAGTATCCCACCGAATACGATTCAAAGGCTTGCAAATGAGAAATAGCTGATTCATGAAGCTAGATTCAATTTGTCCCTTTGCAGGATCCATCTTGAAAAGAAGAAGATAACCAAACTTTTCTCAGAGACCGCCGACTAGTCGCGGCTTGACCTGGCGGCTAGACGGCGCAACAAGCTGACAGGAAGACCGGTGGAAAAGCGAACAGGTTGAACGACAGGTTCTACAGTGCTGGAGGCGGGCTGAAAGCCTTAGCCGGCGAAGTCGCGGCTTGCTCGACAGGTCGCCGAGCTCTAGAAGCTAGAGCGGTCTGATCAACGAGACCGCTGATTTCATCGACTAATCGAGATCTGAAGGTCGTGTGTTAACTGTTGATGCACGAAAATGCAAAGGGAGTCGGGCACCACCAGCTAACGGTTCGAGCACCGGGGGAAAGAAGGGAAAAGGGGAGACTGTCGAGTAGTCGGTTACTAGCGATCGTAGCTAAAGGACAGAGGAAGAGGCCGCTGGCAGCGGCAACAGCAGAGTTTGCCGGCCGCGGCTTAAATGCCACTCCTGCAATGGGCTTTCCTTTAATTATGGAGAGAAACAGTTACACGAAGGGGAAAAAGAGGAAGCAGGCCGGACTGCAAGCCGCAAAACAGTTGACTTGAGACCGCAGCTCTTAACAGGCGAGCTCCTGGATACAAGTCAGCGTGTCTTGGGGAGTGCACCCTCCCCCTATTTATAGGCTCGGGGGACTGCCCAAGCGGTCAGGGCTAAAATTACCGGCTGCCTGAGGTACAGGAGAGCCGGGCAGAGGTGAGGGGAAGAAAATGAGCAGAAAACGAGAAAGGAGGGAAGCCGCGTGGCCTGGCTGATTCCTCCTAGTGAGCTGACGGGTTGGACCCTGGGCCTTGTCGCTGAGCAGGGCCGGTGCTGGCGGCAGTCAGACATGGAGACCGCCCGACTTCGGAGTTGACTAGACGGGTTGATATGAAATACGGCTAGCCGGCGAGGCCACCCGACCTCGGGTGACGACCGACTTGGGAGACGTGGCGGCTAGAAAGACCAGGCCGCCCGGTCTAGAAAGCTGCACGAACAGGTCGCGGATTCTGGGCTTAACAGAAATCCTTGGGCTTAAGAGCGGTGAACTCCCTTTTTTATCCACTGCTGAGGAAAAAGAGAAAGAAAGACTGAAAGAGAGGATAGCAGAGCAGAAGAAACAAATCGCCGCCCATGTTGCTACGGTCAAGGCGGCCTCGAAATAGGCCGCGACGGACAAAAATGCTGAGGATATGCAGACTGTCGCAGAGCTGTTGCAGACAGGTAACCTTCAACCGACGCCTAAATATTTTAAACGTCAATGGCTTTACAGGTCGCCACAGCGGAAGTCGAGGCCGATCAAGATCATCACCGAGACTGATGACATTGTTGTTTCAACAAGCTCTGCTGCTGAAAAAAGAATCAAAGTCCATCGCGAATGGAAGAAATGGTTAAGCGTCTTTGACCCAGAGCGGGCAAGGCGGCCTATCTTCGATAGTCGGCAACTCGCTGCTGCTTTTTCCAAAAGTGATCTTTTATCTTGATACTATGAGTATGCTGCGGACTCTATTTGAATGTTAAATTGACCTTCTTTGTTGCAGGTAGAAAGTCACCACCGGGCTCTATCGACAGTGGGGAGATTGTGATTACACCGAATACAGGAGTTGATGCGGGCTCGCATGATGAGTCCGCAAGAGGCGAGCAGCCCAGCCTGAATAACATCAGAGCGTTAGAAAAGAAGTTTCAAGCTGAAATTCAAAAAATTAGAGCGGAGTAAATAAGGTGGAAGAGCGCGAGAATGCATCGGCGGAGCACGAGAAAGCCTTAAAGGATCAGATCGCCAGCATCTCAAGGGTGCTGGAGAGGTCTGATAGAGAGAAGAAAAGGCTTGCTGATGATGTCCGCTTCTACAAAGGAAAGCCCTTGGCGATGGCACGGGAAGAGAAAGGGAAACGGGCTGCCGAGGTTGCTGAGCAGAGATCACGATTGCCAGATCGAGTCACTCCAGAGGCGGCAGCACCAGGATACGGTGGCCAACATGCCGCGCACGAGGAGCTGAGGCCGGCAATGGAGCCGATGATTCGCCTGAGTCTGGTAGACCGGGAGGCCGCTCACATGCACCAGACCATTAACTCCATTCATCATCACATCTGTCGCTTGTATAGCGAAGTTATTCAAATAAGCGACCAGGCAGCACACTTGTGCAGGGACAGGACGGAGAGGTCAATGCGAACTGAAAATAAAGACCGCTGAGTCTGCAAAAGTGCGAACTATTCGATTTGTTGATGTATAATTATTTGTGCTTTAAACAATGCTCTATGTTGTGGCTTATGATGAAATGTACTGTGCTTTATGCGGACTAAATTAGATATCCGCACATTCTATTGTTAACTTGTGTGTGTTGTGATCTGTGACGAACTGCGCGGACTAATGTTGCGTCCGCATTTCAACTAATTATCCTGCAGGTGGAAAAAGGGGTGCGAGTTAGCGGACTGAAAACTGTGTCTGCTTTATTTTGTGCTTGAACTTTGCTTGGCAGGTACTCGACTGGAAGCAGCAGTGTGAATTTAAGTTTGTGTCTGCGTTGTTTTTAATTTTTTCTGCATGAACAATTGGATTATAGCGGATTATGCAAACTGAAAAGCGAGCTGTGCGGCCTGGCCAAAAAAACTGTCAGGCCCCACTACTATAAATATAGCCCCGTTTCTTCTTCTATGCAGGGGAACAGGTGTAGCTGAAGACCCTGCGGCCTGCCAAAATGGTGTCCGCCAGGACTGACGCTGCGGTTGCTTTCCATGCTGCCGACCATAGAAAATTCACACTAACGGAGGCCGACCTTGAGGCCTTTGTTGAAAGAAAAATGGCGGACTCTAATTTTCTTGTCCGCCTTCCCGCCCATGAGGAAAGATTAAATTTTTCAACGGCGACTCAGATCGCCCTACTCATCGACCATTTCGATAGCGGATTCAAATTCCCATTATTATGGAAGATTGCTGAAATATTCGAACACTACATGATGGTGCCGGGCCAGCTCGCGCCGAACACCCTTGCCGCCATTTACAGCTTTATTTCTTATCTGTGGTCTGAGAAGATCACCATCTCAATGAATATTTTCCGCAAAATGTTCTCAGTCCACTCGATAACATCGTCCGGAGGCCGCCCTTATAAAGGAGTGATCTACTTCTACTCTAGAGGAATGAAGGTCGTGGGTCTTCCTAACAAGATCCATAACTGGACCTCAAGGTTTTTGATCTTCGAAAGCGACCTCGGGTTCGCGCATACTCATCCGCCAGAGCGCGCGGACTCCGCTTTCAAGAGTGTCCAGCTGGATGAGATGGAGTCCACCATTGTCAAATTTCTTGCTGATGCCAGGCTTGATATCGAGTACTACATCCCGTTGTTGGTGATCCTGGCGGGCGTTTCGCGCGAAGAAAGTAAGCTTCTGCGGACTTATGGTTTGTATCCGCAGCGACCTATGTGTTAACCCTTGTTCTATTCTTGCAGCGACCTTGGCTGTGCCTGCCAACCTGCCACAGATGCCTAGTGGATTCACACCTACTCAGAGGGAAAGGAAACAAGAGATCGCAAGAAAGAGGAAAGAAGAGGGGGATCCCGTGGCGGACTGCTCCTCTTCTGAAAGTTTTGTGATGCAGGGCTTTGGCAACCGTCAGAAGGATCTGTGGGGGAACCCGATGATCCACTGGCACAATAAGAACAAGCATGTCTGCTTGTCGACAACACTTCCATCGTGGAAACGTTGGATGATAACTGACCATGCTCACGTCGCGATCTCTGCGCTCTATGGGAAGCGTAACTTGAGCGACTTGAAGAAGGTTGCTGCTGCCGACCTCCCTCTACTGGCCGTCCAGGAAAGCGCGAACAGCGCGGTGACAAACCATTTTGTCTATTCTCTGGCCAGAGACCAGCTCAGACAAAACGAGAACCTTCAAGAAGAAAAAAGGGTGATCAAGGAAAGAAATGTGCAGCTAGGGAAAAATGTCGCTCAGTAGAAGGAAGAGCTGGGGGTGAGTTATATTTTCAGCGGTCTCAATTTGAAGTCCTCCGCGAACTGATGTTTGTTCCTTTGTTTCTCGCAGGTCGCCTATGACTTGGAAAATAATAACTTCCAGGCCGCTATGCTCCCCTTTGTGAAGGAAACCGTTGAGATCGCTATCGAGCGATTTGTCCGCGGCGGCTTCGCAAAGGAAGAGGTGGACGGTGTTCCTTTCCTGCAGCTCTTCCCTGAGTTGAAAGAGCAGGTTGTGGCGATGGAGCGCGCTGCCAAAGGAAAATACGTCATTATTGTGGAGGAAGAAGAAGGAGAAGAAGGAGATGAAGAAGCAGAAGAAGAAGAAGAAGAAGAAGAAGAAGCGAAGAAGAAGGTGGGGAAGCAAAGACAATAGCTGACGACACTGGTTCAAGCGAATAAGGCGGGGAACAGTCAGCCGAGTCCGACACCTCTGCATCTTCCTCTATTGGCAAGATCTCGCATAGCGAGTCCGCGACAAACACTAGTTCAGATGGCAGCAGTGGAAGTGGCTCGGGGGCTATTCTCGGAGATTGATGTCGAAAGCCTAAGCCCTGCACTCACTGCAGAGAAGAAACAGAAGATCGCCGAGGCAGAATAATGTACTTTTTTTATTATTTTTGTAAATAGAGCCGACTCAGGTTTGGAGTCCGCCGAATACATGAAAGATGTAACTTGATTTTTTATCAAATAGAAAAGGATATTCCGGTATCAGTGTGTCACCTGCAATGTTCTCTATTTTTTGTATTGACGCAGTTAAGTTCGATCTCCATGTAGCATTCCGCGTGATGCAAAGATCATCCGTACTATATAAGTTTATGACTTGCTAATTAGGAAATTTTATTAAATAATTCGACCACTGTCTGCCGTAAAAAGAATGAGAAGTTTTGTTGGTTGTCGAAAAGATCGGGCAGATTCTGACGAGTTCCATTAACAGTCCGCGATTCTCTTTGTCAATAAATCTTTTAAGCTTAATGATAACAAGCATGGCAACCTTATATTTACTGTAAAAATGCGAGCTGAAAAGACCAACCGGGGACCAATCCTGTGGACTGGGCGGCTATAATTTCACAGTTTGCACAAATTGTAATAGAAATGATCTATAGCTTGTGATCAAGCGGGCAGGTGCGGCCGGAACGGCATAACTTTTCTCATCGTGCCACAAGCTATACGATCAACCCAAGGAACACTGGAGGACTGACCGGATAACAAAAATGCAGTCCGCACTGAATAGATGAAATGATCTATAGCTTGCGACCAAGCGGGCAGGTGCGGCCGAAGCAGCATAACTTTTCTCACCGGGCCACAAGCTATACGATCTACCCAAGGAAAACTGGCGGACTGAGCGGATAACAAAAATACAGTCCGCACTGAATAGATGAAATGATCTATAGCTTGCGACCAAGTGGGCAGGCGCGGCCGGAGCGGTATAACATTTCTCACTGGGCCACAAGCTATACGATCAACCCAAGGAAAACTGGCGGACTGAGCGGATAACAAAAATGCAGTCCGTACTGAATAGATGAAATGATCTATAGCTTGCGACCAAGCGGGCAGGTGCGGCCGGAGCGACATAACTTTTCTCGCTGGGCCACAAGCTATACGATCAACCCAAGGAAAACTAGCGGACTGAGTGGATAACAAAAATGCAGTCTGAACTGAATAGATTCCCTGTGAAGAGTAAGTTGCAGACTTGTGACCAAGTGGGCAGGTGCGGCCGGAGTGGCATAACTTTTCTCATCGGGCCACAAGTCTTTGCACACTTAACGGAACGGTCCCCTTCCCCCTTGCCTGGAGTACAATCTAAGTTGATCTTTTTGGCAGTTGCGGCCTGTGCGGCATTACCTTCCTCCAAGATCAACCATGATGTGGGTCTCCTGCAGGCACTGTTTGAGAGTACAACAGAGGGTTCGAGAGTTACAAACTAAGATGACCCATGGGCAGGTGCAGCCAGAGCAGCATAACTTTTCACACGCGATCATCGAAGTTGTAACGATATCCCTAAAGTGGCATGGTAGAGCTTAACTCCCACCCTGTCCCTCCATAATGCAGTGGCAAGGTCAGGTACTAGCCGGTATCCAAAGTTCAGTATCCTACCGCACTAGAGCCTGCAAGCTTCCACTACACGGTGCGAAATCTCCTCGCAACACGTGGTCTTTGTGGTGTTACGCTAATGACAACGACTCTCAGGGAGGTTTGCTGAACTCGTCGATGTCTCCTGGTATCAGGCAACCGTTATTGATGTTCGGGAGAGAAAGAGAAAACATTAGAAAAAGTGTTACTATGAATTCTTTTATTAATGAGAGGCTTTTACAAAGTTAGCAAAAGATAGAAAAGAGAGTTCAAAGATAGAACCGTTTTGGAATCTTCCTTGCTCAGCGTGCTAACTGTTATGTTTGAATAGATGAAACACTTGAAGAAATGTTAGTAAGCAGCTTTTACTCATAATGATTCTTGAAGAGACTAGATAGAATGGAAATGAAAAGAGAAGGTTCATGTTAAGTCCGGAATCCGCGACCTGTTCGCGTAGCTTTCCAGACCGGGAGGCCTGATCTTTCTAGCCGCCACGTCTCCCAATTCGGCCGGTCACCAGGGGGCGGTCTGGACGGCTAGCCGCATCTCAGATCAACTTGTCTGGTCATCACCGAAGCCGGGCGGTCTCCCTGTCAGACCGTCGCCAGCGCCGGCCCCGCTCAGCGATAAGGCTCAGGATCCAGACAGTCAGCTCGCCAGGAGGAATCCGCCAGGCCGCACAGCTTCCTTCCTTTCTCGTGTTCTTTCTTTTTGCTTCCCCTCACCTCTACCCGGCTCTCCTGTATCCCGGGAAGCCGGTAATTTTAGCCCTGCCCGCTTGGGCAGGCCCCCGAGCCTATAAGTAGCGGGAGGGTGCACTCACCAAGACACGCTGACTTGTATCCAGGAGCTCGCCTTTTAAGAGCTGCGGTCTCAAGTCTAGTGTTTTGTGGCTTGCAGTCCGGCCGGCTTCTTCTTTTTCTCCTTCTTGTAACTGTTTCTCACCTTAAATAAAGGAAAGCCCGTCGCAGGAGTGGCATTTAAGCCGTGGCGGGCGAACTCTGCTGTTGTCGCTGCTAGCGGCCTCTTTTTCTGTTCTTTAGCTACGACCGCAAGTAACCGACTACTCGACAGACTCCTCTTTTCCCTTCTTCCCCCCAGTGCTCGAACCGTTAGTTGGTGGTGCCCGACTCCCTGTCCATTTTCGTGCATCAATAGTTAACACGCGACCTTCAGATCTCGATTAGTCGATGAAATCAGTGGTCTAGTTAGTCAGACCGCTCTAGTTTCTAGAGCTCGGCGGCCTGTCGAGCAAGCCGCAGCTTCGCCGGCTAAGGCTTTCAGCCCGCCTCCAGCACTGTAGAACCTGTCGTTCTACCCGCTCGCTTTTCCGCCGGTCTTCTTGTCAGCTTGTTGTGTCATCTAGTCGCCAGTTCAAGTCGCGACTAGTCGGCGGTCTTTGAGAAAATAATGGTTATCTTCTTCTTTTCAAGATGGATCCTGCAAAGGGACAAATTGAATCTAGTTTCATGGAAACTGCTACAGATTTCTCAGAAGTGCAGGATTGTTCATATTTTAATAATGAGTTCCATGGCCATGATAATAAATTTTCTGTGAATTGTGTTGAGCATGCACCAAAGTTCGTTTCAAATGAACCTTCTTATAAGGAAGAAGAAGAGGCCCCTTCTCCATTCATTGATCGTATTCGGTGGGATACTGTTTCCGATGATTTCAGAGTGTCGCGTCTCCCAGAGTATTCTGGATGTGAGGATCCGTTTTCTCATTTGCAAGCCTTTGAATCAGCCACTTCACTAAGAAACGTGTCAATTGGAGTAAAATGCAAACTCTTTGTTATATCTTTTGGCGATATTGCAAGAGAATGGTTTTATAGTCTTCCACCTCGATCGGTAACCAGTTTTAAAGATCTTCGAAGTCAGTTCATTTCAAGATTCACTATTTACAGGAAGCGGAGAAGAGACTTTGGAGCTCTCTTCCGAATCAAGCAAGGAGTTGATGAGTCGAATCCGGATTTCGTTGACCGGTTCCAAAAGGAAGTTTTGGATGTCTGTAACGTCCATCAAGATTATTACTTGCATGCCTTCATAAATGCACTTCGAGAAGGCCCTTTGATGTTTAATCTCACCACAAAGTACCCCAAGACTTATGGAAATCTTATTGATACGGTTAATAAGTTCATGATAGGGGAAGAAGCGAATAAAGGTTATATCTTGTTTCTGAATCAAATGGCTAAACAATCTCAAGGGACTTCTGGTGATCAGCAGCTCATTTCTTCTCAAAATGTTTTGCAAGTTATATATTGCAAGTCTCCTCCTCTTCCTTAGGATAGAACTCTAAAGCGTAAAAAAGTTTCAGATAAGTATGTTAAATTCAAAATTCCTATGGAAGATCTTCTGATAATCATTCAAGGAATGCCTGTGTTCAAAAAGCCTCGACGTTTGAAATCGAAAATCAAATATCGACACGAGGAGCTTTTTTGCAACTATCATAAAGATATTGGTCATTTAGCAGAAGGTTGCATAGCTCTCCGGGAGTTAGCTAATCAACTTGCAAGTGCTGGAAAGTTGCAAGATTATGTCATTCAGTAATTTTCTAAGACATTCTTCCATGGATTACCCAGTAGTTCAAGAAGGGATTTCTTTTTCTCTATATGATAAAAGTTCTTATGATCAGAATAATATATAAAGTCCCCTTATCAGTTGGTATTAATGGGGCATAGATAAGCTTCGAACATATATCCTTTTGCCACATCCTTAACGTCAAACAAGGATTACCTTTCATTTAAAGCTAATTACTTAGCTTTAATTATAATGCTAACATGCATACATGTAGGGTCGTAAGGCCCCCTTGGAATTCTTAAGCCCTCCACATCCCGCTTGACATCAGTCGCAGATGTGTAGTGGAAATTCCGCTTGACCTTCGTCGCAGACATTACGTACTTGTCCCGCTTGACCTTCGTCACAGACATTGCGTACTTGTCCCGCTTGACATCGATCGCGGATATTAAGAATTTCAATCCCGCAAGTGTTCCTTGTGAGGAAAGTACTGCCGCACGCACCTGCCCACATCGTCACATAAGCGGCTAGCTCCATCTATTCTTGCAGGACAACACGAGCTTATCAGCTATCTCGCGGCTTTATTAAGTGGCATGTGCCAATTTTTATAATTCAATATACAGGCCGCGCGGTTACGTTTTCCGGCTTAAGTTATTTGGCTTCCATGTGCCTACCTGCCGGATTATTATTCATATATTTGAGAACTTGGCCGACTTACGTCTGCCAGTCAAGTCTGGGCCTGGTTTATCTTATTTGGCTTCCAGGTGCCAATTGCCGGTTTATTCTTTATATGGACAGGAAGTCGGGCGACCTGTTTCTGGCAGTTAATTCCTGACCTTGATCCGCCGACTTCTATGTTATCAGTTATACTAGTCGATCAGCGACCTGTCATAACAAAATTATTCGGCTTCCATGTGTCTATTGTCGGCCTGTATTATCAGAAGCCGCAAAATATTTCTTTATCCTTGTTTCTTTTATTAAAAGGGCAATTCGTATCAGAGTTCGCTCTGGCCGCAATCTTACACTTCAAAGTCATTGTTTTTTGGAGACTAAACAGTGGCTGCACGGCTTATTGGTCGTAATTTATGTGCAAGTAAGCCGCTATCATTTCTCTCTTCCCAGCGGGCAACATAATTACTTCATCAAGGCAAATGGCACTGTAAACTGTTAGTCGCGTGGCTTATAGTCGATGTTTATTCTGAAATAAACCACAAGGATATCTATCTCTCTTGCGGGTAACTTCATTGAAGTCTCAATATGGCGTCAGACCGGTTTTTATGTTAACCGTGTATTAAACCGGAAGTTATACTGAGACCGCGCAGGCTTGAATAAGTAAGAAAAATGAGATGTAAAGTAAGAAACACGTCAAAGGTGAACTTGTCCTTCATTTCTATTTCATTAAATGATACAAAATGTTAATCGCGCGGTTTACAAAAAATAATACCGCCGATTTTCCAAAAAGATCAAAATACAAGTTGCAAATTACAAACTTTCTAATCGGCCGGCTTGAGCTTTTTAGCCGCAGGAGAACGTGAATCACCGTCATCATCGATGTCAATGGAGGATTCAGTGTACCCGCTGCTGCTAGTCGCCGAGCCGCCTGAATCGCTGGAACTCGCCGACTCTGTCCGCGCGGTCTCGGATGCTTGACCGCCGGACTCTGACGATTCGCCTCCACTCCGGCTTTACTGGCCGCCCTCTTCCTCTCCGTCTTATTCCTCTCCGCCGACTTCCTCGCCGATCTTACCTTTGCCCTTGATCGCCCTGTAGTCGGCGTCCACCTCCTCTTTCAGGCTGGGGTAGATGTCGGCACACGTGAAGTCGGTGAAGCCGGTCGCTAAGCCGCCAAGGTCTCGTAGGCTGTTAAGCGCCATGTCGATCCCTTGGACGACCTGCGGGAAGACGTTGTCTTGGAAGGTGGGGTTGGTCGGGTCATACATTGCCTGCAAAAGAAGTAAAGGTAATGCCGCGCGGTTTCATAATGCTAACCGCACGAGTATCGGTAATGACTTACCACCTCCTTTTCTTTTAGTCGCTTGTTTTCTTCCACTTGTTCCTCTAACTGCCTCTCCAGGCTGCTCTTCTCTTTCATTAGTTGCTTGTAGGCAAGGCCCATGAAGTGGCTTGCCACAAAGCTCCTTGCCCCGACTTGCGCTGCTAGCCGAGACAGGTCGTCTGGTGGAACTCAGCGCATCGCCTTCAGGTTGCGCTTGCCATACAGCGCGGCGCCAACCACGCTCGCATGGCGGGTTACTTCTTCTCTCCCATAGTAAGGGAGGGCGGTGGAGATCGTCACTGACTTGCCGTCCGAACTCCACCGCAAAGCCGGGTAGACATGGACGTCCTTCAGGCTGCTGCCCGTTCCTTGCAGCATAAACTCGCCAGAGGAGGCCGACTCCTCCTCCTCCACAGCCCGCGTCGGCTTGGCCCGCCTGGCTCGCTTCTCTCGTTGGGTGAGAGTCAGGCCGCCAGGCATCAGCGGCTTGTTCTGCGGGACCACCACAGCAGCTGCAAAGACAAAGACAAAGTTAGTTCACAAGCCGCACGGCTAAGAGTTCAGTTCGACCTGTTTAGAGCTTACTATCTTCTTCTTCGATCCCTTGTAAGGAGTGCAGCAGCGGGATGTAATGGTTTACATCAAGCCGCTCCCCCTTGAACAAGGTGTAGATGTCCTTCTCGACGCCGTCCAAGCCGCCGCTGCCGAAGGCGGCCTCTTCGCGGATTTGCGGGTTGACTGGCAGCAACCCCAGGTTTTCCTCGAAGATGAGAAACCGTTCTGACCAGTTGGTGATCGTATTCGCCAGGTTGACGATCTTCAGCCCCCTGCAGCCGAAGTACAGATGCCCCCGGAATATCTTTGTCCCGGAGTCCGGGATAGACCGCACCGAGAAGCATTCTCGGAACAGCCTCATGGAAAATCGGACTCTCTCCGATCTCAAGTAGAAGATGAAGCTATATATGGCGGCTATCGAGTTCGGTGGCAGTTGTCCTGGCACAACTCCATAATGGTCGAAGACCGCCACGGCCTCCATCAAGATCGGAAAGCGGAATCTGCAGTCAAAGTGATCGATTGGGATGACGATCTGAGTGGAGTTTGATGTGTTAATCCGCTCGTCCTACAGCGGAAGCCGCGCGACCAGCGGGCTTCTCTGCATGTGTTTCTCTACGAAATAGTCCAGCTCGGCTTTTGTAAGCTGGCATTTTTTATGGTCAGCAGAGTGGAATGCGGAGGTTGCGTCAGTCCTAACTGCAGTGGCCTTATCAGACCGCAATGACTTGGACTTAGCCCGCATCTTTTCTATCTTGTGATGAAATCTCCGAGGCCAACTCTATTAATAGAAAATCAATGGAGGTATAGTACTCAACGTCAAATCGCAGCTAGGCGTCACGCTGCGCGACCTAAACCTGCAGGAAATACAGTTCAGTGCAGCGACTAAGCCGCAGTTTAGTTCGTCAGTCCGCACGGCTATATCCCTGCACTTAGAACAATTTCATGGAAAATCATGTGGATATCAATCTGTTATACCAGAGATCTGTTCGCCAGACCGCGCGGTTACTTTCCTATACTTAGATTTTTCAGAACAAAGCACAGGCATGGTGATCATAAATACAAACCGCTTAAGCCGCAAACAGTTCGCAGCATAATTAAAAATACAACAGTTTACAAGAACCAAATTGTCCAACATCCAGCAGAAAAATATATATTACAACATAATATTCAATTGTTCGCGCGGCATAAATCGCTCAAGTCGCTCATCCTTGCTTGTCGCCATTCTGTCTGTCCCGTCCTATTCGCGCGACTTGTTCACCGGTTTGCACAATCACGACGTACACCTGGCTAACCAGATTATGAAGCGAGTGCAGAGACCGATGAACCAACACAGTGTCGCATTCTACTCTCGCAAATGGGATCATTGGGATCCCCTGAACTCCCAGCCCGCTTGAAGCTGCGGCCTGTCTGGGCGCAGCGACCTCCAATGGATTTGAAGTCTCACCGGAGGCCGGGCGGTCAGTAACCGGCAGATTTTCAGAGGTCGACAGTGCAGTCCGCTGTTCTCCGCCGGTCTCCACTGGAAGATCTTGGTTTTCGCCGTCCTCAACACGTGGAATCTCTTCTCTATTTCCTTCTAGCCGACTGGCCATCAGCAAATACTTCTCTGCCCTCTCCTGCTCCGAGGCGGCCTGCATCTCTGCAATCTTCGTCTCAGCAGCCTCCATCGCGGTTTGCAGCTCAGACTTCAACTTTCTGTTCTCCTGCTCAAGCGCGATTTGCAGCCTTGTGGTCTCTTGCTCCAGGATGGTTTGCAACTCTTGGATCCTTTTCTCGATGGCCTCCTGGGCAACCCGCTTTTCTTCGTCCCTAATCCGTATGGTTTCGCTGAGAGCGTCCAAAGCTGCCTGCATTGTGCCGACCTCCTTCTGGAAGTCATCCATCTCTTTCTCGCAAACACTTGGCGGGTGCGGAGGCGGCGGCAGCATAGAAATAAATGATGTCAAGTCGCCCGGTTTCATCGCGGTCTCCGGTTCACCTGCAGAAGATAAACTGCAGTCAGGTTCAGCTGGATAATTGCGACCTTCTAGGAAGGGAATCAGTAGGATAAGACCGCCAGTTTTATTTTTATCTCCTCTAGAGTCCGCGGTATGGTTTTTAAACACTGGCCGCCTAAATCGTTCAGGATCTATCCTCTTTAGCTTTTCTTTCCATAGCCGCTCGGTTTCTTAAGATCGGCTTTTCAGTTGGGCCGTGGTCAGGAAAAAGGAGGCCGGCGGATTTAATATTATGTTCGCCCCCTTCTTCCTTGACCGCGGCTTGTAGAAGTTAACAATTCTCTTAGCTTCCCTGTGTTTACCTTGCAACAATGGAAGTGAGGTCGCCACCGGCTTCTCGGCGACCAGCTTCCTCATCTCCTCCATTTTCTCTCGAAGCTTCAGTTTCTCAGCTCCTTCAGAAGCCGTGGAAGCCGGATCGCCAGGATTCTCCCCAATGACCTAGACCTCGGGGAGGTCAACCTCCTCAGAGGCCCTCGGAGTCGCCAATAGCGCATCCTGCTGCTGGAGGGTCTCCATGCCCTTGAAGAGGATGCTGAGCGTCTCGCTAGCCGCGGATACATCCTCTGGCTCGTTCGGCTTGAATGCCGGTGTAGACGGACTCTCGGGTACCTCTTTATCGTGCGGCCTATGTTGAAGACTGTCCGCGCCGGTCTTTACGGAAATATTCCGATTTCCGGCCTACATCTTCCTCAACTTCCTCTTCATCCTTTCCTCAAGGGTCTCGCTCCTTTTCTTCTGTCGTTTCAAGGAGCCGAACACCATTTCAGTCTGTTTGCTTTGTTCAGCCAAAGTTCGTCCGGTCTCCAGCGCCTTCTCCGGCTCGTTGTCGTCCACAACGATTAGGTCGACCCTAGCCGGCAATTCGCACGGTTTGCCGGATTCAACACTTTTCTCCAACGTCTCACCTATTTTTAAGTGTGGTTCGCCTGATGGAGAGAAAGTCATATCGAAGGATTTGGCAGTTCCGGTTTGTGGTGGATCAATCTTCGAAACCGTTTTTTGATCTGTTGTGGCCTGCGATGATTCGCCGACGGTCTATGTCGGCCTCTTTTCGGATCCAGAAGCCACTAGAGCCACCGGCTTCCCAATCTTCTTCGCAGGCTGTCGGTCAGAGTCATCCGGTTTCTCGCTCCGGCTTTTCTTCTTTTCAGTCGGCTTCTTGTCGCGGGCTAGCATAGACGACATGACATCCATCTTGTAAAAGATCGTGTCGGCTTGCAAAATTCTGACCGCAAGTGGCGAGTAGCGACCCGTAGCTTGGCTGAAATCTTGAAGAATGTCAAGGGCCAGGGGATTTTTTTAGAATTCGATAAGGCAGTCGCGGTCTCCGGCTTTGTTCTACATTTTCGAAGTTTTTTGGAAACTTAAAAATGTGCGGGGATTATGTTAAGCCTGGAATTCGCGACCTGTTCGCGTAGCTTTCCAGACCGGCAACCTAATCTTTCTAGCCGCCACGTCTCCCAATTCGGCCGGTCACCAGGGGGCGGTTTGGATGGCTAGCCGCATCTCAGATCAACTCATTTGGTCATCACCGAAGCCGGGCGGTCTCCCTATCAGACCGTCGCCAGCGCCCGCCCCGCTCAGCGACAAGTCTCATGATCCAGACAGTCAGCTCACCAGGAGGAATCCGCCAGGCCGCGGGGCTTCCTTCCTTTCTCGTGTTCTTTCTTTTTGCTTCCCCTCACCTCTGCCCGGCTCTCCTGTACCCCGGGCAGCCAGTAATTTTAGCCCTGCCCGCTTGGGCAGGCCCCCGAGCCTATAAATAGGGGGAGGGTGCACTCCCCGAGACACGCTGACTTGTATCCAGAAGCTTGCTTGTTAAGAGCTGCGGTCTCAAGTCTAGTGTTTTGCGGCTTACAGTCCGGCCGGCTTCTTCTTTTTCTCCTTCTTGTAACTATTTCTCACTTTAAATAAAGGAAAGCAAGTCGCAGGAGTGGCATTTAAGCCGCGGCGGGCGAACTCTGCTGTTGCCGCTGCCAGCGGCCTCTTTTTCTGTTCTTTAGCTACGACCGCTAGTAACCGACTACTCGACAGTCTGCTCTTTTCCCTTCTTCCCCCCGGTGCTCGAACTGTTAGCTGGTGGTGCCCGACTCCCTATCCGTTTTCGTGCATCAACAGTTCAAGAATAGAACCATTTGAGATCATCTATGTTCCATGTATGTGGCATATCCTCTCCCTCGTATGTTTGCAAGCGGTAAGCGCCGCTCTTTAACACTTCTTTGACAATGAAGGGGCCGGCCCAATTCGGATTAAGTTTTCCAACTGAGATGGGTCTTGCAGCAGCGTCAACTTTTTTAAGAACCAGATCACCCACTTGAAAGTGTTTGATCCTTACGTTCTTATCAAAGTATCGGGCTATCCTTCTCTTGACTTCTTCCTTCCTTATTACTTCTTTGTCTCTTATTTCCTCAATAAGTTCCAGGCTGAATTTCATCTCTTCATTGTTCAGCTCAAGCTAGTCCTCAAAACCTTGCGGACTGAGGGATTCTGAGCCATGAAGAACTCTAGGTGATGGAACTTCAAACTCAACTGGATTGAGGGATTCTGAGCCATGAGGAAGTTTGAACGGAGTTTCACCAGTTGCGGATGAAGGTGTTGTTCTTAAGGACCAGAGGACCGATGGAAGTTGATCAGCCTAGCTGTCATTGAGAATCTGCACTTTCTTCTTAAGTAAATTGAGGACCTGCTTGTTGGCTGCTTCAACTTGGCCATTGCTTCTGGGAAGATGGACTGATGCTAACCGTAGTTCTGTTCCGATCTGCTTGAAAAAATCAATCATCTCTCCGTTGTTGAACTGTGGCCCATTGTCGGTGATTATAGCCATTAGTATTCCATGCCGGCAGACAATCTCTCCCCAAATGAAATTCTTGATGACCTGAGTTGTTGTCTTTGTCAATGCCTTTACTTCAATCCACTTGCTGAAGTAGTCGATCATCACTATGATAAAACGTCGTTGACCGCTTTTCATGGGAAAATGACCAATGAGATCCATCCCCAAACTGGAAAGGGCAAGGAGTTGCAATTGATCTGAGTGACTGAGTAGCTTAGTGTTGAAGTGGAGCAAACTTCTGACACAGAACACACTTCCTAGCATAAGCCTCTGAGTCCGTCTTCATGGTGGGCCAGAAATATCCCTGCCATAGTATCCGTCTTTCTAAAGTTCTTACTCTTGAGTGACTTCCACACTCACCTGGATGAACTTCCTACAAAATAGCTGGAGCTTCTTCTTCTGAAACACACCTTGCCATGGCGGAGAGGAATGTTTTTCTGTAGAGGATTCCTGCTACTAAGGGTCTGTTTGGGACAGCTCTGGCGGATTGAAAAGCTGCTGTCCTGATAGAGCTATTTTAAAATAGATCTCTGGAGAGAAGTTTTGAAAAGCTGCAGTGTGTTTGGGTGTTCTGTGCAGAAGTGCGCTTTGAAAAGCGATTTTTTATTTTTAGTTGTTTGGAAAAACAACTTTTGGAAGCTGTTTTCTTAAAACTAAAATATATAAATATATATGAATCAAACTTTTGATAATTTAAAATCCTTTATATTTTTAGCAAAAGATGGATTGAATTTACATTTTTCTTCGGCAATGTTATCTCGTACTGTAGACATATGTTCTACTCCAGCATAATCACTTTCTATGACCACAACCTCTCTGGAAATAGAAATAACATTCTAAAAATATTGATAAAGGCGCTATTTTAATTGTCAAAAGAGAATCACTATGAATTACAAATTCATTTGACTTCTTCCATTGGAATGTACTTCCCATACTTAATAGTTTCATACAAAATTTGAATCAAATAAACAAGCAATATTGTTAGGGTCAAGACATGATACAAATTGCATCATTAATTTAAGTAACTAAAGCACTGTGATAACTGCACATATATAGTATAGAGCGTAGATGAATGTCATATTATTCAATTACTCATATTTAAGATAAAGAACTAAAACCATTAAAATAAAAGGTAACCCAAAGAAGGTAGTCCATTATGAACAACTTGCCTCTCTCAACAAGACGAACTTAATAGAAGTACCAAAGAACATTTTCGCCATCTGAAGGGCTCCTTATACGAGCAAGATACTTCTGGCAACTCTTGCATTGTTCAATTAAATCCTCCAATTTGGCAATGTTCGATGGTGTGTTTCTTACTGGTAGTAAAACATGAGGAACCGTCTCGTGTACGAGCAAGATACTTCTCGCGGCTTGATGTCAAGGGAGGAAGAAAGCTCAGGGCTTGATACCCTAGAAACTTCAACCCCGGCAGTAGGAGAAAGACCCGAGCCTTGATAGTCAAAGGCGCTGGCGATGGAGTGGAGGAAGCCTATCGGAGGCAACCGGTCGGGGGTGTTGATGCCGAGAATAGGGGAAAGCCCGAACCTTGTTGATGCCCTAGAAGCTTCAACCCCGGCAGAAAGAAGCCGCCGCGGAGCAAGCCCCGAGCCTTATATCACGATGTAAAACCGCAATTTTGCGCAGACGGGCCGGGGCCTTCGGGAAGCTGGAACGGGAGGAAGAAACTGGAGATGCGGAGGAGGTGCCGTCGATCTGGACCATGGCCGTTGGGAAGTACGATCGGGACGAAAAACTGGAGGAGATGCGGAGGAGGGGCCATCGATCTGCACCAGGGCCATCGGGAAGCATGATTGGGAAGAAAAATTGAACGGAAGGAGGTGGGTGAGCGCGATCGGGAAGAAAAAATAGTGTAGGAGCGCTTCTCAGGGAGCCAGACGCGAGAGGTGTGAAGCGCTCAAAAAAGCTGCGGATCCGAAATTTTTTCACTAGAGATTTTTCATCCGAACGTAAAACAAACAACAAAAAGTAGCGGCTACGAATCAAAGAGCGGCTTTCTGATCCACTGCCGCTGTCCCAAACAGAGCCTAAGTAATAGTGAGCTGCTTTTATTCTGAACTTTTTCTGATCTCTGATTGAATGATGAAAGTTCCCTGTTGACAGATAAAGAATGAATGGGTCCATCCAGGAGGGACGCTGATCAACCTGCATCAACTCTCCTTCCTCCATTGCCGGGCGGAAGAGTTCTGAAGTTGTTCCTCTTTATGGCAGTCCATACTTGGCAAGAACATCTGCCTCCTCATTTTCTGTTCTAGTGATGTGCTCAATGGTAAAGCTTTTGAATTTGCCGACTTCTATTTTCACAAGAGCAAGATATTTCTTCAAGATCGGCTCTCTTGTCTCAAAGTTACCAAGGACTTGTGACGCCATCACCAGAGAATCATTCTTGATATGAACATGATCAATTCCGAGTTCTCTTGCAAGTTTCAAGCTTGCTAGCAAAGCTTCATACTCGGCCTGGTTATTGGTCACTGGAAAATAGAACTTGATGGCCTGCTCCAGTTTGATGCCATTTGGGTTGATCAGAACCACTCCTGCTCTAGAAGAATTTCTGTCTGAGACACCATCAACATAGATGGTCCAAGCCAAAGGAGACCTTTCTGCTTGATCAGAACTGGACTCTGCTGTGTCAATCAGGAAATCTACTAGAACTTGATCTTTGATGGCTGTCTTGGGCACATAAGAAATTTCAAATTCACTCAATTCTATTGCCCATTTGGATAATCTGCCAGAATGCTCCGGTTTCTCCAACACACTTTTTAAAGGTTGATCAGTAACAACTCAAATTGAGTATGCCTAGAAGTACGGACGGAGTCTGCGAGCAGAAATTACTAGTGCCAAGGTTAACTTTTCCAGAATTGGATATCGTGTCTCTGCACTTTTCAGAATATGGCTAACATAATAAACCAGGAACTATTTCCTGCTCTCTTATCGAAGAAGAACAGAGCTGACCACCTCAGGGCCAACTCCGAAGTACAAGAAAAGCATCTCCCCTGACCGGGGACTCTGGAGCAGAGGTGTTGAATTCAGCTGCTTCTTCAACTGCTCAAAGGCCTGAGAACACTCTTCTGTCCATTCAAACTTGGACGCTCCTCGAAGACTTTTAAAGAAAGAAACACTCTTGTCTCCAACCCAAGAGAGGAACCTCGCAAGACCTCCTAACCTCCTCCCTAACTGTTGAACTTCCTCAGGTGAACGGGGGGGGGGGGGGGGGGGTGGCATATCTAGAATAGCTTTTACTTTGTCTCGATTGGGGGCAAGTCCCTCTGGACTTAGGAGATGACCAAGGAACTTCCCCTTACTCGCCCCAAAGGTGCACTTCAACGGGTTAAGCTTCATCTTATATCTACACTGCAAACTTCTCACCTAGATCTTGTAAGTGCAGCGAAAAAGACTTGCTCTTGATCAAGAGATTGTCTACATATACTTCTAGGTTCCTTCCTTTCTGTTGCTTAAATACACGGTCCATCATGTGTTGGTAGGTTGCACCAGCATTTTTAAGCCCAAAGGGCTTCACAAGGTAACAGTATCAACCATCATTGTTAATGAATGACGTATGAGGAACGTCAGGTTTATGCATTCTTATTTGGTGATAACCAGAAAATGCATCTAAAAAAACTCATAAATGAGTACCCTACCGCAGAATCAACTAAAGAATCTATCTAAGGCAAGGGGGTAATAATCTTTGGGGCACGCTTTATTATGTTTTGTAAAGTCTACACATATGCGCAACTTCCCTCCAGGTTTTTTAACCATTAAAACATTGGATATCCAGGTAGGATATTGAATTTCACTAATGAAATTTGCCTTGAGAGCTTCGCGACCTCCTCTCTTATTGGTTCAGCAAGCTTCGTTGCTATATCTCTTTTCTTCTGCTGCAACAGGCTTGAGGTTGGGATCAACATTAAGGTGGTGGTAAGCAACATCCGGATCCACGCCCGTCATTTCCTCCGCTGACCAGGAGAGGACATCCAGGTTCTTCAGCAAGCAGGAGATCATCTTGTTAAGCCCGAAATCCGCGACCTGTTCGCGCAGCTTTCCAAACCGGGAGGCCTGGTTGTTCTAGCCAAGTATCTCAATTCAGACGGTCACCAGAGGTTGGGCGGCCTGTACGGCTAGCCGCATCTCGGATCAACTCGTCTGGTCATCACCGAATCCGGGCGGTCTCCATGTCAGGCCGCCGCCAGCGCCGACCCTGCTCAGCGACAAGGCCCAGGACCCAGACCATCAGCTCGCCAGGAGGAATCTGCCAGGCCGCGTGGCTTCCCTCCTTTCTCGTTTTCTGCTCATTTGCTTCCCCTCACCTCTGCCTGGTTCTCCTGTACCCGGGGCAGCCGGTAACTTTAGCCTTGCCCGCTTGGGTAGGCCCTCGAGCCTATAAATAGGGGGAGGGTGCACTCCCCAAGGCATGCTGATTTGTCTCCTGGAGCTCGCATGTTAAGAGCTGCGGTCTCAAGTCTTGTGCCTTGCGGCTTGCAGTCTGGAGGCCTGTTCGGTTTCCTTTTTCTATTCTTATAACTGCTTCACTTTTAATAAAAGGAAACCCCGTCGCAAGAGAGGCATTCAGGCCGTGACGGGAGAATTTGGGTGTTGTCGTTGTTCATGGCTCGACTGTTCTTTTTTCTCTCGTCCTCTTAGTAGATAACTGCTTGTAGTCTGCCTCTTTCCCCTTCCTTCATTCCCCCGTGCTTGAACTGTTAACTGGTGGTTTCGGCCCCCTATCCGTTTTCGTGCATCGACAGTGAGGGTACATTTTTTGAATCAACAATTAAAACGCGACCTTCAGATCAAGCCATTTTTTGAAGTCTATAGACAGAATGTCAGATCGCCAGACCGCTCAACCTGATCTTCAAACCGGCAAGGATCCCCTTTGGGAAGCAGTCATGCGGTTTGCACAAGAAACTGACAAAATTTCTCATGTCGTCGGTTTGCAGTTCGACACGGTGTACGACGTCTTGGGAGCTATTATCAAGCGGCTAGACTCGCAGTCCGCACCAACACCGGTCTCGTCCGTCAACTCGGCGCCCGCAGTGGACAGTCCGCCTGTTAATCCACTTGCTTGTCCGCAAGGAGTATAAGCCTACCTGCGGCCCTATCCGCGCGCCTACGCGCAAAACTGCCCGGCATCCTACTCGCTTGTGCAGTCGGCAGCCCCTCTGCGGGCTGAAAAACCAAGTCCTCAGTTCGTCTCTTATCCTGCTAATAACTTGAGGACAATGCAAGACACTTCTGCTTCTACTTCTGCGAAAAGGAAAAAGCACGTGTCAATTTTATTCAAGGCAAAACACCGTGAAAAGGAGACTCTCTCTCATTTAATCAGACGATTTCAGAAGGATGTTCTTGAAGTTGGGGAAGCCAATCCAGAAGTGTAGAAAATTGCTCTAATTGAGGGATTAAAGGAAGGACCGTTCAAGTTCGAAGCCACCCTCAGAAAAGGAAAGACATATCAGGAGCTAATCAGCCTCATTGACCAGTACTCTCGTGCTGGGAGAGGCACTTTTGACCGTGTCATGAAAAGCAAAGCAGGTTCCAAGGAATCATTCCAGACTCTATGCCAAAAATCCAGGGACTCTAATCAATATTGTGAATATCACAAAGGAAAGGTCATTTGACGGAAGATTGTAAAGCTCTTAACCAACTAGTGGAGAGGATGATGAAGCAGGGAAAGTTTGGTGATGCCGTCCAAAGAATCTTTACATCCCCCTCTGAAGCCTGAAAAGACAAAGGCATGCTGGACACCCTCTCCGGCTTAGCATAAATAGGCCCAAAAGGCCTCATCTTCAATCATGGAAGTAAACACAAACGCATTATTTTGTTTTTATTACCAATTCATTTCTTGAAGTTTTTATATCGAATATGTTTTTATTACATATCTCAAAACCTCATACTAACACCTTTTCAAGCGTTTCTCTTTTCTTTACAGCTTGAGAAATAGGGATAACTGAATCCAAGAGACATCGCCGAGTTCAGTGTAAACCTCCCTTAGAACCGTTGTCATTAGTGTAGCACCACGAAGATCACGTGTCGCGGGGAGATTTTGCACCGTGTAGTGGGTGATTGTAGGTTCTAGTGCGGTTGGAAACTGAATTTCGGATCTCGACTTGTACCTGACACCACCTCTGCATTATGGAGGGACAGGGTGGGAGTTAAGCTCTACTATGCCACTTTAAGGGATATCGTTACAACTTTGATGATCGCGTGTGGAAAGCAATGCTATACGCAGCTGCCCACCGATCATCTTAGTTCGTGACCCTCGAACACTCTTTGGAACCCTCAAGTAGTGCCTGCAGGAGACCCACAGCTGGGTTGATCTTATAGGAAAGCAATGCTATACGCACCTGCTAGAAAGATCAACTTGGGTTGTACTCCAGGCAAGAGGGCAGTGAATCCCTCCCCTCTTTTTGAGTGGCAGCTTTTGTGACCTTGCGTGGAAAGCACTGCCACGCGCACCTGCCCGCTTGGTCACCTAAGTCTGGAGTGGGTTGATTGCATAACTCCTGTGACCATGTGAGGAAAGCAATGCTACATGCACCTGCCCACTTGGTCACATTGGTTATGAATCATTTCTTTTAGCAGACAAAGTTGTGGACTTAAAACTGGTGTTCGCTAAGTCCGCAAGCCTTTGATTTTCAATTCAGCTGGACTTTGCTGTGGTCTTTAGCTAATCCGCAGAGCTTGGATTATTCAGTCTATCGAGCCTACTTGGGTGATGTGGGTTACAGTTTTCGCGACCCTGCGTGGAAAGCAATGGGCTTCGTGCGCACCAGCCCGCTTAGTCGCTTAAGTTTGTAACCCATCTGTCTCAGATCAAAAGAATGATTTTCAATTTAGTTACAGACCTCGCGGTTTTATATGTCGGTTTATATTGTCCGACTTCTATATACCTATATATCGGTTTGTTCTTTATATAATCGGGGAGTCGGCCGACTAATTTCTGGCTTAAATTATTTGACTTCTATGTACCTATCCGCTCTCATGCGGTTTTGTTCACTATTATTCGGGCGGCTTAGTTGCCGACTAAGTATGATTAAGTATTGTTAGTTGCCGGATTGTATTATCATATCAGAAGCCGCAGACCATTCCTCTATCATTGTATCTTTCATCATAAGCGCGATCTATATGAGAGTTCGCCCTGGCCGCAAACTTACACTTCATTGTTAAGGCTTTTCGGCGTCTAAGGTTCTTAGTCGTGTGGCTTACTGGTCATAGTTTATGTACAATTAAGCTGCGGGCATTTCTCTCTTCTCAGCATATAACTCAATTGCTTCATTAAGGCTAATGGCGTTTTAATCTGTTAGCCGCACGGCTTGTAGTCGATATGTATTCTAAAATAAGTCGCAGGAATATCTCTTTCTCTCTTGCGGATGTCTCCATGAAAGTCGCAGTATGGCTTCAGACCGGTTTATATGTTAATTATCGATTAAATCGGGAGTTACGCTAAGACCGCGCGGACTTATATAAGTAAGAAAAATGAGAAGTGAAATAAGAAACAAGTTAAAGGTGAAGTTTTCCTTCATTTCTATTCCTATTTCATTGAATTTTACAAAATGTTAGCCGCGCGGTTTACAAAAAAAAATATACCGCCGGTTTCCCAAAAAGATCAAAATACAAGTAAAAAAACTTAACAAGTTCCTAATCCGCCGGCTTGAGTTTTTTAGCCGCAGGAGAACCTGAATCATCGCCATCATCGATGTCGATGGAGGATTCAGAGTACCCGCTGCTGCTAGCCGCCGAGCCGCCCGAACCGCTAGAAGTCGCCGAATCTGTCCACGCGGTCTCGGATTCTTGACCGCCGGACTCAGACGATGCGCCTCCGCTCCGGCTTCCCTGGCCACCCTCTTCCTCGTCGTCTTCCTCCTCTTTGCCGTCTTCCTCTCCGACCTTGCCTTTGCCTTTGATAGCCCTGTAAACGGTAGCCACCTTCTTTTTCATGGTGGGGTAAATGTCGGCACAGGTGAAGTCGGTGAAGCTGGCCGCCAAGCCGCCAAGGTCTCAGAGGGGGTTAAGCGCTCCATCAATCCCCTGGACGACCTACGGGAAGACGTTGTCATGGAAGGTGTGGTTTGCCCGGTCATACATTGCCTGCAAAAGAAGTAAGGGTAAGACCGCGCAGTTTCATAATGCTAACCGCACGAGTATCAGGTGATGACTTACAGCCTCCCTTTATTTCAGTCGCTTGTTTTCTACTTCTTTTTCCTCTAACCGCCTCTCCAGGCTGCTCTTTTCTTTCACTAACTGCTTGTATACAAGGCCCATGAAGTGGCTTGTCACAAAGCTCCTTTCCCCGACTTGCGCGGCTAACCGCGGCAGGTCGTCTGCTAGAACTCGGCGCACCGCCTTCAGGTTGCGCTTGTCGTACAACGCGGCGCCAACCACGTTCATGTGGCGGGTTACTTCTTCCCTCCCCCAGTAAGGGAGGGCGGTGGAGACCTTCACGGACTCACCATCCGGACTCCACAGCACAGCCGGGTTGCTATGGACGTCCTTCAGGCCGCTGCCCATTCCCTGCATCATAAACTCGTCGGAGGAGGCCGACTCATCCTCCTCCACAGCCCGTTGCTGCTTGGCCCTCCTGGCGCGCTTTTCTCTTTGCGTAAGCATAAGGCCTCCAGGCGTTAGCGGCTTGTTCTGCGGGACCGCCACAGCAGCTGCAAAGATAAAGTCAAAGTCAGTTCATAGGTAGCGCGGATAAAAGTTCAGTTTGGCCGGTTTGGAGCTTACTGTCTTCCGCTTCAATTCATTCTAAGGACGGCAGCAGTGGGATGCAATGGTTTACATCAAGCCGCTCCCCCTTGAAGAAGGTGTATATTTCCTTCTCCACGCCGTCCAGTCCGCCGCTGCCGATGGCGGCCTCGTCGCGGATTTGCGGGTTGACTGACAGCAACCCCAAGTTTCCCTCGAAGATGAGAAACCTCTCCGACCAGTTAGTAATCTTGTTTGCCAGGTTGACGATCTTCAGCCCCCTGCAGCCAAAGTACAAGTGCCCCCGGAAGATCCTTGTCCTGGAGTCCGGGATAGACCGCACCGAGAAGCATTCCCGGAACAGCCTTATAGAAAATCAGACTCTTTCCGACCTTAAGTATGAAATGAAGCTGTAGATGGCGGCTATCGAGTTTGGTGGGAGTTGTCCGGGCACAACTCCATAATGGTCGAAGACCTCCACGGCCTCCATCATGACCGGAAAGAGGAAACCGCAGTCATAGTGGTCGATGGGGGATGGCGATCTGATTTGCGTTGGATGTATTAATCCGCTCGTCCTACAGCGGAAGCCGCGCGACTAGAGGGCTTCCCTGCATGTGTTCCTCTACAAAATCATCTAGCTCGGCTTTTGTAAGCCGGCATTCTTTGTGATCTGCGGAGTGGAATGCGGAGGTCGCATCAGTCCTGACCGTAGAGGCCTTGTCAGACCGCAACGACTAGGACTTAGCCCGCATCCTTTCTGTCTTGTGATGAAATCTCCGGAGACGGCTCTATTTATAGAAATCCAGTGGAGGCACAGTACTCAACGTCAAATCGCGGCTAGCTATCATGCCACGCGACCTCAATCTGCAGGAAATACAGATGAGTGCAACGACTAAGCCGTAGTTCAGTTCGTCAGTCCGCACGGTTACATCCCTCCACTTAGAATAATTTCATGGCAAATCATGTGGATATCAAAGATTCAAGCAGGCGATCTGCTCGCCAGACCGCACGGCTACATTCCTGTACTTGGATAATTCAGAACAAAACACATGTATGGTGATCATAAAATAAAAACCGTGAAAGTCGCAAGCAGTTCGCAGCTTAATAAGCATACAACGGTTTACAACAACCAAATTGTCCAACATCCAGCAGAGAAAATATATTACAACATAATGTTCAATTCGTTCGCGCGGCTTAGATCGCTCAAATCGCTCAGCCTTGCTTATTGCCGTCCAGTCCGTCTTATACTATTCGAGGGACCTACTCACCGGTTTGTACAATCGCAACGTACACCTGGCTAACCAGATTATGAAGTGTGTGCAGAGACCGATTTACCCGCACAGTGTCGCGTTCTACTCTCGCAAATGGGATCATTGGAGTCACCCGAACACCCATCCCGCTTGAAGCTGCGGCCTGCCCGGGAGCTGCGACCTCTGGTGGATTTGAAGTCTAACCAGAAGCCGGGCGGCCAGTAACCGACAACTTTCCAAAAGTCAGCAGTGCAGGCCGTTGTTCTCCGTCGGTCTCTGCTGGCAGACCTTGGTCTTTGTCGTCCTCAAGATGTGGAACCTCTTCTCTGTCTCCTTCTAGCCATCTTGCCATCAACAAATACTTCTCTGCCCTCTCCTGCTCCAAGGCGGCCTACATCTCTGCAATCTTCCTCTCAGCAGCCTCCAGCGCGGTCTGCAGCCTGGCAGTCTCTTGCTCCAGCGCGGACTTAACCTTTATGGTCTCCTACTCCAGCACGGACTGCAGCCTTGTGGTCTCTTGCTGCAGGATGGATTGGAACTCTTGGATCCTTTTCTCTGCGGCCTCCTGGAAAACCCGCTTTTCTTCGTCCTTAATCTGCAGCGCTTGGGCGTGCGCGCTCACAGCTGCCTCTAGCCATCTCTTTGTCACGAATACTGGGCGGAGGTGGCGGAAGCATAGACAAAAGTGATGTCAAGTCCCCCGGATTCATCGCGGTCTCCGGTTCACCTGCAAAAGATAAACCGCAGTCAGGTTCAGCCGGATAATTGCGACCTTCTTGCAAGGGAATCAGTAGGATAAGACCGCCAGTTTGATTTTTATCTCCTTCAGAGGTCGCGGTATGGTTTCTAAACACTGGCCGCCTGAATTGTTCGAGATCAATCCTCTTTAGCTTTTCTTTCCATAGCCGCTCGGCTTCTTTAGCTCGGCCTTTCAGTTGAGCCGTGGTCAGGAAAAAGCTGGCCGACGGATTTAATATTATGTTCGCCCCCTTCTTCCTTGACCGCGACTTGTAGAAGTTAACAATTCGCTTAACTTCCCTGTGTTTACCTTGCAGCAAAGGAAGTGTGGTCGCCACCGGCTTCCCGACGATCAGCTTCTTCATCTCCTCCATCTTCTCCCGAAGCTTCAGTTTCTCGACTCCTTCAGAAACCGTGGAAGCCGGATCGCCAAGCTTCTCCCCAATTACTTCGACTTTGGGGCGGTCAACCTCTTTAGAAGCCATTGGGGTCGATAGTAGCGCATCCTGCTATTGGATGGTCTCCATGCCCTTGAGAAGGTCGCTAATCATCTCGCTAGCCGCGGATACATCCTCCGGCTCGTTCGGCTTGAAATCCGGTGTGGACGGACTCTCGGGAACCTCTTTCTCGTGCGGCCTATGTTGAAGACTGTCCGCGCCGGTCTTTACGAAAATATTCTGGTTTCCGTCCTGCATCTTCCTCATCTTCCTCTTCATCCATTCCTCAAGGGTCTCGCTCCGTTTCTTCTGCCGTTTCAAGGAGCCGAACACCATTTCTGTCAGTTTGCTCTGTTCAGCCAAAATCCGTCCGGTTTCCAGTGCCTTCTCCGGCTCGTTGTCGTCCACAATGACTAGGTCGACCTTGTCCTGCAATTTGAGCGGCTTGCCAGATTCAACACTTTTCTCCTTCGTCTCACCTATTTTTAAGAGTGGTTCGCCCGATGGAGAGAAAGTCATATCAAAGGATTTGGCAGTTCCAGTTTGTGGTGGAGCAATCTTCGAAACTGCTTCGGGATCGGTTGCGGCCTGTGATGGTGCGCCGATGGTCTACATCGGCCTCTTTTCAGATCCAGAAGATGCTGGAGTAACCGGTTTCCCAATCTTCTTCGCAGGTTGTCGGTCAGAGTCATCCGGTTTCTGGCCCCAGTTTTTCTTCTTTTTAGTCGATTTCTTCTCGCGGGCAAACATCGATGACATGACATCCATCTTGTGAAAGACCGCGTCGGCTTGAAGAATTCGAACTGCCAGTGGCGAGTAGCGACCCGTGGCTTGGCAGGATTCTTGAAGAATGTCACGGGTCAATGGATTTTATAGGCACCGAAGCATGAAAGGAAGTCACGGTGTCCGGCTTAGTTCTACATTTTCGAAGTTTTTCGAAACTTAAAAATGTGCGGAGATTATGTTAAGCCCGGAATCCGCGACCTCTCCGCACAGCTTTCCAGACCGGACGGCCTGGTTGTTCTAGCCGCC
The DNA here is from genome assembly GCA_039583875.1 of Platanthera guangdongensis. Taxonomy (NCBI): domain Eukaryota; kingdom Viridiplantae; phylum Streptophyta; class Magnoliopsida; order Asparagales; family Orchidaceae; genus Platanthera; species Platanthera guangdongensis. Next base: position 172,473,007 of record CM077150.1, on the reverse strand, counting down.
AGGTATCTCAATTCGGACGGTCACTAGAGGTTGGGCGGCCTGTGCGGCTAGCCGCATCTCGCATCAACTCATCTGGTCAACACCGAAGCCGGGCGGTCTCCATGTCAGGACGCCGCCAGCGCCGACCCTACTTAGCGACAAGGCACAAGACCCAGACCATCAGCTCGCCAGGAGGAATCCATCAGGCCGCGCGCCTTCCCTCCTTTCTCGTTTTCTGCTCATTTTCTTCCCCTCACCTCTGGCTGGTTCTCCTGTACCCCGGGGCAGCCGGTAAATTTAGCCCTGCCCGCTTGGGCAGGCCCCCGAGCCTATAAATAGGGGGAGGGTGCACTCCCCAAGGCATGCTGATTTGTCTCCAGGAGCTCGCCTGTTAAGAGCTGCGGTCTCAAGTCTAGTGCCTTGCGGCTTGCAGTCCGGCCGGCCTGTTCGGTTTCCTTTTTCTCTTGTTGTAACTGCTTCACTATTAATAAAAGGAAAGCTCGTCGCAAGAGAGAAATTCAGGCTGCGACGGGCGAAGTTGGGTGTTGTCATGGTTCACGGCTCGGCTGTTCTTTTTTCTCTCGTCCGCTTAGTAGATAACTGCTTGAAGTCTGCCTCTTTCCCCTTCCTTCTTTCTCCCGTGCTCGAACCGTTAGCTTGTGGTGCTCGGCCCCCTATTCGTTTTCGTGCATCGATAGTGAGGGCGCATTTTTTGCATCAACACAGCTCGGCCTTCTGATCTTCAGGCAACTACATCTGCTGCTGGAGCAATGGAAGGACTGACTTCAACCATGTTAATAGTGCGAACATAACATTCCCATGCTCTCCTTGGGTCACTCCTGACCCGGCACATCCGTCCATCGACAAAAAACTTGATCGCGAGGTGGTAAGTTGAGACCACCGCTTGATACTTGTTCAACAAAGGTCTGCTGAAGATGGCGTGATAACTGCTGCGAGCGTCAACCACTATGAATTGAATCTGCTTGATTGCTCCTCCAAGCTTTACTGGCAGGGTGACGCTTCCTTCAACTTCTTTTCTCTCACCAGAGAAGCCGTAGAGTGGCCCTTCGGTGGAAAGCAGAGGCTTTCTAGTCTTCAGGGCCTCAAAGGTTGATTTAAACAGCAGGTTGACTGAGCTTCCAGTATCAATGATAATCCTGTCAACCGTAAAATCCCCAATAACCGCCTTAATCACAACTGCATCATCGAATGGATCTGCTGTTTGGGGCAGATCAGCTTGGCCAAAAGTGATGACCTCGCTCAGTGGAGCAGTGGAAGAGGAAGAGGACACCTCTGCTCGAGTGACCCTTGAGATCGAGGACTTCTGAGTAGACTCGGTTCCTGCCCCACCGTGAATAAAGAAGAGTCGTCACAGGACTCCTTCATCATACGCATCAAAGCATTCAACCGGAACGTTGATTGGCCCCAGACGGCCTTCGTCCTCTACCACCACAAATTCTTGATAAGTTTCAGCTACTTCTTTGCCTTTGGAGGTGGACGGCTTCGAAAAAGAGTCTTTCTTGCTCAAATCAATCTTGCCCTCAACAAGCAGTTCCTCTATCAGCAGACGAAGAGCTTTGCAATCTTCGGTCAAGTGACCCTTCTCTTTTTGGAACTGGCAGAAATGCGCGTTGTTTCTTGGCCTCCACTCTCTCTGAGGCCCTTGTTTCTTCTCTTCCGATTTCTTCTGCAAGATCTGGATGACTTCGTCAAGATCCAAACCTGTAATCTCCTCCACGAAGTTGGTATCACACTGGCTCGGAGTAGGCAGGGCTGCTTGCTGGAGGATTGGAAGCGCTTGCAGCGGTATGGCGGGAGTGGCGGCCAACGGCAGTCTCTGATCTTGAAACTGTTGATGGCTAAGAAAGGGTTTCTTGTGGCGGAAATTCCGGACCCTTTGAGAAGGAGGCTGGAAATCTGAGCGAGGGGGTTTGCTTTAATGGTGTTTGCTATGAGAAGAAGAGCCGGATGCATCCCTTCCTTCATCCTTAGCTATCTGGGATGCGACATAGGTGGGGTTGGCGTTCTTACCTTCAATGAAGTGATTAACCATGGCTATCAACTCCTATTATGTTGCTGGTGCCTTTGTTGTTGCTTTAAATTTTAAGGGGCCTTCCCGGAGGCCATGAATCAATGCAACCTTATAGTAGTCGGGGTTTGCGTTCCTTACAGCCTGAATCTCTTTTTGGAAGCGATCAATGAATCGTGCAACTGATTCATTGTCCCTTTGCTTGATCTCGAAGAGAGCTGCCGGTCCATCTTTTCTCTTTCTTGAGGTAGCAAACCTCAGCAACAGTTCGCTGCGAAGCTCAATGAAGGAAGAAATCGTGCCCGAAGGCAGCTCATAAAACCAATCTCTCGCCTGTCCTTCGAGTGTGGTAACCAAAAGTTTGCACTTGATGGCATCGGAGAGGCATCTCAGTGCAACTGCCCCTTCGAATGCTTGGAGGTGGGCGACTGGATCAGTGTCCCCTGAGTAGAATAGAAGACGAGGTTCCCTAAAATTGCTTTGAGCTGACTCCCATCGGATTCGATCGATGAAGGGAGACGGAGTCTCGAACTCAGCAGGGTAAAAAGGGCGGACTGAAGCTGGGGAGTCCGCGGGCTCGGCGGACTAGCGATCAGCGAAATGGAGCTAGCGGGCAGGAGTGCCCCTGGCTGCTTCTCTGAAAAAATTCATGAAGTAGGCGAACTGCTCCTCCTGATGGAGAAGAGGGGCGGCGGACTGGACAGGATGGTGAGGAGTGACTGGAGATTGCCGAAGCGGTGTTCGGCGAGCTGGGTCTGGCAGACTGGCGAGTTTGCAGACTCTGCTGCGGCCTGGGGAACAAGCCGCTGGGTCAACACAAGCAAGGCATGGCTGATTGTATATAGACGCTGATCAGTCTGTCAGCGAGATTGCTCGGCCTCAAAACGAGCTTGCTCGATTGCATCCCAAAGAGAATCCTCTGAAGAGCTGGAGCGTTCTGAGTAGCGAGCTCAGCTGTATGACATGTTTGTCCGCTGTATTTGAAATACTACTTGAATCCGTAGGTCGCTTGTTAAATGTTGATGCACGAAAATGTAAAGGTGGTCGAGCACCACCAGCTAACAGTTCGAGCACGGGGGAATAGAAGTGGAAAGAGAGATTGTGAGTAGTAATCTACTAAGCAGACGAGAGCAAGAAGAATAGCAGGGCCGTGAGCCACGACAACAACAGACTTCGCCCATCGCGGCCTGATTGCCTCTCTAGCGACAGGCTTTTCTTTGACTGAAGAAGGGTTTGATACAAGTGAAGGGAAAGAGGAAGAGGCAAGTGCTGAGCAAGCTGGAGTCCGCAAAGCTTGAGATTCGACTCCGCAACCTTTAACAAGTAGGCTCCTGGGCACTAGTCAGCGTGCTTTGGGTGCACCACCTCCCCCTATTTATAGGATAGGGGCCTACCTAAACGGGCAGGGCTAAAATAACAGACTGCCCGGGGTACAGGAGAATCGGGCAGCGGTGACGGGAAGCAAAAAAGAAAGAACACGCCAGTCCCCGCAAAATGGGCGGACTGGGGTCGCGGGCTAGAGCTTCCATCTACTACTGCAGGGCGTGATCCTACCAGAGGTCGGCGGCCTGGGCGGACTGGATACTGCGTCCGCCGAAGTGGAATCAATCTAGAGATCCAAAGGCATGGCGAACTGGGCGGACGGAGCATTGAGTCCGCCGCTGGGGGATCAGCCTTCGGATGGCTGATTGCTACTGCTCTGCCGAGCTTGGCGGACTGCCGAACTGAGTCCGCCTATGATAAGCCAGGGACCTTAGAACTATGCCGAGTCGTCGGGCCATGTGGATTTCCAAATTGAGTCCGCGGATAATGAAACAGGACCTTGGCATCTTATAGGTGTTGCGGACTGAGGGGTTAACACCTGATCAAAAGCTCAAAGGGTTGCTAGATCTCCATTAGAAAAATTGATCTTATGGCGACAGGGCACATGAACAAAAACTTGTGGTGGTAGGACACCTGATCAAAAACCTATAGTGGATTTCTATCGGGGTGGTAGAAGAGTGGATGTACCCAAGTTTTGGGGGAACCACTATAATTTCCTTGTGTCGTCTAGATTGTCTCTACTTTTCTGTTTGTGTGCTGTGATTTCTTTTCATATATACATATATATCACCATACTTTTAATCCGCAATAGAAACCAGTGAATAAATTTTTTAATACTTTATTCACCCCCCCCCCCCCCCCCCCCCCGTTTAGAGTAAATATAAGATCTATCCTTCTCATTTCGTTGGTATCAGAACATATCTGATATCACTTTCAATTGGTATCTGAGGCAGGTTTGGTTAATTGGTTGTACATTCTAACATCAGAAACATAAGATCCTAAATAGATCTTAATTATTCTAGTTTGTTTCTTTTCTCATGGCACAAAACAAAGAGTACTCAAGCACCAGACTTACAGTGTGCAACTTAAATAAGTTTGCTCTTTGGAAGGCAAGGATTAGATTATATATGAAATCTATTGATGAGGATATATGCAATTCTATCTTGACAGGTCCCCCACAACCAGTGCAACAACAAGCACCTCAGCAGTACCACCACCTAAGTGGACAGAGGCATAGAAGAAGTTGAAGATAGCTAATGCAAAAGCTATGAACAACCTAGCTCAGACAATGTCTGATGAAATTTTCGAGAAAGTAGTTGAATGCTCTTCAACCAAAGATATCTGGGATTCCCTAAATGCAATGGTTGCTGGCTCAACAAATGAAAGAAAGTACAGAAGGTCCCACTTGATTTCTCAATATGAGAACTTCAAAAAGGGTGAATCAGAATCAGTTACTGACATGTACACCAGACTTAGTCTCATCATCAATAAGTTGAAAACTCTTGACAAGGACATCTCTTTAAGAGAGATAAATGACAAGATCCTTATGTGCTTCCCTAATACATGGGACTCAAGGATCTGGCCAATCAAGGAAGCCAGAAGCTTGAATGAGATCTCAACAGAGACCTTGTTGGGAAAGCTCAAGTTCTATGAGCAACTTATCAAGACAAGGGAAGCTGAGCAAATAGCTTCACCATCACACAGAAAAGAAAAGAGCATTGCTTTCCAGGCTACATTTGAAAAAGAAGTTATTCCTGCAAATGAATACCTCATGAGTCTTCTAGCCAAAAGATTCTTTAAAATGGCCAAGAAGGACTTCACAAGAGGATCATCCAGACATGAAGGCAAACCAAGGTATGACAAAACCCCCACTAAAGAAATTATTTGTTATGGATGCAGGAAACCTGGACATATTTTTCCAAAATGTCCTGAAAATAAGAAAGAAAAGAAGAAGGAGATAGACTCTAGAAAACACTCCAAGAAATCCTCTTCCAATAAATACAAGAAGAAAGAGAGAGGATTTGTAGCCGAGACATGGAGTGACTCAGATTCAGACTCTTCATCTAGCTCCAATAAGGATGAATAAGAAGCAAAAGCTACAGAGATATGCTTGATGGCAATCAATGCCTCTTGTAGCCACTCAGAAGTTGAAGATTTAGAAGCAAAATCTGAACCAGAAGAGGATCAGGTAATCTCCTCTTTTGATTTTACCTTAGAACAATTTAAAACTGAATTTAAATTATTATGCATTAATCTAATTAAGTCTGAGAAGAAATCAAACTTCTCAGAGAGAAATTGATTGATTTTGAAAATATTTCTTCAGAAAATTTGCAACTTAAAGAAGAATTCAAAACTGCCAATAATCAAATATCTTTTTTAGAAATAAATTAACTCAGGATAAGAAATTTGAAGAATCCCTTAATTGGAGAAGCATTAAGTCAGCCACCTATTTTACAGAAAAATATTTTATCTACCCCCATCAAATTTGTATTAGAAAAGGGCAAAGTGAAAGTAGAGGTTAGTAATAAACCACAGAAATTTTATCTAAAAATCAACCTAAGAAAAAGAGAAAGAAAAGTTTTAGTAAAAACAATGTTCAACATTTTTTGTCGAACCAAGATCAACGAAATGTATATGGTTCGTCGAACTCAGATCGACGAACTACGAACACAGACTCTTTATATAAATATTCTTCTAACTGCGATCGACGAAATCAATGTGGTTCGTCGAACCGCGATCAATGAAATTGGGGCTCAAAAAATGAATATTCTCATTCTCTGAGCAGAGTTCGACGAACTCATCCTTATTCATTGAACACAGGTCGACGAACTTACTGCAATTCGTCGAACCTAGAAAATTGCAATAGAAACTTAAATCATTTTCAAAACTTTAAGAAAACTAAAATCTTTAACTATCCTTTTAACCAATGGATAATTCCATCTAGAAAATATCACCCATTAGGATATAAGGATTGTTAAGCCCGAAATCCGCGACCTGTTCGCGCAGCTTTGCAGATCGGGCGGCCTGGTTGTCCCAGCCGCCAAGCCTCCCGAATTGGGCGGTCACCAGAGGGCATCCTGGTCGGCTAGCCGCAACTCAGACCTCCTCGTCTGGTCATCACCGAAGTCGGGCGGTCTCCATGTCATGCCGCCGTCAGCGCCGACCCTGCTTAGCGACAAGGTCTAGGACCCAGACCGTCAGCTCTCCAGGAGTAATCCGCCAGGCCGCGCGGCTTCCCTCCTTTCTCGTTTTCTGCTCATTTGCTTCCCCTCACCTCTACCCGGTTCTCCTGTACCCCGGGCAGCCGGTAACTTTAGCCCTGCCCGCTTGGGCAGGCCCCCGAGCCTATAAATAGGAGGAGGGTGCACTCCCCAAGACATGCTGACTTGTATCCAGGATCTCGCCTATTAAGAGCTGCGGTCTCAAGTCTAGTGTTTTGCGGCTTGCAGTCCGGCCGGCTTCCTCTTTTTCTCCTTCTTATAACTGTTTGTTACCTCAAATAAAGGAAAGCCCGTCACAGGAGTGGCATTTAAGCCGCGACGGGCGAACTCTGCTGTTGCCGCTGCCAGCGGCCTCTTTTTCCGTCCTTTAGCTACGACCGCTAGTAACCGACTACTCGACAGTCTCCTCTTTTCCCTTCTTCCCCCCAGTGCTCGAACCGTTAGCAGGTGGTGCCCGACTCCCGGTGAGTTTTCATGCATCAACAGTTAACACGCGACCTTCAGATCTCGATTAGTTGATGAAATCAGCGGTCTCGTTGGTCAGACCGCTCTAGCTTCTAGAGCTCGCAACCTGTCGAGCAAGCCGCAACTTCGCCGACTAAGGCTTTCAGCCCGCCACCAGCATTGTAGAACCTGTCGTTCTACCCGCTCTCTTTTCCGCCAGTCTTCTTATCAGCTTGTTGCGCCGTCTAGCCGCCAGTTCAAGCCGCGACTAGTCGGCGGTCTCTGAGAAAAGTTTGGTTATCTTCTTCTTTTCAAGATGAATCATGCAAAGGGACAAATTGAATCTAGTTTCATGGCAACTACTACGGATATCTCAGAAGTGCAGGATTGTTCATATTTTAATAATGAGTTCCTTGGCCATGATAATAAATTTTCTACGAATTGTGTTGAACATGCACCAAAATCTGTTGTAAATGAACCTTCTTATAAGGAAGAAGAAGAGGCTCCATTCAATGATCGTATTCGGTGGGATACCGTCTCCGAAGATTTCAGAGTACCGCGTCTCCCAGAGTATTCCGGATGTGATGATCCGTTTTCTCATTTGCAAGCCTTTGAATCGCTACTTCACTAAGAAACGTGTCAAATGGAGTAAAATGCAAACTCTTTATTATATCTTTTGGTGATATTGCAATGGAATGGTTCTATAGTCTTCCACCTCGATCGGTAACCAGTTTTAAAGATCTTCGAAGTCAATTTATTTCAAGGTTCACTATTTACAAGAAGCAGAGAAGAGACGTTGGAGCTCTCTTCCGAATCAAGCTAGGAATTGACGAGTCTAATTCAGATTTTGTTGACCGGTTCCAAAAGGAAGTTCTGGATGTTTATAGCGTCCATCAAGATTTTAACTTGCATGCTTTCATAAATGGACTTCGGGAAGGCCCTTTGAAATTCAAGTACCCCAAGACTTATGGAGATCTTATTGATACCGTTAATAAGTTCATAATGGGCAAAGAAGCAAATAGAGGTTACATCTTGTTTCTGAATCAGATGTCTAAACAATCTCAAGGGACTTCTGGTGATCAACAATTCATTTCTTCTCAAAATGTTTCATAAGTTAAATGTTGAAAATCTCCTCCTCTTCCTCAGGATAGAACTGCATTGTTTCTTCAGCAGAACGAATTATCCGAGTTTGTAAAAGTACATCCAGTCGCATCTTCGCGTCCAAAAACTCCAAAGCCTAAAAAAGGTTCAGGTAAGTATGTTAAATTCAAAATTCCTATGGAAGATCTTCTGATAATCCTTCAGGGAATGCCTGAGTTCAAAAAGCCTCGGCGTTTGAAATCTAAAATCAAATATCGGCATGATGAGCTTTTTTGCAATTATCATAAAGATATTGGTCATCTAGCAGAAGGCTGCATAGCTCTCCGGGAATTAGCTAATCAACTTGCAAGAGCTGGAAAGTTTCAAGACTATATCATTCAGTAATTTTCTAAGGCATTCTTCCATGGCTTACTCGATAGTTCAAGCAGGGATTTCTTTTTCACTATATGATAAAAGTGCTTATGATCAGAATAACATATAAAGTCCCCTTATCAATTGGTATTAATGGGGCATAGTCAAGCTTCGAACATATATCCTTTTGCCACATCCTTAACATCAAACAAGAATTATCTTTTAATTTGAAGCTTATTTCTTAGCTTTACTTATAATGCTAACATGCATACACATAAGTGCTAAGGGCCCTCTGAATTCTTAAGCCCTCCACATTTCGCTTGACAACAGTCGCATATGTGTAGTGGAAATTCCACTTGACATCAGTCGTAGAGATTACGTACTTGTCCCGCTTGACCTTCATCGCAGACATTGTATACTTGTCCCGCTTGACATTGGTCGCAGATATTAAGAATTTCAATCTCGCTTATGTGTTCCTTGTGAGGAAAGTACTGCTGTTGGGTACATTGGTTTAAATATATCTGATTTGAAGAAGCCTCACCCAACTCAATGATATACATCAAAATGTATTTGATGTGTTTTGAGTTTACTTGTGCAGGTTAAGTATTTGCAGGAAAGAAGAAAAAGTTTCTAAGTCCTTATGTCGACACCCAGGAGCAAAGTGTCGACACTTAAGAAGACTTGTGTCGACACCCAGGCAATCAGTGTCGACACTTGGAGTCATTGTGTCGACACCAGGGATGCAGAGTCGACACCAGACAGAAAGTGTCGACACAAGGAGATGTGTTGACACACAATAAAGAAAAGCCAGTGAAGCTGTGTCGACACTTAGCAGTTGTGTCGACACCCAGAGAAACTGTGTCTACATCAGAAAGTGTCGACACTTGGAGGCTGTGTCGACACTCAGCAAAAGTCGGCAGAGTCTAAGTATAAGTGTGGACACCCAGAACAATGTGTCGACACTCAGCAGAAGAGTCAACACTTGAAGAAAGTGTCGACACAAGAAAGAATGTGTCGACACTCAGCTGAAGACTCAACACTTGAAGAAAGTGTCGACACAAGGAGCTGTGTCGACACTTAGCAAAGTTCAAGAATATTCTAAGTACAAGTGTCGACACAAAGGAGATGTGTCGACACTCAGCAAAAGTCTCAACAGAAGAAGAATGTGTCGACACAAGGAGATGTGTCGACACTCAGCAAGTATCAACACTGAAGACATGTGTCGACACCAAGAAGCAGTGTCAACACTGACAAGTTCAACACATGAAGATGTGTCGACACAAAGGAGATGTGTCGACACTTACAAGAATTCAGCAATATACTGAAGTACAAGTACTTGTGTCGACACACATTATCAGTGTCGACACATGAAGAAGAAGCAGTATCGAGATATAAAATCTACAACACAAGGAGTTGTGTCGACACCTTGTAGGCTAGTCTCGACACTTAGACAACTTGTGTCGACACTTAGTCTATAAGTGTCGACACTTGAAGACAGACAGTCTCGACACACTACAGACAGTTACAGAATTTTCAAGAACTGACGGGATGACTTGACAGCTGCCATTCCAGCCAGTCTACTGCACCTGTCAGAGTTGTCAGAAATTAGTTATGAACCGGACCAGCCGGTTACCATGAAGAAGGCCTATAAATAGGCTTACACTGTCTACAGAAATGGTTGTTCAGTTGTTCAAGTGATCAACACATCAACAGATATACTAAGAAGATCTAGCTATTCCTTGAAGAATCAAGTGAAGATCTAAGTAGTTGGAGAGAGAGAGCTCCTTCCAAGAAATCAGCTATTGGAACCAGGCTGAGAAGAAGGGTTCAGATTTGTTCTGAATCTTAAGTAGCAGAGATCAAGGATCAACTGCAGAGGAGGTCAATCTTATTGTGTTCTACATTCAAGAAGCTTTGAAGAAAGCCAAGTCAGATTGATTTCAGCTGAGTTCTTCCAAGAACTCATCAAGAAACTCACAACTCTTCTCTCTTTTCTCTGAGTTGTTGAGTTATAATATTTGTATTCATAATTATCTTGTAGGATCCTTAGGGATCTGAGTTTTGTAAGCCTGTAATTATAAAGACTGAGTGTAGGGCATGAGTTCCTGAGTGTAGGAGAGTTGTATCTCTGAGTATAGGCCTGTTGTGGCTGAGTGTAGGCCTTGGTGGCTGAGTGTAGGCCTTGGTGGCTGAGTGTAGGCTTTGTGAAGAAGCTGAGTTGTAGGGCCTTGGGCCTGAGTTGTAGGAACCTTGTTTTGGGTTCTGAGTGTAAGATCTGAGGATCTGAGATAGTGGAGAAGTTTGGCCGAATCTAGTACACGACTAGATAGGCGAAGGGGGAAGTGGATGTACCCAAACCTTGGGGAACCACTATAAATTTGAGTGTCTACTGTGTGCTTGTGGAATTCTGTAATTGCTGATTGTGTGCTGTGATAAAGTAGATATAATTCTGTGTTATAATCTAAAATTCTGCCTAAAAATTTAAAAAGATTCAAGTCACCTATTCACCCCCCCCCCCTCTAGGTGTTTAGGTACAATATCTTTCAAGTGGTATCAAAGAGAGGTTACTCAAAAAAGGACATAACTGTCTGAGTAGATCCTATTGGCAGATTCAGTCTAAGTACATTACAGAATCAAGAAATTCAAGAACCATGGGTTCCACTGAGAATCATAAGGAATTGGGATCCATGAAGCTACCCATATGTAGAAAAGAGATCTTTGGTATCTGGAAGGAAAGGGTGAGACTGTTTATGGAAGCCTCAGACCCTAGGATATATATCACAGTGAAAGAAGGGCCTTATGTGCCCATGAAGGTTTCAGTCTTAGATGCAAATCAGAGAACACCAAAGGATTTCTCTGAAATGACAAAGGATGAGATTGTTCTTGCCACAATGGACAAAAGGGCTCAGAACATCATTGTGAGTGTTATAGATGATGCTACCTTTCAGAATCTGATACACTGCAAGACATCCAAGGAAATGTGGGATACTCTTATTGTGTACATGGAGGGTTCTGAAGAAGTGAGGCAAGACAAAAAATCTTTGCTCAACCAAGAATATGAAAGTTTTAGACAAGGTAGAGCTGATAGCATAACTGAATGCTATAAGAAATTCTATAGGATTGTGAATGAGCTAATGTCCTATGGAAGAGAGTTCAGTAACTATGAGCTTAATGATAAGTTCTTAAGGTTCCTTAAAAAAGATTGGGACACCAAGATCTATGTCATTAGGGAAATGGCAAAGTTGGTAGAAATTCCTCCACCAACACTATTTGGAAAACTGCTATCCTATGAGATGCAGTTGATGGTGAGGAAAGAAGAGGAGAAATCAACAAGAAGTGAACATAAAGAAAGGACAGTGGCCTTCAAAACAGAAGCCCCAAGAAAGTACAGAAGTAAGTCACCAACTCCTCCACCAAAAGTAACTGAAACTGAATCAGATGAGTCAGCAAGCAGAAAGTCTGAAAGTAGTGAAAGTGATGAGGACTTTGCCGCCTTCACAAGACACTTTCAGAAGTTCATAAAGAAGAAACAGTGGAGGGCAAGGCCATCTACTTCACAGGGTAAAGAAGACTTCAAAGAAAGACAGGAAAAAGTCCAAGTCTAGCAAAGCAACACTATCAAAAATTGTATGCTATTACTGTAATAGACAAGGACATGTTGTTACAGACTGTCCAGAGAAAAGAAAGGAGTCTAATGACAAGAAAAAGACTCAATACAAGGGCAAGAAGGAAAAGTCTTTTGTTGCCAAAAAGGATAAGAGCCTGTCAGACATTTCTTCATCAGAAACTGAGTCAGATGCTGAGGCATATCTAGGACTGTTTGCTGAGGAAGAAGAAGAAGAGTTCATCCAGATTATGAACTCTATATATGAACAAGAGGACAGTCAGTGCCAAGGACTGATGGCATTGACAGAAAGTGACAAAATCCTGGAGCAGCCAGGAGCTAGTAAGGTACAACATTGTTCTTTAAGTTCAATTTCTTGTGCTAGTTCAGAATCAGATTCATCATCATCAAGTGATGAGAGTGCATCTGAGTCTGAAGAGGATATTCATCAGTTGATAGATGAATATAAAGTTCTGTTGCAAGCATTTAAGAAATGCAAATCCTTGGCCAAGAGTCAAGCTAAGGAGATTGCAAGTCTCAAAATGGCTGCAACTGATTATGAGAAGATGTTTGATCAAAAGCTAAATGAGATAGCCAGACTGAAGCACATAACTGTGATTCAGATGGGGACTATATCATTTAAGAATGATCAAATCAAGAGTCTGGAGATTAATCTTCAGAAGGTGAAAGACTTAGTTGCTAGGTTTTCTAAACCAAAGTCTGTTCTACCCATAATTGATGAATTTGTTCATCAAAAAGGTAAAGCTGGACTGGGGTTTTCTAGACCTGCTAGGACTGTTAAGTCCAAGTCCAAAGGCAAAGCCCCAGCTCTCAACAAGTCAGCTGTAGATAAAAAAGCTAAGACTGTACCTAAGCAAAGGTACAATAAGTTTGAGTGTTGGTGCTGTGGCAAGGTAGGCCACTTTGCAATGGACTGTTGGCACAATGCTAGTGCCAAAGTGAGTAGCAAACTGCCTGTTGGAAAACCTGCAGGTAGCTTTGTTAGGAAGCAAACTAACCAGTACCAAGGACCCAAGAATTCTTTGGGTTCTAAGGTTCACTAATCTGTTTTGCAGGTGAGTCCAAGTGGCCATGCCCCAATATGGTACTTGGACAGTGGATGTTCCAGACATATGACTGGAACAAGGGGTTTACTAAAGGACTACACACCCATCAAGGATGGTCCAAAAGTCATCTTTGGTGGTTCTGAAAAAGGGATCATCAAGGGTTTTGGTAACATATCTAACTCCTATATTACAATTACTCAAGTGGCCTATGTTAAAGGTTTGAAACATAACCATATTAGTATAAGTCAATTGAGTGATGTAGGATATGACATCTCATTTGTCAAAGATGGTTGTCATATCAGGAGGTCAAATGATCAAGAGATCATTTTGACTGGTTATAGAAAAAGGAATGTCTACTGCCTAGACATTATGGTTGAGAACAATGGTTCTCCAGTATATCTTGTAGCTGATGAGACAGTCTCTCATTGTGTCAAATGGCACAAGAGACTAGCCCATCTCAACTACAAGACAGTTGGCAAACTCTTTAGTAAAGAGCTAGTGAGGAATGGTCCTCAAGTTAAGTCTATTAAAGATGGTATTTGCTCAGCTTGTCAAAAGGGCAAGCAGACTAGATCCACCTTTAGAAGCATTGAAAACAAAGATGTTGTGAGGTGTTTATACCTCTTGCATATGGATCTCTTTGGTCCAATGCCAGTTCACAGCCTAGGTAGGAAGGTCTATACCTTTGTAGTTGTAGATGACTACTCAAGGTTTTCCTGGGTGTTCTTCCTTAGACAGAAATCTGAAACACCTAGTGTCTTCTATAGCTTTGTCAAACAAATTCAGAATGAACTATCTAGTACAGTGGTCAAAATAAGAAGTGACCATGGTACTGAATTTCAGTCTGATAGTATGACAAACCTATGTGAAGAATTTGGGATATTTCAAGAGTTTTCTTCACTAAGGACACCTCAGCAAAATGACATTGCTGAGAGGAAGAATAGAACCTTGATTGAGGCTGGTAGGACCCTATTAAGTGATACATCACTACCAGAATACTTCTGGGCTGAGGCAGTGAATACTGCATGCCATGTTATTAATAGGGCTACCATAACTAAAAGCCTCAACAAGACCCCCTATGAGGTTGTGAAAGCCAGGAAACCAAACCTATCCTATTTCAGGATCTTTGGTTGTAAGTGCTTTATACTTAACAATGGAAAGTCTTACTTGACTAAGTTTGCTCCCAAGTCCCAAGAGGGAATTTTTGTTGGGTACAACAACAACAGTAAGGCTTATAGAGTCTACAACCTGTCTACACAAGTTGTAGAAGAATCTGTACATGTAGTATTTGATGAAACTAGACTTATTAACAATGAGTTGTCTAGTAGTATATGCAGCTCCTCAGGTATAACTAAGAAGATGGACAAGCTCACTATAGAAGAAGAACCTACTACAAGACATCAAGTAGAAAATAGTGGTTGCTGTCTAGGGGGAGTTCTACATGTACCTAATACAGATGAAGTTCAAGGAGTACAACAAGATGAAGAAGTTGAAGAAGTTCAACCTGAAGCCAGAATGCCTCCAGCCAATAGGCATCTAAGAGATCATCCAACTGATCAAAACATTGGTGATCCAAGACAAGGGGTACAAACAAGGAGCAGAAATCTGAATGCAGTGCTCTTCTCCAGTTTCCTATCCCAAGTTGAACCAAAGAAGTTTGAAGAAGCCATCCTAGACCCTCATTGGATTGAGGCGATGCAAGAAGAGCCGAATCAGTTCAAGAGATGCAAGGTCTGGGAGCTTGTTCCTAAACCAAAAGACCACAACATAATTGGCACCAAGTGGATCTTTAGGAACAAGATGGATGAACATGGAGTCATCATTAAGAACAAAGCAAGATTGGTTGCTAAAGGATATAGGCAGGAAGAAGGTATTGATTTTGATCAAACCTTTGCTCCAGTAGCCAGACTGGAAGCCATAAGGATGTTGTTGGCCTATGCAACCTTTCAAGGATTTAAAGTTTACCAAATGGATGTCAAGTCAGCATTTCTGAATGGTAATCTAAAAGAGGAAGTCTATGTGTAACATCCATCAGGTTTTGTTGATTCAACTCAACCTAATCATGTCTATAGACTTAGGAAAGCATTGTATGGGTTAAAGCAAGCCCCTAGGGCTTGGTATGAAACCATGTCTAGTTTCCTCATTGAGAATAAGTTCACAAGGGGGAAAATAGACAAGACTCTATTTCTTAGGGAATCCAGAGGCAAAGTAATACTAGTCCAAATATATGTAGATGACATAATATTTGGGTCTACTGAAAGTAGTCTTTGAAAAAGTTTGCAAAACTAATGCAAGGACAATTTGAGATGAGTAGTATGGGAGAGCTTAAGTTCTTCTTGGGTCTCCAAGTAAGACAGACTGAGAATGGTTTATCCATATGCCAGTCTAAGTTCAGCCTAGAACTCATAAGGAAGTATGGTATGGTCATCCAGTACCATGAAGACTCCTATGGGGTCAAGTATGTCTCTTAGCAAGGATGATGCAGGGAAACCTGTAGATGAGTCTTTGTATAGAGGGATAGTTGGCTCCCTATTATATTTGACTGCTAGTAGACCAGATATCATGTATGCTACATGTGTCTGTGCAAGGTATCAAGCATGCCCTAAAGAGTCTCATTTGACAGCAGTCAAAAGGATATTGAGATATCTTAAGGGCACTCCTTATCTAGGCCTCTAGTACCCTAGGAATGGAGACTTTGATCTAACAGGTTATTCAGATGCAGACTTTGCAGGATGCAAAGAAGACAGAAAAAGCACAACTGAAACCTGTCTATTCCTAGGTGGAAGACTGATTTCATGGAGTAGCAAAAAAGCAAACAAGTGTGGCTATCTCCACTGCAGAATCAGAATATGTGGCTGTAGGAAGTTGCTGTGCTCAACTTCTATGGATACAACATCAGCTTGAGGATTATGGATTTCAGGTAAGTAGAACTCCACTATTTTGTGATTCTACTAGTGCTATATCAATTGCACATAATCATGTTTCCCATAGTAGAACTAAACATATTGAAATAAAATATCATTTTCTTAGGGAACATGTAGAGAAAGAAGATATTTTACTAGAATATGTTAAAACAGATAATCAACTAGCTGATATGTATACTAAGCCCTTAAAAGAGACTAAGTTCAATAGGTTTAAAATTGAACTAGGTATGATAAACTTAGAATAAGTTTATAGAAATGGCTAAGTAAAAAGGTGTCGACACATAGAGATATCCGTGTCGACACAGAAAATTGGTGTCGACACTTCAGTGAAAAGGTGTCGACACATCTAGGAAGTTGGTGTCGACACTTCAGAAGATTAGTGTCGACACATGATAAGTAGGTGTCGACACATCCAAGGTGGTGTCGACACATAGTGTTTACTCAGAATTATCTAAGTAAAGTCTCGACTAAATGTCGAGTTATGTGGTGTCGACACATAAACAAGTGTCGACACATATATCTGTTGACTAAACTTATGTCGACACATATGTGTCGAGACATTATAAGTCAGTGTCGACACTTATCGACAGTGTCGACACAATTTAAGATAGTTAACCCGCCTTTTCATCTTCAAACCTAGAAAGGTATAAATAGGATTTTGCCTTTGTCTGTCGACACGCTTTCAAAAGTTTCGAGACCAAACTTGTGTGTAGACACCTCTCTTCTCTCAGTTCAAATTCTTCAAACCCTAATGGCGCCAAAGCTCGAGGAGAACGTCAATGAAGGCTATGAACTGGTGCGAGACGCGTTTGATGATGCAGATCCAGAGATCAAGAATGTGATAACCCTAGTTGTAGACTCGGGGTTGGAATTTCTTGTTTCAGAGCCAACTAAGATTTGGAAGAAGGAAGTTCTAGAGTTTCTGAATGGAGCTAAACTAGACGAATCTGGACTCAAGATCAAGTCTAAGGTTCATGGTGAAAAGGTGAAGGTATCACCTAAAAGTTTGAGAAAAGTCCTAAATCTACCAAGGACAAAAGAAGAGGATGAAGTAACTGCTTCTAAGACCAGAGAAGCATTGGCATGGTGTGGTCTAGATTCCAAACTGAAAATTGGTTCTGTATTTAATAGAAAGGGCATGAACAGCCAAGGGAAATTCCTCTCTGAAATTGTTGGAAAAGTAATTTTGAGTAAGCCAGGAGGGCATGATAGGGTATCAGCCCATATGTTCAGTATTATGACAAGGATAATCTTCACTTTGAAAATAGATTGGTCTGTTATAGTCTTTGAAAAGATCAAGGAAAGTCTGAAGAAACCCAACTTGGGTAGGATCTTAAGTTTATACCTAGCTGGTAGCATACCAGAGGTTATGAGTCAAGCTGCAGGTACTAAAATCAATCATATGAGAAAGATGGACTTGAGGATATTCTCTAGGTGGGACAAAGTTTTGTCTAAGGAGATACCAACACCTGAGAAAATAACTTCTGAGAAGGAAACTCCACTGAAGAAGAAGAAGAAAACTGCCCCAGAGGCTCAGGTTTCCTCTAGTAGCTCTGGTAGTGAAGAGCATGTTGTCTTTACTCCAGAAGAGGATGTAGAAGGAACTGTTGTGAAGTCTCCAGCTCAACAGGATACTGCTGAGAGGCAGGGGGAGCTACCTCAAGCTAGCCCCTTACACCAGGATTCAGTCCCGGGGGAGCCTCTAATAGTGGAAGAACCAACTCCTCTTGAAAGTGAACAAGCTACAAACACAATTCTTGAGCAAATTCAGATTGATAGTCAAGTCCCAGATGTTGTCATGGAGGACACATCTGTTACAGTTCAAATTATATCTGATCCAGTGGTAGATGAGCCAAGAGTTTCTCCAGCTCATTCTTCACAAGAATATACAATGGAAGATCTTTTCCTAAATCTGGATCAAACAGATTTTGACAAGGATTGTGCTACTGCTGAGGGGGAGAATGCTCCAGTTGAGGGGGAGCAAGTGCAAATTCTGGAAGAACCTGCAAGGCAAGAACCTGAGAAGGCACCAGAAGTGCAGAAGGAGTTACCTCCAAGCCCTAAGGAGAGGGTAGATATAGCCAGCACCTCAGCTTCTGAAGATGAGGAGGCAACAAGAGCTAAGAAAAAGAAGTTTCAAGTTTTCAAAAGAAGAAGTCAGAATTATAAGAAGGCTTTGCAAACCATAGCACCACAGCCTGCACTACAACCAACTCCAGCAGTAGATTACAGTGCTCTAATGGTTGTTATGCAAATAAAACTTGATGAGCACAGGAAAGCCATTGAAACCTATGTGGATGAGGGGCATAAATCATTACAGTTTGATCTAGCCCAAGATATAAAGTCAATAAGATTTGAAAATGAATCTTAATAAAAAGGAAATGCCTGACTGCTTCCACAAAGGAGGGAATGCGGTAGTCTATTTGGCAACTCATCAAGAAAAGATAAAAGCTCAAATAGATGAACTTGAAGTAAAGCAAGGCTATGTACTGGAAAATCAAATCAGGATGAATGATAATTTGACAGAGTCTCACAATGCCATTATCACTGAGATGCAGAACATAGCTGCTGGACTGACTACTTCTACTGTTACTGCTAAAGCAGAATTTGACAAAGCATTCCAAGAAGAAATAACTGCTGTTAAGACTACCATACAAGACTCTCAGAAGTTGATAACTGACAAACTCCAAAGGTTGAAACCTTTCTTTAAAGATGGAGTCAATTATTTGGATAACCATGTCAGATTTCAACAAGATGATGTAAAAGATTACATAAAAGAGAAGTCATAAAGGGGGAGAGGGTGTTAGTCAAATCCAGCTCTGATCATGCCAAGTGGATATCTAATTATATCAGAGCTACCCTTGGTTATCCTCCCTTATGTGATGATGACAATGTAGCAGAATCTGGAATACATCCTGCATATCTAGGAGGGGAGCAACCAGAAGTGGCTCAAGTCATCTACCCTCCTCCAGATTTTGATATGGTTCAAGCTGACATACAGTCCATGTATAGCCCACCTGGGGGAAAGGACAATGTCATCATAGAGAAGGTTGTTCAGCCAGTTTCTGAGGCTATGCAAGAAGCTCTACAGAAAGAAGAAGAAACCAGATTGTCTAAAAAGAGGTTTAGAGAGCAAGCTGAACAAAGACCAGACTTTGAGAAGTAGAGCCCCACTTCAAGAAACATTATCTTAACTGCATGGAAAGCTGCAAAAGATAACATTCAAGACATAAATAAATGGTTTTCTGAATTGGAATGGAGGAAACATGAGACAAGGCAAGAAGCCATAGTCCAATATAGAAGAAAGGCCAAGATGGGAAAGCTACCTCCTACTGCCCAGGAGCCTAGCAAGTACTTTCCCAAGCCTTATCACTACTTTGAAAGGCAAAAGATTAAAGCTGAAGAGCAAAAGAAAAAGGATCTGAAAGGCAAGAAGCCTGCTGATACTGAAGTTGCTGAAGCTCCTGTTCAAGCCAAAGTACAATCTGGAAAAGGGATAGTAATTAAGGAGGCTGAACAAAAGTAGAATAGAATTTTATTCAGTTTACAATTGTAATCTTGTGTTTTTCAAACACTATGTAAATCTTTTGTATAATGAATATTACAAAGTTGTGAGAACAATATGATGTGTTTTAAATCTATTTCATAATTGTTCTGAGATGTTATCTGTGTATACATGTTTGATTGATACATGTTTATGATTGCCCTGCTATATATAATCCTGCTTTACATCATGCTATGATTTTATTCTGTATGGTGTATATCATTGACTAAGGGTTATGACTTCTCCAAAAAGGGGGAGATTGTTGGGTACATTGGTTTAAATGTACCTGATTTGAAGAAGCCTCACCCAACTCAATGATATACATCAAAATGTATTTGATGTGTTTTGAGTTTACTTGTGCAGGTTAAGTATTTGCAGGAAAGAAGAAAAAGTTTCTAAGTCCATGTGTCGACACCCAGGAGCAAAGTGTCGACACTTAAGAAGACTTGTGTCGACACCCAGGCAAGCAGTGTGGACACTTGGAGTCATTGTGTCGACACCAGGGATGCAGAGTCGACACCAGATAGAAAGTGTCGACACAAGGAGATGTGTCGACACTCAATAAAGAAAAGGCAGTGAAGCTGAGTCGACACTTAGCAGTTGTGTCGACACCCAGAGAAACTGTGTCTACATCAGAAAGTGTCGACACTTGGAGGCTGTGTCGACACTCAGCAAAAGTCGGCAGAGTCTAAGTATAAGTGTCGACACCCAGAACAATGTGTCGACACTCAGCAGAAGAGTCAACACTTGAAGAAAGTGTCAACACAAGAAAGAATGTGTCGACACTCAGCTGAAGACTCAACACTTGAAGAAAGTGTCGACATAAGGAGCTGTGTCGACACTTAGCAAAGTTCAAGAATATTCTAAGTACAAGTGTCGACACAAAGGAGATGTGTCGACACTCAGTAAAAGTCTCAACAGAAGAAGAATGTGTCGACACAAGGAGCTGTGTCGACACTCAGCAAGTATCAACACTGAAGACATGTGTCGACACCAAGAAGCAGTGTCAACACAGACAAGTTCAACACATGAAGATGTGTCGACACAAAGGAGATGTGTCGACACTTATAAGAATTCAGCAATATACTGAAGTACAAGTACTTGTGTCGACACACATTATCAGTGTCGACACATGAAGAAGAAGCAGTGTCGAGATATAAAATCTACAATACAAGGAGTTGTGTCGACACCTTGTAGGCTAGTCTCGACACTTAGACAACTTGTGTCGACACTTAGTCTATAAGTGTCGACACTTGAAGACAAACAGTCTCGACACTTACAGACAGTTACAGAATTTTCAAGAACTGACTGGATGACTTGACAGCTGCCATTCCAGCCGGTCTACTGCACCTGTCAGAGTTGTCAGAAATCAGTTATGAATCGGACCAGCCGGTTACCATGAAGAAGGCCTATAAATAGGCTTACACTGTCTACAGAAACGGTTGTTCAGTTGTTCAAGTGATCAACACATCAACAGATATACTAAGAAGATCTAGCTATTTCTTGAAGAATCAAGTGAAGATCTAAGTAGTTGGAGAGAGAGAGCTCCTTCCAAGAAATCAGCTGTTGGAACCAGGCTGAGAAGAAGGGTTCAGATTTGTTCTGAATCTTAAGTAGCAGAGATCAAGGATCAACTGCAGAGGAGGTCAATCTTATTGTGTTCTACATTCAAGAAGCTTTGAAGAAAGCCAAGTCAGATTTATTTCAGCTGAGTTCTTCCAAGAACTCATCAAGAAACTCACAACTCTTCTCTCTTTTATCTGAGTTGTTGAGTTACAATATTTGTATTCATAATTATCTTGTAGGATCCTTAGGGATCTGAGTTTTGTAAGCCTGTAATTATAAAGGCTGACTGTAGGGCCTGAGTTCCTGAGTGTAGGAGAGTTGTATCTCTGAGTGTAGTCCTGTTGTGGCTGAGTGTAGGCCTTGGTGGCTGAGTGTAGGCCTTGGTGGCTGAGTGTAGGCTTTGTGAAGAAGCTGAGTTGTAGGGCCTTGGGCCTGAGTTGTAGGAACCTGTTTTGGGTTCTGAGTGTAAGATCTGAGGATCTGAGATAGTGGAGAAGTTTGGCCGAATCTAGTACACTGCTAGATAGGCGAAGGGGGAAAGTGGATGTACCCAAACCTTGGGGAACCACTATAAATCTGAGTGTCTACTCTGTGCTTGTGGAATTCTGTAATTGCTGATTGTGTGCTGTGATAAAGTATATATACTTCTGTGTTATAATATGAATTCTACCTAAAAATTTAAAAAGATTCAAGTCACCTATTCACCCCCCCCCCCTCTAGGTGTTTAGGTACAATATTTTTCAACTGCCACAGGCACTTGCCCACATCGACACATAAGCGCATAGCTCCATCTATTCTTGCAGGACAACACGAGCCTATCCGCTATCTCGCGGCTTTATTACGCGGCCTGTGCCAATTTATATAATTCAATACACAGGCCGCACGGTTACGTATTCTGGCTTAAATTATTTGGCTTCTATGTGCCTGTTGTCGGTTTATTATTCATATGTCCAGGAAGTAGGCCGACCTGTTTCTGGCAGTTAATTCTCGACCTTAGTCCCCCGACTTATATGGTATCAATTATACTAGTCGCTCAGCGACCTGCCATCACAAAATTATTTGGTTTCCATGTGCCTATTGCCGGTCTGTATTATCAGAGGACGCAGGATATTTCTCTATCCATGTCTCTTTCATTAAAAGGGCAATTTGTATCAGAGTTCGCCCTAGCCGCAATCTTATACTTCAATGTCATGGCTTTTTGGCGACTCTGAAGGGTAGTCGCGTGGCTTATTGGTCGTAGTTTATGTACAAGTAAGGCGTGATCATTTCCCTCTTCCCAGCAGATAACCTTGATTACTTCTTTAAGGCAAATGACAGGTTAAACTGTTAGCCGCGAGGCTTATTGTGGATGTGCATTCCGAAATATGCCGCAAGGATATCTATCTCTCTTGCGGGTAACTTCGTTGAAGTCGCAGTTTGGCGTCAGATCTGTTTATATGTTAACTGTCTATTAAATCGGAAGTTATGCTGAGACCGCGCAGACTTGAACAAGTAAGAAAATTGAGATGTAAAGTAAGAGACGTCAAAGGTGAACTTTTCCTTCATTTCTATTTCATTAAATGTTACAAAATGTTAACCGTGCGGCTTACAAAAAATATATACCGCCGGTTTTCCAAAAAGTTCAAAATACAAGTAACAAATTTAAGAGTTCCTAATTGCTCGGCTTGAGTTTCTTAGCCGCATGAGAACCTGAATCACCGCCTTCATCGATATCGATTGAGGATTCAGAGTACCCGCTGCTGCTAGCCGCCGAGCTGCCTGAACCGCTAGAAGTCACCGAAGCTATCCGTGCGGTCTCGGACGCTTGACCACCGGACTCAGACGATGCGCCTCCACTCCGGCTTCCCTGTCTGCCCTCTTCCTCGTCGTCTTCCTCCTCTTCGTCGTCTTCCTCGCCGACCTTGCCTTTACCCTTGATCGCCCTGTAGACGGCTGCGACCTGCTCCTTCAGGGTGGCGTAGATTTCGGCACAGCTGAAGTCGGTGAAGCCGGTCGCTAAGCTGCCAAGGTCTCGGAGGCGGTTAAGCGCTCCATCGATCACCTAGACGACCTGCGGGAAGACGTTGTCTTGGACGGTGGGGTTGGTCGGGTCATACATTGCCTGCAAAAGAAGTAAAGGTAAGGCCGTGCTGTTTCATAATGCTAACCGCACGTGTATCGGTAATGACTTACCGCCTCCGTTTCTTTCAGTCGCTTGTTTTCTTCCACTTATTCCTCTAATTGCCTCTCTAGGCTACTCTTCTCTTTCATTAACTGCATGTAGGAAAGGCCCATGAAGTGGCTTGCCACGAAGCTCCTCGCCCCGACCTGCGCGACTAGCCGCGGCAGGTCGTCTGCTGGAACTCGGCGCATCGCCTTCTGGTTGCGCTTGCCATACAACGCGCCGCCAACCACGCTCATGTGGCGGGTTACTTCTTCTCTCCCCCAGTAAGGGAGGGCAGTGGAGATCGTCACAGACTCGTTGTCCGGACTCCACAGTACAGCCGGGTTGCCATGGACGTCCTTCAGACCGCTGCCCGTTCCTTACAGCATAAACTCGCCGGAGGAGGCCGACTCCTCCTCCTCTACAGCCCGCGTCAGCTTGGCCTGCCTGGCTCGCTTCTCTCTTTGGGTGAGAGTTAGGCCGCTAGGCGTCAGCGGCTTGTTCTGCAGGACCGCCACAACAGCTGCAAAGACAAAGACAAAGACAGTTCACAAGCCGCGCGGCTAAGAGTTCAGTTCAGCCGGTTTGGAGATTACTATCTTCTGCTTCAATTCCTTCTAAGGACGGCAGCAGCGGGATGTAATGGTTTACATCAAGCCGCTCCCCTTGAAGAAGGTGTAGATGTCCTTCTCCACACCGTCCAAGCTGCCGCTGCCGAAGGCGGCCTCTTCGCGGATTTGCGGGTTGACTGGAAACAACCCTAGGTTTCCCTCGAAGATGAGAAACTTCTCCGACCAGTTGGCGATCTTGTTCGCCAGGTTGACGATCTTCAGCCCCCTGCAACCGAAGTACAAGTGCCCCCGGAAGATCCTTGTCCCGGAGTCCGGGATAGACCTCACCGAGAAGCATTCCCGGAACAGCCTCATAGAAAATCGGACTCTTTCTGACCTTAAGTAGGAGATGAAGCTATATATGGTGGCTATCGAGTTTGGTGGCAGTTGTCCTAGCACAACGCCATAATGGTGGAAGACCGCCACGACCTCCATCACGACCGGAAAGCGGAAACCGCAGTCAAAGTGGTCGATGGGGATGGCGATCTGATTTGCATTGGATGTGTTAATCCGCTCGTCCTGCAGCGGAAGCCGCGCGACTAGCGGGCTTCCCTGCATATGTTTCTCTACAAAATTGTCTAGCTCAGCTTTTGTAAGCCGGCATTATTTATGGTCTGCGGAGTGGAATGCGGAGGCCGCATCAGTCTTGACCGCAGAGGGCTTCTCAGACCGCAACGACTTGGACTTAGCCCGCATCCTTTCTGTCTTGTGATGAAATCTCCAGGGTCGGCTCTATTTATAGAAATCCTACGAAAGTACAGTACTCAATGTCAAATCGCGGCTAGCCATCACGCCGCACGGCCTAAACCTGCAGAAAATATAGATCAGCGCAACGACTAAGCCATAGTTTAGTTCGTCAGTCCGCACGGCTATATACATGCACTTAGAATAATTACGTTACAAATCATGTGGATATAAAGGTTTCAAGCCGACGATCTGATCACCAGACCGCACAGCTACTTTCCTATACTTAGATTTCCAGAACAAAACACAGGCATGGTGATCATAAATACAAACCGCATACGCCGCAAACAGTTCGCAGCAGAATAAAAATACAACAGTTTACAACAGCCAAATTGTCTAGCATCCAGCAGAGGAAATATATTACAACATAATATTCAATTGTTCGCGCGGCTTAGATCGCTCAAGTCGCTCAGCCTTACTTGTCGCCGTTCTGTCTGTCCCATACTATTTGTGCGACCTGTTCACCGGTTTGCACAATCGCAACGTACACCTGGCTAACCAGATTGTGAAGCGAGTGCAGAGACCGATGTACCCATGCGGTGTCGCATTCTACTCTCGCAAATGGGATCATTGGGATCGCCTGAACCCCCAGCCCGCTTGAAGCTGCAGCCTGCCCGGGCACCGCGGCCTCCGATGGATTTGAAGTTTCACCGGAGGCCGGGCGGCTAGAAACTGGCAGTTTTCCAGAGGTCGGCAGTGCAGTCCGCTGTTCTCTGTCGGTCTCCGATGGAAGATCTTGGTCTTCGCCACCCTCAAGATGCGGATTCTCTTCTCTGTCTCCTTCTAGCCATCTAGCCATCAGCAAATACTTCTCTGCCCTCTCCTGCTCCAAGGCGACCTGCATCTCTGTAATCTTCGTCTCAGGGGCCTCCATCGTGGTCTGCAACTCAGACTTCAACTTTATGGACTCCTACTCCAGCGCGGTTTGCAGCCTTGTGGTCTCTTTCTCCAGGATGGTTTGCAACTCTTGGATCCTTTTCTCGGCACCCTCTCGGGCAACCCGCTTTTCTTCGTCCCTAGTCCGCAGGGTTTCGGTGAGCGCTTCTAAAGCATCCTGCAGTGTGTCGACCTCCTTCTGGAAGTCGGCCATCTCTTTCTCGCTAACACTTGGCAGAGGCGGAGGCGGCGACAACATAGACATAAATGATGTCAAGTCGCCCGGTTTCATCGCGGTCTCCGGTTCACCTGCAGAAGATAAACCGCAGTCAGGTTCAGCCAGATAACTGCAACCTTCTAGCAAGGGAATCGGTAGGATAAGACTGCCGATTTGATTTTTATCTCCTTCAGAGGCCGCGGTATGGTTTTTAAACACTGGCCTCCTGAATCGTTCGGGATCTATCCTCTTTAGCTTTTCTTTCCATAGCCGCTTGGCTTCTTTAGCTCGGCTTTTCAGTTGGGCCGTGGTCAGGAAAAAGCTTGCTGGCAGATTTAATATTATGTTCGCCCCCTTCTTCCTTGACCGCGACTTGTGGAAGTTAACAATTCGCTTAACTTCCCTGTGTTTACCTTGCAGCAATGGAAGTGAGGTCGGCACCGGCTTCTTGGTGATCAGCTTCTTCATCTCCTCAATTTTCTCTCGAAGCTTCAATTTCCCGGCTCCTTCAGAAGCCATGGAAGCCGGATCGCCGGTATTCTCCCCAATGACCTGGACTTCGGGGCGGTCAACCTCCTCAGAGGCCCCTGGAGTCGACAATAGCGCATCCTGCTGCTGGAGGGTCTCCATGCCCTTGAGGAGGTCGCTAAGCCGCGGATACATCCTCCGGCTTGTTCGGCTTGAATGTCGGTGTGGACGGACTCTCGGGTACCTCCTTCTCGTGTGGCCTATGTTGAAGACTGTCCGCGCCTGTCTTTACGGAAATATTTCGGTTTCCGGCCTGCATCTTCCTCATCTTCCTCTTCATCCTTTCCTCAAGGGTCTCGCTCCTTTTCTTCTGCCGTTTCAAGGAGCCGAACACCATTTCTGTCTGTTTTCTCTGTTCAGCGAAAATCCGTCCGGTCTCTAGTGCCTTCTCCGGCTCGTTGTCTTCCACAACGATTAGGTCGACCTTAGCCTGCGATTCGCACGGTTTGCCAGATTCAACACTTTTCTCCCACATCTCACCTATTTTTAAGTGTGGTTCACTTGATGGAGAGAAAGTCATATCAAAGGATTTGGCAGTTCCGGTTTTTGGTGGAGCAATCTTTGAAATCGTTTTTTGATCTATTGCGGCCTGCGATGGTTCACCGACGGTCTGTGTCAGCCTCTTTTCAGATCCAGAAGCCGCTGGAGTCACCGGCTTCCCAATCTTCTTCGCAGGCTGTCGGGCAGAGTCATCCGGTTTCTCGCTCCGGTTCTTCTTCTTTTCAGTCGACTTCTTGTCGCGGGCTAACATCGATGACATGACATCCATCCTGTGAAAGACCGCATCGGCTTGAAAGATTCTGACCGCAAGTGGCGATTAGCGACCCGTGGCTTGGCAGAGATGTTGAAGAATGTCAAGGTCCAGAGGATTTTATAGACATCGATAAGGTAGTCACGGTCTCCGGCTTAGTTCTACATTTTCGAAGTTTTTTGGAAACTATAATAAACCCCTACATAATAGAATGTGCTTTTCAGAAAATAATTTTGAGGTAATTTATAATAATTTTTATAATTTTTGATTTTCTAATTTTTCATTTTATCATTGTTAGTTAGATTTAATTTTTAGGCGATTTAATTTTGAGAAATACTTTATGAATTAAATTTATATAAAGTAATATATTTAGCACTTTGTCTCTCTAATTCAAATTAGTTTCAATTTTATAGTGTTTAGTTAAACAATTTCTAGATTTCAAATTATATCACTTATGCTTAAAGATTCTTAAGAAGTTTTAATTTACTATAGTTGTTCTCTAGTTATTTTAATTTAATCTAAATATTGTCTAGCCTTGCCTTATTTTTATTTTTTTGTTAGATCATATGTCATGGGGATAAGAGGATAAAATTCATTATCCCTTGGTACACATATGAAATTTTTACTTTTATTTTGTTAGATCATATGTCATGGGAATCAAGAATTCCTTGGTACACATATGTAACCCATAAAAAAATAAAAGGTGTAAGAGGATAAAATTCATTACTCCTAATCAATTTTGTTATTTGATGAGAGAAAAATAGTTGTTCATATGTTATGGAAAATGAGATAATCATTTTCTTGGTAAACATATGCAGATATCAAAAAAAGTGTGTGTGGTGAGAGGATAAAATTCATCACCCCCAATCCAAAACTTCTTCAATTTCCTTTTTCCAAACCCAATAGCCAATATAATTGCTTTAGAATTAAATTAAAATTCTAAGAGAGTATAAGTAGTAGTTTAAATTTTCCTTTAAGATTCTTTTTAGTTAAAAAAGTGTTAATAATTCTAAATCTAAATTTGTTTGCTAACTACTCAATT
The DNA here is from genome assembly GCA_039583875.1 of Platanthera guangdongensis. Lineage (NCBI taxonomy): Eukaryota > Viridiplantae > Streptophyta > Magnoliopsida > Asparagales > Orchidaceae > Platanthera > Platanthera guangdongensis. The sequence continues at coordinate 172,444,942 of CM077150.1, read as the reverse complement.
TTTTAAGTTTAAATAATTTATATGAGAAAAGTTTGCTAAATATATTTAGCTCTTCACATTTTAATTTCATATTTTAGGACTTAATTTTAAATCACTATATTTTACTTTTAACTTTCTTTTGATTTAATAAATTTTTAGTTTAATTAAAAAATTATATTAATTTCTTATAAGTATTTCTCATAGTTTTGCTTTGGTATAGCAAAAGCTTAAGTATGGGGGTATTTGATAAGTCATTATTTATAGAAGTTTTTATATAGTTTTTATTTAATAAATAGTTAGGTTACAATTTAGTTTTATTAATATTTGTATTAATTCATTTGTTTTCTTATTACATATCTATTTGGGATGCAGATAACAAGCTGGAGCATGCAAGGCTAATCAGTAGAACAAACAGAGAATTTCTTGCAAAATCATGTTTACATGCCCCGGTCACGGGCGTGACATGTGGCCGTGACCCATAAAGGAGCTCCAAAGTACTTGCCATGTCAGATTAAAGTTACACGTCCTGGTCATGGGCGTGACCAACAGGCGTGACTAGCTGACAAGTCTGCTATTTCGATTCCCGACGATTTTCAGGTTACACGCCCCGGACACAGGAGTGACCTATTGGTCACGGGTGTGAACTATGGGCGTGACTCCCCAGCATTACTTGTTCATCAATAAGTAGTGTCCATTTGAAAGCATTCAAGCCTACACGCCCTAAGTCACGGGCGTGACCTAAGGCTTGACCTCTTCAACAACTGCCAAAGTAAATTTTCGTTGTTTCTCATTCCCGCCATTTCCAGTAACAGAGTTGACACGCCCTAGGTCACGGGCGTGACCTAGGGGCGTGACTCACAAATAAATGATTTTTGGCAGTTTCGCGCCAACGTTCCTAGGACTTGAAGGCAACGGTTCCGAACCTTACATGTCCTAGGTCATGGGTGTGACCTAGGGCGTGACCTTCCAGCAAACTTGCTTATACATTTCACACAATTCCAGAAGCTGGGAGAGCCATATAGGAGTAGTTTTAGTAGCTTCTTTTTTTTTTATGCATTTTCCTTTATGTACTTTTTCATAGTTAGTTAACTTTTTTTCTAGCACTTTTATTTCAAGCTTGTATTTGTTTATCTTAACATGTATCCCCTTTTTTGTTAGCACATAATTTTAACAAGTTTTAGAATAAAATAATCTTCTTTTTTTTCAACCTCTTTATTTATAACTTTCAGTTTATCTTTGATTGTTATCGTATCGAATTCATATTTTGCGGATATGTTCTTCGATCTCAGATCCATATCTTAAATGACCGAGAGGATGCGGATACAAGTAGATCGCTCAAAGATAAAAGGAGTTGCATGCACTCTTCGAGAGAGGACGACATAAATATGACGCATTGAAATCAAATCCAAAAGCGGGGTTCACCGCATAAAATAAGCTTAGGCGTTTCGACTGGCCGAGAGGTCTTAATCGATCAACCTAAGGTTAGTCAAAGGCATGAGCTCGAGAGAGATGCTTTTGATTTCTTGGAACCTCCACGATCGAGGTAGATAATTAAGAGTTTGCATAGAAGTTTATTTGAGTTCAAAGGGAGTCTTGATCAAGTGTTTGTTTTATTTTCATTTTTCTTCGTTTAATTTTAATTAACCTTTAAATTATTATTAGATAAAATAATATTAATTTGCGTGAGTAGAAGTACTCAACATGCCCCGAGTCTAATACAATAATTTCCTATACTATATTGCGATAGGTACACTTGCATATTTTGAGATGTTAGTTTGGATTTATTTTTAAAACTATTAAAATTTCTCCATCAATGGGCTAACCTCTTATGACATTTGATAAAGAATGAGGGTTTCTCATTTGTAACTAGGCATATGGAAGAGTTTTATTTTTAAAACTATTATAATTTTAATTAACCTTTAAATTATTGTTAGATAAAATAATATTAATTTGCGTGAGTAGAAGTACTCAACAAGCATGTTTCTACGTTGAGCAAGTAATAAAGGGGGCCTCCTTTGGAGCATGTATGCAAACCTGTGTTTCAACCAGGGCACCCTAAAGCATATGAATCTAACACAGCATCACGCATCATCAATCAGGTACTTCCATTTTCCCTTTCGGCATTCAAGCCGCAAACAAAATGGTACTCTAATTTCCCCCAAACGACATTCAAGCTGCTACTCGGAACACTGCCCAAGGCCCCACTCGCTTGTGAGTCTCATGACACGGGCTTGCCTGCAAACTCTGACTTCTCATGTCAGGTCTTTGTCATTCAAATAAACAAACCGATGCTAAGAACCCTTGCTAGCTAGACCCCACCCATTCACGAGGACCCAAGCCCGTCTCCAAAATCGGGACCAAGTCCACCGAAGGAGACCCAGCGGGACCCCGATGGTATCGTCTGGGCTTGTCATAAGCTTGGCGTTCTCATCAGTTCCATAGAAGGGGACTTGTCTCGACGGGACACTCTCCACACATGACCTTGCAACATCACGGGCTAGCTAGCCGACCAAAGAGACAAATCACGTCTTGTCACATCACAATCCCATGCCTTTCCATCCCTATTCCAACACTTGTACCGTACCATCCCCATTCCTCCGCGTGTTCTTTAATTTCCACTCAGTCTGGTTCTGGCCACACGTACTCACGAGAAAGGGCAAAAAAATCATCACAGACGTCATCTTACCGCTAACGGATTTCTACAAAATCCTTATGGTTCGCAATGCAACATCACTGAGTCGGACTAACAGTCGCGACTATGGCTTCACACACAATGCCTAATCCACTAACGGAGTGGATCTCTAAAGCAATATCATGTCGGGGATGGACACAATCGACCCGGTGGATCCTCTTGAACCATGACAAACCAAATCCCTCTCACTTGAGAGATCTGGTGCCTAAAATGCTTGAAAGAAAACAAGAAAAGTGTAGATGACATTCACGCATCCTAAAACTGAGAGAAGAAGTGTCGTTACCCTTCGACCCCTCTTTCTAGCCATGTAGCCCGTGTCTTGCACGGATGAAAACGTGCGCCTTTGGGTCCTCTTCACGGATCTAGCCTCAGAACGACGATCTGAGCTCTGCAGCTCCGTTAATGGCGGTGAAAGCTCCTCTCTTCCTCCTCCAAACTCTTTCTCTCTCTCTCTCAAACCCTAAGTCAAATTCAAAATAAGAACAAGCGAGGGAGAGAACCGTTCAGCCCTACTAAAACCTATCGGGTAGAAGATCCTGTGGTCCAGGATCTTCCCTGAAGTTAAATCGAACGGCTAAGAAAAAGATCTACAGAACTCACCATTCCGTAGTTTGTCGAATGATTCAGGCTTCATCGATTGGCCTGCATTGGACGATCTGCCGAGAGCTCGACGGACAGCCAAAGACCCGAGCTTGATGAATAGTCGTGAGCTCGATGATCCCAAGCATGACGGACAGCACTGCGCTAGACAAAAAGCCACCAACTAGACTAACAGGGCTAATCTCGACGAAAAATCTCCAAGCTCGACTTTCGTCGAGCGGCCCAAGCTCGACTTTCGTCGAGCGGCCCAAGCTCGACTTTCGTCGAGCGGCCCAAGCTCGACTTTCATAGAGCAGCCCAAGCTCGACTTTCATCCAAAGGCCTAAGCTCGACTTTTGTCGAACAGTCTTCGACGATCCCTGAATTTAGTCGAACAACACAGGCTCCTCAAATTTGGGGTGTTACAAAATGACCGTTCATGATTCTTCCGTTGGCCGCCGACGGTGCTCTAATGCTCGAAATCTTGAACCGAACATAGATCCGAAAAGATCTCAACGAGAGCTACGCCATCGTGGTAAAATCTTCCCCATTCCTTCAATTTTTCTTGCTTGGATTTTCGACCATAACTCCTATTTTTGGCCATTCTTGTTAGATTTTGATTTCCCTCATCTTTCTTGGTCCTGAACTACGTCGTGGTTCGATTTGGAGGTCTTCTCCAGCAAAACCAAGGCAAGTGATGGTTTTCTCCCTCTCTTCCCTTCCTTCTCCCGATCTGTAGAAAATTTCTAACTTCTTGTTATCATTATTTTTAATAACTTGCCGAATATAGTGGTGTTTAGATCTCTTGTCTAATTCTACTTGTAGTTTTCATGTTCTTGATTTTGCGACCTAGCCTTGTTAAGTGTTATATATTTTTATGATGTGGTTGAATCTCGCTCACTTAACCGCTCCCTAACTATTATGTAGGACGTGTTAGAGTTTATCTAAGATTGTAAATCCTTCCAAAAGGTGCTCAATCGTTTCTTAAATCTAGAAATGTCTTGAAAGTCCACCTAGTGTCAACAAAGTTCACCTATGGGGGGGGGGGAATAGGTGACGTGTAGCGCTTTTGCGGAATTTACGAATGTACCTGCACAATAAAAAAAAAAGCACAGCACACAGAATACACAGGCAATTTATAGTGGTTCCCCGACTTGGGTACATCCACTTTCCCCCTTCGACCTATCTCCCAACAAGGGATGACTCGGTCTCTTCTCCAACAGGATTGAAATCCAATCCCTGCACTATCGAAAGGAACCCTTCCACACGTGAGAGTCAACACTCCCACAAAACGGGTTGCACCCAACCCTTACAACACGGAACAAACGTTCCTTTACAACAAAAGTAAATATAGAATGTACACGAGATACAAACTTCTTTTGGAGACTACGGTGTTCCTCTTCGTTCGACGACGTGTTCGTGAAGTCAACGAAGAGTCTACAACCTTGGTCTCTCTTGAAGAGGATCTCCAGGGAACCGGCGGCGGCAACACGAGCGGCGGCTAGCTTCGGGATCAGCGGCTATGATGATGAGCGGCTGTTGAAAATAGAGATCCAATCTTCATAGCGAAGCAAGCTAGGTCTACCAACGGTCACACGAGGATCGGTCGTCTCGATCGATTCGGATGGGAAGTTTTTCCCGATCAACAAATCGAGATACAAGGGATCTCCGGTTAGACACGTGAGATGCTGAGCTTAGCTAGGCTTCTATCGACCGGAGATCAGGAAGAAAACACGATCTCGACCGGTGATACACACTCTCGCGCGGCGATGGAGGCGGCGGCGGAAACTCGCGAACTAGGTCAAGTCGCGGCTCTGATTTTTCGTATCTTTTTCCGTTCTTCTACTGTTCAAAAATACCCGTGTATTTATACATTGAAGACCCATACAATATGACCGTTGTGGGTCCCACAAGTAGAAACCCGAAATCCGGTTCAAACTAGTCCAGCGGCAGAATCCGGTCCAGCAGCATCCAGAGAAAACGCCAAGTGAAATTCGTCGAGAATCGTTGGTGATTCTCGACGAATCGGTGAGAATCAGTTAGCGATTCTCGACGATTCGTCGAGAATCACTAGTGATTCTCGACGATTCCCTTATTGATTCTCAACGATTTTCACTTGGTATTCATGACCTGCTCAGCGACGGGTTCGGCGAGAATCATTAGTAATTCTCGCCAAATCTCACTTGGCACCATTTTAAGGTAGCCGGAAGGAGTCGGCGAGAATCACTAGTGATTCTCGACGATTCGGCGATAATCACTAGTGATTCTCGCCGAATTGGCGAGAATCACTTTGTGATTCTCGTCGACTTTCACTTGGACGAATTTTCGTCATTCCACTCAAGAGCTGCTCCTTGACCCATCCTTGCTCCTTGTCTTCTCTTGCATAAACATGACCCTGTACTTGAAAGTAAGTGCACTCCAATAGAGAGAGTACACGTAGGCCAACACACTGATCTGCTCAATGAGGGATTACGTCGTGCAGACCCGTGTATATTGACCTACTGCACCCTGACATTGGTGTGCACTTAGCGTGGAAGAGCTGCAAGCACAACTTAAGATGTTTCATCAAATACATTGTGAATTCATCTTAGCTTGACAGGTGGCTTCCTCAAATCCAGGTAATTATGGATACAATACCCAACAATCTCCCCCTATTTGACGAAGCCAAAACCCTACTAGCTAAGATGAATAACACCTATCAAATAATAAACATAGCATTCAGAAATTAAACATGCAGCACAAGAGAATATATGCAACCAGATCAGGACTTGAGTCATTCACAAATTCAAATACGAATGTATATATATATAATCTCAGAATTGTTCATATCATAACAATAATCATTAAATGTTTTTAGGAGAGAATGACAAGCTACAAGTTGTTGACTATCTTTCCTTAGCTAAGTCATCCTTGAGTTTCTGCGCCAAAAACTTCTTCCTTTGTCTCTCCATGTACTCCTTAGGCTTCGGGTAATATCTGGGAGGAGGAACTTTATCTGCATCCGTGTTGTTTCTGAAGAATATGTTCCTTTTGGCTTCATACGTCTTATGCCTCTCCCATTCATACTGGCTGTATACTTCGTTGTGATTGAGTTCTCCTTTTTCTTGTAGCCAAAAGGTGTCCAAGATGATAATCTTTGAAACTGGACTCCACTTTTCATTTCTTACTTCCTCCTCACTCAGTCGAGTTCTCTTTTCAGCCTGTGTCTCCTTGGAGGTCCCTTCTTGAGCTTTTCTTTTTCCCCTGGCTTTTGCTAAGGCCTCTTGGTCAAACATGCTCCTCAGTTTAGCTTTGGAGAGAGCCCTAGCATCAGCTTCATTTGTGGGAACATCTGCAGCACTTGCACTTATTCCTTCAGCAGCACCTACTCCCTCAGCGGCCGTAGAAGTCTCAGGAGGATGAATATCTGCAGGATTTTCAGCAAAGGGGATGCCTAACGCCTGGTGGAGCATCCACCAGTTGCTGTCATAGACGTACTTGTTTGACTGTTCGAAGTTTGTGATCATGACTTCTCGTAGCTCAGCCATCTTAGCTATGTAGTCCTCCTCCCCCTTTTTGGCTTCAACAGCGATACAGTTTGCATAGGAGTGCAAGGAGTCATCATTGTGCTTGGTGGTCCGGGAGAATTCATTGACTAAGGCTTGCTGATTGGTGTTAAGAGTTACCATATTACCGTCAAACTTTTGAATGTTGTTGGCTACAACATGTGCATTCTGATTTACGACAGCAAGAGTGTCGGTGTTCTTCTTCAATCCGGCCATAAGAAGTGTGACAGCTTCGCCGGCCGCAGTATACTTCTCTTCAAATTTCTTCTCCATCACGTCCAGTTTATGGTTGATTTCCACCATATTCTTGAGCATGAGCCTTTCAGATGTCTTAATCCTTTTCAGCATTTTATTCTGAGCTTCATCAAAAGAGGCTTTAAGTTCATTCACAATGCCCTGAATGACATTGACAGTGTGAGTGGCTAGCTCATCTCATAACGGAATAACCGGAGGTACTTGTGGGCCTTGCCCTTCAGCAGACGCATCTGTAGAGCTGGATACAAGCACAGTCTCTAATGGAGGAATGCTGGCGGCCTCTGTAGATTTATCTGACTCCCCCTCCACTGGTGCAGGCTTGTCAGATGGAGGTTCAACAGGATCCGGAGCCTCCAATACTTCATGTCCCTCATGCCCTTCATCCTCTTCGTCATCATCCATGAACTCATCTTCATCAGCAGCCTCTTCCAATTCTTTTTCAGCAGTCTCCAGTACAGTGTCACTTTCTTCTCGAATTTCGGCCACAGCATCCCTGGCCACCTGGGAGATTTCAGATACTACATCCGTATGAGGGGGTAGATGCTCCCCCTCGATTCCTGCAGGCAAGGTATCAGGAATGTCACTGGGGGTGACTGCTGAAGATACTCCCTGTTGCTCTTCCACTGCAGTCTGCCCAATACGCCTCTCCCATCGATCAAACACACTTGAGTCCATCTTCTTTAAGTAGTGGAGAGGGACACCTTTACTCATGTCAAATTTGTCTCCATTTAGCTGGTTTAGATATAGACTTATGATGCGGCCGAAACTCGGAGAGCCCAAGGTGTCCTTGATCTTCTCGAACAGCAACTCCCCCCAGTTGAACCGTTTACGGCAGACGACAGCTATCAGGATCTTGAACATATCCGCTGAGATATGGTCGTGAAAGCCCGGCTTGCAGATGAGCACCTTTCCAATAATGTCAGACAGGAGCTTCCCTTCTTCATTCACATCCTTTCTCTTTATGGACCTAGTTCCTCGTGGGAGACCGCAGAATGAGAGAGTTCTGGCTTTGTCATCGTCCTCCAGATAGTCTTCATGCTCCGAGCTAGAAATCTGCAGGAAGCGGGTCAGCTTGCTGGTAGATAGCTTGACCTTTGCCCCAGCCACCTTGCTTTTGATTAGTGAGTCGCCACTTCGGAGTCTTGCGGTGGCGAAGAACTCCAGCACCTCTTTGTCCATGATTTTGCAAGGGTGCTCCAGGACGAATGTTAGCCCAGCCTCTTCCAGCATCAGAATGATGTTGCGGAATTCGTCCGAGGCGTGAGAGAACCCAGTCCGAACAAGCTCGCAACCGGTGACCAACCCAGCAGTTGTCCTTGGAGCCATTGCAGATCTAGAGAGAGAAGCCCTACTCTAAGCTTTAATGAACACTCAAAAGGAAAGTGTCACTAGTGAGAACGTCCAAGTACAGGTGAGGAAGAGGTTACCTAGGGGCGTAGACGGAAGTGAGTTTGTGAGCTTCCTGCGAGAACTCTTCCTAGAGCGTCTTTTGGGAAGACCTTCGGTGGAGACCTAGCGGGAAACAGCGATGGAGACCTTCGGTGAGTAGGAGAGTGTACTGCGGGGTTCGGCGGGATTCGTCGGGAGCTTGACGAGAACCTTGCGAGAGCCTTGCGGGAACTTAGGGGAAGACGATGGAGAACTTGCGGGATTGTGAGAAGGCGGTGCGGGATCCGACGAGAACTTTGCGCGATTCCTACAGGAGAAACCTTGCGGGAACTTTGAGAGATTCGACGAGCTTCCTTGCGGGATCCGACGGAAGAACCCTTGCGATTTGGCGTGATTTCTGCGAGAGTCGGCGGGACTCGTGTAGCTTGCTCCTTCGGCGGGATACTTGAGGAAGGTGAAGGGTCGGCGAGATTCCGAGTATATAATGGGTCGGCGGGATTTGTCTAATTCGAAATTGAAAGGTTTCTCTACTAGGAATTTTCATGTTAAGAAGCATTGCAACATTTTCGAATTCTTCTGATGTCAAGTCAATATAAGAACGATAAATACATATATATTGTAAAGCCAATCTATTTGGGTTTGAGCGAGGCTTCTCCAAACACTTCTTGATGTCAATTGTGAGTTGTCGAGATTCACAAGGACATATCTTCGTTAACTCTTTATTGATGTATAAAGGTTTAAATGTATTGAGTTAACCTATCCTTAGATGTGCACACATACATGTATAAAGATAAATATACACATAGATAGAGATATATATATGTAAATGAGGATGCAATATGGCGCAAGTCCTTGAACTGATCAACAGTACCTGGGATTATGAGAATTAGCATTTATTCTCTCTGACTATAACATACCAGGTGCTCGATGTTAAAATGCTTATGGAGATATCACTTCTGTTATTCCAGATGCATGTTCCAATTCAGTCTTGGAACACCTACTGTCTAGTTCCCCTCATATTTACGGGAACCTAGACTACCCTGCAAGAAAGAATTACCTTACCTTAGGAACCCAAATCATATTGGGTCCTAGGTTCCTGTTACCATAAGCACGCAACTGCCTTCCTTCAGAAAACCTGTCAGGAAGACTACCTCTATCCCGTGAATGTGGGTAAGCCCTTGCCGTTGGCACAGAGGGGTTGTGCCAACAGTCGACGGCAAAGTGTCCCACTTTGCCACAACACCAACATGGGTGAATGTTGTATCGCCGTTTCCGACCCGATCTAGTGACTGAGGTAGTCACGGTCCTAGGTCTAAACGGGATAGAGCATGATCTCCTCACAAAATTTCCTCTTCCATCGTGATACGTGGAAGGGTGGAAGGAATGCATGTTGTGAGCGTCATGAGGCCGGGAAGGTGGTGCCCTCCTTTCAGGCATCCCCCTTTCAGAGGCCCCATGAAAACTTACACCATGACTTCTAACCTCCCTATCCTGTGTCCTTGGGTGGTGAGAAATGTTCTGTGAGCTAGGACATGCAGATTCGCACCGAGTTGAGGCAGTGGCAGTGAATACAAAGGGCTCAGAAGGAGCCTTAGGTATTCTCTCATGGGTGGCCACGACGGCCCTTGCACTACGGGTGTCTCCACATGGGGACAGATCACCCTTGCAGTGACCACGACTATTCCTGTGGTCATACCTGAAGGCATGATGAGGTGCCTTCCTGCTTGTAGTGGGGGGTCGGAATACCATTTCCCCATTTCTCCACGAATTAATAATCCGGGAGATCCACCCGTTTTCTTGCTTTCTCTTTATAGCATCAACCTTGGAAAAGTTTGATACTATTCTTTTCTCATTTTCTAGACTACTCTCTAGAGCTGAGATCTTAGAGTCCTTGACCTTGTTGGACGCCAATTGGAGAACCAACAAGATCTTCAGTCGAGCAATCTCTTGAGCTTGCTCCTCAGCAAGTAGGTTGCTTTCCTGAAAGGCTCTCTTCAGGGAATCAGAATTTTCTGGAGTTGAGCAGTTTCTGTCTTCAGAAGGTTCAAAAGATATGGGGCAGGATGAAGATGTTACCTGCTCATCTGTGTTATTGTCATTAGAGCCAGTGACCATTGTTTCATCCTCATCAGAGCTGCTTTCCTCACTGGCCTCGTCAGTCTCTGACACGGACACTGGAGCTCTGATGCTGTCCGAGTGATGCTTGCCTTCATCTTCAGAGGTGAGGACCCCCACATAGGCTTCCTCCTCAGTTTGACAGCATATTCCAGCTTTCTCTGACTCCCCCATCCACTCTGATATCATCACCCACATGGATTTAGCCATCCTACATTTTGCTAATCTAGAGCGAGAAGATCCAGACCAGATATCCAAGATAATTTGACGAATCCTCTCGTCCAAGTTAAATAGGGACAGTTCTGTCTCTGATATCTCAGCAATGCACATGGGCACTTGGATCCCAGAGTCGGAGGTCTTCATGGGAATGAACGAACCCTCTTCCAGGATGAAGGATGCTCGAGGATCGATTGCATCAAAGTGAAATAACACTCTCATCCTCCAGATGGGATAATAATCCTTTGTGCATGCGGGGAGTTTGAGTGGCGGTATCTCATAATCCAGCTCCATGCCTCTGACACTGGTGGCAGGATTCTACTCATGGTGTTAACCTTTTTGATGAGCAACCTGGCTCTGATACCACTTGAAAGTCCACCTAGTGTCAACAAAGTTCACCTATGGGGGGGGGGGGGGAATAGGTGACGTGTAGCGCTTTTGCGGAATTTACGAATGTACCTGCACAATAAAAATAAAAAGCACAACACACAGAATACACAGGCAATTTATAGTGGTTCCCCGACTTGGGTACATCCACTTTCCCCCTTCGACCTATCTCCCAACAAGGGACGACTCGGTCTCTTCTCCAACAGGATTGAAATCCAATCCCTGCACTATCGGAAGGAACCCTTCCACACGTGAGAGTCAACACTCCCACAAAACGGGTTGCACCCAACCCTTACAACACGGAACAAACGTTCCTTTACAACAAAAGTAAATATAGAATGTACACGAGATACAAACTTTGTTTGGAGACTACGGTGTTCCTCTTCGTTCGACGACATGTTCGTGAAGTCAACGAAGAGTCTACAACCTTGGTCTCTCTTGGAGAGGATCTCCCCGGAATCGGCGGCGGCAACACGAGCGGCGGCTAGCTTCGGGATCGGCGGCTATGATGATGAGCAGCTGCTGAAAATAGAGATCCAATCTTCGTAGCGAAGCAAGCTAGGTCTACCAATGGTCACACAAGGATCGGTCGTCTCGATCGATTCGGATGGGAAGTTTTTCCCGATCAACAAATCGAGAGACAAGGGATCTCCGGTTAGACACGTGAGACGCTGAGCTTAGCTAGGCTTCTATCGACCGAAGATCAGGAAGAAAACACGATCTCGACCAGCGATCCACACTCTCGCGCGGCGATGGAGGTGGCGGCGGAAACTCGCGAACTAGGTCAAGTCGCGGCTCTGCTTTTTCGTATCTTTTTCCGTTCTTCTACTGTTCAAAAATACCCGTGTATTTATACATTGAAGACCCATACAATATGACCGTTGTGGGTCCCACAAGTAGAAACCCGAAATCCGGTTCAAACTAGTCCAGCGGCAGAATCCGGTCCAGCAGCATCCAGAGAAAACGCCAAGTGAAATTCGTCGAGAATCGTTGGTGATTCTCGACGAATCGGCGAGAATCAGTTAACGATTCTCGACGATTTGTCGAGAATCACTAGTGATTCTCGACGATTCCCTTGTTGATTCTCAACGATTTTCACTTGGTATTCATGACCTGCTCAGCGACGGGTTCGGCGAGAATCATTAGTGATTCTCGTCGAATCTCACTTGGCACCATTTTAAGGTAGCCGGAAGGAGTCGGCGAGAATCACTAGTGATTCTCGCCGAATCGACGAGAATCACTTGTTGATTCTCGTCGACTTTCACTTGGACGAATTTTCGTCATTCCACTCAAGAGCTGCTCCTTGACCCATCCTTGCTCCTTGTCTTCTCTTCCATAAACATGGCCCTGTACTTGAAAGTAAGTGCACTCCAATAGAGAGAGTACACGTAAGCCAACACACTGATCTGCTCAACGAGGGATTACGTCGTGCAGACCCGTGTATATTGACCTACTGCACCCTGATATTGGTGTGCACTTAGCGTGGAAGAGCTGCAAGCACAACTTAAGATGTTTCATCAAATACATTGTGAATTCATCTTAGCTTGACAGGTGGCTTCCTCAAATCCAGGTAATTATGGATACAATACCCAACATGTCTAGTAGAATCCGATGTGCCAAGTCTTGAGATTTATATCATGGTTTTCTTCGTGTCGATGTCGTGGGGCATGACAAGCCGCCAGGCCCAGGAAGGATTGTGGTGGGCCTTTGTGCTCTAAATCCGGGTCATTACGGGGTGTGACTTCATGGTTTTCTTTATTGTGGGTGTTATTACTGGGTGAATCCACCGCCGCAACGTTTGATCTCCCTATTATTACCTTATGGAACTCTACCGGGTGTTTGGGCATTTGCGGTGTATGGTGGAGTAGCCAGTCTCCCCCACAATTATGACAAATTAATATATTTGTGGGGGTGTGTCCGCATGAGTTACCACCCTGCCCATGTTATTTTTGGTGGAGTTGACCACATGTGGCTAATAGAGTTTTCCTTTCTTCCTGATGATTTAATCGTGATTTTACCCTTATAGTCTTGTGCATCTGGGGTACTTTTGTTGTACGTGACACTTCACGTAAGTGTTCCTTTCTAAGTTTATTTTTGTACCTTACTGTTGTACTTCGTTTCAATATTTTTTTTGGTCATGGGTTGGTACCCCTTGACCTTCGTTTACTTTTGGCTTACTCTTCTGCCATCACTTGTATTTTCTTGCTGAGGTGTTCTGTCTTTGGATTGCCTTAGGCTCAAAGCTGTAGCCGGGGCTTGTTTTGGGGTTCTTGGGCAGCAGTGTTGGCTGTGGCTTTTACCTCGGCATTGTGAGGTAGTTGTTGTTGTAGTTTACTTTACTAGTTCAGACATATTTTTGCTTTAAGTGGGTTCATGTCAGATTGTTGACGCCCACGGGATAGTTGATTTTGGATACTTTTGCTAGCTGCTACTTGCTTTCATTCTAATTATTCTGTTTATTTGCTCTCTGGGATGTTTTGTGCTAGGATTGCATTATAGGTATTTTCAAGTACAAAAAACTACTATTACTACTTCACGCATTGCATGTCTTAAAATGCTAAATCAATATATTTAACGAGCGCAAAAGCTTCTTTTACCTCTATTATAAACATAGAAACTTGCATACCATGAGTTGCCCTCTGGGAACCTTTTTACTCATGTAGGATGTCTAATCCTGTAAAATAAGTATTTTCCATTGTGTATAATTATTTTTTTCTCGTGGACTAGATGGGCCACTAAGCCGAGTGATACGGCTAACTGCTAGACTTAAAATGAATTTGCCTCTAAATGACTTAAAGATCGCACTTTATGTGGTAAGTAGGAGGTTTGTCTGAGCGTCCGCTGTTACCCCCTGTTGACGTGGCATCATGACGCGCATTTTTCCCTTACTCTGATATTTCTTTTAAGACGGTTAAAATGCTGGTGGTGACACTACACTTTCTCAACGTCGTTAGTTAATGAAATTTCTCTATCCAGCTTCCTTTCTTATGACATCTATCGTTGAGTGAGCTTGATTCACTCAACGCATGTGGACTTAGACAGAATTTCTGTCTCTCCAGTCAGCTTCTTTGAGTCCACCTATCAATATCACGTGGACCACTTGTCCAGTTAATATGACATAAACCAACCAGCATGCATGAACTTAAACATACATCAAATACAACTATATGTATACCATTGACTTGTTTGACTTCTTACAAATTTGGTACATTAGGATCAATGGACCCAACAATCTCCCCGTATTTGAAGAAGTCAAAACACTACTTCAAAAATTTTTGTCAATGATATATACTAACATATGCAGCAACAATAAACACCAACTTATAACACAAGATAGTTAAGAGTTATCACTCTCCCATTTTTCTGCTAGTGTAGTGAGCATCACTTACTCCCCCTACTTTATTGCATGGTTCACCTTTTCCCTTTGTTTTGGAACACCACCTATATAACATTTGGCTGCTCTCCCTGCTTTGCAGCTTCTTCTACCCCTTTTTGACTTCTGTAGAATAATTAGGAAGAAATTGGCCATTTCTTGTTATCTTCTCCCCCTTTTTATTACAGATAACCCACTAATGTTGAACTTGCTCCCCCTCACTAAAAGCAACTTCTATCAACCTGAAAGTCCACCTAGTGTCAACTATGTGCACCTATGGGGGGGGGGAATAGGTGACGTGTGGTCCTTTTGAGGAATTTACGGATGTACCTGCACAATAAAAACAAAAACCACAGCACACAGAATACACAGCAAATTTATAGTGGTTCCCCGACTTGGGTACATCCACTTTCCCCCTTCGACCTATCTCCCCAACAAGGGACGACTCGGTCACTTCACCAACGGGATTGAAATCCAATCCCTGCACTAACGGAAGGAGCCCTTCCACACGTGAGAGTCAACACTCCCACAAAGCGGGTTGCACCCAACCCTTACAACTCGGAACAAAAGTTCCTTTACAACAAAATGAAAATGTAGAATGTACACGTGATACAAACTTCTTTTGGAGACTACGGTGTTCCTCTTTGTTCGACGACGTGTTCTTGAAGTCGATGAAGAGTCTACGACCTTGGTCTCTCTTGGAGAAGATCTCCCCGGAACCGGCGGCGGCACACGAGCGGCGGCTAGCTTCGGGATCGGCGGCTACGATGAAGAGTGGCTGCAGAACTTGGAGATCTAAACTTCGTAGCGAAGCAAGCTAGGTCTACCAACGGTCACTCTAGGATCAGTCGTCTCGATCGATTCGGGCGGGGGAGTTTTTCCCGGTCAACAAATCGAGAGACAAGAGATCTCCGGATAGACGCGTGAGACACAAACCTTGCTAAGCTTCTGTCACCGGAGATCGGGAAGAAGAGCGATCAGCAGCGGCGACCACTTGACGCGAGCGGCGGCGGCGGAGCGGAGCGATTTCGCGAATTTAGGGTTACGTCGCCGCTCGTTTTTCTTTCTCTCTTTGTCCGTCATTTACTGTTCAAAATACCCATGTATTTATACTGTAGTATTCTCAAAGATGACCGTTTGTGGGACCCACAAAAGAAATCCCCAAAATCCGGTTCAAACTAATCCAGAAGCAGAATCCAGTTCAGCAGCATTCTGAGAAAAGGCCAAGTAAAAATCGGCGAGAATCGCAGACGATTCTCGACGAATCGGCGAGAATCACCAAGTGATTCTCGACGATTCGTCGAGAATCGTTTGTGATTCTCGTCGAATCACTTGTCGATTCTCAACGAATTTTACTTTATACATGGGCTGCTTGACCACTGGTTCGGCGGGAATCACAAGTGATTCTCGCCGAATCTTACTTGGCACTATTTTGAGATGGCCAAAAGGAGTCGGCGAGAATCACTGATGATTCTCGTCGATTCGGCGAGAATCACCAAGTGATTCTCGCCGATTCGGCGAGAATCACTTGGTGATTCTCGTCGAATTTGCCTTGGACGATTTTTCGTCTTCCACCTAGGAGCTGCTCCTTGATCCTCCATGCTCCTTGTCTTCTCTTGCATATGAGCGGCCCTGTACTTGAAAGTAAGTGCACTCCAATAGAGAGAGTACACATAGGCCAACACACTGATCTGCTCAACGAGGGATTACGTCGTGCAGACCCGTGTATATTGACCTACTGCACCCTGACATTGGTGTGCACTTAGCGTGGAGAAACTGCAAGTACAACTTGAAAGAGTTTATCAAATACATTGTGAATTCATCTTAGCTTGACAGGTGGCTTCCTCAAATCTAGGTAATCGTGGATACAATACCCAACAATCTCCCCTATTTGACGAAGCCAAAACCCTACTAGCTAAGATGAATAACACCTATCAAATAATAATTATAGCATTTAAAAATTAAATATGCAACTCAAGGGAATATATGCAATCAGAACAGGACTTGAGTCATTCACACATTCAAGAATATATATATATACCAAGAGAAATATATTCACATATAATTCAGAATTGTCCATACGACAGTAATAATTATTAAATGTTCTTAATACACCGTGACCAGCTATAAAATAATGACTATTTGTCCTTAGCTACGTCACCCTTAAGAGTTTGCGCCAAGTACTTTTTGCTCTGCCTTTCCATGTATTCCTTGGGCTTCGGGTAGTACCTAGGAGGAGCAACTTTGTCTGGATCCTTGTTGTTTCTGAAGAAAATGTTGTGTTTCGCTTCAAATGCTTTGTGCGTCTCCCATTCATACTGGCTATATGCTTCATTTCGATTTATCTCTCCTCTTTCTTGCAGCCGGAAGGTGTCTAAGATGATGTTCCTTGAAACTGGGCTCCACCTTTCGTTTCTTATATCCTCCTCACTCAGTCTGATCCTCTTTTCAGTTGGTGTCTCCTTTGATGTCCCTTCCTGAACTTTCCTCTTTCCCCTTGCTTTAGCTAAAGCCTCTTGGTCAAACATACTTCTCAGCTTAGATTTGGAGATGGCCCTAGCGTCAGCTTCATCAGTGAAAATATCAGCAGCACTTGTACTTACATCCTCAGCAATATGTACTTCCTCAGCAGCCTTAGAAGTCTCAGGAACCTGAACACCGGCAGGTTGGTCAGGTAGGACGACGCCTAACGTGCCCAGTGCCTGTTGTAGCATCCACCAGCAACTCTCATAGACGTATTTGCTTGATTGGGCAAAGTTTGCATCCATGCTTTCTTGGAGCTCGGCCAGCTTAGCGATATACTCCTTCTCCCCCTTTTTGGCTTCGTCAGCTATGCAATTGGCATATGAGTGCAAGGAGTCATCAATGTGCTTAGTAGTCTTGCTGAATTCAGTGATTAGGGCCTGCTGATTTGCATTTAAAGTGACCATGTTACCATCAAATTTCTGAATATTGTTGGCTACAACGTGAGCGTTCTGATTGACAACAGCCAGAGTACCAGTATTCTTTTTCAAACCGGCCATTAACAATGTGACAGCTTCGCCGGCCGCAGTATACTTTTCTTCGAATTTCTTTTCCATCACATCCAGCTTATGGTTGATTTCCACCATATTCTTCAGCATGAGATCTTCAGAAGTCTTAATCTCTTGCAGCCATTGTTTTCTGAGCTTTATCAAAATAGGTTTTAAGCTCATTCACGATACCCTGAATTATGTGTACGGTGTGAATGGCTAGGTCATCGCGTAATGGAATAGCCGGAGGAACTTCTTGGCCTTGCTCTTGCTCGTCAGCAGACGCATCGGTGGAGCTGGATACCAGCACAGTCTCTACAGGAGGAGTGTGGGCGGCCTCTGTAGATTTATTTAACTCCCCCTCCACTGGTGCAGACTTATCAGGAGGAGGTTCAACAGTATCTGGAGACTCAAGCACTTCATGCCCCTCATTTACCTCGTCCTCTCCATCCTCATCCAAAACTTCATCCATAACAGCAGCTTCTTCCACTTCTTGATTGTTTCTGTTCAGGACCTCCTCATCCTCCAACCCAGGTGCACTTTCTTCATGAACTTCGGCCACCGCATCCCTGGCAACCTGGGCGATGTCAGATATTATATCCATATGAGAGGGTAGAGTCTCCCCCTCGATTCCTGCAGTCACAGTATCAGGAATTTCACCGGGGGAGACTGCAGGAGATACTTCCTCTTGCTCTTCCACAGCAGGCTGCCCGATGCGCCGCTCCCATCGATCGAACACAGTAGCATCCATCTTTTTCAAGTAATGGAGAGGTACTCCTTTGCTCATGTCGAATTTGTCTCCGTTGAGCTGGTTGAGATATAGACTGATGATGCGGCCGAAGCTTGGAGTGCCCAGAGTGTCCTTGATCTTTTGGAACAGCAGCTCCCCCCAATTGAACCTCTTTCGGCAGACCACAGCTATGAGAATTTTGAACATATCTCCGGAGATATGATCATGGGAGCCTGGCTTGCAGATGAGTACTTTTCCTATGACGTCAGATAGGAGCTTCCCTTCTTCATTCATCTCTTTTCTCTTTACTGATCGAGTGCCTCTTGGTAGACCGCAGAACAGGAGGGTTCTGGCTTTGTCCTCATCCTCCAAATAGTCTTCCTGCTCCGCACTTGAAAGCTGCAGGTAGCGAGTTAGCTTACTGGCAGACATCTTTACTTTAGTCCCAGCCACCTTGCTCTTGATGATGGAGTCTCTGTCTCGGAGCCTTGCGGTAGAGAAGAACTCCAACACTTCTTTATCTAAAACTTTGCAAGGATGCTCCAATACGAAGGTTAGCCCGGCCTCTTCCAACATGAGAATGATATTTCGGAACTCGTCTGAGGCATGAGAGAATCCAGTGCGAACCAGCTCGCAGCCAGAAATCAATCCCGCAGTCGTCCTTGGAGCCATTGAAGATCTAGAGAGAAGCCCGACTCTAAACATTAGGGAACATTCAAAAAGAAAGCAACACTTGGGGTTCGGCCTTGGAGCCATTGAGGATGAGGTTACCTAAGGGCTGACACGGAAGTTGGTTGATGAGCTTCGGGAAGATCTTCGGTGGATGGAAGAGTGTCCTGTGGGATTCGGCCGAGCTAGAGTTTCACGGGAAGAAGATCCTGTGGGACGAGTATCCTGTAGGTCGCTCACTTCGACGAGAACGTCGGAGGGCTGCGGGTTTCGGCGAATCCGCGGAAGCACACTTTCGCGAAGAGGGCGAGGGTCGTCGGGAGTTCTCTTGCGCGAGTCGGGAGGAAGGTGAACAGGCGGAGATAGTCTTTCGGCGGGATTTATATAGGTCGTCGGGATTCAGGGGAAGCCGAGCGGTCGGCGAGTTCCTTCGGCGGGATTCGGCGGGATTTGTTTAATTTGGTTTCTAATACCGTTTGTCTAATTCGGCGAGATATAAAATGGGTCGGCGTGATTGCGGAGTATATATATTGATGTTTTTCTTGACACTTTGGGAAGCATTGCACCATTTTCAAATTCTTCGAGTGTCAAGTTAATGCAAGATTAATAAATACATGTTTATAATAACGACAATCTATTCGGATTTGAGCGAGACTTCTCCAGACACTTTTTGATGTCAATTGTGATTTGTCGAAATTCGCAATGACATATCTTTGTTAACCTTTTATTGATGTGTAATGGTTTGCATGTCTCGAGGTAATCTCTCCTTAAAGGTGCACACATAAATGATAAGCATAAGTATACGTATACACAAGGATAAAAATATATATATATATATATATATATATTTAATTTGAATGAGGATGCATCATGACACAAGTCCTGGAACTGATCAAAATTACCTGGGATTTGGAGAGTCATCGTCTTAGTCCCACAGGTAGAACATGTTAGTAGCTTGAAGTGAGTATGCTCAACAGGTAGTACATCTGTTATTGCAGACGCTTGTTCCAAGTTAGCCTTGACCCACTTACTGTCTAGTTCCCATAGTATTCACGGGGACCTAGACTACCCTGCAAGACAGAATTACTTTACCTTAGGAACCCAAATCATATTGGGTCCTAGGTTTCTATTAGCATAAGCATGCAACTGCCTTCCTTGAGAAAACCTGTCTGGAAGACTGCCTCTGTCCCTATAATGTGGATAAGCCCTTGCTGTGGGCACAGAGATGTTGTGCCAACAATCAATGGCAAAGTGTCTCACTTTGCCGCAGCACCAACAAGAGTGAATGTTGTATCGCCATTTTCGACCTGATCTAGTGACTGATGTAGTCACGGTCCTAGGTCTCAAAGGGATAGGGCATGTTCTTGTTGCACAAATTCCTTTTCCATCGAGGCATGATGAAGGGTGGAACGAATGCATGATGTGAGCGTTATGAGGCCGAGAAGGTGGTGCCATTCTTTCAGGCATCTTCCTTGCTGAGGCTCCATGACGCCTGACATCATGACTTCCATTCTCCCTATCCCGTGTCCTCGAATGGAGAGAATTCTTCTGTGAACTAGGACATGCAGATCCACACTTTGTTGTGGCAGTGGCCGTGAATACAAAGGGCTCAGAATGAGCCTTAAGTATTTCCTCATGGGTGGCCATGACGCCTCTTGCACTATGGACGTTTCCACATGGGGACAATTCACCCTTGCAGTGACCACGATTATTCCTGTGGTCATACCTGAAGGCATGATGAGTTGCCTTCCCGCTTGGAGTGGGAGGTCGGAACACTGTTTCCCCATTTCTCCATCCCTGGATAATCCGGGAGATCCACCCGGTTTCTTGCTTTCTTTTTATAGCATCAACTTTGGAAAAGTTGGATACTATACGTTTCTCATTATCTAGACTATTCTCTAGAGCTGAGATCTTAGAGTCCTTGACCTTGTTGGACGCCAATTGGAGAACCAACAAGATCTTCAGTCGAGCAATCTCTCGAGCTTGCTCCTCAGCAAGTAGATTGCTTTCCTGAAGGGCTCTCTTCAGGGAATCAGTATTTTCTGGAGGAGAGCAGTTTCTGTCTTCAGAAAAGTCAAAAGATGTGGGACAGGATGAA
Source organism: Platanthera guangdongensis (assembly GCA_039583875.1). NCBI lineage: Eukaryota > Viridiplantae > Streptophyta > Magnoliopsida > Asparagales > Orchidaceae > Platanthera > Platanthera guangdongensis. The sequence continues at coordinate 172,423,904 of CM077150.1, read as the reverse complement.
GATGATACCTGCTCATCTGGGTTATTGTCATTAGAATCAGTGACCAATGTTTCTTCCTCGTCGGAGCTGCTTTCCTCACTATCTTCTTCAGTCTCTGACAGGGATACTGGAGCTCTGATGCAATCCGAAGGATCCTTGCATTCATCTTCAGAAGTGAGGACCCCCACATACGCCTCATCCTCTGATTGGCAGCATAGTTCAGCTTTCTCTGACTCCCCCATCAGCTCTGAGATCATCATCCACAGAGATTTAGCCGTTTTACATTTTTCCAACCTGGAGCGAGAGGCACCAGACCAGACATCCATAATAATTTGTCGAATCCTCTGGTCCAGTTGGAAAAATGAGAGTTCCATCTCTGTCATCTCAGCAATGCACATGGGCACTTGGGTCCCCGAGTCGGTGGTCTTAATGGGGATAAATGGACCCTCTTCCAGGATGAGGGATGCTCGTGGATCGATGGCATCCAGGTGAAATAACACTCTCATCCTCCAGATAGGATAATAATCGTTTGTGCATGCAGGGAGTTTGAGTGGCAATACGTCATAATCCAGATCCATGCTTCTGACACTGGTGGCAGGATTCACCTCAAGGTGTTAGCCTTTTTGTTGAGGAACCTCCCTCTGATACCACTTGAAAGTCCACCTAGTGTCAACTATGTGCACCTATGGGGGGGGGGGGGAATAGGTGACGTGTGGTTCTTTTGAGGAATTTACGGATGTACCTGCACAATAAAAACAAAAACCACAGCACACAGAATACACAGCAAATTTATAGTGGTTCCCCGACTTGGGTACATCCACTTTCCCCCTTCGACCTATCTCCCCAACAAGGGACGACTCGGTCACTTCACCAACGGGATTGAAATCCAATCCCTGCACTAACGGAAGGAGCCCTTCCACACGTGAGAGTCAACACTCCCACAAAGCGGGTTGCACCCAACCCTTACAACTCGGAACAAAAGTTCCTTTACAACAAAATGAAAATGTAGAATGTACACGTGATACAAACTTCTTTTGGAGACTACGGTGTTCCTCTTTGTTCGACGACGTGTTCTTGAAGTCGATGAAGAGTCTACGACCTTGGTCTCTCTTGGAGAAGATCTCCCCGGAACCGGCGGCGGCACACGAGCGGCGGCTAGCTTCGGGATCGGCGGCTACGATGAAGAGTGGCTGCAGAACTTGGAGATCTAAACTTCGTAGCGAAGCAAGCTAGGTCTACCAACGGTCACTCTAGGATCAGTCGTCTCGATCGATTCGGACGGGGGAGTTTTTCCCGGTCAACAAATCGAGAGACAAGAGATCTCCGGATAGACGCGTGAGACACAAGCCTTGCTAAGCTTCTGTCACCGGAGATCGGGAAGAAGAGCGATCAGCAGCGGCGACCACTTGACGCGAGCGGTGGCGGCGGAGCGGAGCGATTTCGCGAATTTAGGGTTACGTCGCCGCTCGTTTTTCTTTCTCTCTTTGTCCGTCATTTACTGTTCAAAATACCCATGTATTTATACTGTAGTATTCTCAAAGATGACCGTTTGTGGGACCCACAAAAGAAATCCCCAAAATCCGGTTCAAACTAATCCAGAAGCAGAATCCGGTTCAGCAGCATTCTGAGAAAAGGCCAAGTAAAAATCGGCGAGAATCGCAGACGATTCTCGACGAATCGGCGAGAATCACCAAGTGATTCTCGACGATTCGTCGAGAATCGTTTGTGATTCTCGTCGAATCACTTGTCGATTCTCAACGAATTTTACTTTATACATGGGCTGCTTGACCACTGGTTCGGCGGGAATCACAAGTGATTCTCGCCGAATCTTACTTGGCACTATTTTGAGATGGCCAAAAGGAGTCGGCGAGAATCACTGATGATTCTCGTCGATTCGGCGAGAATCACCAAGTGATTCTCGTCGATTCGGCGAGAATCACTTGGTGATTCTCGTCGAATTTGCCTTGGACGATTTTTCGTCTTCCACCTAGGAGCTGCTCCTTGATCCTCCATGCTCCTTGTCTTCTCTTGCATATGAGCGGCCCTGTACTTGAAAGTAAGTGCACTCCAATAGAGAGAGTACACATAGGCCAACACACTGATCTGCTCAACGAGGGATTACGTCGTGCAGACCCGTGTATATTGACCTACTGCACCCTGACATTGGTGTGCACTTAGCGTGGAGAAACTGCAAGTACAACTTGAAAGAGTTTATCAAATACATTGTGAATTCATCTTAGCTTGACAGGTGGCTTCCTCAAATCTAGGTAATCGTGGATACAATACCAAACACAACCTTTTTGATGTTTATTCTACTCCATCCTATAAAATAAAATATTTCCTGCAGCAAAATAATATGAAGAGCAATTGAAGCTATACCAAGTTTAATATTCCCAACTCAATCTTGAAGGTATTGAACTTTGCTTCATCTAGTGGCTTGGTGAAAATGTCAGCCACTTGCTTGTCTATTGGAACAAACTGAAGACTGATATCTTCACATTTCACATACTCTCTTATAAAGTGATATCTAATCTATATGTGCTTAGTCTTGCTATGTGAGACATGATTCCTAGTTATAGAGATTGCACTAGTAGAATCACAAAATAAATAGCTTCTACTTAGCTGAATTTTATATTCCTGAAGTTGATGTTGGATCCATGTCAACTATGCATAACAGCTCCATGTAGCTATGTATTCTGACTCTATAGTAGAAATAGAAACACTTGTTTGCTTCTTGCTGCTCCATTACACTAGCCTTTTCCCAAAAATTGGCAGGAGCCTGATGTGCTTTTCCTGTCTTCTCTGCAGCCTACAAAGTCTGCATCTGAAAATTCTATTAGTTCAAAATCCATATTCTTAGGGTAACAAAGGCTAAGATCTGGTGTGCCCTTCAGATATCACAAAATCCTCTTAGCAGCAGAGTAATGAGATTCTTTAGCGCATGCCTGATATCTTGCACAGACACATATAGCATAAATACTGTGTGGCCTACTAGTAGTTAGGTATAGACGAGAGCCAATTATCCCTTTATACAAAGTTTGATCAATAGATTTTCTTGCCTCATCTTTATTTAAAGACATAGTTGACCCCATGGGAGTTTTCATGGTGGAAGCATTCTCCATACCAAATTTATTAATTAACTCCCTTGTAAACTTAGACTAGGATATGGATAATCCATTGTTAGTCTATTTTACTTGGAATCCCAAGAAGAACTTAAGTTTACCCAAACTGCTCATCTCAAATTTCCCTTGCATAAGGTTGACAAACTTTCCACAATGGTTGTCATCTGTATATCCAAAGATAATTTCATCAACATATATCTGCGCTAAGATGATCTTTCCCTGGATTCCATTCAAAATAGGGTCATGTCTATCTTCCCCCTTGAGAATTTGTTCTCAATGAGGAAGCTAGACATGTTCTCATACCATGCTCTAGGAGCCTGTTTCAACCCATATAAATCTTTCTTAAGTCTATAAACAAAATTTGATTTATTAGGAACAATAAAACCTGAAGGTTATTCAACAAATACTTCTTCCATCAATTCTCTTACAAGGAAGGCTGATTTCACATCCTTCTAGTAAACTCTGAAAACTTGGTATGCAGCATATACTAGGAACGTTCTGATGCCTTTTAGTCTTGCTACAGGGGCAAAGGTTTAATCAAAGTCAATACCTTTTTCCTGTCTGTAATCCTGAGCTACCATTCTAGCTTTATTCTTGGTTATAATGTTATTTTCGTCAATTTTATTCTTATATATCTACTTGGTTTTAATGACATTATGTCCTTGAGATCTGAGAACCAGCTTCCAGACCTTATACCTCTTAAATTGGTTCAATTCTTCTTGCATAGTTGCAATCCAAAACTGATCCATATTTTCCTCTTCAAACTTTTGAGCTCTACTTGTGACAAGAAATTCGAGTACATTACTGTGTTGATACATCTGCTTCTTATCACTACACCTTGACTTGCATTACCAATGATTTAGTGGCCTGGATGATCCTTCAAATGCCTGACTGCTGGAGGAAATCTTCCTTCAACATTATGTGCTTCAAAATCTCCATCTTGTTGAAAATCATCCACTTCGTATGCACCTTGTGCTTCCTCTGGAATCCACATACTTTCATCTTTATCTTGTACTATAGGTTCAGCCTCCTTAACAGTCAGCTTGTCCATGATCACTTTTGTGCCTGCAGGACTAGAAAAGGAGCTTGACAGCATGTTCGATTCACAAACACTACATTAACTGACTCCTCTACAACTTGACTTGTCGTGTTATAGATCTTATAGTCCTTACTATGATTGTTGTATCTAACAAATATCCTTCATAGGACTTGGTAGCAAACTTAGTTATATAGGATTTCCCATTGTTGAGTACATAACATTTGCTCCCAAAAATTCTGAGATATGCAAGGTTTGGTTTTTTGACCTTCAATATCTCATATGGAGTCTTTTTATTACTCTTGGTGATAGAAGTCCTATTGAGAACATGACAAGCAGTGTTTACTACCTCAGCGCAGAAATATTTTGGGAAAGTTGTGACATTCAGTAATGTCCTACTAGCTTCTATGAGAGTCTTATTCTTCCTCTAAACAATATAATTTTGCTGGGGTGTTCTTGGAGTGGAATACTATTGATAAATCCAAGTTCGTCACAAAACTATGTCATGCATTCAGATTGAAACTCAATTTCATGATCACTTCTGATTCTGACCACAGAACTATTCAATTCATTTTGTATTTTTTTGATAAATATCTTGAAGACATTAGGGGTTTCAGACTTTTTCCTTAAAAATAAAACCCAAATAAATATTGAAAAGTCATCAACAACCACAAATGTGTAAACTTTCCTACCATGACTATGAACTTGCATAGTACCGAACAAGTACATATGCAGGAGCTATAAACACCTAACATAGTCTTTAGTCCCAATGCATTTAAATGAAGCTTTGGTCTGCTTTCCCTTTTGACATGCAGAGCAAATGCCTTCCTTAGTGCATAACATTTTAAGACCATTTTTAACTAACTCTTTACTGAAGAGCTTGTCTATGGTCTTATAGTTCAAATGAATGATAAGTCATTATTTATTGTATTTTTTATATAGTTTTTATTTAATAAATATTTAGGTTTTATTTAGTTTTTATTAATATTTGTATTAATTCATTTGTTTTCTTATTACAGGTCTATTTGGGCTGCAGATAACACGTTGGCGCATGCAAGGCTAATCAGGAGAACAAATAGAGATTTTCTTGAAAAATCATGTTTACAAGCCCAGTTACGGGCGTGGCCTTTAGGTCACGGGCATGACATGTGGTCGTGACCAATATTGGAGCTCTAGAGTACTTGCCACGTCGGATTAAAGTTACACGTCCCGGTCACGGGCGTGACCTATGGGTCACGGGCGTGACCAGCAAGCATGACTAGCTGACAAGTCTGCAGTTTCGATTCGAGGAGGTTTTCAGGATGCACGCCCTGGACACGGGCGTGACCTCTTGGTCACGGGCATGAACTATAGGTATGACTCCTCGGCGTTACTTGGACATCAATCAGCAGTGTCCGTTGCAAAGCGTTCAAGCCTACACGACTAGCTCATGGGCGTGACCTAGGGGCGTGACCTCTTAAACAACTACCAAAGTAAGTTCTCGCCGTTTATTCTTCCCGCTGTTTCCAGTAATAGACTTGACACGACTTAGGTCACGGGCGTGACTTAGGGGCGTGACCCGCAAATTAACTATTTTTGGCGGTTTCGCGCCAACGTTCCCAGGACTTGAAGGCGATGGTTTCGAACTTTACATGCCCTAGGTCACGGGCGTGACCTAGGGGCGTAACCATCCAACAAACTTTCCTATAAATTCCACACAATTCCAGAAGCTGGGAGAGCCATATAGGAGTAGCTTTTGTAGCTTTTTTATTGTATTTTTGCATTTTCCTTTATGTACTTTTTCATAGTTAGTTAAATTTTATTCCGAGCACTTTTATTTCAAGCTTGTATTTGTTTTATCTTTACATGTATCCCCATTTTTATAGGCAGTTGATTTCGACAAGTTTTAAAATAAAATAATCTTCCTTTTTGTCAACCTCTTTATTTATCAATTTCGATTAAACTTTGATTTTTATCGTATCGAATTCATATTTCGCGGATTTGTTCTTTGATCCCAGATCCATATCTTAAATAACTGAGAGGTTGTGGATACGAGTAGATCGCTCAAAGGTAAAATGAGTTGCACGCACTCCTCGAGAGAGGATGACAAAAATCTGCCGGATTGGAGTCAAATCCAATAGCGGGGTTCACCGCATAAAGCACGCTTAGGAGTTTCAACTGGCCGATAGTTCTTAATCGATTAACCTAAGGTTAGTCAAAGTCATGAGCTCGAGAGAGACACTTTGTATTCATGGAACCTCCATGGTCGAGGTAGATAATTAAGAGTTTGCATAGAAGTTTATTTGAGATCAAAGGGAGTCTTGATAAAGTGTTTGTTTTATTTTTATTTTTCTTTGTTTAATTTTAATTAACCTTTAAATTATCGTTAGATAAAATAATATTAATTTGCATGAGTAGAAGTACTCAACAGGCCCTGAGTCTAATACAATAATTTCTTATACTATATTTCAATAGGTACACTTGCCTATTTTGATATGTTAGTTTGGATGTATTTTTAAAACTATTAAAATTTCTCCATCATGTTTTTGGCGCCGTTGCCGAGGAGTATTTTGTCGATATTTTGAAAGTGTAGATTTTATTAATTTTATAATTCTCGTTCTCCACCTCCATTTCTATTTTGAATTTTCTATTTCAAATTCATTTCTATTAAGTACCGTTTGTTTTATTTTTATTTTTACAAAAAAAAGTTATCTCATTAGGCCTCTAAGATTACCAAGCTTACACAAAAAAGTTAATCTTTTGGCAGCCGCAAAAAAGCGCCAAGGTTTTTGTTATTATTTTGCTGCTCCGCATCGAATTGAAAATTGTTATTATTATTATCAAAAATATTGTTATGAAAATAATTTTTCAATTAATAATTATTCTCACTTTGATGCTAATCCTTCTTCATATTATCATGAAAATAATTTTTCTGATTTAACTAATATTCATGAAATACGTTTTCAAGTCTTAAACGAGAATACTTTTTCAAATTTAAATAATATTTCTTCCACCTCGGATATTAATTTTTCTTGTTCACAAGATAAACCGCAAATTTCCCTTATTTATGAGAATAATTATTTAGATCCGAATTTTTAATCTTCTTTTATCACCGAGCAACCTTCTTCGTCTAATTTTGGGGATTTTACAAAATTCATATTTGATCCTCCCCAAAATTTAGAAGAAAATATTCCATTTCTAATGATTCTTCACCCTCTTCGAATAGTTCACCTAGGACGGAACATGAATCTTCATGTGCCCCCTTGGTGTCTTATTCTGAAGAGGAGGAAGAATTATTATCTAAAAATTTACTAAAGTTATGGGCACTCCGGGTTAAATAGAAGAAGAACATGTTTCTTCTCCTATTTCTCACAATTTTCCTTCTCATCATGAATTTTCAAACTCCACTTATGAATATTTAGAAATTGAAATTCATGAAAATATTGTGCCCAGTAATTTTCATTTTAATGAACTTCTAGATAACAATTTTATTTTAGAAAATAAACAACCGGAGCCTAATCATATAGTTTCGCAAGAGCCTCCTCCTTGCGGAAATTTTTCTGACACACTTTTTTTTCATTTTTCCTATTCTAACAACTTTTAGTTTGAAGATGAGCCGTTGCAATCAAATGTTGTCGCCGATTCATTTACCGCTCATCTACAAAGATTCAAATCACCTCAGGTATGGGTAGGTGATTCGAATCTACATTATCAATTCAATTGCAAGGAGAATCAAAAAGAAGGCGAAGGAGTAGTGGGGCGAGCGTCTTCGGCGTATTCACCCAAGCGGGAATTAAGGTAGTTGCCCTTACACTTAAATTTTTAATTACTTTTTTCCTAACAAAAACCGTCTAGCTTAAAGACAGGAAAAAGAAAAGCGCTCTTGGGAGACACCCCTTGCTTATCTTTATTTTCTTGCAATTTCAATGCATTTTTCTTTTTCTTTCTCCCTCCTACTTAGCTTATAAACATTGGGGACAATGTTTATTTTTAAGTATGGGGGGATTCTCATTTATTATCTTTATTTAAAATCCAAAAAACTGAGAAAACCTTCAAAAATTTTTAAATAATCTTTTTTCTTTTTATTATCAAAAATACAAAAAAATATAGAAAATCGAAAATTAATTTCTTGGAAAGGGCCGTGTTGGGCTTTCATCCCACAAAACCATCTAGTAACTTGCGAACTAGTCAATCGGTAACCCTCGGGAAGTCCAAGAATAACAAAAAATTATGATTTTATTTTTAAAAAAATCAAAACTATAATAAACCCCTACATAATAGTTTGTGCTTTTCAGAAAATAATTTTGAGGTAATTTAAAAGAATTTTTATAATTTTTGATTTTCTAATTTTTTCATTTTTTCATTGTTAGTTAGATTAAATTTTTAGGCGATTTAATTTTGAGAAATATTTTATGAATTAAATTTGTATAGAGTAATCTATTTAGCACTTTGTCTCTCTAATTCAAATTAGTTTAAATTTTATAGTGTTTAGTTAAACAATTTCTAGATTTGAAATTATATCACTTATGCTAAAAGATTCTTAAGAAGTTTTAATTTACTATAGTTGTTCTCTAATTATTTTAATTTAGTCTAAATATTGTCTAGCCTTCCATTATTTTTATTTTTTTGTTAGATCATATGTCATGGGGATAAGATGATAAAATTCATTATCCATTGGTACACATATGCAATTTTTACTTTTATTTTGTTAGATCATATTTCATGGGAATCAAGTATTCCTTGGTACACATATGCAACCCCTAAAAAAGGTGTAAGAGGATAAAATTCATTACTCCTAATTAATTTTGTTATTTGATGAGAGAAAAATATTTGTTCATATGTTATGAAAAATGAGATAATCATTTTCTTGGTAAACATATGCAAATATCAAAAAAAAGTGTGTGGGGTGAGGGGATAAAATTCATCACCCCCAATCCAAAACTTCTTCAATTTCCTTTTTCCAAACCCAATAGCCAATATAATTGCTTTAGAATTAAATTAAAATTCTAAGAGAGTATAAGTAGTAGTTTAAATTTTGCTTTAAGTTTCTTTTTTGTTAAAAAATTGTTAATAATTCTAAATCTAAATTTGTTTGCTAACTACTCAATTTTGAAGTTTAATTAATTTTTATGAGAAACGTTTGCTAAATATATTTAGCTCTCACATTTTAATTTCATATTTTAGGACTAATTTTAAATCACTATATTTACTTTTATCTTTCTTTTGATTTAATAAATTTTAGTTTATTAAAAAATTATATTAATTTCTTATAAGTATTCTCATAGTTTTGCTTTGGTATAGCAAAAGCTTAAGTATGGGGGTATTGATAAGTCATTATTTATAGTAGTTTTTATAAAGTTTTTTATTTAATAAATAGTTATGTCTCAATTTAGTTTTAATAATATTTGTATTAATTCATTTGTTTTCTTATTACATGTCTATTTGGGATATAGATAACAAGCTGGAGCATGCAAGGCTAATCAGTAGAACAAACAGAGAATTTCTTGCAAAATCATGTTTACATGCCCCAGACACGGGAGTGACCTATTGGTCACGGGCGTGAACTATAGGCGTGACTCCCTGATTTTAACAAGTTCATCAATCAGTAGTGTCCGTTGGAAAGCGTTCAAGCCTAACGCCCTAAGTCACGGGCATGACCTAAGGCGTGACCTCTTCAACAACTGCCAAAGTAAATTCTCATTGTTTCTCCATCCTGCCATTTCCAGTAACAGACTTGACACGCCCTAGGTCACGGCGTGACCTAGGGGCGTGACTCGCAAATAAACGATTTTTGGCAGTTTCGCGCCAACGTTCCTAGGACTTGAAGACGACGGTTCCAAATTAACACGTCCTAGGTCACGGGCGTGACCTAGGGCGTGACCATCCAGCAAACTTACCTATAAATTTCACACAATTCCAGAAGCTGGGAGAGCCATATAGGAGTAGTTTTAGTAGCTTCTTTTTTTTATTTTTATGCATTTTCCTTTATGTATTTTTCATAGTTAGTTAACCTTTTTTCTAGCACTTTTATTTCAAGCTTGTATTTGTTTATCTTAACATGTATCCCCTTTTTTTAGCACATAATTTTAACAAGTTTTAGAATAAAATAATCTTCTTTTTTTTCAACCTCTTTATTTATCACTTTCGGTTTATATTTGATTGTTATCGTATCGAACTCATATTTCGCGGATATGTTCTTCGATCCCAGATCCATATCTTAAATGACCGAGAGGATACGAGTAGATCGCTCAAAGATAAAAGGAGTTGCATGCAATCTTCGAGAGAGGACGACATAAATCCGCCAGATTAAAATCAAATCCAATAGCGGGGTTCACCGCATAAAGCAAGCATATGCGTTTCGATTGGCCGAGAGGTCTTAATCGTCAACCTAAGGTTAGTCAAAGGCATGAGCTCGAGAGAGATGCTTTGGATTTCTTGTAACCACCAGGATCGAGGTAGATAATTAAGAGTTCGCATAGAAGTTTATTTGAGTTCAAAAGGAGTCTTGATCAAGAGTTTGTTTTATTTTCATTTTCCATCGTTTAATTTTAATAACTCCCTTGTAAACTTAGACTAGGATATGGATAATCCATTGTTAGTCTGTTTTACTTGGAGTCCCAAGAAGAACTTAAGTTTACCCAAACTTTTCATCTCAAATTTCCCTTGCATAAGGTTGGCAAACTTTCCACAATGGTTGTCATCAGTAGATCCAAAGATAATTTCATCAACATATATCTGCACTAAGATGATCTTTCCCTTGGATTCCATTCGAAATAGGGTCATGTATATCTTCCCCCTTGAGAATTTGTTCTCAATGAGGAAGCTAGACATGTTCTCATACCATGCTCTAGGAGCTTGGTTGAACCCATATAAATCTTTCTTAAGTCTATAAACAAAATTTGATTTATTAGGAATAATAAAACATGAAGGTTATTCAACAAATACTTCTTCCATCAATTCTCTAACACGGAAGGCTGATTTCACATCCTTCTAGTAAACTCTGAAAACTTGGTATGCAGCATATACTAGGAACGGTCTGATGCCTTTTAGTATTGCTACAGGGGCAAAGGTTTGATCAAAGTCAATACCTTTTTCCTGTCTATAATCCTGAGCTACAATTCTAGCTTTGTTCTTGGTTATAATGTTATTTTTGTCAAATTTATTCTTATATATCCACTTGGTTTTAATGACATTATGTCCTTGAGATCTGAGAACCAGCTTCCAGACCTTATACCTCTTAAATTGGTTTAATTCTTCTTGCATAGTTGCAATCCAAAACTGATCCATGTTTTCCCCTTCAAACTTTTGGGCTCTACTTGTGACAAGAAATTGGAGTACATTGCTGTGTTGAAACATCTGCTTCTTATCATTACACCTTGACTTGCATCACCAATGATTTAGTGGCCTAGATGATCCTTCAAATGCCTGACTGTTGGAGGCAATCTTCCTTCAACATTATGTGCTTCAAAATCTCCAACTTGTTGAACATCATCCACTTCATATGTACCTTGTGCTTCCGCTGGAATCCACACACTTTCATCTTTGTCTTGGACTATAGGTTCAGCCTCCTTAACAGTCAGCTTGTCCATGATCACTTTTGTTCCTGCAGGACTAGAAAAGGAGCTTGACAACATGTTCGATTCATCAAACACTACATTAACTGACTCCTCTACAACTTGACTTGTCAAGTTATAGATCCTACATGCCTTACTATGATTGTTGTACCCAACAAATATCCCTTCATAGGACTTGGCAACAAACTTAGTTATATAGGATTTCCCATTGTTGAGTACATAACATTTGTTCCCAAATATTCTGAGATATGCAAGGTTTGGTTTTTTGACGTTCAATATCTCATAAGGAGTCTTTTTATGACTCTTGGTGATAGAAGCCCTATTGAGAACATGACAAGCAGTGTTTACTACCTTAGCGCAAAAATATTTTGGGAAAGTTGTGTCATTCAGTAATGTCCTACTAGCTTCTATGAGAGTCTTATTCTTCCTCTCAACAATATAATTTTGTTGGGGTGTTCTTGGAGAGGAATACTATTGATAAATCCAAGTTCATCACAAAACTATGTCATGCATTCAGATTGAAACTCGGTTTCATGATCACTTCTGATTCTGGCCAAATACTATCCAATTCATTCTGTATTTGTTTGATAAATGTCTTGAAGACATTAGGGGTTTCAGACCTTTTCCTTAAAAATAAAACCCAAGTAAATATTGAAAAGTCATCAACTACCACACATGTGTAAACTTTCCTACCATGACTATGAACTTGCATAGGACCGAACAAGTACATATGCAGGAGGTATAAACACCTAACATAGTATTTAGTCGCAATGCTTTTAAATGAAGCTTTGGTTTGCTTTCCCTTTTGACATGCAGAGTGAATGCCTTCCTTAGTGCATACCATTTTAAGACCATTTTAAACTAGCTCTTTACTGAAGAGCTTGTCTATGGTCTTATAGTTCAATGGAGTGATAAGTCATTATTTATTGTAGTTTTTATATAGTTTTTATTTAATAAATAGTTAGGTTTCTATTTAGTTTCTATTAATATTTGTATTAATTCATTTGTTTTCTTATTACAGGTCTATTTGGGCAGCGGATACACATTAGAGCATGCAAGGCTAATCAGGAGAACAAATAGAGAATTTCTTGAAAAATCATGTTTACACGCCTTAGTTACGGCGTGACCTTTAGGTAACGGGCATGACATGTGGTCGTGACCAATAAAGGAGCTTTAGAGTACATGCCACGTCGGATTAAAGTTACACGTCCCGGTCACGGGCGTGACCAGCAAGTATGACTAGCTAACGAGTCTGCAGTTTCGATTCCAGGAGGTTTTCAGGTTACACGCCCCGGACACGGGCGTGACCTCTTGGTCACGGGCATGAACTATAGGTATGACTCCCCGGCGTTACTTGGTCATCAATCAGCATTGTCCGTTGCAAAGCGTTCAAGACTACACGACTAGGTCAAGGGCGTGACATATGGGCGTGACCTCTTAAACAACTACCAAAGTAAATTCTCGTCCTTTCTTCTCCCCGCTGTTTCCAGTAATAGACTTGACACGCCCTAGGTCACAGGCGTGACCTAGGGCTTGACCCACAAATTAACTATTTTTGGCGATTTTGCGGCAATGTTCCAAGACTGAAGGCGACGGTTTCGAACTTTACATGCCTAGGTCACGGGCGTGACCTAGGGGCGTGACCATCCAACAAACTTGCCTATAAATTCCACACAATTCCAGAAGCTGGGAGAGCCATATAGGTAGATTTAGTAGCTTTTTATTGTTTTTATGCATTTTCCTTTATGTACTTTTTATAGTTAGTTAACTTTTATTTCTAGCACTTTTATTTCAAGCTTGTATTTGTTTTATCTTTGCATGTATCCCCCTTTTATTAGCACTTGATTTTGACAAGTTTTAAAATAAAATAATCTTCCATTTTGTCAACCTCTTTATTTATCACTTTCGATTAAACTTTGATTTTATCGCATCGAATTCATATTTCGCATGAATTCATATTTTATTCTTTGATCCCAGATCCGTATCTTAAATGACCGAGAGATTACGGATACGAGTAGATCGCTCAAAGATAAAGGAGTTGCACGCACTCCTCAAGAGAGGAATGACATAAATCTGCCGGATTGGAGTCAAATTCAATAGCGGGGTTCCCGCATAAAGCAAGTTTAGGGTTTCGACTGAATGAGAGGTATTAATCGATTAACCTAAGGTTAGTCAAAGGTATGAGCTCGAGAGAGACACTTGTATTCATGGAACCTCCATGGTCGAGGTAATAATTAAGAGTTTGCATAGAAGTTTATTTGAGATCAAAGGGAGTCTTGATCAAGTGTTTGTTTTATTTTCATTTTTCTTTGTTTAGTTTTAATTACCTTTAAATTAACGTTAGATAAAATAATATTAATTTGCATGAGTAGAAGTACTCAATAGGCCCGAGTCTAATACAATAATTTCTTATACTATATTTCGATAGATACACTTGGCCTATTTTGATATGTTAGTTTGGATGTATTTTTAAAACTATTAAAATTTCTCCATCATGTTTTTTTGGCGCCCGTTGCCGAGGAGTATTTTGTTGATATTTTGAAAGTGTAGATTTTATTAATTTTATAATTCTCGTTCTCCACCTCCATTTCTATTTTGAATTTTCTTTTTTCAAATTCATTTCTATTAAGTACCGTTTGTTTTATTTTTCTTTTTATAAAAAAAAGTTATCTCATTAGGCCGCAAAGATTACTGAGCTTGCATAAAAAAGTTAATCTTCTGGCAGCCTCAAAAAAGCGCCAAGGTTTTTGTTATTATTATTGCGCTACGCATCGAATTGAAAATTGTTATTATTATTATTATCAAAAATTTTGTTATGAAAAATTTGGAATTAATAATTATTCTCACTTTGAGGCAAATCCTTCTTCATATTGTCATGAAAAAAATTTTTCCGATTTAACTAATATCATGAAAATACTTTTTCAAGTCTTAACGAGAATACTTTTTCAATTTAAATAATATTTCTTCCACCTCGGATATTAAGTTTTCTTGTTCACAAGATAAACCAGAAAATTTCCCTAATTTATTGAGAATAATTATTTACATCCGAATGTTTATTCTTCTTTTATCACCGAGCAACCTTCTTCGTCTAATTTTGGGGATTTTACACAATTCATATTTGATGCTCCCCAAAATTTAGAAGAAAATATTCCTTTTCTAATGATTCTTCACCCTCTTCGAATAGTTCACCTAGGACGGAACATGAATCTTCATTTGCCCCCTTGGTGTCTTATTCGGAAGAGCAAGAAGAATTATTATCTAAAAATTTACTAAAATTATGGGCACTCCGGGTGAAATAGAAGAAGAACATGTTTCTTCTCCTATTTCTCTCAATTTTCCTTCTCATCATGAATTTTCAAACTCCACTTATGAATATTTAGAAATTAAAATTCATGAAAATATTGTGCCCAGTAATTTTCTTTTTAATGAACTTCTAGATAACAATTTTATTTTAGAAAATAAAGAACCGGAGTCTAATCATATAATTTCGCAAGTGCCTCCTCCATGCGGAAATTTTCTGACGCACTTATTTTTGATTTTTCCTATTCTAACAACTTTCAGTTTGAAGATGAGCCGTTGCAATCAAATGTTGTCCCCGATTCATTTACCACTGATCTACAAAGATTCAAATCACCTCAGGTATGGGTAGGTGATTCGAATCTACATTATCAAGTCAATTGCAAGGATAATCAAAAAGAAAGCGAAGGAGTAGATGGGCGAGCGTCTTCGACGTATTCACTCAAGCAGGAATTAAGGGAGTTGCCCTTACACTTAAATTTTTATTTTCTTTTTTCCTAACAAAAATCGTCTATCTTAAAGATAGGAAAAAGAAAAGCGCTCTTGGGAGATACCCCTTGCTTATCTTTATTTTCTTGTAATTTCAATGTATTTTTCTTTTTCTTTCTCCCTCCTACTTAGCTTATAAACATTGGGGACAATGTTTATTTTTAAGTATGGGGGGATTCTCATTTATTATCTTTATTTAAAATCCAAAAAACTGAAAAAACCTTCAAAAATTTTAAAATAATCTTTTTTCTTTTTATTATCAAAAATACAAAAAAATATAGAAAATCAAAAATTAATTTCTTGGAAACGGCTGTGCTGGGCTTTCATCCCACAAAACCTTCTAGTAACTTGCGAACCTATCACTGGGTAGCCCTCGTGAAGTCCAAGAATAACAAATAATTATGACTTTATTTAAAAAAAATCAAAACTATAATGAACCCCTACATAATAGTTTGTGCTTTTCAGAAAATAATTTTGAGGTAATTTACAAGAATTTTTATAATTTTTGATTTTCTAATTTTTCATTTTATCATTGTTAGTTAGATTTAATTTTTAGGCGATTTAATTTTGAGAAATACTTTATGAATTAAATTTGTATAGAGTAATCTATTTAGCACTTTGTCTCTCTAATTCAAATTAGTTTCAATTTTATAGTGTTTAGTTAAACAATTTCTAGATTTCAAATTATATCACTTATGCTTAAAGATTCTTAAGAAGTTTTAATTTACTATACTTGTTCTCTAATTATTTTAATTTAATCTAAATATTGTCTAGCCTTGCCTTATTTTTATTTTTTTGTTAGATCATATGTCATGGGGATAAGATGATAAAATTCATTATCCATTGGTACACATATGCAATTTTTACTTTTATTTTGTTAGATCATATTTCATGGGAATCAAGTATTCCTTGGTACACATATGCAACCCCTAAAAAAGGTGTAAGAGGATAAAATTCATTACTCCTAATTAATATTGTTATTTGATGAGAGAAAAATATTTGTTCATATGTTATGAAAAATGAGATAATCATTTTCTTGGTAAACATATGCAAATATCAAAAAAAAGTGTGTGGGGTGAGAGGATAAAATTCATCACCCCCAATCCAAAACTTCTTCAATTTCCTTTTTCCAAACCCAATAGCCAATATAATTTCTTTAGAATTAAATTAAAATTCTAAGAGAGTATAAGTAGTAGTTTAAATTTTGCTTTAAGTTTCTTTTTTGTTAAAAAATTGTTAATAATTCTAAATCTAAATTTTTTTGCTAACTACTCAATTTTGAAGATTAATTAATTTATATGGGAAACGTTTGCTAAATATATTTAGCTCTTCACATTTTAATTTCATATTTTAGGACTTAATTTTAAATCACTATATTTTACTTTTAACTTTCTTTTGATTTAATAAATTTTTAGTTTAATTAAAAAATTATATTAATTTCTTATAAGTATTCTCATAGTTTTGCTTTGGTATAGCAAAAGCTTAAGTATGGGGGTATTTGATAAGTCATTATTTATAGTAGTTTTTATATAGTTTTTATTTAATAAATAGTTATGTCTCAATTTAGTTTTAATAATATTTGTATTAATTCATTTGTTTTCTTATTACATGTCTATTTGGGATACAGATAACAAGCTGGAGCATGCAAGGCTAATCAGTAGAACAAATAGAGAATTTCTTGCAAAATCATGTTTACATGCCCTAGACACGGGAGTGACCTATTGGTCACGGGCGTGAACTATAGGCGTGACTCCCTGATTTTAACAAGTTCATCAATCAGTAGTGTCCGTTGGAAAGCGTTCAAGCCTACACGCCCTAAGTCACGAGCGTGACCTAAGGCGTGACCTATTCAACAACTGCCAAAGTAAATTCTCATTGTTTCTCCATCCTGCCATTTCCAGTAACAGACTTGACACGCCCTAGGTCACGACGTGACCTAGGGGCGTGACTCTCAAATAAACAATTTTTGGCAGTTTCGCGCCAACGTTCCTAGGACTTGAAGACGACGGTTCCAAACTTACACGTCCTAGGTCACGGGCGTGACCTAGGGCGTGACCATCCAGCAAACTTACCTATAAATTTCACACAATTCCAGAAGCTGGGAGAGCCATATAGGAGTAGTTTTAGTAACTTCGTTTTTTATTTTTATGCATTTTCCTTTATGTATTTTTCATATTTAGTTAACTTTTTTTCTAGCACTTTTATTTCAAGCTTGTATTTGTTTATCTTAACATGTATCCCCTTTTTTGTTAGCACATAATTTTAACAAGTTTTAGAATAAAATAATCTTCTTTTTTTTCAACCTCTTTAATTATCACTTTCGGTTTATATTTGATTGTTATCGTATCGAACTCATATTTCGCGGATATGTTCTTCGATCCCAGATCCATATCTTAAATGACCGAGAGGATACGAGTAGATCGCTCAAAGATAAAAGGAGTTGCATGCACTCTTCGAGAGAGGACGACATAAATCCGCCGGATTAAAATCAAATCCAATAGCAGGGTTCACCGCATAAAGCAAGCATATGCGTTTCGATTGGCCGAGAGGTCTTAATCGTCAACCTAAGGTTAGTCAAAGGCATGAGCTCGAGAGAGATGCTTTGGATTTCTTGTAACCACCACGATCGAGGTAGATAATTAAGAGTTTGCATAGAAGTTTATTTGAGTTCAAAGGGAGTCTTGATCAAGAGTTTGTTTTATTTTCATTTTCCATCGTTTAATTTTAATAACTCCCTTGTAAACTTAGACTAGGATATGGATAATCCATTGTTAGTCTGTTTTACTTGGACTCCCAAGAAGAACTTAAGTTTACCCAAACTTTTCATCTCAAATTTCCCTTGCATAAGGTTGGCAAACTTTCCACAATGGTTGTCATCAGTAGATCCAAAGATAATTTCATCAACATATATCTGCACTAAGATGATCTTTCCCTTGGATTCCATTCGAAATAGGGTCATGTATATCTTCCCCCTTGAGAATTTGTTCTCAATGAGGAAGCTAGACATGTTCTCATACCATGCTCTAGGAGCTTGTTTCAACCCATATAAATCTTTCTTAAGTCTATAAACAAAATTTGATTTATTAGGAACAATAAAACCTGAAGGTTATTTAACAAATACTTCTTCCATCAATTCTCTAACAAGGAAGGCTGATTTCACATCCTTCTAGTAAACTCTGAAAACTTGGTATACAGCATATACTAGGAACGGTCTGATGCCTTTTAGTCTTGCTACAGGGGCAAAGGTTTAATCAAAGTCAATACCTTTTTCCTGTCTGTAATCCTGAGCTACCATTCTAGCTTTATTTTTGGTTATAATGTTATTTTCATCAATTTTATTCTTATATATCTACTTGGTTTTAATGACATTATGTCCTTGAGATCTGAGAACCAGCTTCCAGACCTTATACCTCTTAAATTGGTTCAATTCTTCTTGCATAGTTGCAATCCAAAACTGATCCATATTTTCCTCTTCAAACTTTTGAGCTCTACTTGTGACAAGAAATTCGAGTACATTACTGTGTTGATACATCTGCTTCTTATCACTACACCTTGACTTGCATTACCAATGATTTAGTGGCCTGGATGATCCTTCAAATGCCTGACTGCTGGAGGCAATCTTCCTTCTTCGTATGCACCTTGTGCTTCCGCTGGAATCCACACACTTTCATCTTTGTCTTGGACTATAGGTTCAGCCTCCTTAACAGTCAGCTTGTCCATGATCACTTTTGTGCCTGCAGGACTAGAAAAGGAGCTTGACAACATGTTTGATTCATCAAACACTACATTAACTGACTCCTCTACAACTTGACTTGTCAAGTTATAGATCCTACATGCCTTACTATGATTGTTGTACCCAATAAATATCCCTTCATAGGACTTGGCAACAAACTTAGTTATATAGGATTTCCCATTGTTGAGTACATAACATTTGTTCCCAAATATTCTGAGATATGCAAGGTTTGGTTTTTTGACGTTCAATATCTCATAAGGAGTCTTTTTATGACTCTTGGTGATAGAAGCCCTATTGAGAACATGACAAGCAGTGTTTACTACCTCAGCGCAAAAATATTTTGGGAAAGTTGTGTCATTCAGTAATGTCCTACTAGCTTCTATGAGAGTCTTATTCTTCCTCTCAGCAATATAATTTTGTTGGGGTGTTCTTGGAGAGGAATACTATTGATAAATCCAAGTTCGTCACAAAACTATGTCATGCATTCAGATTGAAACTCGGTTTCATGATCACTTTTGATTCTAGCCAAATACTATCCAATTCATTCTGTATTTGTTTGATAAATGTCTTGAAGACATTAGGGGTTTCAGACCTTTTCCTTAAAAATAAAACCCAAGTAAATATTGAAAAGTCATCAACTACCACACATGTGTAAACTTTCCTACCATGACTATGAACTTGCATAGGACCGAACAAGTACATATGCAGGAGGTATAAACACCTAACATAGTATTTAGTCGCAATGCTTTTAAATGAAGCTTTGGTTTGCTTTCCCTTTTGACATGCAGAGCGAATGCCTTCCTTAGTGCATACCATTTTAAGACCATTTTAAACTAGCTCTTTACTGAAGAGCTTGTCTATGGTCTTATAGTTCGATGGAGTGATACGTCATTATTTATTGTAGTTTTTATATAGTTTTTATTTAATAAATAGTTAGGTTTCTATTTAGTTTCTATTAATATTTGTATTAATTCATTTGTTTTCTTATTACAGGTCTATTTGGGCTGCGGATACACATTAGAGCATGGAAGGCTAATCGGGAGAACAAATAGAGAATTTCTTGAAAAATCATGTTTACACGCCTTAGTTACGGCGTGACCTTTAGGTCACGGGCATGACATGTGGTTGTGACCAATAAAGGAGCTTTAGAGTACTTGCCACGTCGGATTAAAGTTACACGTCCCGGTCACGGGCGTGACCAGCAAGCATGACTAGCTAACGAGTTTGCAGTTTCGATTCCAGGAGGTTTTTAGGTTACACGCCGCGGACACGGGCGTGACCTCTTGGTCACGGGCATGAACTATAGGTATGTCTCCCCGGCGTTACTTGGTCATCAGTCAGCATTGTCCGTTACAAAGCGTTCAAGACTACACGACTAGGTCAAGGGCGTGACATATGGGCGTGACCTCTTAAACAACTACCAAAGTAAATTCTCGTCCTTTCTTCTCCCCGCTGTTTCCAGTAATAGACTTGACACGCCCTAGGTCACGGGCGTGACCTAGGGGCTTGACCCACAAATTAACTATTTTTGGCGGTTTTGCGGCAACGTTCCCAAGACTTGAAGGCGACGGTTTCGAACTTTACATGCCCTAGGTCACGGGCGTGACCTAGGGGCGTGACCATCCAACAAACTTGCCTATAAATTCCACACAATTCCAAAAGCTGGGAGAGCCATATAGGAGTAGATTTAGTAGCTTTTTATTGTTTTTATGCATTTTCCTTTATGTACTTTTTATAGTTAGTTAACTTTTATTTCTAGCACTTTTATTTCAAGCTTGTATTTGTTTTATCTTTACATGTATCCCCCTTTTTATTAGCACTTGATTTTGACAAGTTTTAAAATAAAATAATCTTCCTTTTTGTCAACCTCTTTATTTATCACTTTCGATTAAACTTTGATTTTTATCGCATCGAATTCATATTTCGCAGATTTATTCTTTGATCCCAGATCCGTATCTTAAATGACCGAGAGATTACGGATACGAGTAGATCGCTCAAAGATAAAAGGAGTTGCACGCACTCCTCAAGAGAGGATGACATAAATCTGCCGGATTGGAGTCAAATTCAATAGCGGGGTTCACCGCATAAAGCAAGTTTAGGGGTTTCGACTGAATGAGAGGTCTTAATCGATTAACCTAAGGTTAGTCAAAGGCATGAGCTCGAGAGAGACACTTTGTATTCATGGAACCTCCATGGTCGAGGTAGATAATTAAGAGTTTGCATAGAAGTTTATTTGAGATCAAAGGGAGTCTTGATCAAGTGTTTGTTTTATTTTCATTTTTCTTTGTTTAGTTTTAGTTAACCTTTAAATTAACGTTAGATAAAATAATATTAATTTGCATGAGTAGAAGTACTCAACAGGCCCGAGTCTAATACAATAATTTCTTATACTATATTTCGATAGGTACACTTGCCTATTTTAATATGTTAGTTTGGATGTATTTTTAAAACTATTAAAATTTCTCCATCATGTTTTTGGCGCCGTTGCCGAGGAGTATTTTGTTGATATTTTGAAAGTGTAGATTTTATAAATTTTATAATTCTCGTTCTCCACCTCCATTTCTATTTTGAATTTTCTTTTTCAAATTCATTTCTATTAAGTACCGTTTGTTTTATTTTTCTTTTTACAAAAAAAAGTTATCTCATTAGGCCGCTAAGATTACTGAGCTTGCATAAAAAGGTTAATCTTCTGGCAGCCTCAAAAAAGCGCCAAGGTTTTTGTTATTATTGTTGCGCTCCGCATCGAATTGAAAATTGTTATTATTATTGTTATCAAAAATTTTGTTATGAAAATAATTTTGCAATTAATAATTATTCTCACTTTGAGGCAAATCCTTCTTCATATTGTCATGAAAATAATTTTTCCGATTTAACTAATATTCATGAAAATACTTTTTCAAGTCTTAACGAGAATACTTTTTCAAATTTAAATAATATTTCTTCCACCTCGGATATTAATTTTTCTTGTTCACAAGATAAACCAGAAATTTCCCTGATTTATGAGAATAATTATTTACATCCGAATGTTTATTCTTCTTTTATCACCGAGCAACCTTCTTCGTCTAATTTTGGGGATTTTACACAATTCATATTTGATGCTCCCCAAAATTTAGAAGAAAATATTCCTTTTCTAATGATTCTTCACCCTCTTCGAATAGTTCACCTAGGACGGAACATGAATCTTCATTTGCCCCCTTGGTGTCTTATTCGGAAGAGGAGGAAGAATTATTATCTAAAAATTTACTAAAATTATGGGCACTCCGGGTGAAATAGAAGAAGAACATGTTTCTTCTCCTATTTCTCTCAATTTTCCTTGTCATCATGAATTTTCAAACTCCACTTATGAATATTTAGAAATTAAAATTCATGAAAATATTGTGCCCAGTAATTTTCTTTTTAATGAACTTCCAGATAACAATTTTATTTTAGAAAATAAAGAACCGGAGCCTAATCATATAATTTCGCAAGAGCGTCCTCCATGCGGAAATTTTCTGACGCAATTATTTTTGATTTTTCCTATTCTAACAACTTTCAGTTTGAAGATGAGCCGTTGCAATCAAATGTTGTCCCCGATTCATTTACCACTCATCTACAAAGATTCAAATCACCTCAGGTATGGGTAGGTGATTCGAATCTACATTATCAAGTCAATTGCAAGGATAATCAAAAAGAAAGCGAAGGAGTAGCTGGGCGAGCGTCTTCGGCGTATTCACCCAAGCGGGAATTAAGGGTGTTGCCCTTACACTTAAATTTTTATTTGCTTTTTTCCTAACAAAAACCGTCTATCTTAAAGATAGGAAAAAGAAAAGCGCTCTTGGGAGATACCCCTTGCTTATCTTTATTTTCTTGTAATTTCAATGTATTTTTCTTTTTCTTTCTCCCTCCTACTTAGCTTATAAACATTGGGGACAATGTTTATTTTTAAGTATGGGGGGATTCTCATTTATTATCTTTATTTAAAATCCAAAAAACTGAAAAAACCTTCAAAAATTTTAAAATAATCTTTTTTCTTTTTATTATCAAAAATACAAAAAAATATAGAAAATCGAAAATTAATTTCTTGGAAACGGTCGTGCTGGGCTTTCATCCCACAAAACCTTCTAGTAACTTGCGAACCTATCACTGGGTAGCCCTCGTGAAGTCCAAGAATAACAAATATTTATGACTTTATTTAAAAAAAAATCAAAACTATAATGAACCCCTACATAATAGTTTAGCTTTTCAGAAAATAATTTTGAGGTAATTTACAAGAATTTTTATAATTTTTGATTTTCTAATTTTTCATTTTATCATTGTTAGTTAGATTTAATTTTTAGGCGATTTAATTTTGAGAAATACTTTATGAATTAAATTTGTATAGAGTAATCTATTTAGCACTTTGTCTCTCTAATTCAAATTAGTTTCAATTTTGTAGTGTTTACTTAAACAATTTCTAGATTTCAAATTATATCACTTATGCTTAAAGATTCTTAAAGAGTTTTAATTTACTATACTTGTTCTCTAATTATTTTAATTTAATCTAAATATTGTCTAGCCTTCCCTTATTTTTATTTTTTTGTTAGATCATATGTCATGGGGATAAGATGATAAAATTCATTATCCATTGGTACACATATGCAATTTTTACTTTTATTTTGTTAGATCATATTTCATGGGAATCAATTATTCCTTGGTACACATATGCAACCCCTAAAAAAATAAAAGGTGTAAGAGGATAAAATTGATTACTCCTAATCAATTTTGTTATTTGATGAGAGAAAAATATTTGTTCATATGTTATGGAAAATGAGATAATCATTTTCTTTGTAAACATATGCAATTATCAAAAAAAGCGTGTGGGGTGAGAGGATAAAATTCATCACCCCCAATCCAAAACTTCTTCAATTTCCTTTTTCCAAACCCAATAGCCAATATAATTGATTTAGAATTAAATTAAAATTCTAAGAGAGTATAAGTAGTACTTTAAATTTTCCTTTAAGTTTTTATTTAGTTAAAAAAGTGTTAATAATTCTAAATCTAACTTTGTTGCTAACTACTCGATTTTGAAGTTTAATTAATTTATATGAGAAAATTTTGCTAAATATATTTAGCTCTTCACATTTTAATTTCATATTTTTGTACTTAATTTTAAATCACTATATTTAACTTTTAACTTTCTTTTGATTTAATAAATTTTTATTTTAATTAAAAAATTATATTAATTTCTTATAAGTACTTCTCAT
Organism: Platanthera guangdongensis; assembly: GCA_039583875.1. Lineage (NCBI taxonomy): Eukaryota > Viridiplantae > Streptophyta > Magnoliopsida > Asparagales > Orchidaceae > Platanthera > Platanthera guangdongensis. The sequence continues at coordinate 172,399,473 of CM077150.1, read as the reverse complement.
AGTTTTGCTTTGGTATAGCAAAAGCTTAAGTATGGAGGTATTTGATAAGTCATTATTTATAGTAGTTTTTATATTGTTTTTATTTAATAAATAGTTAGGTTTTAATTTAGTTTTTATTAATATTTGCATTAATTCATTTGTTTTCTTATTACATGTCTATTTGGGATGCAGATAACAAGCTGGAGCATGCAAGGCTAATCAGTAGAACAAACAGAGAATTTCTTGCAAAATCATGTTTACATGCCCCGGTCACGGCGTGACCTTTAGGTCACGGGCATGACATGTGGTCGTGACCCATAAAGGAGCTCCAAAGTACTTGCCACGTCAGATTAAAGTTACACATCCTGGTCATGGGCATGACCTATGTGTCACGGGCGTGACCAGCGGGCGTGACTAGCTGACAAGTCTGTTGTTTCAATTCCCGATGGTTTTCAGGTTACACGCCCCGGACACGGGAGTGACCTATTGGTTACGGGCGTGAACTGTAGGCGTGACTCCGCGGCATTACTTGTTCATCAATCAGTAGTGTCTGTTGGAAAGCGTTCAAGCCTACACGCCCTAAGTCACAGGAGTGACCTAAGGCGTGACCTCTTCAATAACTACCAAAGTAAATTCCCGTTGTTTCTCCTTCCCGCCATTTCCAGTAACAGACTTGACACGCCCTAGGTCACGGGCATGACCTAGGGGCATGACTCGCAAATAAATGATTTTTGGCAGTTTCGCGCCAACATTCCTAGGACTTGAAGGCGACGGTTCTGAACCTTACACATCCTAGGTCACGGGCGTGACCTAGGTCGTGACCATCCAACAAACTTGCCTATAAATTTCACACAATTCCAGAAGCTGGGAGAGCCATATAGGATTCGTTTTAGGAGCTTCTTTTTTTTATTTTTATGCATTTTCCTTTATGTACTTTTTCATAGTTAGTTAACTTTTTTTTCTAGCACATTTATTTCAAGCTTGTATTTGTTTATCTTTACATGTATCCCCTTTTTTGTTAGCACATGATTTTAACAAGTTTTAGAATAAAATATTCTTCTTTTTTTCAACCTCTTTATTTATCACTTTCGGTTTATCTTTGATTGTTATCGTATCGAATTCATATTTCGCGGATATGTTCTTCGATCCCAGATCCATATCTTAAATGACCGAGAGGATGCGGATACGAGTAGATCGCTCAAAGATAAAAGGGGTTGCATGCACTTCTCGAGAGAGGACGACATAAATCCGCCGGATTGAAATCAAATCCAATAGCGGGGTTCACCACATAAAGCAAGCTTAGGCGTTTCGACTGCCCGAGAGGTCTTAATCGATCAACCTAAGGTTAGTCAAAGGAATGAGCTCGAGAGAGATGCTTTTGATTTCTTGGAACCTCCACGATCGAGGTAGATAATTAAGAGTTTGCATAGAAGTTTATTTGAGTTCAAAGGGAGTCTTGATCAAGTGTTTGTTTTATTTTCATTTTTCTTCGTTTAATTTTAATTAACCTTCAAATTATTGTTAGATAAAATAATATTAATTTGCGTGAGTAGAAGTACTCAACATGCCCAGAGTCTAATACAACAATTTCCTATACTATATTTCGATAGGTACACTTACCTATTTTGAGATGTTAGTTTGGATTTATTTTTAAAACTATTAAAATTTCTCCATCAATGAGCTAGCCTCTTATGTCATTTGACAAAGTGTGATGCTTTCTCATTTGTAACTAGGCATATGGAAGAGTTTGAATTTACACAGAAAATTTAAATAGTACGCATTCCCACTCCTAGTGCCTATCAAGATGTCCTCTTGGTCACTTTACTTTTTTATGTTACACTCATCCTTGTGGAATGTAATGTCATAGACAAGATCACAAAGTTGGCTGATGTTTATAAGGTGAGTTGCAACCCTTCCACATAAGCTGCTCTTGTGAAAGTGACAAAGCCTTTTGAGGTCTTACCATAACCTCTTGTAATCCCTTTTGTCTGATCCACTAAAGATCACCTTTGTCCATCCTTCACTGGAATGAACTCCTTCAAATTGCTCTTTGTTCCAGTCATGTGCCTGGATCAACCACTATCCCAGTACCATATAGGTGTATGAAAACTTGGACAAACCTGCAAAACATATTTATTTTACCTTAGGACCACAATATTTATTGGGTCTTAGCTGCATGTTAGTCTCAAAATGAACATGTCTACAACATTTTTTCTGACTGGTGGACTTTCTTTAGATCTAGGCATACTAGAATTATACCAACAATCAATGGCAACATGCCCTATCTTGCCATATCACAAGCACTCATGAAGGTTATACCTTATTTTTTTAGCTTGTCTAGTGACTGTGTTAACAACAGCAACCTTTCCAGAAGGAACATCAGTAGTCTTCTTCAGATTTCTTTCAGCAATTATCTGGCTGAAGGAAAGTCTTTGAGCAGCATTATTTAGCTTTTTTTGAGTGCCATCAACAGTAGTTTTCTTTATAGAAATCATGCTCCTAATAGCATCAGAAACACCCAAATCAGGCTTGCTATAAGACTGACCTTTAGTCTGAGTCTTTGTTGATTGAGTCTGAAGTTTGACCACTGTCCCATTCTTAAGAGTTGGAGCTGGAACACTTAAGATAAATGGTCCAAGATGGGCCATTTGTATTTCTTCATGATCAGCCTTGAAAGCACTCATCCCCATTCCTCTTCTCATTACATTGGAAGATACATTAGTATCCTTCCAAGAAGAATTCCCATTCTTCAAGTGACATTACTAGGAGTCCTGGTCATACCTATTAGTAGGGAGTATTACCCTTTTAAAATGAATGTTTGGCTTAGCTGGAGATTTTCCCTTTCCTTTGAAAGCTGCAGATCTGGTGTTTCCCTTGAATCCAAGTGCTCTCTTGTTTCTCTGAGAGGTGAAGGAGTCAATAATGGGCAACACTGAATTGGGCTTAGAAAAACTTGCAACAATTCTCTACTCCCTTTGGTGCTTTTCTTGTAGATCCCTAATAAGATCATTCTTATACTTTATAGTGCCTATCTGTATATTAGTAATAGTCTTCAACTAACTGACTTCCCTAATTTTTTGTTCCAGCATGATTGTTGTCTCAGAGTGCTGGGAAGTAGCAAGCTGTAGAGATGCAATCTCTTAAGCCTGCTTTTTAGTCAGTGCTTACTTCTTTTGAATGCTTCCAAAAGTTCACCATACTTCTTAGTCACTTGATTGATGTTTTCCTCAGACTAAGAATCACTTTTATTCCCGAATGAGGATGATTCTAAACTAGGACCAGTCTTATAACTTGACTTAGATGAAGAGCTGAATGGAGACTGTACCTTCGATGGTCTATGCTGATCCTGGCAAGAATCCTCATCTAATTTAGCCATCATCCCGATGTCGGCTTCATCTTCATCATCTGAATCTGATGAGGATGTGTCAGTCTAGCTTTTCTCCTTCTTATCATTGAAGGTTTTCTCCTTCTTTCCCTTCTTAGAGTGATGATTTTTCTCATCAGCCTCCTTCTTCTTCATAGGACATTTAGCCACAACATGACCCGACTTGCTGCATCAAAAATAGATAATCTTATTTGAAACATGTTTATTAGGTTTTGAGTCATACCTGCCTTCATTGGAAGGTTTCTTCTTGGTTCTGTATTAGTCCTCCTTATTTTGTAAGGAGGAAGAAGGTCTGCTGCTCCACCCCTTCTATTTCATCAGCTTCATGAACTGCCATGAGAAAGCAACAAATTCCTCATCAGACATATTGCATTCTTATGTATCTTGATCTGAATCTTCAGACTCGGCTGACCTTCTTGGGAGTGAAGATTCTTCTCTTTAATCATCTTGGAACTATCTGCTTTGAAGGCCACTATTGATTCTTTGTCTTGAGCTTTGGTAGTCTTCTCTTCCTACTTCCTTACAGTCAGGTGCATTTCATATGACAGCAACTTCCCAAACAAAGTGGATGGTGGAGTATCTGTCAGCTTTGCCACTTCTCTAATGGCACATATCTTAGTGTACCAATCTCTAGTAAGAGACCTAAGAAACTTATCATTTACCTCATAGTTACTAAAGACCCGGCCATAGGCCTTAGCTCATTTACAATTCTAAAAAACCTTTCATAGCAGCAAGTTATTGTCTCCTCCATGATCTACCTAAAAGCCTCATACTCTTGATTGAGCATAGACTTCATATCATCTCTAACTTCCTCAATACCCTCCATGTATATCACCAGAGTGACACACATTTTCTTCGAGATCTTACAATGCGCCAGGTTTTGAAAAGTAGAGTCATCCATGGCACTCACTATATTATTATATGCCCTCTTATCCATTGCAGCCAAGATGATTTCATCTTTAGTCATTTCTGTAAACTCTTAGGAGTCTTGATGTTGATGCACGAAAACGGACAGAGAGTCGGGCAGCCCCAGCTAACGGTTCGAGCACCGGGGAAAGGAAGGGAAAAGAGGAGACTGTCGAGTAGTCGGTTACTAGCGGTCGTAGCTAAAGGATACAAGAAGAGGCCGCTGGCAGTGGCAACAACAGAGTTCGCCCGCCGCGGCTTAAATGCCACTCCTGCGACGGGCTTTTCTTTATTTAAAGTGAGAAACAGTTACAAGAAGGAGAAAAAAGGGGAAGTCGGCCGGACTGTAATCCGCAAAACACTAGACTTGAGGCTGCAACCCTCAACAGGCGAGCTCCTGGATACAAGTCAGCGTGCCTTGGGGAGTGTACCCTGCCCCTATTTATGGGCTCGGGGGCCTGCCCAAGCAGGTAGGGCTAAAGTTACAAGATGCCCGGGGTACAGGAGAACCGGGCAGAGGTCAGGGGAAGTAAATGAGCAGAAAAAGAGAAAGAAGGGAAGCCGCGCGGCTTGGAAGATTCCTCCTGGCGAGCTGATGGACTGGGTCCTGGGCCTTGTCGCTGAGCAGGCGTGGTGCTGGAGGTGGCCTGACATGGAGACGGCCCGACTTCGATGAAGACCAGACGGGTTGATCTGAGATGCGGCTAGCCGCACAGGCCGCCCGACCTCTGATGACCGTCTGAATTGAGATACGTGGCGGCTAGAACTACCAGGCCTCCCGGTCTGGAAAGCTGCGCGAACAGGTCGCGGATTCCGGGCTTAACATAATCCCCGCACATTTTTAAGTTTCGGAAAAACTTCGAAAATGTAGAACTAAGCCGGAGACCGCGACTGCCTTTAACGCATCGGCGTCTATAAAATACCCTGGCCCTTGACATTCTTCAAGATCTCTGCCAAGTCATGGGTCGCTACTCGCCACTTGCGATCAGAATCTTTCAAGCTGACGCGGTCTTTCACAGGATGGACGTCATGTCGTCGATGCTTGCCCGCGAGAAGAAATCGACTGAAAAGAAGAAAAAGCGGGGCCAGAAACCGGATGACTCTGACCGAAAGCCTGCGTACAAGATTGGGAAATCGGTTACTCCAGCGGCTTCTGGATCTGAAAAGAGGCCGATGCAGACCGTCGGCGAATCATTGCAGGCTGCAACCGATCCTGAAGTGGTTTCGAAGATTGCACCACCACAAACCGGAACTACCAAATCCTTCGATATAACTTTCTCTCCATCGGGCGATCTGATGGGCCCGCGAACAGACTCTTACTGTGGTTGGTTCGTTGAGTCGATCGCCGCGGGCTTGCTCGGTAGGCAAGTGCACCTATCGCAAGTAGTACTCGATATTCGGGGGAATACCGAGGTCGTATTGTTCTCGGGGTCGCGTTGACTATTCTTACTCCTCCGGGAGGACTATTATTTTACTGAAAATAAGGTGGATTTTTTTACTTAATAAAAAGGCGAAAAGCAAAGGAGCGAAAAACGATTTAGAGAATATTCGATGAAGGGTTAACGCTCGGCATCGAATCGGATTAAGACTAAAATAATTTTTAATAATAAAAAGACTTATTTTCAAATTAATAATAAGGCAACTTGGCCGTGGAGGTTCCACAAATGTGAGCTCACCTAGCTATAGGGATATCGCTCACCTAAACGTTAAGACTATTCGACCGAACGTTAGTCCGACGAAGGATTCCTCTTAACGCCCGCTTTACGCTAAGAACCCCGCTATTGGGTGGGGGACCCAATCCGGTAGAATTACGCTAGTCCTCTCTCGAGGGTATGCACGCAACTCTATTTACCCAGGGGTGATCGGTCCATATGCACGGCCTCTCGGCTAGCTAGCATATGGACTACGGAAATAGGGCCCACACATCGATTATGTGGTCCTACGCGTCGTAAACCCGGGTAAACCCTAAGTGCTTAAATTAAAATGAAAATGAAGAGCTTTAGTTATTATAAATCATTTTAAATGTCCCAATGCTCTTCGATGCCGAGGCTAATAGCGATTAGCCACACATCGGTATGGGGACGGCTTATAATTTAGTGAGGCGCGAGTTCGAAATTAAATGCTAAACGTTTATAAGAAGGGGACAAAAGAAAAATAACAACATTTAGAAAGCTAAAAAGTTAACTAAACGAGAACTCACGCACACTCCAAATTATAAAAAAAACTAAGTTACACATGAATGAAAATTTGCATAATTAATTTTGCGAGTCCCACTCAAACGAGTGGGGGCGGTAAATAAAGGCTGAAAATTGCAAGTCCTACTCAAACGAGTAGGACTGAAATGGAAGCGAGTCCTACTCAAATGAGTAGGAGAAAATAAATGCGATTACATGGCTAAAAAGTCCGGCCATTTAACTCAAGTGAGTAGGCGGAAAAATAAAGAAAGAAAAATTGCAAGTCCTACTCAAACGAGTAGAACTGAAAAAAGTCCGGCCATTTAAACTCAAGTGAGTAGGCGGAAAAATAAAGAAAGGAAATTACAAGTCCTACTCAAAGTAGGACGGAAAATGAAAACGATGCGCCATTTAACTCTTAACGAGTAGGCGGAAATAAATGCACACAAACACACACACTCCATATGAAATTCAAGAAAGCGATAAAATTATACACCTACACTCACACACTCTACATAATTGAACAAAGCATTAAAAGAAAACATGAAAATTATACACCTACACTCACACACTCTACACAATTTAAATTAAAGCATAAAAGTTAATACACCTACACTCACACACACTTCATGAAAATATAAGAAGACAAAAAGAATTTAGGCTCATACACTCACACACACTAATAACAAAGAAAAATTAAAGTTACCTAAAAATGAAAATAACAAGATTTCTACTCCTAAAACTTACCCAAAACACATAAAAGAACAACAAAAAGAGAATGAGCAAAAAGTTTTACAATAGTCAAAATCAAAGGTGCTCAAAAATTAAAATTTTAACTTTTTCATGCTAGGTTTTGCCAAAAATGAATAAAAAGAGAAAATTCAATTTTTTGAAGACAAAAGTTTTTCAAAAAAAAGTAAATCAAAAATCAAAGTTTTTGGAAATTAAAATACCAACATTTTCATTCTTATGATGTTATGAAAGTGATAAAAAGGGTGAAAAAGAAGTTGAAAAGAACAAGAAAAAGTTTTACAATCCTAAAGAAAACTAAGTAAAAAAAAAGAACAAATCACTATTTTAAATCTCTTTCAAAAAATCATAAGAATGAAAATCAAAATCATAAGCATGAAGACTAGTTAAAGGAAAAAGACATGGAGAAAAAAGGGGGAAACCTAACATTCCTAAGCATGAAAACAAGTAAAAAAACATGAATATTAAGCATGTTACACTCATACACACCACACACACTTCATAAATGAAGAACAAGTGAAGAACAAGGATGAAAACAAGGATAAAAAGGGAAAGAGGTGAGCCATCCAAATGAACTTTTCATGCCAAATAAAGAGAGAAAATCTAACATTTTTATTAAAATTTTCAAGCTATTACAAAGCTAAAAGATAAAGCAAAACAAAACATGAAAGAAGAGGAGAAATCTCCTTACATAGCACTAGTATCCACGGATTAGCCCACAAAAAGACACTAACTTGGCCCAAAAATCTGAACCCTTGGACCTTACAGAACTGGGCTATTTATAGGAAAAAATTTCTAATACACGCCCTCGGTCACGGGCTGGTAGGGGGGGGGCGTGACAGTATTTCATGAAGGCGGCTGGCGATTGGACAGCAAAGTTGACTTCGGCTGATTTCGCAGCAGTCACGCCCCAGTCACGGGCGTGACCTAGGGCGTGTCGGGGAGGTAGAACCGGGCGCGGGTTGCGTCAAATGTCCTCGGCAGCATCTTGTCGGGCCAGCTGGAAAGGTCACGCCCCATGTCACGGCGTGACTATGGGCGTGACAGTTGGGTCGACACCGACGAATGTCGAGCGGAAAGTGTCGAGTCGAAATCGTTGAGCTGAAATTGGTCACGCCCCAGGTCACGGGCGTGACTATGGGCGTGACAGTTGGTGTCGACACTCGACGATCGTCGAGCGGAATTCGTCGAGAGGAGAGGACACGGGCTTGGGTCACGCCCCGTGTCGGGTGACACGGGCGTGTCGCCAGGCGTGTCAAGCCTTTTCTTCAGAAATTTTCCGATTTCACGGGAAATGCACAGTCACGGCTCGGTCACGGGCGTGACCCATGTGTCACGGGCGTGTACTTCCCAATTTTGGCAGATTTGGAATTTTTCTGAAAATCAAATAAAACAAGTTAGGAGAAAATTTACAAGAATAGAACATTTTATTGAACAAAAATAAGTAAAACGACGAAAATAAATGAAAATGACTAAATTAATGTGCATAAAAATACGCATATTTACAGTTCATCAAATACCCCCATACTTAGGCTTTTGCTATTCCAGAGCAAAAGTTTGAGGTGAATCTATAAGGAATAAAAAAACTCTAAGTTTTGGCTATCGCTTAATCAATTATAAGAGAGATCGAAATAAATATACGGGTGTAAGAGTTAAGTCCTAAAATTATGTAGATGATTTAAATAGCGCAAAAGTTTTGGCCAAAAGACTTCTTGATGTAATCAAATAGAAGGCAACATTTGTAATGGTTAGGTTAACGAAAATAGTTTGGAATTATAAGAATTCTCTAGCTTATACGAGTGCTACCGGAAATAATACAATTTACTAATTATGCTCTCAAAAAGATTTTTGAATTAATTCTAGAATCGTGTAATTGGCTAAGGGGTAGTGTGTTTTATGAAGAGGGTTTTGATATTTGAGGTGAGGTAATTTTTTCTCGAACCTCCATTTTTTTTTCTTTTGGATTATTAGGAAAACGAAATCTTATTTTCCTAATATGATTTTTGTTTTTCAACTTCATAATAATAAATTAACCCAATGTATATTTGTAGGAGTAATGAATTTTATCCTCTTACTCCCTATATAATCTTTTAAAATTATTGGGTGCCTATGTTTACGGAACGAAATCTTGTTCCCATTGACATAAGATCTTTTAAGGATATAAATTTTTTCATGCCAAGTAGGTCATGAAAAGTGAGGAGAAAGGAAAACTAGATTGTAATCCTAAAAATTTTTTGAGAGCAACCTTAATAATTTGTACGTTCCCATTTTTTCAGAAAGCTAAAAGTAAGTATAATTGAATTCTATAGTCGTTATTTCCTAACATAATATACGTGCTCCTATTAATGAAAAATTAGAAGTAGTGCCTAAAACGAGTCCGCTAGTTTTTAACAAAGCATAAAGAATTCTTTAAAACTTAACCCCGGCTATTTAAATGTTTCAATCGATAATTAACAAACGGGTAGTAAACAGAGAATTAATAGTATTCACATATAAATAAACTCAAACAGAATTTTGGATAGCAGAAAAGTTAAGTATGGAAATATTTAATTATTTGTTGCAAAACATTTTTTTTTTTTTTTTTTTATAGTTTTTTGTAATCATTTTTTTGTTTTTTCATTTATTATCTTTTTTTTTGTTTTTTGTTTTTTTCTCAATTTTTTTGTATGATTTTTTTTTTTGTATTATTAAGAGAATTTCATAATATGTACAAAAATAAGGGAGAAAAAGAAAAAAAGTTTGTACAAGAAGGAGAGAGAAAAGAGTATGTAACGAAAAATATGTACAAAGTGAAAATAAAATTTTTTTGTTTTTTTTTTTTTGAGTTTTTTGGAAAAAAGAAAGAGAAGAAAACAAAAAAAATTTTTTTTTTTTTGGAATTTTTGTTTTTTTTTTTCATTTAAAATTTTTTTTTCATTTTTTTTGTTTATTTAAGATGTTTTTTAATTTTTTTTTGTTATTTTGTTTTTTATATGTATTTTGTATTTTTTCTTTTTTTTTTTGATTTTTGCAGAAAAATGAAGTGCAGAAAGTAAAGCACGAAAATACCCCCATACTTAAGTCCAACATTGTCCCCAATGTTGTATCGTAAGTATGCGGAACAGAAAGAAAAACAATATGTACAAAGAAAAAGAAAGGGAAGGGGGTAGAAGCTTCCCTGAAACGCGGAGGGGGAGGCCGATCAGAAACCCTGCGTTTATTAGAAAAAAAATAACAAAGATAATAAGGAAAGAGCGAAAAAGATAAGCGAGGGGTGCCTCCCAGGAGCGCTTTGTTTATAGTCGTGTAGCTTGACTATTTTGGCGGGTTTAGTGTGGAGGAAAGTTATGGTTTCGCTAAACCGATCATCACTGGGTCGCCCGCGATGTAAGACTTTAACCGATGACCGTTTACTTTAAAAGAGCCTTTGTCCGGGTGGGAGACGAGTACGGTTCCATAAGGAAAAACTTCTTCAACTAAGAAGGGACCGGACCATCTAGATTTTAATACCTGGAAAAAGCCTAAGGCGTGAATTGTAAAGAAGGACAAGATCGCCCGGAGAAAATATTTTGGGACTTGATTTTTCGATCGTGATATAACTTAGAGCGCTCCTTATAGAATTTATTGCTCTCGTAAGCGTTCGCACGCCATTCATCGAGCTCGTTTAGTTGCAGTTTTCTATTCTGAGCGGCTAAGTTGGAGTCGAGTTTAAGAGTTTTAAAGCCAAAGTGCGCGATGTTCTAATTCTACGGGTAAATGGCACGCTTTGCCGTAGACTAACCGAACGGCGTACATCCGATAGCGGTTTTGTATGCCGTCCGATACGCCCACAACGCATCGTCGAGTTTAACGGACCAATCTTTCCTATTTAGCGAAACGGTTTTTTCTAAAATTCGCTTAATCTCTCGATTTACTACCTCGACTTGGCCACTTGTTTGCGGGTGGTAGGGGGTGGCAAGCTTGTGCGTGACTCCGTATTTAGCTAACGTCTTAGCCATAAGAGCGTTACAGAAATGCGTTCCCCTATCACTAACAATTGCGCGAGGCGTGCCGAAGCGAGAAAATAATTTTTTAAGAAATGTAACGACGACTCGCGCATCGTTGGTGGGGAGAGCCTGTGCTTCCGCCCACCTCGATACGTAGTCGACCGCCACTAAAATATACATATTTTTGAAAGACGGAGGTAGGGGGCCAACAAATCTATGCCCACAAATCGAAGACTTCGCATTCTAAAAACATGTTTTGGGGCATCTCGTCGCGACGAGAGATGTTACCCGACCGCTGACAGCTAATCGCATGCGCGCACAAAATTATGCGCGTCTTTGAAGAGAGTGGGCCAAAAGTAGCCCGCCTCTAGCGCCTTCCGAGCGGTCCGTTGGCTTGATAATGCCCACCGGCTGGACCCTCGTGGCAGTGCTTAAGAATTTGCAAGCACTCCACACCCGCAACGCATCTTCGGACCCGCTTGGTCCGCGCAGATACGAAAAAGAAATGGGTCCTCCCAAAAGAAATTTTTCAAGTCAGAAAAGAATTTCTTCTTTTGGTGACCGGAAAATTCTTTTGGAAGGACCCGCGCTACTAAAAAATTTGCAAAATCTGCGAACCAAGGCGAAGATGACGAAGATTTATTAATGGCAAGAAGGCGTTCCTCGGGGAATCTGTCATTTATTTCAGATTCGACGAGCGCTTCCGCACCCGGATTTTTCTAAACGGGAGAGGTGGTCGCCGCTAGATTTTCCGCTCCCCGCTTATCTCGGATCTCCAAATCAAACTCTTGTAGGAGGAGAATCCATCGAAGAAGGCGGGGCTTCGCATCATTTTTAGCTAATAAATATTTAAGCGCGGAGTGATCGGTAAAAACGATAACTTTAGATAGCGTTATATACGAGCGAAACTTATCGAAAGCGAAAACGACGGCTAAGAGTTCCTTTTCCGTTGTCGTGTAATTTACTTGTGTCGGAAGTGAGCGTCTTGCTAGCGTAATAAATAGGATGAAAATGTTTTTCTACGCGTTGGCCAAGAACGGCACCTAAGGCAATATCACTAGCGTCGCACATTATTTCGAACGGAAGGGACCAATTAGGGCCACTAAAATTGGTGGAAGAGATAAGTTTTTGTTTTATCAAATTAAAGGCGGACTCGCATTCGCTACTAAAGATGAAGCGTGATTCCTTTTCCAAGAGGTGAGTTAGCGGCTTTGTTATTTTTGAAAAGTCTTGAATAAAGCGTCGATAAAAGCCCGCATGGCCTAAGAAACTCCTAATAGATTTTACGTTTGTTGGATGCGGAAGTTTTTCTATAATTTCTATCTTGGCCTTATCCACCTCTATCCCCTTAGACGAAATCATATGGCCGAGGACCAAACCTCCTCGAACCATAAAGTTGCATTTTTCCCAATTTAAAACAAGGCTTGTGTCCTCGCACCGTTGAAGGACACGATCTAAATTGTTAAGGCAATCGGGAAAAGAGCGTCCGAAAACAGAGAAGTCATCCATAAAGACTTCCATAATGTCTTCTACTAGCTCGCCAAAGATCGCTAGCATACATCTTTGGAATGTAGCTGGCGCGTTGCAGAGTCCAAATGGCATTCTTCGATAGGCGAAGGTGCCAAACGGGCAAGTAAAAGTTGTTTTCTCTTGATCATCGGGGGAAATGGGGATTTGGAAAAACCCCGATAAACCATCAAGAAAACAATAATACGGATGACCGGATAAACGCTCTAAAATCTGGTCTAGAAATGGCAGAGGGAAATGGTCCTTGCGGGTGGCGTCGTTAAGTTTCCTATAGTCGATGCACACTCGCCAACCCGTAACAGTACGAGTTGGGACAAGCTCGTTATGCTCATTCGCCACTACGGTAAGACCGCCCTTCTTGGCACGACATGCACGGGACTAACCCATGCACTGTCCGAAATAGGGTAGATAATCCCCGCATCTAATAACTTAATGATTTCGGCTTTAACGACGTCTTTCATGTTTGGGTTAAGACGACGCTGCGGCTGAATCGTTTTGCGGCAATTATCGTTTAGGAAAATCTTATGGGTGCAAAAGGAGGGGCTAATCCCCTTTAGGTCAGAGATTTGCCACGCAATTGCGTGGCGATGTTTAAATAAAACTTCCAATAAATCGGAAGTCTCCGAACTCACACTCAAGTCCGAAGAAATGATAACGGGAGCGTATCACCTTTTCCCAAAAAAGCGTACTTGAGCGAGGCGGGTAAGGGTTTGAGGTCTAGGATGGGCGGTTCTTCTAGGGAGGTTTTAATTCCTATGTCTTTCTTACCAATTGGTTCGAAAGGCAAGTCTATAGACGTATCCTCATCGCAGTTAAAATTTTCGAGCGCATAAATATCGTCATTTAAAAATACGGACTCGAAAATGGGAGAAGAACGATCTCCGAAAAAGGTATCTAAAGAATAGCAGAAATCGTCGCTCGATGACAAATTGTCCATCGAGGGATTAATAGAGAAAGTAACTTGGTCATCGCCTACTCGGAGGAGAAGGCTACCATTACTAACATCTATTAGTGCGCGGGAGGTGGCGAGAAAAGGGCGACCGAGTATTATTGGTACCTCGGCGTCCTCCTCGATATCTAAGATGACGAAGTCTACCGGGAAGGTAAACTTGTCGACTCGGACAAGGACGTCCTCCACTACCCCGATAGGGAACTTAACCGAGCGATCCGCTAATTGGATGCGCATATTCGTAGGACTAGGAGTACCCAAACCTAAACGCGAAAAGAGCGAGAACGGCATCAGATTAATGCTAGCCCCTAAATCAGCTAAGGCGTACTTTACTAATATATCGCCAAAAAGGCACGGGATGGAAAACCGTCCCGGGTCGTTTTGTTTTGCGGGCAATTTATTAGTAAGGGCCGCCGAGCAGACAGCGTTGAGAGGATACATGCGAAATATCCTCTAATTTGCGTTTATTAGAAAGTAGTTCTTTTAAAAATTTCGCATATTTGGGCATTTGCGAGATAGCCTCGCAAAAAGGAACATTAATGTGAATTTGTTTTAATAATAAAATAAATTTTTCATATTGCGCGTCCTTACGCTCGTTTTCTAACTTATGCGGATACGGAAGAGCCTTGTTTAAAATAATTTTTTCTTTTATAATAGGTAAAGGCGGCGTGAGCGAAGAAAGAGGAAGAGGGGTCGGAGGTGAAATATGTACCTGAGGGTCGGTCCGTTTTGGATCGACCACCTCCTTTCCGCTACGGAGGGTTATAGCGTTGGCGTTTTTCCCCGCGGATTGGGCTCCGTGTTTCCCGGCAGTGCCCCGAGCGCGCGCTCGGACATCATCCTCGCCAGCTGTCCAACCTGTTGTTCGAGTGTTTTTAGCGATCCGGTGATGTTCCGGATATTTGACTCGTTGGACGCAATATACTTCGAAAAATTTTCCTCCATCGGGGAGGGTTTCGGAAGAGGAGGGGGAGGAAGAAATCCGGGCGCATAAGAAATAGGGGGACGCTGAGCATTATTCGGGTTGCTCCACGAGAAGTTGGGGTGATTCCTCCAACCCGGATTATAGTTATTACTATAAGGGTTGTTGTTGGGGTTGAAGGGAGGACGACCCGAATTTCCCATGAAGTCCACGAACTCTTCAGCTACGCAGACGTTGGGGGGAATAAAAACAAGGAGGAGTGGAGGAGGCAGCAGACATCTCCGCCACCTGCTTTGTTAACCTTTCAACTTGAAGGGTCAAGAGAGCAGTGGCATCCACTTCAAAAAGACCAGCCGCCGGCTTTGGCCGTCCCCCGCGGGACGTTCCATTGATAGGCGTTCATAGCCATCTCTTCGAATAAAGCCTGGGCGGCCTCGGGGGTTTTGTTGTTAAGCGTACCCCCGGCAGCCGCGTCAATCATTTGACGCGTCTGAAAATTCAGCCCATTATAAAAAATTTGAACTTGCAACCACGTTGGCAGCGCGTGGTGCGGGCAACGGCGGAGGAATTCCTTAAATCGTTCCCAAGTCTCGTATAGAGACTCGGGATCGTTCTGCACAAACGAAGAAATGTCCGCCCGCAACTTTGCAGTTTTGGCGGGCGGAAAGTACTTCGTTAGGAACCGTTCCGTCAACTCAGCCCACGTGGTGATACATCCTCGCGGGAGGGCATTCAACCACGCCTTGGCTTTGGACTTAAGGAAAAAGGAAATAAGCGCAAACGAATGGCGTCATCAGTGACGCCATTGATCTTGAAGGTGTCGCATATCTCCAAGAAATTGGACAAGTGGACATTCGGGTCCTCATCCGGCAGTCCATCGAACTGCACGGCGTTTTGGACCATTTGAATGACACTTGACTTTATTTCAAAATTATTATTGGCCACCGCAGGGCGAACAATACTCGACCCTGAATCATCCAGGTTAGGCCGGGCGTAATAAGACATAGTACGCTCGGCCGCCGGGGGAAGGTTAGGGCGGCCATAACTACAACAGTGGGTTCTCCGATAGATTCCTCGGGATCTAAAGAAGGATTTCGGCGATGAGATCGGATACGCGCAAGAGAGCGTTCGATCTCAGGGTCGAAGTCTAAATCTTCAGACTCTGAGGGTTGTCCTCGGGTCATACCCCAAACAAAAATAAAACAAAAATACAAAAATAAACTCTGTTTTTTTTTTTGTGTTTTTTGTTAAAATAAAGTTTTTAGTCGTTTTTTTTTGTTTTTTAGAAAATAAGTAAAATTAATAGACTCCGGAATTCGAAATAGCAACTCGAAAAGAGAAGATCCCCGGCAACGGCGCCAAAAACTTGATGGGCCCGCGAACAGACTCTTACTGTGGTTGGTTCGGTGAGTCGATCGCCGCGGGCTTGCTCGGGTAGGCAAGTGCACCTATCGCAAGTAGTACTCGATATTCGGGGAATACCGAGGTCGTATTGTTCTCGGGGTCGCGTTGACTATTCTTACTCCTCCGGGAGGACTATTATTTTACTGAAAATAAGGTGGATTTTTTTACTTAATAAAAAGGCGAAAGCAAAGGAGCGAAAAAACGATTTAGAAAATATTCGATGAAGGGTTAACGCTCGGCATCGAATCGGATTAAGACTAAAATAATTTTTAATAATAAAAAGACTTAGTTTTCAAATTAATAATAAGGCAACTTGGCCGTGGAGGTTCCACAAATGTGAGCTCACCTAGCTATAGGGATATCGCTCACCTAAAAATTAAGACTATTCGACCGAACGTTAGTCCGACGAAGGATTCCTCTTAACGCCCGCTTTACGCTAAGAACCCCGCTATTGGGTGGGGACCCAATCCGGTAGAATTACGCTAGTCCCTCTCTCGAGGGTATGCACGCAACTCTATTTACCCAGGGTGATCGGTCCATATGCACGGCCTCTCGGCTAGCTAGCATATGGACTACGGAAATAGGGCCCACACATCGATATGTGGTCCTACGCGTCGTAAACCCGGGTAAACCCTAAGTGCTTAAATTAAAATGAAAATGAAGAGCTTTAATTATTATAAATCATTTTAAATGTCCCAATGCTCTTCGATGCCGAGGCTAATAGCGATTAGCCACACATCGGTATGGGGACGGCTTATAATTAGTGAGGCGAGTTCGAAATTAAATGCTAAACGTTTATAAGAAGGGGACAAAAGAAAAATAACAACATTTAGAAAGCTAAAAAGTAACTAAACGAGAACTCACGCACACTCCAAATTAAAAAAAAACTAAGTTACACATGAAAGAAAATTTGCATATTTAATTTTGCGAGTCCCACTCAAACGAGTGGGGGCGGTAAATAAAGGCTGAAAATTGCAAGTCCTACTCAAACGAGTAGGACTGAAATGAAGCGAGTCCTACTCAAATGAGTAGGAGAAAATAAATGCGATTACAGGGCTAAAAAGTCCGGCCATTTAACTCAAGTGAGTAGGCGGAAAAAATAAAAGAAAGAAAATTGCAAGTCCTACTCAACGAGTAGAACTGAAAAAAGGTCCGGCCATTTAAACTCAAGTGAGTAGGCGGAAAAATAAAGAAAGGAAAATTACAAGTCCTACTCAAATGAGTAGGACGGAAAATGAAAACGATGCGCCATTTAACTCTTAACGAGTAGGCGGAAATAAATGCACACAAACACACACACTCCCAATGAAATTCAAGAAAGCGATAAAATTATACACCTACACTCACACACTCTACATAATTGAACAAAGCATTAAAAGAAAACATGAAAATTATACACCTACACTCACACACTCTACACAATTTAAATTAAAGCATAAAAGTTAATACACCTACACTCACACACACTTCATGAAAATATAAGAAGAACAAAAAGAAATTTAAGGCTCATACACTCACACACACTAATAACAAAGAAAAATTAAAGTTACCTAAAAATGAAAATAACAAGATTTCTACTCCTAAACTTACCCAAAACACATAAAAAGAACAAACAAAAAGAGAATGAGCAAAAAGTTTTACAAAATAAAGTCAAAATCAAAGGTGCTCAAAATTTAAAATTTAACTTTTTCATGCTTAGGTTTTGCCAAAAATGAATAAAAAGAGAAAATTTCAATTTTTTGAAGACAAAAGTTTTTCAAAGTAAATCAAAAATCAAAGTTTTTGAAATTAAAATACCAACATTTTCATTCTTATGATGTTATGAAAGTGATAAAAAAGGGTGAAAAAGAAGTTGAAAAGAACAAGAAAAAAGTTTTACACATCCTAAAAGAAAACTAAGTAAAAAAAAAGAACAAAAATCACTATTTTAAATCTCTTTCAAAAAATCATAAGAATGAAATCAAAATCATAAGCATGAAGACTAGTTAAAGGAAAAAGACATGGAGAAAAAAGGGAAACCCTAACATTCCTAAGCATGAAAACAAGTAAAAAAAACATGAATATTAAGCATGTTACACTCATACACACACACACACACTTCATAAATGAAGAACAAGTGAAGAACAAGGATGAAAACAAGGATAAAAAGGGAAAGAGGTGAGCCATCCAAATGAACTTTTCATGCCAAATAAAGAGAGAAAATCTACATTTTTATTAAAATTTTCAAGCTATTACAAAGCTAAAAGATAAAGCAAAACAAAACATGAAATAAAAAGGGAGAAATCTCCTTACATAGCACTAGTATCCACGGATAGCCCACAAAAAGACACTAACTTGGCCCAAAAATCTGAACCCTTGGACCTTACAGAACTGGGCTATTTATAGGAAAAAATTTCTAAGTACACGCCCTCGGTCACGGGCGTGACATGGGGGCGTGACAGTACTATTCATGAAGGCGGCTGGCGATTGGACAGCAAAGTTGACTTCGGGCTGAGTTCGCAGCAGTCACGCCCCAGGTCACGGGCGTGACCTAGGGCGTGTCGGGAGGTAGAACCGGGCGCGGGTTGCGTCAAATGTCCTCGGCAGCATCTTGTCGGGCCAGCTGGAAAGGTCACGCCCCATGTCACGGGCGTGACTATGGGCGTGACAGTCGGGTCGACACTCGACGAATGTCGAGCGGAAAGTGTCGAGTCGAAATCGTTGAGCTGAATTGGGTCACGCCCCAGGTCACGGCGTGACTATGGGCGTGACAGTCCGTCGACACCCGACGAATCGTCGAGCGGAATTCGTCGAGAGGAGAGGACACGGGCTTGGGTCACGCCCCGTGTCGGGTGACACGGGCGTGTCGCCAGGCGTGTCAAGCCTTTTCTTCAGAAATTTTCCCATTTCACGGGAAATGCACAGTCACGGCTCGGTCACGGGCGTGACCCTGTGTCACGGGCGTGTACTTCCCAATTTTTGGCAGATTTTGGAATTTTTCTGAAAATCAAAATAAAAACAAGTTAGGAGAAATTTACAAGAATAGGAACATTTTATTGAACAAAAAAAGTGAAAAACCGGCGAAAATAAATGAAATCTAAATTAATGTGCATAAAAATACGCATATTTACAGTTCATCACGATCCGCTCTTAAAAATAGGTGAGACGGAGGAGAAGAGTGTTGAATCTGGCAAGCCGCGCGAATTGTAGGACAAGGTCAACCTAGTCGTTGTGGACGACAACGAGCCGGAGAAGGCGCTGGAGACCAGACAGATTTTGGCTGAACAGAGCAAACAGACAGAAATGGTGTTTGGCTCCTTGAAACTGTAGATGAAACAGAGTGAGACCCTTGAGCAAAGGATGAAGAGTAAGATGAGGAGATATAGGCCAGAAACCGGAATATTTCCGTAAAGACCGGCGCGGACAATCTTCAACATAGGCCGCACGAGAAAGAGGTACCCGAGAGTCCGTCCACACCAGATTTCAAGCCGAACGAGCCGGAGGATGTATCCGCGGCTAGCGAGATGATTAGCGACCTCCTCAAGGGCATTGAGACCCTCCAGTAGCAGGATGCTACAGTCGACCCCAGCGGCTTCTGAAGAGGTTGACCGCCCCGAAGTCGAAGTCATTGGGGAGAAGCTTGGCGATCCGGCTTCCACGGTTTCTGAAGGAGCCGAGAAACTGAAGCTTCGAGAGAAGATGGAGGAGATGAAAAAGCTGATCGCCGGGAAGCCGGGGGCGAACACAATTCCTTTGCTGTAAGGTAAACACAGGGAAGTTATGCGAATTGTTAACTTCTACAAGTCGCGGTCAAGGAAGAAGGGGGCAAACATAATATTAAATCCGTCGGCCAGCTTTTTCCTGACTATGGCTCAACTGAAAGGCCGAGCTAAAGAAGCCAAGGGGCTTTGGAAAGAAAAGCTAAAGAGGATAGATCCCGAATGATTCAGGCGGCCAGTATTTAGAAACCATATAGAGGCCTCTGAAGGAGATAAAAATCAAATCAGTGGTCTTATCCTTCTGATTCCCTTGTAAGAAGGTCGCAATTATCCGGCTGAACCTGACTGCAGTTTCTCTTCTGCAGGTGAACCGGAGACCGCGATGAAACCGGGCGACTTGACATCACTTTTGTCTATGCTACTACCACCTCTGCCAAGTGTTCGCGAGAAAGAGATGGCTGACTTCCAGAAGGAGGTCAACACATTACAAGCGGCTTTCAATGCGCACACTGAAGCCCTGCGAGTTAAGGATGAAGAAAAGTGTGCTGCCCAGGAGGCCGATGCGAGAATGATTCAAGAGTTGCAGACCACTATGGAGCAAGAGACGAGAACGTTGCAGTCCGCATTGGAGCAAGAGACCGCCAGGTTGCAGTCCGCACTGGAGCAAGAGACCGCCAGGTTGTAGCCCGAACTGGAGCAAGAGACCGCCAGGTTGAAGTCCGTAGAGGAGAAGATAGCAGAGATGCAGGCCGCCTTGCAGCAGGAGAGGGTAAAGAAGCAGGATATGCAAGCTCAGCTGCTGACGGTCTGACGGCTCGAGAGGGAGAGAGAATAGATTCGCTGCCTTGAGCAAGGAAAAGACCAAGATCCGTCCGCGCAGGCCGACGGAAACCAGCGGGCTGCAAATCCAACGGAGGCGGCGGCGGTCGGGCAGGCTGTAGCTTCTAGCGGGCTAGAAGCTCGGGTTCAACTAATGGTTCCATTCGCCAGAGTAGAGCGCGACACCGCGCGGGTTCACCGATCTCTGAACTCACTTCACAATCTTGTTAGCCAAGTATACACTGAGATTGTAATAACCAGTGACCAGGTCGCACGAATAGGGCGAGAGGGGCAGGAGGGCAATAAGCAAGGCCGAGCGACTTGAGAGCGATAAGACGCGCGAATAGTTGAACATTATGTTGTAATATATTTTTATGTTGGATGTTGGACAATCTGGTCGCTGTAAAATGTTGTATTTTTAATCTGCTGCAAACTGTTTGCGGCGTATGCGGTTTGTATTTTTGATCACCATACATGTGTTTTGTTCTGAAATATCCAAGTACAAGAAAGTAGTCGTGCGGTCTGGCGAACAGATCGCCGGCTTGAAAGTTTGATATCCACATGAATTGCCATGAAATTATTCTAAGTGCAGGGATGTAGCCTTGCGGACTGACGAACTGAACTGCGGCTTAGTCATTGCACTGATCTGTATTTCCTGCAAGTTGAGGTCCCGCGGCGTGATGGCTAGCCGCGATTTGACATTGAGTACTGTACCTCAACTGGTTTTCTATAAATAGAGCCGTCTACGGAGATTTCATCACAAGACGAAAAGGATGCGGGTTAAATCAAAATCGATGCGGTCTGACAAAGCTACCGCGGTCAGGACTGATGCGGCCTCTGCTTTCCATTCCGCCGACCACAAAGAATGCCAACTTACAAAAGTCGAGCTAGACGATTTTATAGAGAAACATATGCAGGGAAGCCCGTTAGTCGCGCGGCTTCCGCTGCAGGATGAGGGATTAATACATCCAATGCATATCAGATCGCCATCCCCATCGACCACTTTGACTGCGGCTTCCGCTTTCCGATCATGATGGAGGTCGTCGCGATCTTCGATCATTATGGCGTTGTGCAAGGACAACTGCCACAAAACTCGATAGCCTCCATATACAGCTTCATCTCATACTTGAGGTCGAAAAGAGTCTGATTCTCCATGAAGCTCTTCAGGGAATGCGTCTCGATGCGGTCTATCCCGGACACCGGGACAAGGATCTTCCGTGGGCACTTGTACTTCGGCTGCAGGGGGATGAAGATCGTCAACCTGGCGAACAAGATTGCCAACTAGTCGGAGTGGTTTGTTATCTTCGAGGGAAACCAGGGGTTGCTGCCAGTCAACCCGCAAATCTGCGACGAGGCCGCCTTCGACAGCGGCGGCCTAGACAGCATGGAGAAGGAAATCCACGACTTCTTCAAGGGGCAGCGGCTTGATGTAAACCATTACATCCCGCAGCTGCCGTCCTTGGAAGTGATTGAAGCAGAAGACAGTAAGCTTCAAACCAGATGAAATGAACTTTTAGTCGCGTGGCCTGGAAACTGATTTTAACTTTTTCTTTGCAGCTGTTGTGGTGGTCCCTCTAAACAAGCCGCTGACGCCTGACGGCCTTACGCTCACGCAAATAGAAAAGCACACCAGGAGGGCCAAGCTGCAGTGGGCTGTGGAGGAGGAGGATTCGGCCTCCTCTGGCGAGTTTATGCTGCATGGAATGGGCAGTGGCCTGAAGGACGTCCATGGCAACCCGATTGTGTTGTGGAGTCCGGATGGAGAGTTCGTGAAGGTATCCACCGCCCTCCCTTACTGGGGGAGGGAAGAAGTAACCCGCCACGCGAACGTGGTTGGAGCCATGCTATATGGCAAGCGCAACCTGAAGGCGCTGCGCCAAGCTCCCGTAGACGACCTGTCGTGGTTAGCCGCGCAAGTCGGGGCAAGGAGCTTCGTGACAAGCCACTTCATGGGCCTTGCCTACAAGCAGTTAATGAAAGAAAAGAGCGGCCTGGAAAGACGGTTAGAGGAAAAAGAAGAAGAAAACAAGCGACTGAAAGAAAGGGAGGCGGTAAGTCATCACCCGATACTCGTGCGGTTAGCATTATGAAACCGCGCGGTCTTACCTTTACTTCTTTTGCAGGCAATGTATGACCCGACAAACCACACCTTCCAAGACAACGTCTTCCCGCAGGTCGTTCAGGGGATTGACAGAGCACTTAACTGCCTCCGAGATCTTGGCGGCTTGGCGGCCGGCTTCACCGACTTCACCTGTGCCGACATTTACCCTACCATGAAAAAGAAGGTGGCCGTCGTATACAGTGCGATCATAGGCAAGGTCAAGGTCGGCGAGGAAGAGAGCGAAGAGGAGGAAGACAATGACGAAGAGGGTGGCCAGGGAAGCCGGAGCGGAGGCGCATCGTCTGAGTCCGGCGGTCAAGAATCCGAGACCGCGCGGACAGATTCGGCGACTTCTGGCGGTTCGGGCGGCTCGGCGCACACAGCAGCAGCGGGTACTCTGAATCCTCCGTCGACATCGAGGATGGCGGTGATTCAGGTTCTCCTGCAGCTAAAAACTCAAGCTGGCCGATTAGGAACTTGTTAATTAAGTTTTTTACTTGTATTTTGATCATTTTGGGAAACCGACAGTATTTTTTTGTAAACCTCGCGGCTAACATTTTGTAACATTCAATGAAATAGGAATAGAAATGAAGGAAAACTTCACCTTTGATGTGTCTCTTACTTTACATCTCATTTTTCTTACTTGTCAAGTCCGCGCGGTCTCAGTATATCTTCCGATTTAATAGATAGTTAACATATAAACCGGTCTGAGGCCATACTGCGACTTCAATGAAGTTACCTGCAAGAGAGATAGATATCCTTGCGTCTTATTTCAGAATACACATCGAATATAAGCCGCGCGGCTAACAATTTAAACCGCCATTTTCCTTAATGAAGTAATCAAGGTTATCCTCTGGGAAGAGGGAAATGATCGCGGCTTACTTGTACATAAACTACAACCAATAAGACGTGCGGCTAATATTCTTAGGCGCCGAAAAGCCATGACATTGACGTATAAGATTGCGGCTAGGCCGAACTCTGATACAAATTGCCCCTTTTAATGAAGGAGACAAGGATAGAGAAATAATCTGCGGCTTCTGATAATACAGGCCGGCAATAGGCACATGGAAGCCAAATAATTTTGTGATGGCAGGTCACAGATCGACTAGTATAATTGATACCATATAAGTCGGCGGACTAAGGTCAAGAATTAACTGCCAGAAACAGGTCGGCCAACTTCCCGATTTTATGAATAATAAACCGGCAATAGGCACATGGAAGCCAAATAATTTAAGCCGGAATAAATAACCGCGCGGCCTGTGTATTGAATGATATAAATTGGCACAGGCTGCTTAATAAAGCCGCGAGATAGAGGATAGGCTCGTGTTGTCCTGCAAGAATAGATGGAGCTATGTGCTTATGTGTCGATGTGGGCAGGTGCGTGTGGCAGTACTTTCCACCCAAAGAACACATAAGAGGGATTAAAATTCTTAATATTCGCGACCGATGTCAAGCGGGACAAGTACGCAATGTCTGCGATGAAGGTCAAGCGGGACAAGTACGTAATGTTTGCGACTGATGTCAAGCAGAATTTCCACTACACATCTGCGACTGATGTCAAGAGGGATGCGGAGGGCTTAAGAATTCAAAGGGCATTTTGCCCCCATATGTATGCATGTTAGCATTATAAGTAAAGCTAAGAAATAAGCTTCAAATGAAATATAATGCTTGTTTGATGTTAAGGATGTGTCAAAAGGATATATGTTCGAAGCTTGACTATGCCCCATTAACACCAATTGCCAAGGGGACTTCATATATTATTCTGATCTTAAGCATTTTTATCATATAGAGAAAAAGAAATCCCTGCTTGAACCATTAAGTAAGCCATAGATGAATGCCTTAGAAAATTTCTGAATGACATAGTCTTGCAGCTTCCCAGCTCTTGCAAGTTGATTAGCTAACTCGCGGAGAGCTATGCAACGTTCTGCCAGATGACCAATATCTTTATGATAATTGCAAAAAAAGCTCCTCATGCCGATATTTGATTTTAGATTTCAAACGCCGAGGCCTTTTGAACTCAGGCATTCCTTGAAGGATTATCCGAAGATCTTCCATAGGAATTTTGAATTTAACATATTTATCTGAACCTTTTTTATGCTTTAGAGTTTTCGGACACGAATATGTGACTGGATGTATTTTCACAAACTCAGATAATTCGTTCTGCTGAAGAGATAATGTAGCTCTATCCTGAGGAAGAGGAGGAGATTTGCAATCTTTAACTTGTGAAACATTTTGGGAAGAAATAAATTGCTGATCACTAGAAGTCCCTTGAGATTGTTTAGTCAACTGATTCAGAAACAAGATATAACCTTTATTTACTTCTTCACCTATTATGAACTTATTGACGATATCAATAAGATCTCCATAAGTTTTGTGGCCCTTTATGGTGAGCTTAAATTTTAAAGGGCCTTCTCGAAGTCCATTTATGAAAGCATGTAAGTAATAATCTTGATGGACGCTACAAACATCCAGAACTTCCTTTTGGAACCGGTCAACGAAATTGGATTAGACTCGTCAATTCCTTGCTTTATTCGGAAGAGAGCTCCAACGTCTCTTCTCCGCTTCCTGTAAATAGTGAACCTTGAAATGAATTGACTTCGGAGATCTTTAAAACTGGTTACCGATCGAGGTGGCAGACTATAGAACCATTCCATGACAATATCGCCAAAAGATATAATAAGGAGTTTGAATTTTTTTCCATTTGACACCCTTCTTAGTGAAATAGCCGATTCAAAGGCATGCAAATGAGAAAACGGATCATCACATCCGGAATACTCCGGGAGATGCGGTACTCTGAAATCATCGGAGTCAGTATCCCATCGAATATGATCAATGAATGGAGAAGGGGCCTCTTCTTCTTCCTTATAAGGAGGTTCATTTGCAACAGATTTTGGCGCATGCTCAACACAATTCGCAGAAAATTTAATATCATGGCCAAGGGACTCATCATTAAAATATGAACAATCATGCACTTCTGAGAGATCCGTAGTAATTGACATGAAACTAGATTCACTCTGTCCCTTTGCAGGATTCATCTTGAAAGGAAGAAGATAACCAAACTTTTCTTAGAGACCGCCGACTAGTAGCGGCTTGAACTGGCGGCTAGACGGCGCAACAAGCTGATAAGAAGACCGGCGGAAAAGCGAGCAGGTAGAATGGAAGGTTCTATAGTGCTGTAGGTGGGTTGAAAGACTTAGCCAGTGAAGTCGTGGCTTGCTCGACAGGCCGCCGAGCTCTAGAAGCTATAGCGGTCTGACTCACTAGACTGCTGATTTCATCGACTAATCGAGATCTGAAGGTCGCATGTTAACTGTTGATGCACGAAAACGGACAGGGAGTCGGGCACCACCAGCTAACGGTTCGAGCACCGGGGGAAGGAATGGAAAAGAGGAGACTATCGAGTAGTCGGTTACTAATGATTGTATCTAAAGGATAGAGGAAGAGGCCGCTGGAAGCGGAAACAGCAAAGTTCTCCCGCCGCGGCTTAAATGCCACTCCTGCGACGGACTTTTCTTTATTTTAAGTGAGAAACAGTTATAAGAAGGAGAAAAAAGGAGAAGCTGGTTGAACTGCAAGCCGCAAAACACTAGACTTGAGACCGAAGCCCTTAACAGGCGAGTTCTTGGATACAAGTCAGTGTGCCTTGGGGAGTGCACCCTCCCCCTATTTATAGGCTCGGGGGCCTGCCCAAGCAGGCAGGGCTAAAGTTACCGGCTGCCCGGGTTACAGGAAAACCGGGCAGAGGTGAGGGGAAGAAAATGAGCAGAAAAAGAGTAAGACGGGAAGCCGCGCGGCCTGGCGTGGCGAGCTGATGGTCTGGGACCTGGGCCTTGTCGCTGAGCAGGGTCGGCGCTGGCAGTGGCCTGACATGGAGACCGCCCGGCTTCGGTGATGACAGACCGGTTGATCTGAGATGTGGCTAGCCGCACAGGCCGCCCGACCTCTAATGATCGTCCGAATTGAGATAGGTGGCGGCTAGAACAACCAGGCCGCCCGGTCTGGAAAGCTGCGCGAACAGGTCGCGGATTCCGGGCTTAAAACTTGACATTTTCATCAAGAACAGACGCCTTCAATGGAATGAATGGTCCTTCTAGTACTGTAACAAAAATCCAAGGTTCTGATGCTTCTATATACAATCTGCCTCTTTCTTTCCAGATTCCAAAGTTTTTTTTCCTCCAAAGAGGAAGCTTTATAGAACCTAGTTCCTTATGGTTCTCTCCTGAACCCATACTTATCTTTTCTCAGCTACCCTTTGAGATTTACTAAGACTGTTAAGTCTTTCTTGAGCAACCTCCCTTTGATACCACTTGAAAGTCTTTGAATACAAGGGTAGCTACTCACCTAGAGGGGGGGGGGGGTGAATAGGTTGTTAAGCTCTTTTTTATTTTTTTGACCTTTAACTGATTTAGGCTTGCTGTGATTAATTATTTCAGCTTTTAAGACATTCACACACAACACACCATAGTTTTATAGTGGTTCCCTAGTATATGGGTACATCCACTGTCCCTTCCACCTTTCTAACAGAATGTTAGACATGGAACTTCTCAAATAACTTGGTATTCAGAGAATACAACAAGATCCCACTAGATCACACAGTCTCTATAGAGACTTACAACACAGACACACTGCCAAAACACATAGTAATCACCGGATCACCTCCCACAGGCACGAATGCCCAACAACACAGGCTAAGAAAACAGCCTTATCACACAGATCCAATGCTAGAACCTACCACTTAGGATTTATAATTTATGCTTACAACACAAATCTTAAGCAGATCCTACAGGAATTGAATAGTAATGTTAATTTGACTCAAGATAAATTAATCTCTGAGTCAATTGCTTCATGAGCTGAGAGAATCTCAGCTCTATCTTCTTCACATCAACAAGAATAACCATCTTCAAGAATCTGTCTCTTGTGCTGGAAGTAACTCAGAACATTGATTCTGATTCTGCTGATGATGGAGAGAGAAGAAAGATCTTCTATAAATCAACTTATTTTGTAGAACACAGATTACTCTACCCCTTCTTAATAGATCCATAGATTGAACAACAAATTCGGCTCAGCTTGTATCTTGAAGCAACTTCAGCTAGGGCTGGCCTTGGCTGATTCTTCTTCCTCAGAGAAATCCTCTGATCTTGCTATTGTAGATGTTGATTGTCGCAGCTAACTCAGAAACCCTTTAGAATCATTGATACGATCTTCTTGTTTCTACAATAATGATCGGGGAAGAAGACGAAGTCCTACACAACTTTTTGTAATGAATTCATCCCCCTCAAAAGCTTTTTTTATCTAAATCTCATCTTCTATTTATAATCATGTCATCCAATGCGATGATTATCACGTTCATTGCTTTAACAGTTGATTATATCCTTAGTTTTATAGAATGAGACTGAATGCAATGTTAGTGATGAGTTGTAGCTCTTCCATGATCATTTTAGAATTTTGTTGACTTTTATTGACTTTGTTGACGTCATCAGTTATGGACTTAGCCAATTTCACAAAATCACTCCAGACGTTGAGAGCATTGAGTGAATGGGCTTCACTCAACGATTCTGGATTTAGTGAAATCTTTAGCTTGTCTAGCCGTTGAGAGCATTGAGTGTATAAGCATCACTCAACGTGTTTTGCCTTAGCTTGATCTTCAGCTCTTTCTACATCCTTGGGGTTGAGAGCGTTGAGTGTATAAGCTTCACTCGGTATTTTTTTCCTTGGCTTTATCTTCAGCTCTTTCTGCATCATTGGCGTTGAGAGTGTTGTGTGTATAAGCTTCACTCAACATTTTTTGCCTTTGAATACTTTTTTGCTCTTTCTGCAACAAT
This sequence comes from Platanthera guangdongensis, assembly GCA_039583875.1. Classification (NCBI taxonomy): domain Eukaryota; kingdom Viridiplantae; phylum Streptophyta; class Magnoliopsida; order Asparagales; family Orchidaceae; genus Platanthera; species Platanthera guangdongensis. The sequence continues at coordinate 172,371,072 of CM077150.1, read as the reverse complement.
GGCGTTGAGTGAACTGACTTCACTAAACAATTCTGGACTTGGAATAATTTTACTATGCATGAAGGCGTTGAGAGCTTTAAGTGAACAAACTTCACTCAATGCTTTTATACTTGGCCAACATTTTGCATCCTTCTGTCTGAAAGCGTTGAGTGCGTTGAGGGGATATGCTTCACTCAATGCTTTTATACGTAGCCAAATCTTCTTTTGTTTGAAGGAATTTAGTGAGCTGGCCTCACTCAATGTTTTTTGTCTTTGCCTCTGAAATCTATCGTTGAGTGTGTTGAGTGAACTGGCTTCACTCAGTGCTTTTGGACTTAACTGATTTCTCTGATTCCTCATAGGCTCACTGTATTAGCTTGACTTAAAGCTTTTTGATCTTGGCGTTGAGTGAACTGGCTTCACTCAATGCTTCTGGACTTGGTCGATTTTTTGTCTCCTATTCCTTTGGCTTTGATAGAAACAGCTTGGGGTTGAGAGATCAAGCTTCACTCAATGCTTCCGGCTTTATGGTGTCAAGTGAGTTGACTTCACTCAACGCCTATGGACTTCGCCACTTTTCTGCCTTGACAACACAAAGCTTTGACTGCATGCAATTTCTAAGCGTTGTTAGCTATATGGCGATGATTGAAATGGCTTCACTCAACACCTATTGACTTGGATGCTTTTCTACCTTTGTCATCATCTGTCCTTGACTTCTGGCATTGAGTGAGCTTGTTTCACTCAATGCCTCTAGACTTAGTGAAATTTCTCTGTCCATATTCCTTTCTTACGGCATCTGGCATTGAGTGAGCTTGCTTTACTCAATGCATGTGGATTTAGATAGAATTTTTGTCTCTCCAATCAGTTTTTTTGAGTTCACCTGTCAATCCCACTTGGACCACCTGTCCAATCTGTAAGACCCCTCCTCCCGGATCCCAAAACACGGCACGAAGGGGGAGTCTTATGCCCAGAATAGCCGCCTTGCGGTAGCATTAGCACACGGGCTAACCTGTACCACAAGACGCCTATCCCGCCGGCTACAACAATATCAATAAATCATGCCAACCCAACCAAATAAATAAACATGAGAAGTCAAAATCCACACTAAGTATGTAATGTCCAAAAAACATCAATAATGAGAAGCTAAAACATGCTTCTACAATATATCAGAGTACAGCTAAACATTGCCCAAACGGGCTACATCAGAGTAAGCAAAACACTAACATCAGTAACAGACGGTATCGACGGCACCGTCACATCAGGCCCTGTCGTCCTGGCCTGGCTGTCCTGCGGCGTAGTCTGCGGCTGCTCTACCTGCGGCGTGACCTCCTAAAAAGGAAGACGTAGCAACCGTTAGTCGAAACGACTAAGTGGTTTCACATCCGCTCCCCCGGCGACTCCTCGGCACCGGGCGGAGAAAAGGAACAAGAGTATAGTATATGTAACAAGTAAGCAAGTAAAGGAAGTGCAAACAGGTGGCAGTAGTGTAAGAGAAACAGTATCATAATCAGCATTTATATAAGAGCTACAACTAGACTAGCAAGTATAAGAGCTACAACAGGAAAGTAACTTAACTTATAAGGATGCCCATACAAACTTATAAGTTAAGGATCGGGTTACATAAAAGTAACTCATCGTATAGGAGTGCCCATACAAACTTATACGATGAGGATCTTGTTGTGCAATGTATGAAATGCTATGAATGCTATGTAATGACTCACCCATGCACACCCATGCAATAGCTATGTCGACACAGACTGTAGTTCCCACTTTTCGAGCAGGTAGCTAACCTCTCAGGCATCAGCCGCCGTGGCCAGGCGGTGACAGTAGAACGGGCACTTATACTACTAGGCGGGTATCACACTACTTCACCTAGGCCTCCGTACGCCTCAACGCTAAGAACACAACAGCGGAGCCCATGCGTACTATGGCCCAGCGGGGTCTTGGGTAGATGTGCACCAAGAACACAGCCCGAACTGGCCTTGCGTGACCCGGAAGGGGCCTCGGAAGAAAGCACGAGGACACAGCCCAACCGTTCACATGGTCGGAGGGGCCTCGGGACATGAACACCGAGGACACAGCCCAAACCGACCAAGTCTAACCGTCAACTCCCGTCGGTGTGACGACTGGCGAGCCCGTAGACCTGCCACACTATCCTTAACCCGGGATTACGACACCGCGTGTCGACTCACACCACATGCAAACACCACATCAACATATCATGGAAGGGGCCTCGGAAGTAAACACGAGGACACAGCCCAACCATCCATCCACACCTATCTCATCATAACAAAACAAGTGACGGTCAACACCGCACTTTCGTTCTTCCACAATACTACCCGTAGGGAGACGACGCTTTAAGTGTTGGACTAATAAATTTCATTTCACCAAATCAACATATCATGGCCATAGTTTAATCTTCTATATGTCATTCCATATGAACTCTACATAAGACTTATATGATGCGCATATGTTATAATCTATCAACATCTTATCAATTCGATTCGATTAAACATAAAGGAAACCATCCAAATATCAAGACAACTTGCAATAATAAATCAGTTGTATGCATTCTAAATAGTAAACACCATCATTCAAAGTTCTTCGGTGATTAGCATCAATTATTTAATCTTGACAGAATTCCACCAACTCTTGTTGCACTTAATATAAAACCAGAATTCTAAGTGTATCACTAATCTGGACAGCAACTTCGACCGGAGATTCCCGAGGCTACAGGAATCCGGTGAAGTCGTGTAACCCCTCGTTGGAAAGGTATTTTCATGATCTACAACTTTCATATTCAGGCCACAACCCAGATCTGACAGTAACGTACTCGAAATCGGCTTCAAAGTTCACTGCGCACAGAACACAATTTCTGTGTACAGGAGTTGCCGGACAGCAAACTCGATTTGGTTTTCCCGGGGCCACAGACATCATCTGAAGTCGTGCAACCACTCGTTGGAAAGGTATTTCCAAGGGCTACAACTTTCGTGTTTAGTCGAAAGCCCAGATCTGCCATTATCCTACATAAAAATGGCATAGAAGATCGCTGCGCGCAGAATACAGATTCTGCGCGCATCTTAAAGGGAAATGAACGGCATCGGTTCGTCTTCCTCCTCAAGGCGATCGTCCCTAAATTTTCCAGAGTATTCTCCTCCCTTATTCAACCTCAAAGGCCATAAACTCCTCACGAGACCATCCACCCATCATCATATTGAAGAAAAGGGGAAGGGTTGAAGAGATCTAAAATCTAGGATTCAAATCCTAGCATGGCCAAACCTAGAAAACTTCTCCTCACCATCAAGTTCTCTTGAACCGATGTCTCTCCTAATTATCTAAGATCTAGCACCAAGGGAGAGGGTAGGAAACTCACGTTGACTCCAGCGGTACCACCATTTCCGGCCATGGATCGCGTAGTTCTCCTTGGCGGCATCTTCTCCTTCGCGGCGATGGCGGAACTCCTCCGGTAGAACTTGCTCCAGCGGTTTTCCTCTCACCAGGAGCTCTCACAGGAAATAGGGGAAGGAAAAGAGAATGAAAAACGGCTAGGGTTTCTCTGCCCCTTATAAGCAAAATGTGACACGGGTATGGACACGACCGTGTCCGTACCCGTGTCCTGCTTCCGCGAAACGGCCGTGGCGGTTTCCATGTCGGTTCACTGTTTGACACGGGTAGGGACACGACCGTGTCCCAACCCGTGTTCCCATGACACGGCCGTGTGCCTGGACGTGTCATTGGCCGTGTGCATCTTCCGTTACATCTCGCAACTTCTCGTCGAGCTCAACTCGACGCACACGGGTAGGGACACGCCCGTGTCACTACCCGTGTCACGCACACGGGTAGGGACACGGCCGTGTCACTACCGTGTCACCATCTCGACGACTCTCGACGATTCAACACGGCTCGTCGAGATCATCTCGATGCACACGGGTAGGGACACGGCCGTGTCACTACCCGTGTCATGATCTCGACGACTCTCGACGATTCACCACGGCTCGTCGAGATCATCTCGACGCACACGGGTAGGGACACGGCCGTGTCACTACCCGTGTCATGATCTCGACGACTCTCGACGATTCTCGACGATCTCGACACGCCTCGTCGAGATCGTCTCGACGCACACGGGTAGGGACACGGCCGTGTCACTACCCGTGTCACTTCTCTCTACACTGATTTCTCCACTTCTCCACAAGTGCAGCCCAACTCCCTGCACTTCTCAGGACTTGAGTCAACCCTCCTGACTCAAAAACTCACACACTAGGGGCCTAGAGCGATTCGGGTCGTTACAAATCCTATAAACAAAATAAAAGATTTCGTCCCCGAAATCAGGCTTAAGCTGTGTGGAGAAAACTTAACAGGAAGTTTATCACATGTTTTTAAATAAGGTTACCTTGGGCAAACAGCTCCGGGTAGCGTTGCTGCATCAAATCCATTGGCTCCCAAGTGTACTCCTCCTTCCCATGATTCAACCATAGCACCTTTACTAAGGGAACACTTTTGCGGCGCAAAGTCCTTGTCTCGCTGTCAACAATCCGTACCGGCTCTAGTCGCACAGACCTATCTGACGCCACCGCACCATCAGTAGTGGGAATATACTGGTCGGGCCGCAACAATGCTTTTCGAAGCGACGACACATGGAACACGTCGTGGAGATTTTCTAGTTCTGGTGGTAACTCCAACCGATAGGCCAACGGGCCGATCCTTTCCAATATAGTATAAGGCCCAACATACCTTGGGCTGAGCTTTTTCACTCCACGCACCCGCGACACTCCATGCATCGGCCGAGTCTTAAGGAACACTTTTTCGCCCACCTGGAACTCCACCATCCGATGCTTTTATTATAATATTTCGCCTGTCGACTTTGAGCCTCCAACATGCGATCCCGTATCAATCTGACCGCCGCATCAGTATCATCTATGTATTCGTTTCCCAATGCCTTCGGATCTTCATCTTGCACCCAAGACAAGGGAGTCCTGCACCTTCTTCCGTAAAGGGCTTCATGGGGCGCCATACCGATGCTTGCTTGATGACTATTGTTGTAGGAGAATTCCACCAGGGGCAAGAGTCTTTCCCATGGCTCTCCTCTGTCCAACACACATAGCCTCAACAAATCCTCCAGCGTTCTGATTGTCCGCTCTGACTGTCCGTCAGTCTGAGGATGAAAAGCGGTACTAAAGGTTAGGCGTGAGCCCAAATACGCCTGCACCGCCTTCCACTCATTTGATGTAAACCGACCATCCCTATCCGAAACAATCGTCTTGGGCACGCCATGATACCGTACAAATTGCTCCACAAAAAGGCGTACCAAAACATCCACGTGTGCTTCCTTCTTCATTGGAATGAACCGGGCCACCTTTGTTAGTCGATCCACAATAACCCACACCGAATCATTCCCGGAGCGGGAACGAGGTAACCCATGAACAAAGTCCATGGAGATATCCTCGAACTTCCATTCGGGGATGGGCAGCGACTGCAACAAACCACCGGGACTCCTGCATTCAGCCTTCACTCTTTGGCAAGCTTCGCAATGTGTAACATAGTAGCGAACATCCTTCTTCATTCCCGGCCAACACATGGTCTTCCGCAGTCCGGCGTACATCTTAGCAATACTCGGGTGCACTGAATATTGAGAGGAATGCGCCTCTCTCAATATATCTTCCCGAATTTTGCCGCCCTTGGGAATATAAAGTCGGCCACGAAAATAAACGAGGCCGTCTTTTAGTGTGTACTCATCGGTGGTCCCATCTTCAATTGCCTTGATTGCCGGGGCCAAGGCCGCATCCATACCTTGCTCCACCCGAATCCGATCTCGGATATCACAAACTATGCTCACGTTGGCCAAATACTCCGCATACTCTGTCGAAGGATCCTTGAATACTAGAGTAATTTCCATCTCCTCGATCATCCGAGCCAACTCCATGCTCATCAGCCGAGACTCTGGGCTAGAGCCTGGCACTTTTCTACTCAAGGCATCGGCTACCGAGTTCGCTTTCCCGGGGTGGTAGTTCATGGTGAACTCATAGTCGCATAGAAATTCCAACCACCGCCGTTGTCTCAGGTTCAACTCCTTCTGAGTGTGAACATACTTCAAGTTTTTGTGATCGGAAAAGATCTCGCAGTGGACGCCATATAAATAATGCCTCCAGACCTTCAAAGCGAACACCACTGCTCCTAACTCCAAATCATGAACCGGGTAATTGATTTCATGTTTCTTTAACTGCCTTGAAGCATAAGCGATCACATGCTCGTGCTGCATCAGCACCGCTCCCATCCCTTGATATGATGCGTCTGTGTAAACCTGAAATCCTTCCTTCCCAGACGGAAGTGCAAGGATGGGGGCGGAGGTAAGCCTATCCTTCAACTCTTGAAATGCTGCTTCACATTTAGGAGTCCACTCAAATGGCACACCCTTCTTCGTCAAGGAGGTAAGAGGAAGGGCAATCTTGGAAAATCCTTTCACGAACTTGCGGTAGTAGCCAGCAAGTCCAAGGAAGCTTCGTACATCGGCCGCCGACTTCAAGGGCGACCACTCCTTCACGGCTCCGCACCTTAGCTGGGTCCACAGCTAATCCTGCTCCACTGATCACATGCCCCAAGAAGGCAACCTCCTTAAGCCAGAATTCACACTTGCTAAACTTGGCATACAAGGCGTGCTCCTTCAATTTCTTCAAAACTAAGGTCAGGTGCTCGACATGCTCCTCCTCCGTCTTTGAGTAGACTAAGATGTCGTCGATGAAAACGATGACGAAGATGTCCAAGTATGGTTCAAACACCTTGTTCATCAGGCTCATGAAGGCCGAAGGTGCATTCGTGAGTCCAAACGACATTACTGTGAACTCGTACAAACCATATCTCGAACTGAAGGCTGTTTTCTGAATATCCCCCTCTTGTATCCTCAACTGATAGTATCCAGAGCGCAAGTCTAGTTTAGAGAACCAATGTGCTCCCACTAATTGATCGAACAACTCGTCGATCCGAGGTAGCGGATAAGTGTTCCGCACCGTTAGTCGATTGAGTTCCCGATAATCTATGCACAATCGCAGGGTTCCATCCTTCTTCTTTACGAACAACACGGGGGCACCCCATGGTGATGAACTGGGGCGAACGAACCCTGAATCTACTAATTCTTGCAATTGAACTCTAAACTCCGCGAGTTCTTTCGGGGCCATTCTGTACGGAGCCTTAGATACAGGCTTGGCACCTGGTACTAGATTAATGTGGAAATCGACCTCTCTATGCGGTGGTAATCCTGGTAGCTTCTCAGGAAATACCTCGGGAAAATCCCGCACAACCCGTACATCCTTTAATTCCAACGCTTCCTCCTTCAACTCGAACCAGATCATGAAGACCTCGTCCCCCTTCATATGAGCTTTTATAACCTGGACGGAAGATAACATCATGCGGGGCGCGAAGCCAATACCTTGAAAGATGACATCAGAGTCTCCATGCCTCAAATAGATCCGCTTCTCCGCGCAGTCGATCCTCGCGAAGTGCCAGTCCAGCCATGTCATGCCCAAAATGATGTCGAACTCCGGCATTCTCAGAACCGTGGCCGGCGTATCAAAGGCCTTCCCATCAATAAATATCTCCAACTCGCACTTGGCGGTTGCGATCATCTCCGAGCCATCCGGAAGGCGTACACGTCGGGCTATGCCAGTGAAGTACTGTACATCCCCCATGTCTTTTATGAAATCCTCGGACACAAAAGAGTGTGAGGCACCGGTATCGAATAGAGTGTAGGCCGGTTTCTCACTAACCATTACGCCTTAGTATCAAGATTGTGAATGCTCAAGCCAGATTCCTAGAAAAACTTAGGCAGACTAAGGACGAATGCTTAATTCCTTCCTCGTAGTCCTCGTCTTTGAGCTGGGTCCCGCTTCAATCACTCCTTCAGCGAGTCTCTTAACGCTTGTCTGAACACCCAAAAGACCCGCTCCCAACCACTTTACCATATCCATTATCTCCACCAAGCACAAATCTCCTATAAACAAAAGTGGTTGCCCTAGGGAATCTGCCATGTCTATTTTATCTGTTAGATTCAAAATCCGCTATAAACAAAAGTGCTTGCCCTAGGGGATCTCGCAAGACTTTATACCATAGTTTTACATACTTGGGGTCGTCCAAACTTGGAAGATCGACGTATAAAGGTATGTACCTAAGGTCGGGTTGGCTAATCGTAGGGTCAAAGTTGGACAAACTTAATGTGAATTACATATGGGCACACCACTGCTTCCGCTAAGTCAGTTTGTCCCCAAACTGACTAACCAAACGGGGGTGGCACCATTGTTGAATGACTTCGTAGTTGAGGATCGTGGCAAACTGATACCATTTGTAAGACCCCTCCTCCCGGATCCCAAAACACGGCACGAAGGGGGAGTCTTATGCCCGGAACAGCCGCCTTGCGGTAGCATTAGCACACGGGCTAACCTGTACCACAAGACGCCTATCCCGCCGGCTACAACAATATCAATAAATCATGCCAACCCAACCAAATAAATAAACATGAGAAGTCAAAATCCACACTAAGTATGTAATGTCCAAAAAACATCAATAATGAGAAGCTAAAACATGCTTCTACAATATATCAGAGTACAGCTAAACATTGCCCAAACGGGCTACATCAGAGTAAGCAAAACACTAACATCAGTAACAGACGGTATCGACGGCACCGTCACATCAGGCCCTGTCGTCCTAGCCTGGCTGTCCTGCGGCGTAGTCTGCGGCTGCTCTACCTGCGGCGTGACCTCCTAAAAAGGAAGACGTAGCAACCGTTAGTCGAAACGACTAAGTGGTTTCACATCCGCTCCCCCGGCGACTCCTCGGCACCGGGCGGAGAAAAGGAACAAGAGTATAGTATATGTAACAAGTAAGCAAGTAAAGGAAGTGCAAACAGGTGGCAGTAGTGTAAGAGAAACAGTATCATAATCAGCATTTATATAAGAGCTACAACTAGACTAGCAAGTATAAGAGCTACAACAGGAAAGTAACTTAACTTATAAGGATGCCCATACAAACTTATAAGTTAAGGATCGGGTTACATAAAAGTAACTCATCGTATAGGAGTGCCCATACAAACTTATACGATGAGGATCTTGTTGTGCAATGTATGAAATGCTATGAATGCTATGTAATGACTCACCCATGCACACCCATGCAATAGCTATGTCGACACAGACTGTAGTTCCCACTTTTCGAGCAGGTAGCTAACCTCTCAGGCATCAGCCGCCGTGGCCAGGCGGTGACAGTAGAACGGGCACTTCTACTACTAGGCGGGTATCACACTACTTCACCTAGGCCTCCGTACGCCTCAACGCTAAGAACACAACAGCGGAGCCCATGCGTACTATGGCCCAGCGGGGTCTTGGGTAGATGTGCACCAAGAACACAGCCCGAACTGGCCTTGCGTGACCCGGAAGGGGCCTCGGAAGAAAGCACGAGGACACAGCCCAACCGTTCACATGGTCGGAGGGGCCTCGGGACATGAACACCGAGGACACAGCCCAAACCGACCAAGTCTAACCGTCAACTCCCGTCGGTGTGACGACTGGCGAGCCCGTAGACCTGCCACACTATCCTTAACCTGGGATTACGACACCGCGTGTCGACTCACACCACATGCAAACACCACATCAACATATCATGGAAGGGGCCTCGGAAGTAAACACGAGGACACAGCCCAACCATCCATCCACACCTATCTCATCACAACAAAACAAGTGACGGTCAACACCGCACTTTCGTTCTTCCACAATACTACCCGTAGGGAGACGACGCTTTAAGTGTTGGACTAATAAATTTCATTTCACCAAATCAACATATCATGGCCATAGTTTAATCTTCTATATGTCATTCCATATGAACTCTACATAAGACTTATATGATGCGCATATGTTATAATCTATCAACATCTTATCAATTCGATTCGATTAAACATAAAGGAAACCATCCAAATATCAAGACAACTTGCAATAATAAATCAGTTGTATGCATTCTAAATAGTAAACACCATCATTCAAAGTTCTTCGGTGATTAGCATCAATTATTTAATCTTGACAGAATTCCACCAACTCTTGTTGCACTTAATATAAAACCAGAATTCTAAGTGTATCACTAATCTGGACAGCAACTTCGACCGGAGATTCCCGAGGCTACAGGAATCCGGTGAAGTCGTGTAACCCCTCGTTAGAAAGGTATTTTCATGATCTACAACTTTCATATTCAGGTCACAACCCAGATCTGACAGTAACTTACTCGAAATCGGCTTCAAAGTTCACTGCGCACAGAACACAATTTCTGTGTACAGGAGTTGCCGGACAGCAAACTCGATTTGGTTTTCCCGGGGCCACAGACATCACCTGAAATCGTGCAACTACTCGTTGGAAAGGTATTTCCAAGGGCTACAACTTTCGTGTTTAGTCGAAAGCCCAGATCTGCCATTATCCTACATAAAAATGGCATAGAAGATCGCTGCGCGCAGAATACAGATTCTGCGCGCATCTTAAAGGGAAATGAACGGCATCGGTTCGTCTTCCTCCTCAAGGCGATCGTCCATAAATTTTCCAGAGTATTCTCCTCCCTTATTCAACCTCAAAGGCCATAAACTCCTCACGAGACCATCCACCCATCATCATATTGAAGAAAAGGGGAAGGGTTGAAGAGATCTAAAATCTAGGATTCAAATCCTAGCATGGCCAAACCTAGAAAACTTCTCCTCACCATCAAGTTCTCTTGAACCGATGTCTCTCCTAATTATCTAAGATCTAGCACCAAGGGAGAGGGTAGGAAACTCACGTTGACTCCAGCGGTACCACCATTTCCGGCCATGGATCGCGTAGTTCTCCTTGGCGGCATCTTCTCCTTCGCGGCGATGGCGGAACTCCTCCGGTAGAACTTGCTCCAGCGGTTTTCCTCTCACCAGGAGCTCTCACAGGAAATAGGGGAAGGAAAAGAGAATGAAAAACGGCTAGGGTTTCTCTGCCCCTTATAAGCAAAATGTGACACGGGTATGGACACGGCCGTGTCCGTACCCGTGTCCTGCTTCCGCGAAACGGCCGTGGCGGTTTCCATGTCGGTTCACTGTTTGACACGGGTAGGGACACGGCCGTGTCCCAACCCGTGTTCCCATGACACGGCCGTGTGCCTGGACGTGTCATTGGCCGTGTGCATCTTCCGTTACATCTCGCAACTTCTCGTCGAGCTCAACTCGACGCACACGGGTAGGGACACGCCCGTGTCACTACCCGTGTCACGCACACGAGTAGGGACACGGCCGTGTCACTACCCGTGTCACCATCTCGACGACTCTCGACGATTCAACACGGCTCGTCGAGATCATCTCGACGCACACGGGTAGGGACACGGCCGTGTCACTACCCGTGTCATGATCTCGACGACTCTCGACGATTCACCACGGCTCGTCGAGATCATCTCGACGCACACGGGTAGGGACACGGCCGTGTCACTACCCGTGTCATGATCTCGACGACTCTCGACGATTCTCGACGATCTCGACACGCCTCGTCGAGATCGTCTCGACGCACACGGGTAGGGACACGGCCGTGTCACTACCCGTGTCACTTCTCTCTACACTGATTTCTCCACTTCTCCACAAGTACAGCCCAACTCCCTGCACTTCTCAGGACTTGAGTCAACCCTCCTGACTCAAAAACTCACACACTAGGGGCCTAGAGCGATTCGGGTCGTTACACAATCAATGTGACATAGACCAACCTACATGCATGGACTTAAACATACATCAAATACAACTAGGTATATACCTTTGACTTGTTTGGCTTCTTACAAATCTGGTATATTGGGATCAATAGACCCAACAATTATCTTCTGTCATACAATTGCTTTTTGACTAGTGGGCCCACTTGCATTTGGTATCTACAATCTTGATTTTGTAATAAATGCAGCACAGAGGTGTGCAGCGCCATTTATCACATACTGTTGACTTCTGCAACGATTTTGAATTTTGATGACATCAACATCTGTGCACTTAGACAAATTCAAACAATTTAGTATAGGTGTTGAGTGAACAACCTTCAATCAACCCAAAAATACTAAGATAGTTTGCTGTCTTACTAAGCGTTGAATATACTGATTGAGCCTTCATCACTCAATACTTTTGTCCTTAGAAAAAATTTCTGTTGATAGGCGTTCAGTGCGTTGAGTGAGCATTCATCACTCAACGATTTTGTCATTAGAATAACTTTCTGTTGATAGGTGTTAAGTGTGTTGAGTTAGCCTTCATCACTCAACGCATACTTGACTTTCCAGTCATCTTGATGAGGCGTAGAGTGAATACCCTTCACTCAACGCTTTTGTACTTAGTTGATTTTCATCTTTATGAAGGCGTTGAGTGAGCTGTCTCCACTCAACGCTTTCTGCCTTTGCCTATCTTCTCGATAAGGTGTTGAGTAAACTGCTTTCACTCAACGCTTTTGTACTTAGCCGATTTCATTATTGAGTTGGCGTTGAGTGAACTGTCCTCACTCAACGCTTCTGGACTTAGACAGATTTTTTGTCTACATCTTCTGAGGCTTTGACTGCACGAGCTTTACTCGACTCTTCTTTATCTGGCGTTGAGTGAGCTGTCCTCACTCAATGCTTCTGGACTTAACCAGAATTCTTCACTGCTAATACAGAAGCTCTGATTGTCTTGTCTTTACTCAATGCTTCTTGTTGGACGGCATTGATTGAACTGAGTTCACTCCATGCCTGTGAACTTAGCCACATATCTGCTTTGCAAATTGTTGGGCTTTGTCTGTCTATGCTTTACTCAGCGCTTTTTAACATCTGGCGTTGATTGAGTTGGCTTCACTCAACGCTTGTGTACTTAGACAAATTTTTATCTTTCCAACATTCTTCCTTAAGTCCACTTGTCATTGTCACTTAGAACACAAGTCCAATCAATGTGACAAATAACATCTTGTAGACATTGAACTTAAAGTATGCATCAAATACATCTTTGCTTTTAGTATTGATGGTGATGCCTCTTCAAATCCAGGAAACATTGAAGGGTAATATTCACAACAGAGTTTCATTAAGAGGGAGTTTTCATTCTAAAAATTATTTTTTGTCATTCTTCATTTCTTCATTGTAATTGATAGAGGAAATCGCCGCCTTGTGTGTGGCGTCTAGGTCCGTGTGTGGCTTAGAAGAGAATCGCCGCCTTGTGCGTTGTGTCTAGGTCCATATGCGTCTTAGGGATTTTTCTCCATCTTGTGTGTAGTGACTAGATCGTGGTGTGATCTAGGGGAAAGCTAGTAACAAGATCTAGGAAGAGATACGCTATAGCCGACTGGTTCTTGTTAGAAGGACCGGTGAAATCAAAAAGTTTATATTTTTCATAGCTTTGATCTCCAGATCTATATAGATATGTTGTACTCAGTTTTAACATTTGTGAATTAAAATTTTAACATTTTTATTTTTTTGATTTTCTAAGCGTTTATCTTTTATTATGAAAAATTAATTTTGATTTATGCAATTAGTTCACCGAGGAAAAATACTTTAAGAAAAAAAAATTGTTAACCCATATTCACCCCGCCCCCCCTCTAAGGGTGCCTCACGATCCAACGGTATAAATGAGATGATCGTACTATGTAAGTAATATTATAGCAGATCAGTCGTATGAAGCTAGAGAATCAAACAAATTGGCGAGTGTTGCTACTGAAAAATGTCTGAATGAAATGTTTTTTGTGTTGGGAGTTATATTATGAAAAAAAATATTTTTTTTTCATATTTTTAATGTTTGGTAATTAAAAGTTATGGAAAAAAATTCACTCAAACTCTGTTTTGTTTCCAAATAATTTTTTCAAAACTTAATTTTGCAAACTTCATTTCACCCAAACAGTTTTTTAATTAAACTCATTTTTTCAGAATCAGTATTTTTATATCAGCAGCTTTTCATCAACATCTTTCCATCAGCAACAGCTCAATCAAACAGAGTCTATATATTTATAAACAAATATATGTTTATATAATATATATATATATATATAACTTAATGACTAAACCCGCTCCTATTCATACAAATATATGTCTTCACCCGCTCGTGTTCATCTATCGATGTTCATCCGGCGATTAATTAATAACTTAACGAAATTAAATTATAAAATAAATTAAATTATTTAATTATTTTAGATTTGATTTTTCTAAAATATTAAAGAAATAAATTTAATTTTAAAATAAAATATTAAATAAAATAATAATTAAACAAAATAATATTCTTGTACCACGTGTCGGGGCTTGTCGGAGGCGGGAGCCCCGAATCCCGCCACCGCAGGTCAAGTATTGTCGTGCGAGGGCAGGCGAAGCCCCCCGCCCAGGTCGAGTACTGTCGAGTGCGGGCGGGCGAAGCCCACCGCCGCAGGTCCAGTAGTCTTGCGCGTGGGCGGGCGAAGTGCCGGTGGAGAGCGAAGCGCCGGGGGATAGCGAAGCGCCGGGGTGGGTGAAGCTCGCCGACGGTGGCCGGGTACTATCGGGGGGGGGGGGGGCACGGTTATCACAACCCGCATTTTTCACCGCCAATAAAGGTATATCATAGTAAGGGAAAAAATACACATCATGATGAAACGTCAGCAGTGGATAACTGCGGATGCTCGGACAAAACTCTTACTTAACCATGAAGAAAGATTCTTTAAGTTATTAAGAGGTGAAATCGGTTTAAGTATAGTAGTTAGTCGTATCCCTCGATTTAGTGGCTCATCTAGTCCACGAGAAAAGTAATTAAACGCTGCAGAAAGTACTTCTTTTATCCAGTTAAGCATCTTACAAGAGCATGGAGGTTCCCAAGGGACACCTCAAGGCACGCAAATTCTAAATTTATTATAGACGTAAAAGTAGATTTTTTATTACGGTCATTAAATATACTGATTTAACATTTTGAGTTATGCAATGCATTCAGTAATAATATTAATTTTTATACTTGAAAATAACTACCGTGCAATCTTAACAAAAAACATCACAGAGAGTAAGTAATCCACATCAACAGAAAGAAAACTAAGAAGCTAGCAAATATCCAAAAATAACAACCCTGTGGGCGTCAATAAACTGACACGAACCCACATACAGTAAAGTATGTATGAACTAGAAAACCAAAATAAACAACAATCAATCTCGCTAGATGAGGCAACAACCACGGCCAACACTGCCGCTCAAGCACTCCGAAAACCAGCACCGAACTTAGCTACAACTCTGAACCTGAGACATTCCAAAGACAGAACACCCCAGCAAGAAAGTACAAGTGACGGCAAAAAGAAAGCCATAAGTACAAAAGTCAAGTGGTACCAACCCAAGACCAAAGAAAATGGTACATAAACAAGTACAGTAGTAAGGTACAAAAGTAAAACAAAAGAGAAAAAACTTACGTGAACCATCACGTACAACAAGAATACCCCAAACACACAAGGCTATAAGGGGAAGAAGTCAAGATTAAACCAACAGGAAGAGAGAAAAAACCCTATTAGCCACATATGGTCAACTACACCAAACAATCCAAAACGGGTAGGGTGGTTAACTCAGCTATACACAACCCAAAGATAATTATCCATCTAAATGCGAAGGAGACTAAACACTACACCAAACACCGCAAATGCAACAAAAACCAGGTAGAGCCCCACAAAGTGCAAATATGGAGATCAAACATTGCGGTAGTGGATTCACCCGCTAATAACACTCGCAACAAAGAAAAACCCGGAAGGAAAACACCATAACGATTCGAGTTTAAAAATCAGAGGCACACGATAACCCAATCGGGGATTGGTGGCTTGTCTCGCCCCATGGCATCACCACGAAGAAAAACCAAGATAAACATCTCAAGTCAACAACAGCACATCGGATTTTACTAAACAGTTATAGATTAGAAGCGGTTGATCAATCTTTAGAAAGAACTTATAATGTTAAACAAACTCTAACGCACTCTATGAGAAAAATTACGGAATGGTAATAAAAGTGGTATTCATGACTTCATCAAATACATTAAGCATTTACAGGGTCAGATAGTAATAATCAAGAACATGAAAATCATGAATAGGATTAGGCACGAGGTCTCAACAGTGCTATAATCAGCAAAAATATATATAATGTAATCATGATATCTAGCAGTTAGAAATTTATCCAAACATTAGGGTAAAGAAGGGAAGTGAAAAAGGAGACCATCACTTGCCTTGATTTTACTGGATAAAGACACCCAAATCACTCCTCAACATAGATCAGGGCTAGAGAAGATGAGGGAAGTCGAAATCTAACAAAACAGCCAAAAATCAGAGTTAGGGCCAAAAACCCTATTGAGAATACTCCAGAAATGGGGAAAGTTTTACCTCGACGACGTAGCTCTCGACGAGAGATTTCCAGATCTATATTCAGTGGAAGATTTCGAGCACCGGAGCACTGTCGGCGGCCACCTGAAGATTCACGATCGGGAGGAAGTCACCGCTCTGCTTTCGGTTCGGTCTAGACTTGAAGAAGATGAAGTTGTTCTAATTATCCTTAAGCACAAGAATATATATATATATATATATATATATATATATATATATATATATATATATATATATATATATATATATATATATATATGTATATATATATTATTGGTTTTGTCTGAACAGAAATAAAACGGGCAACTTAAGTGCAGGCGCACGGAAAATGAAAATAGAGATTTAAGATAGCTTCAAATCGAAAAGTGCTCAAAATGAAAGTTGTATATCTCGTTGAGAAAATGAAACAGAACTCGAGAACAGCAAATAAGTTACTCGAGAAAACAATTGCATGAACAGTGAAATTTACAAATATATCCAAAAAATCAAACTATTGAGAAGAATAGTAAATGAAATTTTTGAACTGCAAATATTTAAATGACATTTTACTAAATTTATAGTAGAAGTAAAAGTAGATTTTTTTACTGTAGTTAAATATAGTGATTTAACATTTTGAGTTATGCAATGCATTCAGTAATAATATTAATTTTTATATTTGAAAATAACTACCGTGCAATCTTAACAAAAAACATCACAGAGAGCAAGTAATCCACATCCACAGAAAGAAAACTTAGAATCTAGCAAGTATCCAAAAATAACAACCCTGTAGGCGTCAACAAACAGACACGAACCCACATACAGTAAAGTATGTCTGAACTAGTAAAACAAAATAAACAACAATCTACCTCGCTACATGAGGCAACAACCACGGTCAACACTACCGCTCAAGCACTCCAAAAACCTGCACCGAACTCAGCTACAGCTCTGAACCTGAGACATACAAAGACAGAATACCCCAGCAAGAAAGTACAAGTAATGACAAAAAGAAAGCCACAAGTACAAAAGTCAAGTGGTATCAACCCAAGATCAAAGAAAAGGGTACATAAACAAGTACAGTAGTAAGGTACAAAACTAAAAAATAGAGAAAAAAACTTACGTGAACCGTCACGTGCAACAAGAATACTCCGAACGCACAAGGCTATAAGGGGAAAAAGTCAAGATTAAACCAATAGGAAGAGAAAAAAACCCTATTAGCTGGACACTATTGATGCAAAAAATGCGCCCTCACTTTCGATGCACGAAAACGGATAGAGGGTCGAGCACCACCAGCTAACGGTTCGAGCACGGGATAAGGAAGGAATGGGAAAGAGGCAGACTGCAAGCAGTTATCTACTAAGCGGACGAGAGAAAAAGAACAGCCGAGCCGTGAACCGCGGCAACACCCGACTTCGCCCGTCGCGGCCTGAATGCCTCTCTTGCGGCGGGCTTTCCTTTGATTAAAAGTGAAGCAGTTACAAGAAGAGAAAAAGGAAACCGAACAGGCCGGCCGGTCTGCAAGCCGCAAGGCACTAGACTCAGTCGCATCTCTTAACAAGCGACTCTTGGAGCCAAGTCAGTGTGTCTTGGGGTGTGCACCCACCCCCTATTTATAGGCTTTGGGGCCTGCCAAAGCGGGCATGGCTAAATTTACTGGCTGCCCGGGGTACAGGAGAATCGGGCAGAGGTGAGTGGAAGCAAATGAGCTAAAAACGAGAAAGGAGGGAAGCTGCGTGGCCTGGCGGATTCCTCCTGGCGAGCTGATGGTATGGGTCCTGGGCCTTGTCACTGAGCAGCGTCGCCGCTGGCGGCGGCCTGACATGGAGACCACCCGGCTTCGGTGATGACCAGACGAGTTGACCTGAGATGCGGCTAGCAGACCAGGCCGCCCGACCTCTAGTGACCGTCCGAATTGGGATATGTGGCGGCTAGAACAATAGGCCTGCCCGCTCTGGAAAGCTGCACGAACAAGTCGCGGATTTCGGGCTTAACACAATCCCCGCACATTTTTAAGTTTCGGAAAAACTTCGAAAATATAGAACTAAGCCGGAGAACGCAACTGCCTTTAATGCTTCGGCGTCTATAAAATTCCCTGGCCCTTGACATTCTACAAGATCCCTGCCAAGCCACGGGTCGCTACTCGCCACTGGCAGTTAGAATTCTTCAAGCCGACGCGGTCTTTCACAAGATGGATTTCATGTAGTCGATGCTTGCCCGCGAGAAGAAATCGACTGAAAAGAAGAAGAACCGGGGCCAGAAACTGGATGACTCTGACCAACAGCCTGCGAAGAAGATTGGGAAACCGGCTACTCCAGCGGCTTCTGGATCTGAAAAGAGGCCGACGCAGACCGTCGGCGAATCATCGCAGGCCGCAACCGATCCTGAAGCGGTTTCGAAGATTGCTGCACCACAAACCAGAACTACCAATGTTAAGCCCGAAATCTACGACCTGTTCACCCAGCTTTCCAGAGCGAGCGGCCTGGTTGTTCTAGCCGCCACGTATCCCAATTCGGATGGTCACCAGAGGTCGGGCGGCCTGGTTTGCTAGCCGCATCTCAGTCAACTCGTCTGGTCATCACCGAAGCCGAGAGGTCTCCATGTCATGCTCCCTCCAGCACCGACGCTGCTCAGCGACAAGGCACAGGACCCATACCATCAGCTCGCCAGGAGGAATCCGCCAGGCCACGCAGCTTCCCTCCTTTCTCGTTTTCTGCTCATTTACTTCCCCTCGCATCTGCCCGGTTCTCATGTACCCCGGGCAGCCGGTAACTTTAGCCCTGCCGCTTGGGCAGGCCCCCGAGCCTATAATTATGGGGAGGGTGCACTCCCCAAGACACACTGCGGCCTCAAGTATAGTGCCTTGCGGCTTGCAGACCGGCTGGCCTGTTCAGTTTCCTTTTTCTCTTCTTGTAACCGCTTCACTTTTAATCAAAGAAAAGCCCGCCGCAAGAGAGGCATTCAGGCCGTGACGGGTGAAGTCGGGTGTCGCCGTGGTTCATGACTCGGCTATTCTTTTTTTCTCTCGTCCGCTTAGTAGATAACTGCTTGCAGTCTGCCTCTTTCCCCTTCCTTCCTTCCCCCCGTGCTCGAACCATTAGCTGGTGGTGCTCGACCCTCTATCCGTTTTCATGTATCGACAGTGTGGGCACTTTTTTGCATCAACATTTAACATGCGGCCTTCAGATCAAGCCATTTTTTGAAGTCTGCAGACAGAATGTCAGATCGCCAGACTGCTCCACCTGACCTTCAACCGGGCAAGGATCCCCTTTGGGAAGAATTCGTGCGGTTAGCACAAGAAACTTAAAAAATTTCTCATGTCGTCGGTTTGCAGTTCGCCGCGGTGTACGAGGTCTTGGGATCTATTGACAAGCGGCTAGACTCGCAGTCCGCACCAACACCGGTCTCCTCCATCAACTCGGCGCCCGCAGTGGACAGTCTGCCTGTTAATCCACTTGCTTGTCCGCAAGGAGTACAAGCCTACTCGCAGCCCTATCCGCGCGCCTACACGCAAAACCGCCCGACATCCTACTCACATGTGTAGTCGGCAGCCCCTCTGCGGGATGAAAAACTAGGCCCTCAATTCGTCGCTTATCCTCCTAATCACTTGAGGACAATGCAAGATACTTCTGCTTCTGCTTATGTGAAAAGAAAAAAGCATGTGTCAGTTTTATTCCAGGCAAAACAACGTGAAAAGGAGACACTCACTCATTTCATCAGACGATTTCAGAAGGAGGTTCTTGAAGTTGGGGAAGCCAATCCAGAAGTATACAAAATTGCTCTAATTGAAGGATTAAAGGAAGGACCGTTCAAGTTCGAAGCCACCTTCAGAAAAGAAAAAACATATCAGGAGCTAATCAGCCTCGCTGATCAGTACTCTTGTGCTGGGAGACGAACTTTTGACCGTGTCATGAAAAGCAAAGCCAGTTCCAAGGAATCATTTCAGACTTTATGCCAGAAATCCAGCGACTCTGATCAATATTGTGAATATCACAATGGAAAGGGTCATTTGACGGAAGATTGTAGAACTCTTAAGCAACTAGTGGAGAGGATGATGAAGCATGGAAAGTTTGGTGATGTCATCCAAAGGATCTTTACATCCCCCTCCGAATCCTGAAAGGACAAAGGCATGCTGGACACCCTCTCTGGCTTGGAATAAATAGGCTAAAAGGGCCTCATCTTCAATCATGGGAATAAACCCAAATGAGTTAATTTGTTTTTATTACCAATTCATTTCCTAAAGTTTCTATATCGAATATGTTTTTATTTCATATCTCAAAAACCTCATACTAACACCTTTTCAAGTGTTTCTCTTTTCTTAACAGCTTGACAAATAAGGATAACTGACTCCAAGAGATATAGCCGAGTTCAGTGAAAACCGTCCCTTAGAACTGTTGCCATTAGCGTAACACCACGAAGATCACGTGTTGCAGGGAGATTTCACACTGTGTAGTGGGAGCTTGCAGGTTCTAGTGCGGTAGGAAACTGAATTTCAGATCCCGGCTAGTACCTGACCCCACCTCTGCATTATGGAGGGACAGGGTGGGAGTTAAGTTCTACTACGCCACTTTAGGGGATATCGTTACAACTTTGATGATCGCGTGTGGAAAGCACTGCCACGCGCACCTGCCAACCGATCTTCTTAGTTCGTGACCCTCGAACACTCTTTGGAACCCTCAAGTAGTGCTTGTAGGAGACCCACAGCTGGGTTGATCTAATAGGAAAGCAATGCCACGCGCACCTGCCAGAAAGATCAACTTGGGTTGTACTCCAGGTTAGTGGGAAGTGAACCCTCATTGCTCTGACGCAGACTCTCGATAATCGCATCACCTTGCGCACCTAATGTCTCACCCTCAGACTGGGGAGTCGACTTCGTCGCAAGACTCTTTGGCAGCATTTCTAGAAAGCAAACGGACAACTCATCAAAATCCTAGCTTACAACAAATCCACACGACTAGTTCAGACCATACTTAACAGACACTTGCTTACGCCGCAACTTGCTCTTGGATTTTATAATGATGTTATGTCCTACTTAGAATGATATCCTCTCATCCTATTGACTCTTGTGCCTATGACATGAATGCATGCATTCTTTATTCTTATTTATAATTATGTGTGTACATGTGTCATCATGTAAACCTTAACTTAGCACACATTCTTATGTGATGATATGTTATGTATGCAATGTTATGCATTCTAGAAAGGCCTTAATACATGTTATGAGCGGCGTACTCATGAAATGTTATGCATCCCATACTACATAACATCGCATACAATAAGAAAATAAAACATGCTAATGGACACCCACGTGATGGTGGTTATGCATCCCATACTACATAACCATCACATGTTGCCGCCTATGGTGGATCCATATACAAACACATATTATGCATCTCATACTACATAATATGCCCCGTATAGTTCTTATCATGCTAAGAGTATAGTGACTATGCTTCGACTAAGACGTACTGATGACACAACGGTGTGTGTATGAAATGTCACTAAACAACTAACACTAACAATGGAAGGTTGTCCGACCAATTGTCAAGCAACCTGCCTCTGATATCAACTGTCACAACCCGCATTTTCACCGCATATAATAACTTATTAGAGTAAGGGAAAATACGCGTCATGATGCCACATCAGCAGGGGATAACTGCGGACGCTCAGGTAAACACCTACTTAATTATGAAGAAAGATTCTTTAAGTTATTATAAGGTAAAATCAGTTTAAGTGCAGTAGTTAGCCGTATCCCTCGGCTTAGTGGCTCATGTAGTCCACGAATCAAAATATAAATATACACTGTAAAATATACATTTTTAGATTGACTTGATTGTCTCTTAGATATCTGCAAGGAGAGAGAATAACCAAACTAACAATTCATCAAGGCAAGTATACCTATCGAAATGCAGATAGGGGACACAAGTGTCGTATTGAAATCCGGGAACAGTTGAGTAAGCTTACTCACACGAAATCTATTTTTTTATCGACGGAAAAATAAGGTTTTCTTAAGCTAAATGTACTAAAGGAAGAAAACTACTTGCATGAAAAGATAAAGAGAGCTAAAGAGCGATTAACTTAAGCTTGGTAACAATGAAGGGAAAATGCACTCGATCAGAAATCACCTCGGCAAGAGTGGTTAGAAAAATACGATAAATAAACCTAAGCTAATTAGGGTAAAGGTCTTTGACCGTGGAGGTTCCATGAATATTGACACACTTCTCTCGAAGGCCGTGCCTAACTGAGTTTAGGAAGGTCCGACCGACTTTCGCCTAAATCGGAGGCCTAAAACTCGCTTTACGCGGTGAACCCCTCTAATGGATTTTACTCCAATCCGGGAGATTTGATCGTCTGCCTCTCTCGAGGGGTGCGAACAACTCCCTTTACTCTTGAGTGCTCATTTCAAACTTTCGGCCTCTCGGCTAGCCCAGAATGAAAGCAAAGGTGGAGAGTATATATCGATAATATACCTCCAACCCGTGATAAATCAAGAGTAATTCAAAGCTAAACCCTAAAAAGAAAAGGTAAGATTCAAAGCATCATAACCTAATCACTCGAACCTCGGATCATTAAGATCGAGTACATGGAGGATTAGTTAATCATGGTGAGGTGGAAGAGGGGGATGAGTAGAAGAAAAATACTGAAAATGGAGCAGAAACGTAAAAGAAAACATCAATTTTTATTAATAGAAACAGTGATCTTACAGCTTGAAAACCAGAGATTACAAGAACATGAGAAGGAAACTACACTATCATTAGCATCATACTACAGAAATAAACTAGGAGCTAATACAGGGAAAGCATAAAGCTAGAGCTACGAACTAAAAATGGAAAGACATGCTTAAAAAGTTCAGAAATACAAAGGACAGAACCTCCCCTCTCAAAGCGAAAAGTTGTCCTCAAACCCTTGGAGTTGGGCTCTATTTATAGAATTTTTCGGGTCGGGTCACGCCCCCCTGTCACGCCCTGGTCGGGCGTGACCCTGGGGCGTGACACATTCGGCGCGACTTTTTCGGGCAGGAATTGAATTCTGACGGAGTTGTTGCGGTACACGCCCACCGGTCACGCCCTGGTAGGGCGTGACCCTGGGGCGTGTTCTTTGCGGCGTGACTTTGGGAGCTGAAATTGAATGCTGGAGGTGACGGGCGGAATTGCTGAAGTACATGCCCATATGTCACGCCCGGGTCGGGCGTGACCCTGGGGCGTGACACTTTCGGTGCGGCGGTGGAGCGGGAAAGACGAGCGCGCTGCGGCGATTCCTCGGAACCTGGGGACACGCCTATAGTACACGCCCGTGTCGGGTGTGTCACGGGCGTGACCGAGGGCGTGTACACTAAGTTTCCACGGAATGCAGTTTCGGACCAATTGCTTCATTCCTCTGGGTTACACGCCCTAGGTACACGCCCTGGTAGGGCGTGACCTTGGGGCGTGTCACAGCAAAATTCGGCTGAAAGCCGTGAAAACCTGCAAAAAGCAGAAAAAATGCATTAGCGACAAAAATATATACAAAGGGGAATCAAAACAAGTACTTTACAAGACATGATTGGCTTTAAAACCCCGAAAATATCCTAATAAAATTGACTGCAAACGTATTATCAAATTCCCCCAACCTTAAGTTTTGTTTGTCCCCAAGCAAAGATATAAAGACAAGCTAATCATAAAAAGTGACTAATTCAAAAGGTTTTAATCATACTCACACAAGTACTATGCGAAATTCTAGGTAGGGAGAATGTAAAACGTAAATCTAAAACAATTATTTAGGTATGGTTTAACTTTTATAAACTTTACTTAATAAAAATAAATCATCCAGAATTTTGACGAAATTCTTTAAATAGATTTAAGTAAGGCAATGAAAATGAAAAGAACGTATTGAGTTATTACTAGATCCAAGCAACGCATTATAATTATATCAATTAAATAACAAAAATCTAAGTTTAAATCCAAAACTAAAACTGATTTACTTTTCTTCTTTTCTTAGTTGTTAAATAAAATTAAAAAAAGGGCGTGAATCAAAAGGACTTAATAGGACCGAAACGTTTGGTTTAGGAATATGAATAGGAGTGAAATTCAAATATAAACATGGAGGCTTAAAAATCACACTAAACCAAAACAACGAGTTTCAAAAAAAATAAATTTATTTTAAACAAAATATGTATAAATAAATTAATTTTTTTCTCTTTATGATTATTTATCTCTCTTTGTTTTTTTTTATTATTATTTTCATTCATTTTTGTTTTTTTTTTTTTCAATTTATTGCTTTTGAGTACACCTTTTTTAACAATATTTCCACAGATAAGACAAAATTTCCTATCAAACAAAATTAGCGTGATTAGATAGGTAGGAATTTGGGCTTTGGTGAAAATGAAATGGTGTGTGGAGTTTATCAAATGAATTTGGAAAAAAGGCTCAAAAGCGGCTAACTAGTGGTAAAAGAGTTTAGGTTGGCAAGAAAGCTCAAACGTAAACAAAAATGGCCTAAATCATTTTCACGCGTTTTTTTTTAAAATTTATTTAAAACATAGAGTCGATAAATTTCAAAAAGCAAGTTCGAGATAATAAAAGAAGATTGATGAAATTATCTTGAAAATAAAAATAATATGTCACTTGGATCGTTCATATCTACTACGTTATTCAAAATATGTTCTTACAAAAATCATCTAAAGACGAAAAGGAAAATAGTGGATGATAAATTTTTAGAGAAAGTAAAGAAAATAAAGAACGGAAAACCATAATAGAAATGCACGGTTTAAAGAAATATTTTACCTTAACATGCTACCGTGAATTAGAAACACAGCATGACCAACATTTTACTTGTGAAATATGATTAAAAAGAATGATTAGAAAAATTATAATTAACTACGTTGTTTATAAAGAAGTTTGAGAAAAACAAAACATAAACATGGGGTACTTATTGAAATACCAAAATGCAGCTATATATATAATATTTTGTTTGAAAATTTGTTGAAATTTTGGATTTTTTTTTTGGGATTTTTACAAAACAAAAAGAAGGAGGAAGTCCTCCCCCAAGCTTAAAATCTACATTGTCCGCAATGGAGAAGGAGGTCGGAGAACGAGAGAAAAGTAAAGTACAGAAATAAAAGACAGAATTGAAAAGCAGGTACTTCCCCGGTTTTATTTTGCAGGGCAAGTTGAGTGATACCGCTCCTCCATGCCTGTGCTGTGGATCTTCATGAAACGTCATCCGGCGGACTTTGGCATGGAAGCAGAACCGTTGGAGCAGGCGATCACAGAAGTTTCAGCTTGCCGGAGCCAGTCGGGGCAAAAAGTGTAAAAGAAAGAAAACAGAAAAAGATAACTTGGGTTGCCTCCCAAGAGCGCCCTTTGTTTAAAGCGTCGTTTGAGCTCGACGCATCAAAATAAGATTGTCCCAAATATTGTTTTAAAAATAAGTTCGAATAAATGTCAAAGGTTGTGAGTAAAATAATGTTCAGATTAATCAAATGTCAGGACCGGAAAGATAGAGTTAACAGGGTTGAGACTGACATTATCACAGAAATACAGTTTAAGACGCTGACCATTCACTTTGAAAGTACCCTTATCAGGGTGAGAAATTAAAACAGTAGCATAAGAAAAGACTTCTAAAACATTAAAAGGCCCAAACCAACGTGATTTTAATTTACCCGGGAATAAACGTAAACGAGAGTTATAAAGAAGCACTTGGTCGCCTGGCTTAAAGATTTTTGGGTGCCTAAGATGTCGATCGTGTAAACGCTTCGTCCGCTCTTTATAAAGTCTGTTATTTTCATACGCGTAAGAGCGCCACTCGTCGAGTTCGTTAAGTTGAAATTTTCGAAAATCGCCGACAGAGTGGGGATCGAAGTTTAAAAATCGCAAGGCCCAAAAGGCGCGGTGTTCTAACTCTACGGGTAAATGACACGATTTTCCATAAACCAACCGATATGGCGTACAGCCGAGGGCGGTTTTGTACGCTGTTCGGTAGGCCCATAGAGCATCGTCTAATTTGGCGGACCAGTCTTTTCTAGATGTTGAAACAGTCTTTTCTAAAATTCTTTTTATTTCTCTATTCACTACTTCGACTTGTCCGTTAGTTTGGGGGTGGTAGGCAGTGGAAAGCTTATGAGTAACGCCATATTTAGTTAGGATTTTTGAAAATTGTGCGTTACAGAAATGGGAACCCCTATCACTAACGATAGCGCGCGGCGTACCGAATCGAGAAAATAATTTTTTGAGGAAATTAACTACGACTCGGGCGTCATTCGTAGGAAGAGCTTGGGCTTCGGCCCAACGTGAAACATAATCAACGGCAACTAAAATATACTTATTCCCGAAGCTAGAAGGAAAAGGACCAACAAAATCAATGCCCCAGAGGTCGAAAACTTCGCACTCTAGAAAATAATTTTGTGGCATTTCATTTTTATTCGAAATATTCCCCGACCGTTGGCAACTATCACACCTACTCACAAAGGCATGCGCGTCTTTAAACAGGCTGGGCCAGTAAAAACCCGCGCTTAACACTTTGTGAGCGGTGCGAGCAGCTTGATAGTGCCCACCTGTCGGTCCTTCATGCAAATGTTTAATAATATCTAATCCTTCATCCAAGGAAACACACCTCCTGATCACTTGGTCTGCACAGACTTTAAAAAGATGCGGGTCCTCCCAAAAGTAGTTCTTCAGCTCAGAAAAGAATTTCTTCTTTTGCTGAGATGAAAACTCTTTTGGGAGCACACGGGCCACTAGATAGTTGGCGATGCGGGCAAACCAAGGAGAAGTAGATGTGTTAATTACGAAAAGCTTCTCATCAGGGAAATAGTAATGAAAAGAATTTTCATCTAATTGTTCTATAAACGGGTTGTCTAGGCGTGAAAGGTGGTCGGCGGCCAAGTTCTCGGCACCTCGCTTATCACGGATCTCTAAGTCAAACTCCTGGAGGAGTAAGACCCAGCGAATCAAGCGAGGCTTGGCATCCGTTTTAGAGAGAAGATATTTGAGGGCCGAGTGGTCCGTAAAAACAATAATTTTCGAAAGAGTAATATAAGGGCGAAATTTGTCAAATGCGAATACTACAGCTAAGAGCTCCTTCTCGGTTGTGGTGTAATTTTCCTGTGCAGATGTGAGAGTTTTACTAGCGTAATAAATGGGGTAGAAGTTTTTGGAAATACGTTGACCTAGTACGGCTCCCACCGCATAACTACTCGCATCACACATTATTTCAAATGGAAGATCCCACACCGGAGCTATCATGATTGGCGCATTAACTAATTTTTCTTTTATTAAATTGAAGGCAGCTAGACAGAGGTCATCAAAGATGAATGGGGCGTCTTTTTCTAAGAGATGGGTAAGGGGCTTGGTGATTTTGGAAAAGTCCTTTATGAAGCGGCGGTAGAAACCCGCATGACCCAGGAAACTTCTTATGGCTTTTATGTTCGTAGGTGGCGGCAGTTTCTCGATAACTTCTATTTTCGCAACGTCTACTTCAATACCCCTTTCAGAAATTTTATGTCCCAAAACTAACCCTTCCCTTACAATAAAATGACATTTTTCCCAATTTAAGGCGAGGTTAGTTTCTTCGCATCGCTCTAAGACTTTTTCAAGGTTCTCTAAGCAACTATCGAAGGAATTCCCGAAGACGGAGAAATCATCCATGAAGACTTCCATAATGCTTTCTACGTACTTGTCAAAGATGGCGAGCATACATCGTTGGAATGTAGCCGGCGCATTGCACAATCCAAACGGCATTCTTCGGTAGGCGAAGGTGCCGAAGGGACAAGTAAACGTAGTTTTCTCCTGGTCCTCGGGGGAGATGGGGATTTGAAGATACCCCGAGAGGCCATCGAGAAAACAATAAAAGCTATGTCCGGAAAGTCGTTCTAAAATTTGATCAATGAACGGCAAGGGGAAGTGATCCTTGCGGGTGGCTTCATTCAACTTACGGTAATCTATACACATTCGCCATCCGGTCACCGTCCGAGTCGGGATTAATTCATTATTTTCATTACTTACGACCGTTATCCCTCCCTTCTTTGGTACTACCTGTACTGGGCTAACCCACTTACTGTCGGATATAGGATAGATAATTCCTGCGTCTAACAATTTCATAACCTCGCCCTTAACTACGTCTTTCATGTTTGGGTTTATACGGCGCTGAGGTTGTATAGAGTTACGAGAATTATCTTCCATTAAGATTTTATGTGTGCAGAAAGATGGGCTTATGCCCTTGATATCAGATATCTGCCAAGCAATAGCTTGGCGATGCTTTTGTAAAATTGAAAGAAGTTTATTCTTTTGTGCATCCGTGAGGTAGGCCGAAATTATGACAGGCAGCTTAGAGTCCTTTTCTAAGAAAGCGTATTGAAGGTGCTCTGGTAGTTCTTTCAGTTCCAAGATAGGGGGGTCATCATACGAGGTCTTGGAAATTTGTTCTTTTTCAAAAACTATGTCCTCGTACACTTTTTTATATGTAAAATTAAAAGGGGTGTTGCTAGCGGCCATGGAGGCTTCGTGCAGCGATTCAGTTGGAAAAGTAGAAGAGGAACAGAAATCATTAAATTCTTTTTCAAAATCAGAGGGGCGAGTGGAGGATTCTTCACTTATGTGTAGAGATTCAGTTGGAAGAGTAGGAGAGGAACAAAAATTGGAAAATTCTTTGTCAAAATCAGAGGTGGGAGAGAAGAATTCTTCACTTATGGTATCCATGAAAAAACAGGAGTCATCATTAGCTAGTGTGTTCTTCATCGAGGGGGTGATAGAGAAAGTTACCTCATCGTCGCCCACTCGAAGGAAGAGCTTACCATTGCTTACATCAATGATAGCTCGGGAGGTGGCAAGGAAGGGTCGGCCAAGGATCAGGGGAACCTCGACGTCTTCTTCAATGTCTAAAATGACAAAGTCCACCGGGAAGATGAACTTGTCAACTTTGACTAGGACGTCCTCCACTATTCCTAACGGGTATTTGACTGACCTGTCGGCTAGCTGGATACTCATGCGTGTGGGGTTGAGACTACCAATTCCTAACTTTTTAAACAACGAGAGGGGCATAAGATTAATACTCGCACCTAAGTCGGCTAAAGCGTGTTTGACAAAGAGATCACCGAAGACACACGGGATAGAGAAACTACCCGGGTCACTGATTTTTTTCTGTAATCCGTTTGTCAAAACCGCCGAGAACGCGGCATTTAACGTGACATGAGAAAGGTTCTCTAACTTCTTCTTGTTAGTTAGGAGGTCCTTAAGGTATTTTGCGTACTTCGGCATCTGGGATATGGCTTCGTGGAAAGGCAGATTTACGTGGATTTGCTTAAACATTTCCAAAAAACGGGTGTATTGATCATCCTGTCGTTATTTATTAAGTTCGGAAGGGTATGGCGGGGATGAATTATTTTTAAAGGTGGGTGGAGGAGTGAATTCTTTTTCTACGATAGGGGTGATAATTTCTTCGGCAGAGGATGGAATTTTTAAAAGGGGAACGGAGCTTTGATTTTCAAAAACGGGAGCGGAGCTTTGATTTTTAAAAACGGGAGCGGAGCTTGCCTCGGGTTCTTCTCTTACCATACCAGGAACTTTCTTCCCACTCCGAAAAGTTATAGCTTTCGCTTGCTCTCTCGGGTTGGGCTCGGTATTGGAAGGAAGAGACCCTACGGGTCGCTCAGAAATCATTTTAGCGAGCTGTCCTACCTGATTTTCTAAGTTTTTAACACTTTCGGTTAAGGTCCTAATCGTAGCGTCATTAGCATTCATGTATTTTGAAAACACTTCCTCCAAATTTGGAGGTTTTGGAAAACTTTGAGGAGGAGGTGGTGGTGGAGCAGAAAAATCACTTTGCGGTGGCGGGTGCACAGCATTCGATGGATTGCTCCACGAAAAATTCGGATGATTTCTTAACGCAGGATTATAACTATTCGGAAAATTAAAACCAGGAGGATGATAATTCGCAGCAGAAAAATTATTAAAAGCAGTTCTAGGCATATTATTTACATAATCCAAATGTTCAGCGGGAGGAGTTGCAGATTCCCATACCTGAGGGGCGGAGGCAGCAGTCATCTCCGTAATTTTTTTGCTTAATATTTCAACTTGCAGTGCGAGTTGTGAGACGTTGTCCACTTCAAAGAGACCTGCAGGTTTGTTTGGGCGGGACCTAGGCACATTCCACTGGTAAGTGTTCATGGCCATGTCTTCAAACAGCTCAAGAGCTTCTTCCGGGGTCTTATGGTTTAAAGTACCGCCAGAAGCTGCGTCTATCATTTGCTTCGTGCTTTGATTTAGCCCATTATAAAACGTCTGCACCTGCAACCATACAGGCAGAGCGTGATGTGGGCATCGTCTTAATAATTCTTTAAATCTTTCCCAGGTTTCATAAAGGGTCTCTGAGTCTATTTGTCCAAAGGCAGAAATGTCATTCCTAAGTTTAGCAGTTTTAGCAGGCGGAAAATACTTGGCCAAAAATTTTTCAGTTAATTGCGTCCAAGTAGTTATGCTATTTTTAGGAAGGGTGTTCAGCCACTGCTTAGCCTTAATTCTAAGAGAGAAAGGAAATAATCTTAGCCTAATAGCATCATTTGTGACACCATTTATCTTGAAGGTGTCACAAATCTCAAGAAAGCTGGCTATGTGTGCGTTCGGGTCTTCATCTTGAAGCCCGTCAAATTGCACATACTGCTGCACCATTTGAATTATGCTAGGCTTTAGTTCAAAATTATTATTATTTATTGCAGGGCGAACTATACTAGTTTCTATACCCTCGAGATTTGGTCGTGCATAATAGGACATAGGCCTTTGCACGACTTCCTCTACGTTGGGTTCTGCCATTCTTAAGGTAGAAAATGACTCGGAATCCTCAACCGGCACTTGGGTAGTAGGGCCTTGAAATCGCGATCTTCTCCGAAGAGTACGCTCAATTTCGTGGTCCAGGTCCAAAGTAACCGACGGACTTCCGCGGGTCATACACTAGAAGAAGAGAGGAGAAGCAAGACTAAAAAGTAAAAGAGCTAATGAAGTTGGAAAAATTTTTTGAAATAGATTTTTTTATGTTTTAACTCCCGAACTTCCCAAGGGCTACCCGGTGAAGGGTTCGCAAGGTACTAGACAAGATAGTGGCATTTAGAGCCACTTTGCCCTTTTCGAGAGAGTTAGGTGGTGTAGAAAATTTTGTGATGTGGGTTTCTATTACGAATGCGGTAATTAAAATCCAGCCATTTATCTCTGTGCGAGTAGGCGGAAATTAAAAGTTATACTCACGCACTCGACAGAAAATTAAAACACACCCACTCGACAGAAAGTAAACACACTCTACTGAAATAAAGCCTGCCAATTAACTCAAGTGAGTAGGCGGAAAAATAAAATACGCACACTTGCTTGAAATAACTCCAGCCAATTAACTCAAGTGAGTAGGCGGAAAAATAAAATACGCACACTCTACTGAAATAAATCTAGCCAATTAACTCTAGTGAGTAGGCGGAAAAATTAAAAATACGCACACTTAACAAAATCCAGCCAATTAACTCAAGTGAGTAGGCGGAAAAAATTTAAGAAGGAGGCTGAGAAAGAGAAGTGATAAAATTAATATATTCGCGTTTTCAATTTATCAACAAGCGTTGCTTCCCCGGCAACGGCGCCAAAAACTTGATTGTCTCTTAGATATCTGCAAGGAGAGAGAATAACCAAACTAACAATTCATCAAGGCAAGTATACCTATCGAAATGCAGCTAGGGGACACAAGTGTCGTATTGAAATCCGGGAACAGTTGAGTAAGCTTACTCACACGAAATCTATTATTTTATCGACGAAAAAATAAGGTTTTCTTAAGCTAAATGTACTAAAGGAAGAAAACTACTTGCATGAAAAGATAAAGAGAGCTAAAGAGCGATTAACTTAAGCTTGGTAACAATGAAGGGAAAATGCACTCGATCAGAAATCACCTCGGCAAGAGTGGTTAGAAAAATATGATAAATAAACCTAAGCTAATTAGGGTAAAGGTCTTTGACCGTGGAGGTTCCATGAATATTGACACGCTTCTCTCGAAGGCCGTGCCTAACTGAGTTTAGGAAGGTCCGACCGACTTTCGCCTAAATCGGAGGCCTAAAACTCGCTTTACGCGGTGAACCCCTCTAATGGATTTTACTCCAATCCGGGAGATTTGATCGTCTGCCTCTCTCGAGGGGTGCGAACAACTCCCTTTACTCTTGAGTGCTCATTTCAAACTTTCGGCCTCTCGGCTAGCCCAGAATGAAAGCAAAGGTGGAGAGTATATATCGATAATATACCTCCAACCCGTGATAAATCAAGAGTAATTCAAAGC
The DNA here is from genome assembly GCA_039583875.1 of Platanthera guangdongensis. Classification (NCBI taxonomy): domain Eukaryota; kingdom Viridiplantae; phylum Streptophyta; class Magnoliopsida; order Asparagales; family Orchidaceae; genus Platanthera; species Platanthera guangdongensis. Next base: position 172,338,523 of record CM077150.1, on the reverse strand, counting down.
TAAACCCTAAAAAGAAAAGGTAAGATTCAAAGCATCATAACCTAATCACTCGAACCTCGGATCATTAAGATCGAGTACATGGAGGATTAGTTAATCATGGTGAGGTGGAAGAGGGGGGATGAGTAGAAGAAAAATACTGAAAATGGAGCAGAAACGTAAAAGAAAACAGCAATTTTTATTAATAGAAACAGTGATCTTACAGCTTGAAAACCAGAGATTACAAGAACATGAGAAGGAAACTACACTATCATTAGCATCATACTACAGAAATAAACTAGGAGCTAATACAGGGAAAGCATAAAGCTAGAGCTACGAACTAAAAATGGAAAGACATGCTTAAAAAGTTCAGAAATACAAAGGACAGAACCTCCCCTCTCAAAGCGAAAAGTTGTCCTCAAACCCTTGGAGTTGGGCTCTATTTATAGAATTTTTTGGGTCGGGTCACGCCCCCCTGTCACGCCCTGGTCGGGCGTGACCCTGGGGCGTGACACATTCAGCGCGACTTTTTCGGGCAGGAATTGAATTCTGACGGAGTTGTTGCGGTACACGCCCACCGGTCACGCCCTGGTAGGGCGTGACCCTGGGGCGTGTTCTTTGCGGCGTGACTTTGGGAGCTGAAATTGAATGCTGGAGGTGACGGGCGGAATTGCTGAAGTACACGCCCATATGTCACGCCCGGGTCGGGCGTGACCCTGGGGCGTGACACTTTCGGTGCGGCGGTGGAGCGGGAAAGACGAGCGCACTGCGGCGATTCCTCGGAACCTGGGGACACGCCTATAGTACACGCCCGTGTCGGGTGTGTCACGGGCATGACCGAGGGCGTGTACACTAAGTTTCCACGGAATGCAGTTTCGGACCAATTGCTTCATTCCTCTGGGTTACACGCCCTGGTAGGGCGTGACCTTGGGGCGTGTCACAGCAAAATTCGGCTAAAAGCCGTGAAAACCTGCAAAAAGTAGAAAAAATGCATTAGCGACAAAAATATATACAAAGGGGAATCAAAACAAGTACTTTACAAGACATGATTGGCTTTAAAACCCCGAAAATATCCTAATAAAATTGACTGCAAACGTATTATCATGACTCCAACATCCTATATGAGTATAAACGTCCCCAAAGAACAACTCATGCTGTGCAAGACCCTAAATATATAATAGTAGTAAAGATAGCTTTTACGGTCACTAAATATAAAACGTTAGAGTTTTAAATTATGCAATGAATGAAGTAATAATAGTAGCTTTTATACTTGAAAATACCTAACATGGATTCCTAGCATAAATCCTCCAAGAGAGCAAGTAATCCACATCCACATATAGAAAACTAAGCAGCTAGAAAGTATCTAAAAAAATAACAATTCTGTGGGCGTCAACAAATTGACACGAACCCACATATAATAAAGTATGTCTGAACCAGTAAAATAAAATAAACAACAAACTACCTCGCTAAGATGAGGCAACAACCACGACCAACACTACCGCCCAGAAACTTCAAAACCAGCTCTGCTATCTACTACTGCTCTAAACCTGAGGCATTCCAAAGACAGAATATCTCAGCAAGAAAGTATAAATGGTGATAGAAAAATAAGCCAAAATAAACAAAGGTCAAAATGGGGTACCAACCCAAGACCAAAAGTACTGAAGTAAAGTACAAAAAGAAACAAGACATCATCAGGAAAAAGAACTCTTACGTGATTCGTCACGTACAACAAGAGTACACCAGACACACGAGGCTACAAGGCGACAAGATGAATAAATCAAAAGGAAAAAGTACAAAACCTTTATTAGGGACCTGTGGTCGACTCTACCAAAAAACACGGGCAAGATGGTCACTCAGCTGGACACACCCTCACGAATATAATATTAGTATAACTGCGAGGAAGTCTCATACCCTCCACCATACAACGCAGACGCTCAAAACCTGGTAGACTTCCACAATGTACTAATAATGGAATCAAATATTACGTTGATGGTTTCGTCCACTAACTTCCGCAATCAAGAAAACCATCCAAAAAAACCACCACATATATCTCGAGATTTTGCACGTCAGATTCTACTTGACATTTCTAGATTCAAGATGCGGTTGATCAACCCTTCGAAACGATTTACAATCCTAGATAAACTCTAATACATTCAATAACGATAGATAACGTGTTTAAAGCCATCAATAAGACACTTCAAGAACTATTAAACATAACCGAACAAGATTGAGTTCACCATTTCAAAATCTTACAACATCGAGTGATCATCAAGATGGTTAATCATAACAATAACTTGGAAGACAAAGTGCAGAAAATTTTAAAGAACATAAAAACTGAAACGTTACCATCAAACCGAAAAAGTAGAAGTGAGAGGAAAACCCCACTTGCCTTGGTTTTACAGGAAAAGTTCTTCGAATCATCCACGCCGCAGATCGAGTCAAACGAAGACGGGAGGAGTCAAAATCTGAACAAAAAAAGGCCGAAATAGAGGTTAGGGCCGAAAAACCCTAACGCGAAAAACTAAAGGAATGGGGAAAGTTTTACCACGATGGCCTAACTCTCGACGAGAGCTTCCAGATCTATACTCAGTTGAAGATTTCGAGCACCGGAGCTCCGTTGGCGTCCACCAGAAGATTCACGAACGGGAGGGAGTCGCCGCACACGTGGTTTCGATTCAGTCTAAAGGGTGCGGAAAAAGATGAAGAAATTTTCTTTCTTTATAATCTAACTATCAGAGTATATATATATATATATATATATATATATATATATATATATATATATATATATATATATATATATATATATATATATATATATATATCTGTGTGTGTGTATTTATAAAAAGTATTGTCTAAAAACAGACTATTTACGAGCGAGTGAGAGAAAAATGAAAATAAAGGTTTATAATGGCTTCAAATAGAAACGTGCCCAACACAAAAGTGATAGATCTCGTCAAGACAAACAAATTTCATGTTAACCATTTTTCCATACGACATCGTTTTGACCCTCAAAAAGGCTCCCGGACGCAAACTATAACGGACTACACGAGAAGGGCTGCAGACCACTCGAGACAAGTTTACAGGTACTCGAGAGGTAGAAAACAGGCTACTCGTGGTTGGAAGCAGCACTCGAGTAACAAGAAGCGGCACTCGAGAGGTAGAAAGATCACTCGAGAAGCAGAATTATTTACTCAAGTAATAAGAAAAGGTCACTCGAGTAATAAGAAAAGGTCACTCGAGTATAAGAAAAAGTCACTCGAGTATATATAAAAAAAGTCACTCGAGTAAGCTGAAAAAGTCACTCGAGTATAAGAAGAGTCACTCGAGTTACAAGGAAAAAGTCACTCGAGTAAAGTTTTGCAGGAAAAACAATTTTTTGCAATTATATTCTTTTGATTAAACTATATGAATGAATAGTACTTTTCATTTTTAAATAGTACTTTAATATTAAAATATTCATATTTATATATCTTTGAATAAGGGAACACGAGTTCAAAACGTAGGCCCAAACGGGCGTCGAATTAAACGAAATTCGCACCGAAGGCGAAACTGACTCTACGAACACAACGACGAAGCCAAAACTAAAATCCGAAGAGCCATTCTCCAGATATAAATTTTCAAATTTTACGACGAACATAGATTCCACAAAACTTCGGAAAATCACCGAGGCCCAAATATCACTCGGATCGCGACGAAACTTAACGAGCAATTGCAAAATTACTTAACTTAAATTCCAAATGCAAAATTTTCTCATAAAAATAAGAATTCGGCCGACTTGACCGCACAGACGTGAAAATGCCTTAATGGCATTGCGCCGTCATCTCAACGCTTAAAGTAATACCACGACGTCATAAATATGACGATGCCCATTCAAATAAAATCATCAAAAAAATCGGGGGCGTTACAGTACTTGCAATAGCTGCCAGCAATCAGACAATATCTCCCGCCGGGATGAGGTGCCTCAAAATCTTTTCTTAGAGTGCAAAATTTTTGATCTTTGGGGTGTTGACTTCCTTGGACCTCTCCCCCCATCTTATCAAAATAAGTATATCCTCATGGTTGTCGACTACATATCGAGGTGGGTGGAAGCGCAAGCTCTTCCACAAATGTTGCACGAGTTTTAGTTAAATTTCTTAAAAAGTAATTTTCTCGATTTGGCACGCCTCTAGCTATCATAAGTGATAGGGCACCAACTTTTTTAATAACCAATTCGCCAAAATATTGGCAAAGTATGGTGTCAAGCGTAAACTCTCCACCGCCTATCACTCCCAGACAAGCAGTAAGGTTGAGGTTGCTAATCGAGAATTGAAACGTATATTTTAAAATTTTGTTTCTATAAATAGGAAGGATTGGGCGCTAAAGCTCGATGATGCGCTATGGGCCTATTGAAAGGCATATAAAACAGCCATCAGCTGCATGCCGTATAGATTGTTTTAAGGCAAGGCCAGCAACCTTCCAGTCGAGGTAGAGCATCGTGCATTTTGGGCACTTAAATTTTTGAATTTAGATTCTACCCTAGCAGCCGATCAACGTAAATTCCATGTGAACGAGCTCAGCAAATGGCTCGCGAACACGTACGAGAGTAATAGGCTTTATAAAGAGCGAACAAAGTTTTATCACGACAAAAAAATTTAAATTTCTAAAAACTTTTCCGCTGAGCGATCTCGTCCTTCTTTATTACTCTCGTCTTCGACTCTTTCTGGGTAAATTAAAATCGTGATTGTCCGACACCTTTATTGTTAAAGAGGCCTGGCCATATTGGACGGTTCTCATTTCACACCTGGATAAGAGTGAATTCAAAGTAAAACTCTATTTGCCAAATGATTTAATTACCACTGCGACAGAACAATTAGTGTTATCAAACTCTTGAACTATTTTTTTATTTGGACCGTAATAATAATTTAAGAATTCTTATTGCTGGACAATATTCTTTTTGGTCGAGCTCAAACGACCTTTTTAAACAAATTGCGCTCTTGAGATGCAACACAAAGTTTTTCTATTTTCTTTATTTTTCACTTTTTACACAGGGGGGACTCCGATTTATTGAAGATCTGCGATCAACGACTCCAATGTTGCTGATTCCACCAGAAGTTCAGGATGATATTTCAAGAAGTTCAAAAGCATAAACATGGGGGAGCGACATCACCCAGTCTTTCGGGACTCATAAATCCGGGGAAGTACCTGTTTTAATTTATTTAATTTCAGTTTCCTTTATTAGATTCTCTCTCTCCCTCTCCTCCTTCTCCATTGATGACAATGTTTCACTTTAAGTATGGGGGAGTGTTTCCTTAATTAATTTAATTTAGAATATATATATATATATATATATATATATATATATATATATATATATATATATATATATATATATATATAATCTTTTGATAAATCCCAAATTAAATTGAGTTAATTTTTGTCAAATCAATTAGTACCCCGCCACTTTGTATTTTATTGTTTTTAAGCCTATGTCGACTTGCTTAATTAGAATAAATTAGATTAATTTTTTGTTTAAATATGTTTAGCAAGTAGTATGTTGACTCATGCATTGTTACTTTTTAGGATAGTATGTTGTTTTGAAAATTTATTTTGATTTTTTCACCTTTTCTAGCCTTTCCTTTATTTCTTTTTTTATAGAACCTATCATCCCTTATTTTCCCCTATAAAATCTTTTTAAAGGTTAATCAGTATTAAGTGTAGTACACACAAATCGGTGTAGACGCATATTATTATTGTTTTCATGAAAGCAAATTCTCTATTTTCTATTTTAGTGCTTATTTTTTCGAAATTTCAAAACTTTACATTGAGTAGATTTAGGAAGCATGAAAATGATTTAGGCATTTCTTTTGGAAACATTTGGGCCTTTGCCATGCCTAACAATAATCGTTGCAAGCCATTTTGTGCCTTTTTCTGTCCTTTTTGTAGCCCAACTTTTTGTTTCACCACTGCCAAATAGCTTACCTATATGCACACTTTAAATTGCTTTTTGAGCTTTAATTGCTAATGCGCATCTTCTTGAAAAAAATTGTGAAAAATCCTTGTATTATATTTTGCTACAGAAGTGGAAATGTTTAAGTATGAAAAATGGAAAAAAAATATTTGATGAAAAAAGTAAAAGAAAAGAGAAAAAAATGTGAAAAGTAATTATTTTGGCTAGCATTATTTTGGCAAAGCTCACTTCTCTTTGTTTTAAGTGTGCAGATATCCCTTAGGTTTATCTTTTGAATATTGCACCATTAAAATCCTAAGCCTAACTGTACGCCTAATTAAATCCCTAGTGATTCATGTTTCCTACGTTTACTTTTTAGTATAGTAGTGAGAGAATAGATTAAGTGTTTTTTAGAAATATTGATCTTTGTCTTGATTGACTGTGGTTTTAATTTGTCTCTTAGACTTTAGTAGTGACTCAATGCACTTTTTACTCATTACTTTATTAAGTTTTAATTCTGAAAAAAATTGGGATGATTTGTTTTTATATTTAGTGAAGTTTATAAAATTTTGTGCTAAGTTAAAGTAGGAATTTTTAGTTGTTTTTCAAAATTTCTCTACCTCTAAATTCCAGTCTTACTCGTTTACAACATTTTTAAACTTTTCCATAAATAATCTTTATTTTTGCTAACACATAGTCTTTGCTTGAGGACAAGCAAGATAATAAGTTTGGGGGAATCTTATGATGCATAATTTAGCTTAGTTTATTCGGGCAAAAATATGTATTTTCTCGTTTAAGTCTTTTTTCTTTTGTATTTTTGGGTTCTTTTTAGTTTATTTTCTCAATTATTGTACTAACTTAGTTTATTTTTTGTTTTTCAGGTTTTGTAGTTTTATCTTGTTACACGCCCCCAGGTCACGCCCTCCAAGGGCGTGTACTTAGAGTGTGTAAACCAAATGGAATGAAGTAGTCGGTCCGAAGTCAGATTCAGGAAATTCAACATACACGCCCTCAGTAACGCCCGTGTTCCACCTCCCACGGGCGTGTGCATGAGGCGTGTCCCGCCAAGTCCCAAAGAATTACCACAACATGACTTTTCCCCACTCCACGGTCACGCCGCAGCTTACACGCCCATCTTACACGGGCATGTCATCGTGGCGTGTAACCTAACAATGTCCTCTGTCACTTCTAGACTTTAATTTTTGCTGGAAATGGTGAGTACCTGAGTCATGAGTTTCATGATCATTTGAAAGAGTATTGTATTGTATTGTAGCTCACTCCACCCATGATGCCACTACATAATGGTGTGTCTGAGTGGATGAATCGTACTCTATTAGACATGGTGCGATTGATGATGAGTCATGTAGATCTGCTTGTTTCCTTTTGGCGTTTTGCTCTAGAAACTACTGCTCTTACACTAAATCGTACTCAATGAAAGTGGTTCTACGGACAAAATATAATATATGGACTAGGAAGCGTCCTAGTATGTTGTTCATTAAGATTTGGGGATGTAAGGCTTACGTAAGACGTCAAATGCCTGATAAGCTAGAACCCAACTTAGATAAGTGTTATCTTTTATGGTATCATAACGAAACTAAAGGGTACTATTCTACCTACCATCAGAGGGCAAAGTGTTTGTCGCGAGGATTCGTGTTTTTCTTGAGAAAGACTTCTTAAGTAGAAAGACTACCAGGGAAGAACTTGAAGAAGTTCAAGAACCACAAACTATGAATGAACTGGAATTGGAACCTGAGCCTACTCAGGGAACACAAGTCCACGTAGATCTAGTAGACCAAGGTTTAAGCATGAGAGATGGATTTCTCCCATCTCAAATAGATAATGTGTTGTATATGAATCATAATGATGAGCCTGCAACTTACCAAGAGGCTGTGAGTGGACCGGACTCTGAGAAGTGGCTTGAGGCTATGAAATCTGAAATGGACTCCATATATGAAAACTAAGTTTGGACATTGGTGGAACCACCAAAAGGTGTACGACCCATATGGTGCAAGTGGGTCTTTAAGTAGAAGATCGACATGGATGGGAATGTATAGACATTCAAACTGCGACTGGTGGATAAATGTTTCAAGCAAATTCATGTTGTTGACTATGATAAGACCTTTTCCACAGTTTCTATGGTTAAGTCCATCAGAATTCTGCTTGCTATTGCTGCATATTATGACTACGAGATCTGGCAGATGGATGTCAAAACAGCTTTCCTAAATGGAAACCTCCTTGAGGAAGTGTATATGATACAACCCGAGGGTTTTGTATCTCCAAGTGAAGGCACAATAAATATGCATGCTGCAGAGCTCCATTTATAGATTAAAACAGAAATATCGAAGTTGAAATCTTTGTTTTGATGAAAAATCAACGAGAATGGTTTTATCAATAATGAGGATGAATCGTGTGTTTATAAAAGAATTAGTCAGAGCGTTGATGTCTTTTTGATAGTGTATGTGTTGAAGCCAAAAATGACCTCTGTGGAGTTCGGGGTCCCTAGAAAGGGGTGACCTCACACCTACTACACCCGTAGGAACGTCATGGAACAAAGATCAAGAAGCTAGAAACAGACTCTCGGCTCTAGCGCGGAGGTCCCACCTCACACTCGGAAGACCTTTGAGGTCTCCCCCTCACTAGCCAATGCTTGAGCTAGGGTGCCTTGAAGGATGAAGAGAGAATGAAGAAGTGACCTCTCCAAGGCACCCTAAGGGTCTATTTATAGTTTTCTAAATCCCATGGACCAAAATAACCAAAATGTCCCTAGGGCCAAAAGACTTTGTGCCAATAGGAAACAGCCACACCGGGGGGTAAAGGGGTAATTCCCACCGAGGGTAAAACGGTAAAAGCATGGGGGGGCAAAGGCGAGACCCCGGACTCTAGCCGGTCTCACTTCGCCAGGTGTAACGCCCCCGGTTTTTCTTTGTTTTGTTTGATCTTTGGCTGGCGTTACGATGGCGTATTTCCCGGCTTTGTGCCGTTGTAGAGCGTGGTTTTTAGCTCTTAGGGTTCCCTGTGTAGCCTGTTTGTAGCCTGTTAGCAAGATTCCCCAGCCAGCCGGAGTCTGTTTGATGACTCGGCTGGGCCTCTTAGGGAATGCTTGTGTTTTGGCTTCGGGAGGTGTTATCCCGTGTTTTGTTCGTCGGATGCTAATTTCGACTTCGTAGTTGCGTTCGTAGCGTGGGTTTTTAGCTGCGGCGTGAATTTCGTCTTTTTCCGAGAAGTTTCAGGTTTCGAGATGTTTTGCTATTAAGTGTAAATAATTATTGATATGTGGTTTGTTTATTATTAAAACTGATATATATAGTCTTGGGTCAGTTTTAGGGCTGGGTTCCTTCTTATTCTTTTCCTGTTTCTCTACTTGGAAGAAGCCGTTGCCCGTCGCCTGTACGAGAGGAAGAGCATCGCCAGCCTACCCTAGCCTTCGGACGTCGTTTTCCTGGAGTTTTAGCGGTCGGATTTCGGTTTCGAGGGTGGATCTGGACTGCCCCCGCAAGGATCTGCCTTCTTTCTGCTCCTCAGCTTGTCGCCCTGCGGCCAGATCCGCAAGCAGGGGAGGTCGCCGACCGAGTTCCTGGTATTAAGACAAGTGATGTCCCCTCATCCTTGCCAAAGCTGATCTTTGTCTTTCTTTTGAGCTAATTTTTTTATCTCTTTCTTGTGTAGATCTTAGGTGTAAGCTAGGGTTTGTGCTCGATCATACTGTGGTTAGTGTAGAAAGTTCCAGATAAATCTCAGTTTTCCTGAGGGATTGTGTCTATTAGGGGCAGATTTGGTTCGGTCTAGGTCGAGTAGTTACCATTGCCGATGGAGGTTGTACTCGAGAGAGAGAGAGAGAATCCCCGTTCTCGTTCTTTTTGGTCGTTGCTGGATCTGGCTCCTGTAGCCAGCTGGGGTGTCGACACCGTCCAGTCTTGGTATCGACACTTGGTGTTGACATCGGCCAGTCGTGGTGTCGACACTTGGTGTCGACACCCGCAGCGGCAGTGTCGACACCATGTGTCGACACCGGCCGCAGTGGTGTCGACACTTGGTGTCGACACCCGCAGCGGCAGTGCTGACACCATGTGTCGACACCGGCCGCAGTGGTGTCGACACTTGGTGTCGACACCCGCAGCGGCAGTGTCTACACCATGTGTCGACACCGGCCGCAGTGTTGTCGACACTTGGTGTCGACACCTGCAGCGGCAGTGTCGACACCATGTGTCGACACCGGCCGTAGTGGTGTCGACACCCGCAGCGGCAGTGTCAACACCTTGTGTCGACACCGGCCACTGTGGTGTCGACACTTGGTGTCGATACCGGCCGTGCTTGTGTCGACACCTTGTGTCGACACCGTCTTGTCGTGGTGTCGACACGCCGTGTCGACACTGGTGCCGTGCTTGTTTTGGGGTCAGGTAGACTCGGGGATGGTTCGGGTTAGGCGTGCAAGGCCACGTCGGTTGGACACGACGTTTTTGTCTTGGGTTCGTGCGTTTCTTAGGATTGTTAGAGTGACATTTTCCCCTAGGGGGAGGCTTTGGGTGTTCGGCTAATTTCTGCATGCCGACTCTTGGGTCGTGGCAGGTGGTGGAGTTTTTGGTGGCCTCTGGAGGGGTGGTTTTATGTGGAGAGCTGTGGCCACCGCCTTTTTGCCCCGATTTGGGTTGGTGTGTGTGGGACCCTAAAGCTGCCACTGTGTGACCCCTTAGCCCTTTTTGGGTCTGATTCTGGTTATGCATTCAGACCCATGTTTTGACCACTGCCACTTACCCACGTGTTTAGGACTGTTAGTCCCTTTTCTGTTTATGCTTTCCTTTCTTTTGGCATATGTTTATGTCTTGATGCTGTTGCAGGCTTTATTGGTAGGGCATGTGGGTTTTAATGCTCGCCCTTGGTGTGCTCTGCGGTGTTTTAGACAGTACTCTTTTCTTACTGCCTTTCTTTTTTTCTTTTCCTTATAGCAGCTTGTTGCCGGGTTGGTAAACCCTTCATCTTATTTACTCATTAATCTATTGCTCTATTTACTTTTGATTGTTCCCTTGCCGAGGTGTTCCTTTCTTGAATGCCTCAGGTCCAGGTTGTAGCCAGTTCAGCGGCTAGGTCTTTTGGAGGGGCTTGTTGGTGGCCTCTAGGGTAGCTGAGATTGCTGATCCCTGTTTGCTGTGAGGTAGTTCTTTACTCTTCTGTATAGACATACATACTCGCCAGTGGGTTCGTGTCAGGTTGTTGGCGCCCACTGGTGGCGTCTTGTGATGCTGAATATGGAGTTAAACTGCTGTTTTTACCTTTATGTGGTTGGTTACTTGCTTCTGGGAAGGATTTATGCTAGGCTGCATGTTAGATATTTTAAAAATCTAAAAGTATTATTATATGTACCCCATGTATAACATGTTTCCAAATCAAAGACACTACTTTTCCTCAATGTAAAACACTATTTTTCATACCTATTGTATTCACCTTAGAGTCATGCACGTATAAGTCGTCCCCCGGGGACACTTATGCTCATTTAGGGTGTCAATTTAATTGAATCCAAGTATTTTCTGCTGCGTATAAATATAGTTTTAACTGTGGACTAGCTGATCCACCGGGCCGAGGGATACGGCCATTCATCGTAACTGATTTTCTTTCACATTAAATCTACAATTTTCCTTAAAATCTAATGTCTGGAGTTTTGCCTGAGCGTGTGCAGTTATCCCCTGCACGACGTGGCATCACGGCACGTGTTTTCTCTTACTCTGATACGATTTTACCGTTGAGAAAACGCGGGTTGTGACAGTTGGTATCAGAGGGAGGTTGCTTGACAAATGGTTGGGCAACCTTTCCCTTGTCTGCATTAGTGTTTAGCAACATACCATCGACACACCGATATGTCATCAGCACGTCTTGGCCGAAGCACGAACACTACACACATGAGCATGAAGAAGTATACAGGGCATATTATGTAGTATGGGATGCATAATATGTGTTTTTATATGGATCCACCATAGGAGGCAACATGTGAGGGTTATGTAGTATGGGATGCATAACCTCACCACATGAATGCGGCTAGCACGTTTTCTTTTCTCGTTACATGGGAATGTTATGTAGTATGGGATGCATAACATTTTCATGTGTACGCCGCCCATAACATGCACTAAGGCCTTTTAGTATGCATAGCACATCATGCATAGCATAACATTTCATAAGCACAACGTGCCAAGCTAAAGATTTGCAAGATGACATATGTACACACATGGTTTTGAGTCAAAAAGAATACAAATGCATGCATTCATGGTTTAGGCACATGAGTTAGTATGATGGTGGTGAACCATCTTAGGATAAGCATAACATCATCATGGTAAAAAACAACTCCCAGAGCAAGTTTGCAGTTGAAGTTCATATTTAAGTGTGTTTGTCCGTATCGGGTAGTTTCGTTCTAGTTGATGGGCTAGGATTTTTCTAAAGCTTGTGCGATTTTAGGATGGCGAGACGTCCTGCGACGAGATCGACCCCCCAATCCGAGGGTGAGATGTCAGGAGCGCAGAGCGATGCGTTGGTAGAATGCTTGCGGCAGAGTAATGAGGAGTTATCGAGGCAGGTTGTGGCTATGTAGGCTCAGATTCAGTCCCTTGTAGCAGTGGTGGCGGGACAGCCCCCGAGAGCTCAGAACCCCGCAGAGGGGGTAGCTGTCCCTGCCCCTCCTACTCCTCCCGTGCCTTTGGTTGTGGTGCCTCCGGAGATGGAGTTCATATCCCAGTTTCAGTAGCTGAGTGTAACACCCCAGTTTTTGCAAGAGGTTCAGTCTGCTGTTCTGGAAAAATTTTTGGGTTCTGGCAGGAGGCACACGGCCTGCGACACGGGCGTGTCGCAGGGCGTGTCGAGGCCGTGTCGACACTCGGCCCAAGTGTCGACACTTTGTGCTCGACAAAGTGTCGAGAGTGAGGCACACGGCCTGCGACACGGGCGTGTCGCAGGGCGTGTCGAGGCCGTGTCGACACTCGGCCCAAGTGTCGACACTTTGTGCTCGACAGAGTGTCGAGAGTGGGGCACACGGCCTGCGACACGGGCGTGTCGCAGGGCGTGTCGAGGCCGTGTCGACACTCGGCCCAAGTGTCGACACTTTTGCTCGACAGTGTGTCGAGACTTGGCACACGGCTTGGGACACGGGCGTGTCCCAGGCCGTGTCACCTCTCGGGTTGGTGTTGGGGCCGTGTCGTTGGAGCTACACGGCAGGCCACACGGCCGTGTCACTGGGGACACGGGCGTGTCGGATTGAACACGGGCGTGTCGGATGCCCGTGTCTGATTCCAGGCGCGTCGATTTGAGACGGCGAATGAGGCACACGGCCCTGGACACGGGCGTGTGCCAGGCCGTGTTCGGCCCAGATCTTTTATTTTCCAGGCGAATCGCAGCCAGTCTTTTTCTGGTTTTGGGATCTAACGGTTCAGGCCATCTCCTGGGGATTTAAGCCCGAAGTTAGGGCTGCAGATCCTCACTTTTTTCCAAGTTCTCTCTTTCTAAGATCTTGAGAAAACCTAGAGCAAGGAGGAAGAAGAAGAACTCTTGGGCTGTAGGAAGGGTGTCGGAGCTCCGAATCGCGAGCCGAGTCCGGATCCGTGGAGCTTAGACCGCTGCGAAGTTTTCCATCCGGCTAGTTTGCCATGGCAAGGAAGAGGAGTCGGAAGGTAACGACATCTCTCCTCTCGGTCTTTAGGATGCACGTTTTAGCATCATCTAGATTTCTTTTCTCTAATTTTTGGGCACCAAACTCTCAAATGAGAGGGGTTTTGGCTTGCCAAGTTCCAAGAGGAACTTCCGGGTCGATTGAGTCCGTCCCCGGCATATTTTGCATTAGAGATCCGCTTCGCTAGTGGATTAGGCATGGTGGGTGAAGCCGTAGTCGCGACCGTTAGTCCGACACGGTGATGTTGCATACGAACTTAGGGATTCGTAGAGGTTTCCGATGCGGCAAGATGCCGTTTGTGTTGTGGTGGTGATTGTCCCGTTTGCTTGAAAAGAGTACATGTAGTCGAACCCGGACAAGGTTAGCTCCTCGTGGTGGTAGATGGTTTCCTTGACAAGGTTAGCTCCAAATGAGAATGGAGATGGTTTCCTTGGTGGACAAGGTTAGCTCCGCACGAGTTGGAGATGTTTTCCTTGGTGCGCGGGAACGCTGCGGTACAAAGAGGGATTACGATGTGTTTAGTCTTGGTTGTGTTGTGCCAAGGCGTGGCTATGTCTCCGTGGTCGGCTGGCTATCCCGTGACATGCGCGTCATGTGTGGAGAGTGTCCCGGCGAGACTAGTCCCCTTCTGTGAGACTGACGAGAGTGCCAAGCTTGGGGCAAGCCCGGGCAAAGAGGCCATGAGCGGGTGGGGTCCAGCAAGGCTTCTTAGAATCGGTCAGTCTGTGGTTGTTGGAATCCTGACATGAGACGTCAGAGCTTGCAGGCAAGCCCGGGGCTAAGCCCACGAGCGGGTGGGGCCTTGGCAAGATTTCCATGAGGCGGCCTGTGCGCCGTGTGAGGGAGTTGTGTCTCCCTCAATGTTTGCGGCTTTATGCCAATTGGGGAAATGTGAGTACCCAAATGTTGTGATGTTGTGCTAGATGCATACGGTTTAGGGTACCTTGGGTGAAGCCCGGGTGTTGCATTCATGTTGCATAGTAGGCCCTTTCTTTATATGCTCCACCAGTAGAGAACATGTTTGTTGATTGAGACATCCAAGCCTGTTTTAATGTATTTCTATTTATAGAAATTTATATTGCATATGAAGTGCTGACTTGCAGGTTGGAGGGTTCCCCGGGGTCCGTTAGGGGCGGCCGGGAGGAGATGTGTTGTTACACAGTTTGAGGTCAGCCTTTGCTGACCCACGTTACTAATAATTTTTACAGGGCAAGGATCGCACGCAGGAGCTAGCACGCCGGCCAAAAAGTCCTAAGCCCATGAAGTGTTTTTCTCTCTTGTAGCACTACTTTTGATGATGTATGTTTGAGACTATTTTTTTTTGTCCGGCTTGCATGCCGAGGTAGACTAGGAGTGCTGAGCACATTCATGTTTGATTGTACTGTATACCCCTTTTGGACATTTGATGTAAGGCCTTAAGGCCATTTGTTTGCTCTTTTGGTTTAGTGGATAACTTCTAGTTGTGCTTGGTTTTCCGCTGTGTTGTGCAAGTGTTTTGAGTTTGGGTAGCTATATCAACTTTTAATACTAAAGCTGTGGTGTTCGTACGTTGTGGGGCCCCGGCCGGACCCATATTATACGTCCATTACAGGGGAGGTGTTACAATTTGGTATCAGAGGGAGGTTAGATTCAAGGTCAGTGCGTAGAGAAGTTATCCACATAACAGTAACGCGGGACCATGAGTGTCCTTATGTTTTAGTCCTGAGATTGGAGACTAATCCCTTATTTCTTGTCTTCCTGAAGAGTGCAAGCAACGAGGCGGGCACTTCAAGAGCAAAGGATGATCTCTCGGCGAGCAGTGCTACTGCTCCAGGTCTTTTGGGCACGGGTGTAGACCCGGCCGACTTCTGCCGCATGCTTGCAGAAGCGATGGTGGCAGCTCAGGCTGCAGCAGCGGCTCAGGTGGCAGCCCCTGCCACACCAGATACGGCAACGGCCGTGCCAGGAACAGAAGCCAGGCGAGTGGAGCCTTTGGCGGAGAGAGTAGTTGTTGGACATGGAGACCGACACATGAAGTATTTCCTGAGTTTCCATCCCCCGTCTTTCAAGGGTGTCGGAACGCCAACGGATGCGGAAGACTGGTGGGTTCGCATTCAAGAACTGTTAAGGGCGGCAGAGACGCCAGAGGAAAAGAAAGCTGAGTATGCGGCGTTCATGTTGGAAGGAGACGCCAAGTTGTGGTGGGTGAGCCATAGCGGCCGCCAGTTTCCGGGACGCACCCCGTCAGTGGAAGAGTTCGGGGACGCTTTTCTTAAGAGGTATATCCCCGTTTCAACTCGGTTGGCCCTGCAGAGACAGTTTTTGCATCTAATGCAGCGCGAAAAGACGGTGGACGAGTACGTGCAAGAGTTCACCCGTTTGGGTCGTTATGCGGGAACGACAATGGCTGATGATGTAGAGAGGGATAACCTCTTCTACCAAGGTTTGAGGGAGAATCTGAGGCAGCCCCTCATCTCCATGAAGAGGGCGGGATTTAATGAGTTAGTTGAAGCCGCCAGGAGTTTGGAGAATGATTTGGAGCGAACCCAACGCCGTAAGGGTTTTACTCCCAAGCAAGGGGAAGGGAAGCCTTCCCAATCTCATGGAAAGTCTGATGGGAGTAGGTGGAGGAAGAAGCCTTCCACTTCCAGATCTGGTGAGAGGAGCAACTGGACGCCTGGGGGTTCCCACTCTAGGGGACCGCCGACGTGCTACAACTGCGGGAAGGTTGGGCACATAGCCCGTGCTTGTCAGCAAGGGGGAGCGGGGCAAGAGTCAAAGCAGGAGCAGTCTGTGCGCTCGGGCCCCAGTGCTGCAGAGAAAGGAAAGATGGCGGAGTCGAGCGCTTCTCGGTTCCAACCGGTGCAACCAAGGGCCTACAACCTTGGACAGCAAGAAGCGATCCGCCAGACGGATGTGGTGACAGGTATGAAGAGAATTTAAGTTTAAATTTTGTGCTTCATCCTTTTAGACTTTTGTGTAACGTCTATGTTGTAGGCTTCGTGTTAGTTTCCGGATACCCCGCTAGGGTATTGTTTGATACAGGAGCATCGCACTCCTTTCTTGCGGAGAGCTTCATCCGGAGAATAGGAGTTGAGTCTTTCTCGTCGGGTGCAGAGCTGAAAGTGCGCATGCCCAATGGGTCATCTATGACCACCGGGGCTAAAGGGCGCATTTGTTGGGAGCTAGACGGAGTTGTCTTCGCTCTGGAAGCGGCAGTGTTACCTTTAGTAGAGTTCGATGTCATTTTGGGTATGGACTGGCTTGCAGAGCAGCGCGCCAGTATTGACTGCCTTTCTAAGGTGGTGACCTTAAGGAGTAAAGGGCAAGCAGAAGTCAAGTTTGAGGGCCTTGGTGGAGTGGCCTGTTCCCTGATATCGGCCATGCAGTTGGTGCGGGCGGTTAACCAGGGTGGTGTAGCGCTTGTAGAGTTATTGGAGGTTCGTCTCTCCCAACTGTCGATTGAGGAAGTGCCTGTGGTGGCAGAGTTCAAGGATGTGTTTCCGGATGAACTTCCTGGAGCGCCTCCTCGGCGGGAGATCGACTTCTCGATCGAGTTAGTGCCGGAGGCTAGACCGGTGTCACGTCCTCCTTTTATGATGGCACCAAAGGAGTTAGCGGAACTTAAGGTTCAGTTACAGTAACTGTTGGAGCAAGGGTATATTAGACCCAGTTCTTCACCGTGGAGCGCACCGGTGTTGTTTGTGAAGAAGAAAGACGGTAGCATGCGCCTGTGCATAGACTACCGAGATCTTAATAAGTTGACCGTCAAGAATAAGTATCTGATTCCTCGGATAGATGATTTATTTGACCAATTGGTGGGGTCGATGGTATATTCGAAGTTGGACTTGAAGTCAGGCTACTATCAGCTACGAATTCGGGATGAGGACATACCCAAAACTGCTTTTGGGACAAGGTATGGACACTTTGAGTTTACGGTGATGCCGTTCGGGCTGACGAACGCACCATCGGTGTTCATGGATCTGATGAATCGAGTATTTCGGGATTACTTGGATTCATTTGTGGTTGTCTTCATCGATGACATCCTGGTGTACTCCAAGTCGGAAGTGGAGCATGAGACCCACTTGAGAATAGTTTTGCAAGTGTTGAGGGAGAATGAGTTGTATGCAAAATTCTCCAAATGCGAGTTCTGGTTAGAGAAGGTGGCATTTTTGGGCCACGTGATTAGTGGTGATGGGGTGGCAGTGGATCCAGCGAAAGTGGAGGCCATCAGAGATTGGCCGGTGTTGAGGACCGTGGCGGAAGTCCGAAGTTTTCTTGGACTAGCCGGGTATTATAGGAGATTCGTGGAGAATTTCTCGAAGATAGCTCTACCCCTCACCTCTCTCACTCGCAAAGACCATAAATTTGTGTGGACCCAAGAGTGCGGTCAAGCATTCGAGGCACTAAAGGAGAGGCTTATGATGGCTCCGATCTTGAGTTTACCGCAAGGGACAGATGGATTTCAAATATTCAGTGACGCATCGGGATGCGGTTTGGGTTGCGTTTTGGTGCAACATGGGAAGGTGATAGCTTTTGGGTCTAGACAGCTGAAGCCTCATGAGAGGAATTACCCCGTCCATGACTTGGAGTTGGCGGCGGTAATCTTCGCGCTGAAAATTTGGCGGCATTATGTTTATGGCGCAAGGGTGGAGATCTTCACGGACCATAAAAGCCTGAAGTATCTCTTAGATCAAAAGGACTTGAATATGCGGCAACGCAGATGGGTTGAGTTTCTTGGAGACTACGAAGTGGCGATTCAGTACACGCCGGGTAAAGCCAATGTGGTGGCGGATGCGTTGAGTAGAAAGTACTCGGGGCTAGGAAATTGGATCGAAGCTCATGATGAGCGGTTGGTACGGGAATGGGAGTCCCTTGGATTGGAATGTGTTGCGAGAGGCGAGTCTAGCGTGGCTCGGTTGAACTGGATTGAAGTGCAAAATGACTTGTCCGATCGTATTCGGGAAGCGACTCGATTAGATGTGGAGTTTCAACCTTTTGTGTTGGAGGCTCAAATGGGCGAGAGCAGCACCTGGGAGATGATCGGGGGAATCTTGAGAAAGGATGGAAGGGTTTGTGTACCGCAGTTTGGCAATCTCCGTGAGGAGTTGATGTTCGAGGCTCACTTCTCAAAGTACTCCATTCACCCAGGCAGTACAAAGATGTACTTGGATATGAAGAAATCCTTTTGGTGGTCGGGGTTGAAGCGAGATGTGGCTTTGTATGTGAGTCGTTGCCAAACATGTGCCTTGGTGAAGGCCGAATGTCAGAAACCGGGTGGGTTCCTGAAGCCCCTTCCAATTCCTGAATGGAAATTTGAGGACATCTCCATGGACTTTGTGCATGGTTTGCCTATATCGCAGCATGGGAATGATGCTATTTGGGTGATCGTGGATCGCCTAACCAAGGTGGCTCACTTCATCCCGAACCGGAAAGAGGACAGCGTGGAGAAGCTGGTGGAGTTGTATGTTCGCAAAATTGTGCGACTGCACGGAATTCCTAAGAGCATAGTCAGTGATCGCGATGGACGGTTTACGTCCAAGGACTGGAGACTGGTTCAGAAGAACTTGGGCACGAAGCTAAAGTTTAGTACGGCGTTCCATCCTCAAACTGATGGGCAAACGGAGAGAACGAACCGTACTATGGAGGATATGTTGAGGATGTGCGTTCTTGATTTTGGCAAGAGGTGGGAGGATCACCTCTTCATGGTAGAATTTGCGTACAACAACAGTTTTCAAGCTAGTATAAAGATGGCGCCATACGAAGCTTTGTATGGGAGGCGGTGTCGAACGCCAATGTCTTGGGCAGAGGCGGGAGACACCAAACTTCTGGGAAAGGATGCGGTAGTTGACGCTTGTGAGATGGTACGGACCATCCAAGAGCGTATGAAGGTGGCACAAGACAGGCAAGCGAAATATTTTAATGCTCGTCACCGGAAGTTAGAATTTGCAGTTGGTGATTGGGTTTATCTGAAGGTCAAGCCGTTCAAAGACGTCTCGCGGATTCGCCGACTCAAGAAGTTGAGTCCAAGGTTTTTGGGGCCTTTTGAAATTGTTGAGCGGATAGGAGAAGCAGCCTATCGGTTGGCATTGTCCGCAGATTTGAGTGGATTACATGACGTCTTCCACGTCTCCGTGTTGAGGAAAGTCTTGGTGGAGTCTAGCATGGTGATTGAGCCGGCATCGGTGCCGATTGAGGAAGACTTGAGGACGCGAGTCCTTCCAATCGCTATAGAAGATTCGGAGATTCGGCAGTTGCGGAATAAAGAAGTTAAACTTGTGAAAGTTCGTTGGGACAACTGCGGTCGTGAGGAGTTCTCGTGGGAGCGACAACAGGCCATGCTAGAGGACTATCCAGAACTATTGTTGTCAGGTACAATTTAAGTTTTGTACCCTTTTGTTTTGTAATTTCGGGACGAAATTCAGTTAAGTGGGGGAGAGTTGTAACACCCCAGTTTTTGCAAGAGGTTCAGTCTGCTGTTCTGGAAAAATTTTTGGGTTCTGGCAGGAGGCACACGGCCTGCGACACGGGCGTGTCGCAGGGCGTGTCGAGGCCGTGTCGACACTCGGCCCAAGTGTCGACACTTTGTGCTCGACAAAGTGTCGAGAGTGAGGCACACGGCCTGCGACACGGGCGTGTCGCAGGGCGTGTCGAGGCCGTGTCGACACTCGGCCCAAGTGTCGACACTTTGTGCTCGACAGAGTGTCGAGAGTGGGGCACACGGCCTGCGACACGGGCGTGTCGCAGGGCGTGTCGAGGCCGTGTCGACACTCGGCCCAAGTGTCGACACTTTTGCTCGACAGTGTGTCGAGACTTGGCACACGGCTTGGGACACGGGCGTGTCCCAGGCCGTGTCACCTCTCGGGTTGGTGTTGGGGCCGTGTCGTTGGAGCTACACGGCAGGCCACACGGCCGTGTCACTGGGGACACGGGCGTGTCGGATTGAACACGGGCGTGTCGGATGCCCGTGTCTGATTCCAGGCGCGTCGATTTGAGACGGCGAATGAGGCACACGGCCCTGGACACGGGCGTGTGCCAGGCCGTGTTCGGCCCAGATCTTTTATTTTCCAGGCGAATCGCAGCCAGTCTTTTTCTGGTTTTGGGATCTAACGGTTCAGGCCATCTCCTGGGGATTTAAGCCCGAAGTTAGGGCTGCAGATCCTCACTTTTTTCCAAGTTCTCTCTTTCTAAGATCTTGAGAAAACCTAGAGCAAGGAGGAAGAAGAAGAACTCTTGGGCTGTAGGAAGGGTGTCGGAGCTCCGAATCGCGAGCCGAGTCCGGATCCGTGGAGCTTAGACCGCTGCGAAGTTTTCCATCCGGCTAGTTTGCCATGGCAAGGAAGAGGAGTCGGAAGGTAACGACATCTCTCCTCTCGGTCTTTAGGATGCACGTTTTAGCATCATCTAGATTTCTTTTCTCTAATTTTTGGGCACCAAACTCTCAAATGAGAGGGGTTTTGGCTTGCCAAGTTCCAAGAGGAACTTCCGGGTCGATTGAGTCCGTCCCCGGCATATTTTGCATTAGAGATCCGCTTCGCTAGTGGATTAGGCATGGTGGGTGAAGCCGTAGTCGCGACCGTTAGTCCGACACGGTGATGTTGCATACGAACTTAGGGATTCGTAGAGGTTTCCGATGCGGCAAGATGCCGTTTGTGTTGTGGTGGTGATTGTCCCGTTTGCTTGAAAAGAGTACATGTAGTCGAACCCGGACAAGGTTAGCTCCTCGTGGTGGTAGATGGTTTCCTTGACAAGGTTAGCTCCAAATGAGAATGGAGATGGTTTCCTTGGTGGACAAGGTTAGCTCCGCACGAGTTGGAGATGTTTTCCTTGGTGCGCGGGAACGCTGCGGTACAAAGAGGGATTACGATGTGTTTAGTCTTGGTTGTGTTGTGCCAAGGCGTGGCTATGTCTCCGTGGTCGGCTGGCTATCCCGTGACATGTGCGTCATGTGTGGAGAGTGTCCCGGCGAGACTAGTCCCCTTCTGTGAGACTGACGAGAGTGCCAAGCTTGGGGCAAGCCCGGGCAAAGAGGCCATGAGCGGGTGGGGTCCAGCAAGGCTTCTTAGAATCGGTCAGTCTGTGGTTGTTGGAATCCTGACATGAGACGTCAGAGCTTGCAGGCAAGCCCGGGGCTAAGCCCACGAGCGGGTGGGGCCTTGGCAAGATTTCCATGAGGCGGCCTGTGCGCCGTGTGAGGGAGTTGTGTCTCCCTCAATGTTTGCGGCTTTATGCCAATTGGGGAAATGTGAGTACCCAAATGTTGTGATGTTGTGCTAGATGCATACGGTTTAGGGTACCTTGGGTGAAGCCCGGGTGTTGCATTCATGTTGCATAGTAGGCCCTTTCTTTATATGCTCAACCAGTAGAGAACATGTTTGTTGATTGAGACATCCAAGCCTGTTTTAATGTATTTCTATTTATAGAAATTTATATTGCATATGAAGTGCTGACTTGCAGGTTGGAGGGTTCCCCGGGGTCCGTTAGGGGCGGCCAGGAGGAGATGTGTTGTTACACAGTTTGAGGTCAGCCTTTGCTGACCCACGTTACTAATAATTTTTACAGGGCAAGGATCGCACACAGGAGCTAGCACGCCGGCCAAAAAGGCCTAAGCCCATGAAGTGTTTTTCTCTCTTGTAGCACTACTTTTGATGATGTATGTTTGAGACTATTTTTTTTTGTCCGACTTGCATGCCGAGGTAGACTAGGAGTGCTGAGCACATTCATGTTTGATTGTACTGTATACCCCTTTTGGACATTTGATGTAAGGCCTTAAGGCCATTTGTTTGCTCTTTTGGTTTAGTGGATAACTTCTAGTTGTGCTTGGTTTTCCGCTGTGTTGTGCAAGTGTTTTGAGTTTGGGTAGCTATATCAACTTTTAATACTAAAGCTGTGGTGTTCGTACGTTGTGGGGCCCCGGCCGGACCCATATTATACGTCCATTACAGGGGAGGTGTTACACTGAGACCCCCTACCTATGATGGGCAGGCAAATTTCATGATTCTGGATGACTGACTGATTACCATTGAGGAGATGTTCTCTTACTCAGGGATTATGGATGATCAGAGGGTGATGCTCGCTGCCTACCAGCTCAAGGGCTTAGCAAAGAATTGGTGGCTGAGAGAGAAAGAGAGATTAGTGGCAGGTTGCACTTGGGAGTCTTTTAAGGTGTTGTTGTTAAGTAAGTTTCTGCCTTCAGTCGAACGGGACCGGCTAATGAACGACTTTCTTCACTTAAAGCAGAGGAAACTCACGGTTAGTGAGTATGAAATTGAGCTTAGTAAGTTAAGTCGGTTTGCTCCGGGTCTGGTTAGTGTTGAGGCAGACAGAGTTAAGCGATTTCTGGGTGGACTAAGAAGCGACATTCAGCAGTTAGCGAATGCCTATGGAGCAGTCAGTTATGCCAGCGCGGTTGAAGCTGCTTTGAGAGTTGAGGCCATTGAGAATGCCAAGAATAGAGGCCAGCAGTTAAGGAAGGATAAGCGGAAGTCCGGTGGAGGGAAGAGCCCTCAGGAACCTGATGCTGTCTCGAGAAAGAAGGTCAAAGAGATTTGTAGCTTTTGTGGCCGGCCAGGCCACCCCTTTGAGAAGTGTTTCAAAAGGTTGGGAGCGCAGAAGAAGGAATAGGTGCACGCGATTCAGGGTGTTTCCAGGGGAGACGTGGTGTGTGCCTTGTGTGGAAGGAAGGGGCATGAGGCTGCCCGTTGTTGGCTAAAAGATAAGGTCTGTTTTCAGTGCGGTCAGAAGGGTCATCTCAAGACAAGGTGCCCTCAGACCCAGTCTATTCTGCAGCTAGTTCCCCTCCAGGCTCTGCCACCGCCTCAGCGTGTGGATAAAGGAAAAGGAAAGCTGAATGTGCTCTCGGCAGAGGAAGCGCAGACCTCGACCCAGGTTATCTCAGGTTCGATTCCTCCCCAGTCGTTTCGTTACGTTCCCTTTTTGGTTGTAGTTTTCGTTTTAGCGCTTATTGCCTTAGATGCGTGTGCAATTCGTAGGGCGATTTAAGGTAAAGAACCGCTGGGCGCGCGTTCTCTTCGATTCTGGCGCTACCCACTCGTTTGTGGCTAGAGCCTTCGTGGAGCGGTTCAGTTTGGGCCTAGATCGTGTTGGTGGTGCCTTCTGCGTTAAGTTCCCCTCCAGTGACTCTGTGGTTACGGACCTGGGTGTTCTCGATTGTCCAATTTTGTTGGGAGATTTTCTAGCCAAGGCAGATTTGAAGGTGATTGACCTGGAGGACTTTGACGTTATTTTGGGCATGGACTGGTTGCCAAGGTACGATGCTGTGATCCAGTGCAGGGGTAAGCGCTTGGACTTCGTCAAAGACAATGGTCAACCAGGGAGCGTTTATGGGAATTCCCTCCAGGAGTCTCTAGAAATTTCTGCGGTGCGTGCTCGGAAGTTACTTGTTTCTGGCTGTTTTGCCTGTGTGGTTTCTCTCGTAGGGACGATTATTAGTGTGCCCAGTTTGGAAGAGATTCCTGTGGTGCGTGACTTTTCTGATGTGTTTCCCGACGATCTTCCCGGTCTTCCACCCGATCGAGATGTCGAGTTTGCAATAGATTTGGAGCCAGGCACGCGTCCTATCGTAAAGGCGCCGTACCGGATGGCCCCGCGAGAGCTGGAAGAGTTGCGAATTCAGCTGGATGAGTTGTTGGAAAAAGGCTTTATAAGGCCGAGTTCTTCGCCTTGTGGTGCACCAGTGCTGTTTGTTAAAAAGAAGGATGGGTCGATGAGGTTATGTATTGACTATAGAGAGCTGAACAAGGTTACTATTAAGAACAGGTACCCTTTGCCGCGAATCGACGATTTGTTCGACCAACTGCGTGGTAGTGCCGTGTTTTCCAAGATAGATCTTCGTTCGGGCTATCACCAATTGAGGATTCGGGAGTCAGATGTTCCGCGGATGGCGTTCCGCTCTCGTCATGGGCATTTTGAGTTTTTGGTTATGTCTTTCGGTTTGACTAATGCGCCCTCAACTTTTATGGATTTAATGAACAGAGTTTTCAAGGATTTTCTAGATAAGTTCGTGATTGTCTTTATAGACGATGTTTTGGTGTATTCTAAGGATGCAGAGGAGCATGATCGACATTTGCGGCTAGTCTTGGCGACTCTGAGAGACCATAAGCTATACGCCAAGCTGAGCAAATGTCAATTTTGGTTGCCTCAGGTTTCTTTTCTAGGCCACGTGATCAATAAGGAGGGAATATCGGTGGACCCAGAGAAGATCGCTGCTGTTATGGAATGGGCGAGACCAGTTACCCCCAAAGAGATCAGAAGCTTCTTGGGTTTGGCTGGGTATTATAGAAGATTTGTAGAAGGTTTCTCTACCTTGTCCGCGCCGTTGACCAAGTTGACGCAGAAGAATGTAGCCTTTATATGGGATGCCAAGTGTGAGAAGGCTTTTGAGGAACTAAAAAGAAGGCTATGTTCGGCTCCAATTTTGTCTTTGCCTACGGAGGGCAGTGAGTATGATATTTATGTGGATGCGTCGCATTTCGGTCTAGGCTGCGTTTTGATGCAGGGCGGAAAGGTGATTGCGTATGGGTCGAGGCAGCTAAAGACTCACGAGAGGAACTACCCTACGCATGACCTGGAGTTTGCAGCTGTGATCTATGCGTTGAAATTGTGGAGGTATTTGCTTTATGGCGCGCAGTGCAAGATTTTCACGGATCATAAGAGTTTGAAGTATGTCTTCACTCAAAAAGAATTGAATCTGCGCCAGCGGCGGTGGTTGGAGTATGTGGCCGACTATGATGTTGAAATTCAGTATCATCCAGGCAAGGCAAATGTGGTGGCCGATGCCCTGAGTCGGAAGTCAGGTAAGATTTTTAATCTTTCCGCTGAGAGTCTAGTGGAAGAGTTTCTATTGATGGACATTTCTGTGGGAAGCTGTGATTCGCAGAGTAGCATAGCAGTAGCAGAACCTTCGTGGATTACACTTACGAGACTGCATCAGAAGGACGATCCTGATCTTCTGCATTTGTATCTTCGAGCTGAGAAAGGTGAATTACCAGACTTCTCTATAGATGATGCGGGTACCTTGAAGTATAGTGGCAGGTTTTGCATCCCCGCAGTTGGAGATATCCGGGATATGGTGTGCAGAGACGCCCACGGATCTAGTGTTGCCTACCATCCAGGGTCTACCAAGATGTATCATGATTTAAAACAAATTTCCTGGTGGTACGGGATGAAGAAGGACATAGCCAGATTTATTTCAGAGTGTTTCACTTGCAGGCGTGTGAAAGATGACCATGGGAGGCCTGGTGGCAAGCTGACTCCCTTGGAGATTCCGATGTGGAAGTGGGAGAGTATCTCGATGGATTTCATTACCGGCTTACCGAGATCTCCTAAGGGGCATGATTCAGTTTGGGTAATTGTAGACAGATTGATGAAGAGCGCTCATTTCGTGCCATTTAAGATCGATTATCCGATGAGGAAGATAGCCGAACTGTATTTGGAAGAGGTTATCAGATTGCATGGAGTACCCGTAAGTATCATATCAGATCGAGACTCCAGCTTCACGTCTCGTTTTTGGAAGAGCCTTCAAGAAGGGTTGGGTACAGATTTGAGATATTTCATGGCTTATCATCCGCAGACCAATGGTTAGACGGAGCGGGTGAACCAGATTGTTGAAGATATGATCCGATGCTATATTTTGGACCACGGAGGAGCGTGGGACGAGCGCTTGCGGCTTATGGAGTTCGCATACAACAACAGTTATCAAGAAAGCTTGCAAATGGCTCCCTTTGAAGCTTTGTATGGGGGGCGCTGCAGGACTCCCTTGTTTTGGGCTGAGCTTGGCGAGGGACCTTTGTTGGGGACCAGAAGCGCTTGAGGAGATGGAAACCGCTGTGAAGCTTATTCGGGAAAAGCTTCGGGTAGCCCAGGAGAGATATGAGAAGAACGTCAATCGGCGTAGATCGGACTTGGAATTTGTTGTGGGGGACTTGGTGTTCTTAAAGGTCTCCCCGTTGATTGGAGTCGAGCGGTTTTGCAAGAATAGGAAGTTGGACCTGAGGTACGTGGGGCCGTTTCCGGTTGTTGAGCGGATTGGGGTATCAGCCTACAGGCTGCCTTTGCCCGCAAATTTCCCTGGCGTGCATGATGTCTTTCACATCAGTCAGCTGCGAAAATGTGTGATGAATGGCAGGCAGGTTTTGGATTATGTGCCTCAGTTGGAGCCGAATTTTTCTTATGTGGAGGTGCCTGTTCGCATTTTAGATTCTCAAGTTCGGGCGTTGCGGAAGTAGACTATTCCGATGGTTAAGGTTTTATGGAGGAATCAATATGTGGAAAGCGCGACTTTTGAGTTGGAGTCTGCTATGAGGGAGGCTCACCCTCATCTGTTTCCCTGATCTTGTGCTTGGTATGTCCTATTTTATTATTTATTTAGCCCTTTTCCCGGCTTTTTCTCTCTCCTTCTTTATAGGGGTGTTGTGAGTAAAGTTTCGAGGCGAAACTTTCTTTTAGGGGGAGTGGCTGTAATGCCCCCGGTTTTTCTGTGTTTTGTTTGATCTTTGGCTGGCGTTACGATGGCGTATTTCCCGACTTTGTGCCGTTGTAGAGCGTGGTTTTTAGCTCTTAGGGTTCCCTGTGTAGCCTGTTTGTAGCCTGTTAGCAAGATTCCCCAGCCAGCCGGAGTCTATTTGATGACTCGGCTGGGCCTCTTAGGGAATGCTTGTGTTTTGGCTTCAGGAGGTGTTATCCCGGGTTTTGTTCGTAGGATTCTAATTTCGACTTCGTAGTTGCGTTCGTAGCGTGGGTTTTTAGCTGTGGCGTGAATTTCGTCTTTTTCCGAGAAGTTTCGGGTTTCGGGATGTTTTGCTATTAAGTGTAAATAATTATTGATATGTGGTTTGTTTATTATTAAAACTGATATATATAGTCTTGGGTCAGTTTTAGGGCTGGGTTCCTTCTTGTTCTTTTCCTGTTTCTCTGCTTGGAAGAAGCCGTCACCCGTCGCTTGTACGAGAGGAAGAGCATCGCCAGCCTACCCTAGCCTTCGGACGTCGTTTTCCTGGAGTTTTAGAGGTCGGATTTCGGTTTCGAGGGTGGATCTGGACTGCCCCCGCCAGGATCTGCCTTCTTTCTGCTCCTCAGCTTGCTGCCCTGTGGCCAGATCCACAAGCGGGGGAGGCCGCCAACCGAGTTCCTGGTATTGAGGCAAGTGATGTCCCCTCATCCTTGCCGAAGCTGATCTTTGTCTTTCTTTTGAGCTATTTTTTTTATCTCTTTCTTGTGTAGATCTTAGGTGTAAGCTAGGGTTTGTGCCCGATCATACTGTGGTTAGTGTAGAAAGTTCTAGATAAATCTCAGTTTTCCGGAGGGATTGTGTCTATTAGGGGCAGATTTGGTTCGGTCTAGGTCGAGTAGTTACCATTGCCGATGGAGGTTGTACTCGAGAGAGAGAGAGAATCCCCGTTCTCATTCTTTTTGGTCGTTGCTGGATCTGGCTCCTGTAGTCAGCTGGGGTGTCGACACTGTGGTGTCGACACCGTCCAGTCTTGGTGTCGACACTTGGTGTCGACACCGGCCAGTCGTGGTGTCGACACTTGGTGTCGACACCCACAGTGGCAGTGTCGACACTATGTGTCGACACCGGCCGCAGTGGTGTCGACACTTGGTGTCGACACCCGCAGCGGCCGTGTCGACACCATGTGTCGACACCGGCCGCAGTGGTGTCAACACTTGGTGTCGACACCCGCAGCGGCAGTGTCGACACCATGTGTCGACACCGGCCGCAGTGGTGTCGACACTTGGTGTCGACACCCGCAGCGGCAGTGTCGACACCATGTGTCGACACCGGCCGTAGTGGTGTCGACACTTGGTGTCGACACCCTCAGCGGCAGTGTCGACACCTTGTGTCGACACCGGCCGCTGTGGTGTCGACACTTGGTGTCGACACCGACCGTGGTTGTGTCGACACCTTGTGTCGACACCGTCTTGTCGTGGTGTCGACACGCCGTGTCGACACTGGTGACGTGCTTGTTTTGGGGTCAGGTAGACTCGGGGATGGTTCGGGTTAGGCGTGCAAGGCCACGTCGGTTGGACCCGACGTTTTTGTCTTGGGTTCGTGTGTTTCTTAGGATTGTTAGAGTGACTTTTTCCCCTAGGGGGAGGCTTTGGGTGTTCGGCTAATTTCTGCATGCCGACTCTTGGGTCGTGGCAGGTGGTGGAGTTTTTGGTGGCCTCTGGAGGGGTGGTTTTATGCGGAGAGCTGTGGCCACCGCCTTTTTGCCCCGGTTTGGGTTGGTGTGTGTGGGACCCTAAAGCTGACAATGTGTGACCCCTTAGCCCTTTTTGGGTGTGATTCTGGTTATGCATTCAGACCCATGTTTTGACCATTGCCAGTTACCCACGTGTTTAGGACTGTTAGTCCCTTTTCTGTTTATGCTTTCCTTTCTTTTGGCATATGTTTATGTCTTGATGCTGTTGCAAGCTTTATTGGTAGGGCATGTGGGTTTTAATGCTCGCCCTTGGTGTGCTCTGCGGTGTTTTAGACAGTACTCTTTTCTTACTGCCTTTCTTTTTTTCTTTTCCTTATAGCAGCTTGTTGCCGGGTTGGTAAACCCTTCATCTTATTTACTCATTAATCTATTGCTCTATTTACTTTTGATTGTTCCCTTGCTGAGGTGTTCCTTTCTTGAATGCCTCAGGTCCAGGTTGTAGCCAGTTCAGCGGCTAGGTCTTTTGGAGGGGCTTGTTGGTGGCCTCTAGGGTAGCTGAGATTGCTGATCCCCGTTTGTTGTGAGGTAGTTCTTTACTCTTCTGTATAGACATACATACTCGCCAGTGGGTTCGTGTCAGGTTGTTGGCGCCCACTGGTGGCGTCTTGTGATGCTGAATATGGAGTTAAACTGCTGTTTTTGCCTTTATGTGGTTGGTTACTTGCTTCTGGGAAGGATTTATGCTAGGCTGCATGTTACATATTTTAAAAATCTAAAAGTATTATTATATGTACCCCATGCATAACATGTTTCCAAATCAAAGACACTACTTTTCCTCAACGTAAAACACTATTTTTCATACCTATTGTATTCACCTTAGAGTCATGCACGTATAAGTCGTCCCCCGGGAACACTTATGCTCATTTAGGGTGTCAATTTAATTGAATCCAAGTATTTTCGGCTGCGTATAAATATAGTTTTAACTGTGGACTAGCTGATCCACCGGGCCGAGGGATACGGCCATTCATCGTAACTGATTTTCTTTCACATTAAATCTACAATTTTCCTTAAAATCTAATGTCTGGAGTTTTGCCTGAGGGTGTGCAGTTATCCCCTGCACGACGTGGCATCACGGCACGTGTTTTCTCTTACTCTAATACGATTTTACCATTGAGAAAACGCGGGTTGTGACACCAGGCCGCCAGGCCGCGGAGCAGGGGAGGGCAGGGGTGAGACCCCAGCCTCCCGGCCGGTCTCGCCACGCCAGGCCGCCAAGCAAGAAGTGGCAGGGGTGAGACACCGGCCCCCCGCCGGTCTCACCCCGCCAGGGCCGCCAAGTAGGAGAGGGCACGGGTGAGACCCCGGCCCCCGACCGGTCTCGCCCTGCTAGGACACCAAGCTGGAGACGGCAGGGGCGAGACCCCGGCCCCCGGCCGATCTCGCCCGGCCAGGCCGCCAAGCAAGAGAGTGTAGGGGCGAGACCCTGCCCCCGGCCGGTACCGCCGCTCCCACCTCGCACTTATCAGGACGGGGCGGGTGCTAGCCAACTTGTCGCACCCGCCCCCCAAAAGAGGGAAACTGGGGGGAGGCAGATTTTTCCTCCCCCTACTATTATATTCTGAGGGCTATGTCAAAATTGGCCACCAAGGGCTCAAACCACTCCAAAAGCTTAAAATCCAAAACCTGCGAATACAGGGTTGTACACAATCCCCGCACTTTTCAAGGTTGGTACAAGCTCGGAAAGAAACGTCCAACCCAACGTATTTGCTGAGTGTAATTTTCTTGCGTGCCTCTCCGGGGAGTCAACCTATCATGCCAGCTGATGTGAGCCTGGGTGACGAGACCCCCTCCGGGTAAAAACACTTCACCCCCCGCAGGTGTCAACCTGGCATGCCAGCTATGGGAGCCTGGGTGGCGAGACCCCCTCCAGGTAAAAAACACTTCACCCCCCGGAGGTGTCAACCTGCCATGCCAGCTATGGGAGCTTGGGTGGCGAGACCCCCTCCGGGTAAAAAACACTTGGCCTCCCCGAGGGGTCAACCTGTCAAGCCGGCTAATGGGAGACTGGCTGACGAGACGGCCTCGGGGTAAAAAACACTTGGCCTTCCCAAGGGGTCAACCTATCAAGCCAGCTAATGGGAGTCTGGATGACGAGACGGCCTCGGGGTAAATAACACTTGTCCTCCCCGAGGGGTCAACCTGTCAAGCCAGCTAATGGGAGCCTGGCTGACAAGACGTCCTTGGGGTAAAAAATTCTTGGCCTCCCCAAGGGGTACCATTCACCCTGTCCAGGTAGCGAGATCCTAGACAGCGGGATCATCTCGAGACGAGACCTACCCACCCTCCGAGAGATCAACCTGCCCTGCCAGCTAGATGAGAGCCTGACAGCGGAATCCATATCGAGGTAAGACCTACCCCTCCCTTCGAGAGATCAACCTGCCCTGCCAGCTAGATGAGAGCCTGGCTGCGGAATCCATCTTGAGGTGAGACCTACCCCATCCTCCGAGAGATCAACCTACCCTTCCAGCTAGATGAGAGCCTGACAGTGGAATCCATCTCGAGGTGAGACCTACTCCCTCTCCGAGAGATCAACCTGCCCTACCAGCTAGATGAGAGTCTGGCAGCGGAATCCATCTCGAGGTGAGACCTACCCCGCCATCCGAGAGATCAACCTGCCCTGCTAGCTAGATGAGAGCCTGGCAGCGGAATCCAACTCGAGGTGAGTCCTACCCCACCCTCCGAGAGATCAACATGCCCTGTCAGCTAGATGAGAGCCTGGTAGCGGAATCCATCTCGAGCTGAGACCTACCCCACACTCTGAGAGATCAACCTGCCCTGATAGCTAGATGAGAGCCTGACAGCGGAATCCATCTCGAGGTGAGACCTACCCCACCCTCCGAGAGATCAACCTGCCCTGCCAGCTAGATAAGAGCCTGGCAGTGGAATCCATCTCGAGGTGAGACCTACCCCACCCTCCGAGAGATCAACCTGCCCTGCGAGATAGATGAGAGCCTGATAGCAGAATCCATCTTGAGGTGAGACCTACCCCACCCTACGAGAGATCAACCTGCCCTGCCATCTAAATGAGAGACTGACAGCGGAATCCATCTCGAGGTGAGACCTACCCCACCCTCCGAGATATCAACCTGCCATGCCAGCTAGATGAGAGCCTGGCAGCGGAATCCATCTCAAGGTGAGACCTACCCCATCCTCTGAGAGATCAACCTGCTCTGCCAGCTAGATGAGAGCCTGGCAGCGGAATCCATCTCGAGGTGAGACCTACTCCCTCTCCGAGAGATCAACCTGCCCTGCCAGCTAGTGAGAGCCTAGCAGCGGAATCCATCTCGAGGTGAGACCTACCCACCCTCCTAGAGAACATCCTGCCATTCCAGCTAGATGAGAGCCTGGCAGCGGAATCCATCTCGAGGTGAGACCTACCATACCCTTCAAGAGATCAACCTGCCCTGCCAGCTAGATGAGAGCCTGGCAGCGGAATCCATCTCGAGGTGAGACCTACCCCATCCTCCGAGAGATCAACCGGCCCTGCCAGCTAGATGAGAGCCTGGCAGTGGAATCCATCTCAAGGTGAGACCTACCCCACCCTCCAAGAGATAAACCTGCCCTGCCAGCTAAATGAGAGCCTGGCAGCGGAATCCATCTCGAGGTGAGACCTACCCCACCCTACGAGAGATCAACCTGCCCTGCTAGCTAGTTGAGAGTCTGGCAGCAGAGTCCATCTCGAGGTGAGACCTACCCCACCCTCCGAGAGATCAACCTGCCTGCCAGCTAGATGAGAGTCTGGCAGCGGAATCCATCTCGAGGTGAGACCTACCCACCCTCCGAGAGATCAACCTGCACTGCCAGCTAGATGTGAGCCTGGCAGCGGAATCCATCTCGAGGTGAGACAACTAGACATCCACGAGAGGTACCACCTGCCCTACCCAGCTAGTGAGAGCTGGGCAGCAGGACCATCTCGGAGCAAAAGGACTAGGCATGTCAATCAAAACTTACCAACTCCTACATCCTCAAATGGGGAAAATATGAGTTACATTTTCCCCTGACTCAGCTGGTCAGGGGTAGCAATTTTTACAAGATGAGGAAAAGGAAAAAACTTCTGCAAGGCGAGGCACCTTCAGGGGGCCTGGACATGATGGCCGTCTTCCACTTCCTTCTCCTCGGATACTTCCATCTTGCTCAAGCTCTCCATGACCTTCTCCATATCCTCTGCCTTGGCCAACCAAGAGAAGGTGTTGAAGGCCGTGACGTAGCACTACCTCTCCATTCTGGAGTCTCCCTTGACTCTGACCTGGATCCCTCCGGAGCTAAACTTGAGGCATTAGTTGAAGGAAGATGGCACACAATGGAAGGTGCTGATAAGGGGCCTTCCAAAGATGGCATTGTAGCTGCTTGGAGCGTCAACAATGACAAACCGGCAGTTCCTTGAAGCCCCTCCCAACTTTACTTGGAGTCCTGCTCCACCTTCGACCTCGTTCCTTTCTCCTGAAAATCCGAACAGGGGTCTGTCCGAGTCCAACACCCTCCTTGGCTCTACCTTCATCTCGTCAAATGCCTTCTTGAAAATGACATTGACGGAGCTTCCGTTGTCAACCAAGATTTGGGAGATGGTGTAGCCCTCGATGGCCGTATGGATGACCAGCGCATCGCAAAATGGATGCTCATGATCCGACAGGTCCTTCACCGAGAAGGTGATCTTATCCTCTTGGGGCGGTGTATGGGATGTTGAGGTGACGCTGCGTCGGTACATGATAAGGAGGCTTGCCTTCCGAGTGGCCTCGATCACCACTCAACCATGGATCACCGCTATACCACCTCGGGGTCCGACATCGACCCGGTCCTCACACACATCATCCCCCCTTCTCTGGGCAGAACCTCTTCAAACCGTACTGGTGGCAATGGCTGGACAGGGCCTCTCACCTCCCTCACTTCCAGGAACTTGGGGCAGGTAGCTGTGACGTGCGCCTCCACCTAGTTGAAGTCACAGTACGGTAACCCTATCCTGACCCTTCTCCTTCCCTGGCGGTTCCTCCTCTCCCTTCGACCAATCTCCATCGCTTGTTGTGGTGGGGGTAGGAGCTGCCTAGGGGATTGCCTCTGGAAGTTGAACCTCCCTTGGCCCCCATGGAAGTTCCCCCCATCTTGGACATAACCTCTTCCTGGACCCTGAACGGGTCCTCCCTGCTGCCTCCATCCCGGTTTTGGGCCCTCTTGAGCTCTCCGCTCCTCTCTCCTCTTCCTTCCTAAGATCTCGAGCCACCTTGCTCCTTTGACTCCATCTCTGTTAGCTTTCCCAACTTCTTGACAAATGCCGGGTTGGCCGCCTCCATGGCTATCTCCTCGGCCGCCCTTTCTATCAGTTCCTCAAAGGAAAGGGGGCCTTTTGAGTCAGGATTATCTTGAAGAACCCCTCGTGCAACCCTACCTGGAATGCCATCTGGAGGGCATACCGTGGCATCTCCTAGACCTCCAGGATCTCCTCTTGGAACCTATCAACGTAACAGGCCAGCGACTACTCGGCCCCCTGCCTTATCAGGAAGATGTACTCAGGACTCCTCTTCCTCTTCTTGGAGGTGGAGAAGCGAAGCTGAAAGCTCCGGTTCAAGTCCTCGAACCCATAGATCGACCACGGAGGGAGTTGATGAAACCAGTCTCTTGCCTTCTCCTTCAACGTGATCGCAAAGAGGCGACACTTGAAGGCATACGCCATTGGACTGATGGAGATGGCATCCTCGAACCACTACAGATGCTATACGGGGTCATCCTTCCCGGTATAGTAAGTCATGTCTGGTTCTTTGAACCCCTCGGGAACGGGAGCTGAGATGATCAGCTCGCTGAAGGGTTACCCCCTAATGGGTGGTCTCGCCACCTCCACTCGTGCAACCTGCTCGCCTGGAAGGTTGGCACTCGTCGGGCTGGAGAACAACTCCCGGCCGGTGAGGTCTCGCTCTACCCCATCTCCCATCCTCTCCTTCCCTGGCCTTCTTCCCGGTGCACTTCCTTCTCCCCCCCCCCCCCCCCCGCTGGGGTCATCTTGCCTAGACCCCTGGGATTTGACTCGTCGTGAGGGAGGGGAGCTAGCTCTTGGGGGGTTGGGGTGGAGCTGCCACCCTGAGGAGCAATGCTTCGCAGCATTTCCATGATGGCTTGGATGGAGGCCATGAACTCTTGCCTCCCCACAAAGGGTCCAGGGCTGGGGAGCTCGCCGAGATCATCACTACCTCCTTGACCTCCAGTCATGACACTCTCCCGAGATCTTCTGTGTTGGTCACTCTCCACGCTCACCGCACCAAAGTGTTGAAGCAAAAAATGACCTCTGTGGAGTTCGGGGTCCATATGAAGGGGTGACCTCACACCTACTACACCCGGAGGAACGTCACGGACCAAAGATCAAGAAGCTACAAACAGACCCTCGGCTCTAGCGCGGAGGTCCCACCTCACACCCGGAAGATCTTTGAGGTCTCCCCCTCCCAAGCCAATACTTGAGCTAGGGTGCCTTGAAAGATGAAGAGAGAATGAAGAAGTGACCTCTCCAAGGCAAGGCACCCCTAAGGGTCTATTTATAGTTTTTCAAATTCCATGGACCAA
The DNA here is from genome assembly GCA_039583875.1 of Platanthera guangdongensis. NCBI lineage: Eukaryota > Viridiplantae > Streptophyta > Magnoliopsida > Asparagales > Orchidaceae > Platanthera > Platanthera guangdongensis. Next base: position 172,303,227 of record CM077150.1, on the reverse strand, counting down.
AATGACGGAAATGCCCCTAGGGCCAAAAGATTTTGGGCCAATAGGAAACAACCACACTGGGGCGTAAAGGGGAAATTCCCCTCGAGGGTAAAACGGTAAAATCATGGGGGGCAAGGGCGAGACCCCGGCCTCTGGCCGGTCTCACCTCGCCAGGCCACCAGGTCGCGGAGTAGGGGAGGGCAGGGGCGAGACCTCGGCCTCCCGGCCGGTCTCTGTTGAAATTTGTGAAGTGGAAGTGGGTGACGGGACAGGCCGCGCGGCCTGTGGCGGACAGCTTTGGCGGACTGGGCGGACTGGGCGGACTGAGGTTTGCGGCCTGGTGAGAAGTCTGGTGGAAGCCGGCTGTGTTCTGAGCGGGTTGTTGCATGGAGTCCGCGGTTTGGTGCGGCCTGGTATCTGTGGATAGAGAGGCTTGCGGACTGATGCTTTGCTCAGTGGCCGCGGGTGCAAGCTTGCGCTGTTGGCGGGTTGGTTCGAGTTCGCGGGAAGCCTTGCGGACTGGTGTGTCCGCGGTTTGGGCTGTTGCGGACTGGGCCTTGAGCTTGGCTGAGGCCTTGTCGAGCTCAGGTGTTACAGTAGGTCTTGCTGTGGAGACCGGTTGGCGGACTGGTGTTTGGAGTCCGGGAGGAAGCTGCTGTGTTGGACAAGTGCGAGGAGCTCGCGGACTGGTTGCGGTCTGCGCTAGGGTGTTTGGCGGACGGGACTTTGTGTCCGCCATGCTCGCACTGGCCCTTGATGGTTTTGGATCTGGTCACACATTGTGCCAAGTTCATGGTGTCCGCCGTGTCCGCCAAGTCCGCTGTGACCGGGCGGACTGTTGCTGTTTGCCTTTGGTCGTGGACTTGTGGCGGATTGAGGTGTGAGTCTTGCGGACTGCCTCGGGTTGGTGCGGACTGCCATTTAAGAGGGTGCTGTCCTGAAGCAGTTGGAGCTTTGCGGGCTGGTGCCTTGTCCGCTTAGCTTGGGCGGACTGGAGAGGGTTCGTCAATGGTTGCCTTGCTCCTGGCGGTTTTCCTTGGTATCCGGCTAAGTCCTCGCGGACTGCGTGGACGGTGGTTTGTATTCGCGCGGGCTGGGGTGGTGTCGCTATCTCATGGGCGGTGACCACACTCCTCACCTGGCCTATAAATAGGACCCCCCTGTCACATCTACAGTAACCTAAGTAACGTGAGTGAACAGTAATTTGGGTTGGGCGAGTGCTGCGGTCTGTGTTTTCCAGTCCGCGCAGATTGTTTCAGGCTGACGGTTTGCTGTGTGCAGGTCGCGCGGATAACTTCAAGGAGCCAGGAGCTTTGCTTTGACTTCGGTCAGTGCTTGGAAGTGTGCGGTCTCTGCGGACTCAGCAGGAGGTCGCTCTGCGGCTTGTCAGTTCTGTTTCAACTTTCCCAGCTTCAATAACCTGTCCGCCGGCTTCAGGCGGGTAGGGGAGTTCCTCAGTTCGGGTTCAGCAGGAGGCGAATAACGGTCTGTCCGCGCGGCCTCGCGGTCTCGGCGGACTCCGCGGTATTCGGCGGATTGCAGCATAGCTTGGGCGAGCTCGGCGGTCTCGGCGACCTCGCGGTCTCGGCGGACTGGAGTGCTGTCCGCCCGGCTTGTTTTTTGGTTTCTTCTGAAAACAGCTGTAATACTAGCGAAATCATGTCTCGCTATGTATGCCTCGGATTGTAAAGAAGTGAATGCATAATAAGACCTTCTTGTGCTTCCATTGTTTTGTTGGGTGCAACCTCTAGTCCTTGGGTTTTCCGCAGGTTCAGCGTGCAAACTGGGTAGTTCCGAAGATATTAATTTGGTGTTTGGGCTATCTTGCTGACCACGTTGAGAAAATTTAACATGGTATCAGAGGGAGGTTCCTGAGGTTGCGGAGGTTCAGTTGCGTGAGCGGAGGTCAACCAACGTTGTTACTCAGGGATTGAGTGGTGTTCAACCTGTGTTGTTGCTCGGAGCTGCTGAAGGGTACCAACAGGTGTTTGCAATGGAAGGAAGCTTAGCAAGAGGTCTGGGCATTGAACTCTTAACGCCGACTAACTATAAAAAGTGGAAGTCGTGCATGAAGAGTTATCTTCTTGGCAAGGAGCTGTGGGAAGTCGTCGGTGGAGACGACAGACAGGAAGTTACTGCTGCCTTCGGTACTGCTGAACAGGTGAGGCTCTGGAGAAGAACTAATGCTAAGGCAGAGTTCGTTCTGAAGAGAGCTGTCTCTCCGGAACTGTTTGATCACATCATTGGATGTGAGTCGGCTGCTAATATTTGGACAACCATTGATGAGTTGTTCAATAGGAAGAATGTGGCGCGGCTTCAGTTCCTAGAGAATGAGTTGGCCAGGGCAACTCAGGGAGACCTTTCCATCTCCAAGTACTTCTTAAAGATGAAGAGCTTGTGTGCTGAGCTGTCGGCACTGGATCCTGATGAGCCTATCTCTGAGGCAAAGATGAAAAGGCACATTTTCCGCGGCTTGCGGAAGGAGTATGTGGCCTTTGTTACATCTGTTCAAGGGTGGGCTACTCAGCCGTCTCTGCTGGAGCTGGAGAATCTGCTTGCCTCGCAGGAGAGCTTAGCAAGGCAGATGGCTGGAGTGAATCTGAATCAGGAAGGGAGCGAGGCTCTCTTCTCAGGCAAGAAGAAGGGATGGGAAGGGAAGAAGAAGAAGAAGGTGCAGGCCGCTGTTGAGAAGGAGGCTTCAACTTCATATCCGCCGGAGAGGAGCAATGCTCCTAAGGACTGGAAGAAGAATCTGAAGTGCTACCGGTGTCATCAGCGAGGGCACTTCAAGCGGGACTGCAAGGTCAAACTGCAGCCTGGGCATGCTGCGGGAAAGGAGGAAGCTTGCTCGCGAAGCGAAGAAGCAGAATGGGGAGGAGCTTTCATGACGGGCACTTGTGTCCGGGCCTTATCTGCTGAGGACTTCAACAGCGAGTGGATCGTCGACTCCGGGTGTGGTCATCATCTCACCGGAGACAAGTCGAAGTTCACCTCCATGCAGGCTTACTCAGGTAATGAAGCTATTATCACTGCTGATAATACTGTTTATGCAGTAGAGAATGAGGGGGTCGTGTCTTTGGGTAGTGATCAGGGGCCACTCATGTTAAGGAGTGTGTATCACGTGCCGGGCATGAAGAAGAACCTCTTCTCGGTGACCAACGCGGTGGACGTTGGGTATCACGTTCTGTTTGGGCCAACAGACGTGAGGTTCCTTCGCAACGTATCAGCAGTGAAGGCTGATGTTGCTCATGTTGGGAGGAGGGTTAAGAACTTGTTTGTTCTTTCCACCAGTGCCTATGTTGATAGGATGAGAGCCAATGATAGTGCAGCTATCTGGCATGAGAGGCTGGGGCATGTTGGCATGGACAAGCTAAAGGCAATGACGAGTAGAAGTCTGGTGAAGGGGTTGCCGATGTTGTCCTCCTTTGGTGATGGGCAAGTTTGTGCGGGCTGTCAATACGGTAAGGCACATCGCCTTCCGTTTGATAAATCTCAAACAAGGAGCAAGAAACCATTGGAGTGTATTCATGGCGACCTGATGGGACCGACTGTTACTGCCAGCCTTGGTGGAAGCAAATACATGCTTGTCTTGGTTGATGACTACTCAAGGTATACTTGGGTGTACTTCTTAAAGGAGAAGTCGGAAGCCTTCTGTTTGTTCGTGGAGTTCAAGGAGTTGGTAGAAGGCCGGCTTGGCTTGCGGATTAAGAAGTTTAGAACTGATAACGGGGGAGAGTTTGTCTCTTCCGAGTTTTCTAACTTCTGCAGGAAGCACGGGATCCAACGAGAGCTTACTTGTGCTCACACTCCACAACAAAATGGGGTAGCGGAGCGGAAGATCCGTCATCTGACGGAAACCTGCAAATGCTGGCTGCATGCGAAAGATATCCCGAGGTCTTTTTGGGCGGAGGGAATGTCTTGTGCTGCTTATGTTATCAACCGGATGCCACTCAGCCCTATCAACATGAAGACTCCTGTTGAGCTTTTGCTGAAGGAGAAGCCAAGTGTTGGACACCTTCGGGTGTTCGGTTCAACTTGCTACGTGCATGTCCCGGATGCTTCACGGACAAAGCTGGATGCGAAGGCAAGGAAACTTGTCTTTGTTGGCTATGATGAGCGGAAGAAGGGATGGAAGTGCATGGACCCTGTGACGAAGAAGTTCGTGGTGTCAAGAGACGTAGTCTTTGACGAGCTGACGTCATATGGAGGTGGCTCGGTGGAGCTTACCGGAAGTAGCAAGGTTGAGGAAGCACCGGTGGAGACTGCTGAAGGCTTGGAAGAGGAGCTTGCTGTTTCACCAGCAGCTCCTGTTGCTTCGAACTCCGAGGCTAAGCCTTCTGGCTCAGGAAGCAGGGGGAGCACTGCTCAATGCTTGCCCCAGGTAGGAGTGGAGCCTGAAGAAGCAACGGAAGCCGTGAGCAAGGAGCCGTGTCTTCGGAGATCGAAGAGGGTGGTTAAGCCACCGGCTCGGTACTGTGATGGGAATGTAGTGAGCTTTGTCTCCTGCTTCTTTGCAGGTCCTCTGGATGAGCGAGAGCCTGCAAACTTCAACGAGGCCACTGGAGTTAAGGAGTGGGATGATGCCATGAAGGAAGAGATTGATGCTCTGAAGAAGAATGAAACCTGGGACCTTGTGCCCAAGGTTGATGGCGTTACTCCGGTTACTTGCAAGTGGGTGTATAAGTTGAAGAAGAAGGCTGATGGGAGCCTTGATCGGTTCAAGGCTCGCCTGGTCGCAAGAGGATTCTCACAACAGTATGGAGAAGACTATGAGGAGACATTCAGTCCAGTTGCGAAGATGGCATCTGTAAGAGTGGTGATCGCCTTGGCTGCTAGCAAGGGATGGAGGTTGTGGCAACTTGATGTGAAGAATGCTTTTCTTTACGGAGAGATTGACAAGGACATCTTCATGGATCATCCGCTTGGTTTTGTCTCTGAAAAGCATCCGGACTATGTCTGCAAACTCAGGAAGGCTCTCTATGGGTTGAAGCAAGCTCCTCGAGCATGGTATGGGAAGATTGCAGAGTAGCTGCAGTTCTGTGGATACCTGGCTTCCAACTCGGATTCAAGCTTGTTCGTCAAGAAGAAGGGAGAGCTAAGAGTCTTAGTCCTGCTGTATGTGGATGACATGATCATCACAGGGAACTCGGAGGAGGAAGTAGCAAGGCTCAGGGGAGAGCTTGCTATACGCTTCGAGATGAAAGACTTGGGAGAGTTGCATCACTTTCTTGGTCTTGAAGTGGAGAGGAAGGAGTGCGGGATTCTCATTAGCCAGAAAGGGTATGCTGATCGTATTGTGAAGCGGTTTGGCATGGGCGAAGGGAAGAAGTGCTCTACTCCACTGGAATCTGGGCTGAAGCTTCGACGAGATGAGGGAAGGGTTCTTCATGATCCCTTGGTGTTCAGGGCTCTTGTTGGGAGCTTGATTTACCTGACGATTACAAGGCCGGATATCGCTTATGCTGTTGGCCGAGTAAGTCGGTATATGGCTGAACCAAGGCAATCTCATCTAGTGGCGGCAAAGGGAATTCTGAAGTATGTCAAGGTGACTTCTGAAATGGGACTCCTCTATGGAAGGGATGCGGAGTTTGCATTGCTCGGGTACACGGATGCTGACTATGGCGGTGATTCGGATGATCGAAGGTCTACTTCAGGTTATGTGTTCACTTGCGGTTCAGCTAGCATCTCGTGGTGTAGCAAGAAGCAAGACTCGGTGTCGGTTTCAACCACGGAGGCGGAGTATAAGGCTTCGGCCTTGGCTGCTCGGGAAGCCGTTTGGTTGAGGAGGCTTATAGAGGATGTCCATGAAGAAATGCAAGGGCCTACTTTACTCCGGGGTGACAATGAGAGTGCGCTCAAACTGGTAAACAATCCAGTGTGTCACGCCAGGACCAAGCATATAGAGATTGATCACCACTTCATCAGGGAGAAGGTGTTGGAGGGGTCTCTGCTGGTCGGGCATGTTCGGAGTGAAGATAATCTTGCTGACATCTTCACGAAGCCGCTGTCGAAGGGTCCCTTTGAACGCTTGCGCAGCTTGCTGGGCTTGGTCACCACTTCTCACTTCAAGGGGGAGTGTTGAAATTTGTGAAGTGGAAGTGGGTGACGGGACAGGCCGCGCGGCCTGTGGCGGACAGCTTTGGCTGACTGGGCGGACTGGGCGGACTGAGGTTTGCGGCCTGGTGAGAAGTCTGGTGGAAGCCGGCTGTGTTCTGAGCGGGTTGTTGCATGGAGTCCGCGGTTTGGTGCGGCCTGGTATCTGCGGATAGAGAGGCTTGCGGACTGATGCTTTGCTCAGTGGCCGCGGGTGCAAGCTTGCGCTGTTGGCGGGTTGGTTCGAGTTCGCGGGAAGCCTTGCGGACTGGTGTGTCCGCGGTTTGGGCTGTTGCGGACTGGGCCTTGAGCTTGGCTGAGGCCTTGTCGAGCTCTGGTGTTACAGCAGGTCTTGCTGTGGAGACCGGTTGGCGGACTGGTGTTTGGAGTCCGGGAGGAAGCTGCTGTGTTGGACAAGTGCGAGGAGCTCGCGGACTGGTTGCGGTCTGCGCTAGGGTGTTTGGCGGACGGAACTTTGTGTCCGCCATGCTCGCACTGGCCCTTGATGGTTTTGGACCTGGTCACACATTGTGCCAAGTTCATGGTGTCCGCCGTGTCCGCCAAGTCCGCTGTGACCGGACGGACTGTTGCTGTTTGCCTTTGGTCGTGGACTTGTGGCGGATTGAGGTGTGAGTCTTGCGGACTGCCTCGGGTTGGTGCGGACTGCCATTGAAGAGGGTGCTGTCCTAAAGCAGTTGGAGCTTTGCGGGCTGGTGCCTTGTCCTCTTAGCTTGGGCGGACTGGAGAGGGTTCGTCAATGGTTGCCTTGCTCCTGCGGTTTTCCTTGGTATCCGGCTAAGTCCTCGCGGACTGCGCGGACGGTGGTTTGTATTCGCGCGGGCTGGGGTGGTGTCGCTATCTCATGGGCGGTGACCACACTCCTCACCTGGCCTATAAATAGGACCCCCCTGGCACATCTACAGTAACCTAAGTAACGTGAGTGAACAGTAATTTGGGTTGGGCGAGTGCTGCAGTCTGTGTTTTCCAGTCCGCGCGGATTGTTTCAGGCTGACGGTTTGCTGTGTGCAGGTCGCGCGGATAACTTCAAGGAGCCAGGAGCTTGGCTTTGACTTCGGTCAGTGCTTGGAAGTGTGCGGTCTCTGCGGACTCAGCAGGAGGTCGCTCTGCGGCTTGTCAGTTCTGTTTCAACTTTCCCAGCTTCAATAACCTGTCCTCCGACTTTAGGTGGGTAGGGGAGTTCCTCAGATCGGGTTCAGCAGGAGGCGAATAACGGTCTGTCTGCGCGGCCTCGCGGTCTCGGCGGACTCCGCGGTATTCGGCGGATTGCAGCATAGCTTGGGCGAGCTCGGCGGTCTCGGCGACCTCGCGGTCTCGGCGGACTGGAGTGCTGTCCGCCCGGCTTGTTTTTTGGTTTCTTCTGTTTACAGCTGTAATACTAGCGAAATCATGTCTCGCTATGTATGCCTCGGATTGTAAAGAAGTGAATGCATAATAAGACCTTCTTGTGCTTCCATTGTTTTGTTGGGTGCAACCTCTAGTCCTTGGGTTTTCCGCAGGTTCAGCGTGCAAACTGGGTAGTTCCGAAGATATTAATTTGGTGTTTGGGCTATCTTGCTGACCACGTTGAGAAAATTTAACAGTCTCGCCCCGCCAGGCCGCCAAGCAAGAAGGGGCAGGGGCGAGACACCGGCTCCCCGGCCGGTCTCTCCCCGCCAGGCCGCCAAGCAGGAGAGGAAAGGGGCGAGACCCCGGCCCCCGGCCGGTCTCGCCCCGCGAGGCCGCAAAGCAGGAGAGGGCAGGGGCAAGACCCCGGCCCTCGGCCGGTCTCGCCCCCCCAGGCCGCCAAGAAGGAGAGGGAAAGGGAGAGACCCCGGCCCCCGGCCGGTCACGCCCTGCCAGGCCGCCAAGCAAGAGAGGGCACGGGCGAGACCCCGGCCCCCGGCCGGTCTCGCCCTGCTAGGCCGCCAAGTAGGAGAGGGCAGGGGCGAGACCCCGGCCCCCGGCCAGTCTCGCCACGCCAGTCCGCCAAGCAGGAGAGGGCAGGGGCGAGACCCCGGCCCACTGCAGGTCTCGCCCCGCCAGGCCGCCAAACAGGAGAAGTAGGGGCGAGACCCCGGCCCCCGGCCGGTCTCGCCCTGCCAGGCCGCCAAGAAAGGGAGGGCAGGGGCGAGACCCCGGACCCCAGCCGGTCTCGCCCCGCCAGGCCGCCAAGCAAGAGAGGGCAGGGGCGAGACCCAGGCCCCCGGCCGGTCCCGCCGCTCCAACCTCGAACTTATCAGGACAGGGCGGGTGCTAGCCAACTTGTCGCACCCGCCCCGCAAAAGAGGGCCACTGGGGGGAGGCAGATTTTTCCTTTCCCTACTAGTATATTCCGAGGGCTAGGCCAAAATTGGCCACCAAGAGCTCAAACCACTTCAAAAGCTTAAAATCCAAAACCTGCCAATACCGGGTTGTATAGTATGTAGATGACATACTGATGATCGGGAATGATTAATCGACCCTATAAGTTGTTAAGAACAACCTAGGGAGCTGTTTTTCTATGAAGGACTTGGGTGAATCGAATTATATACTTGGTGTTAAATTATATAGAGATTGATCAAAAAAGTTGTTCGGTTTGACCCAAAGTACATACATTGATAAGTTGTTGAAGTTGTTCAAAATTCTTGAGTGCAAGAAAGGATTCTTACCCATGTCTCATGGTGTGAGTCTCTCTAAGGACCAGTGTCCTAAATCTTGTGAAGATAGGACCATATGAAGTTGATTCCATATGCTTCGACAATTTGGTAAATCATGTATGTAATGATATGTACTCGACCCGGTATGTCTTATGCTTGAGCACGACTAACAGGTATCATTCTAATGCCGGTGATGGTCACTGGATAGCCGTCAAGAACATCATAAAGTACTTGAGACGGACTAAGGATACGTTCTTGGTATTTGGCAGAGAGGAAGAGCTCGTTGTAAGAGGTCACACAGATGTTAGCTTCCAAACTAATAAAGATAACTTAAAGTCTCATTCAGGTTTCATATTTTGCCTAAATGGAGGTGTTATTAGTTGGAAGAGTTCCAAGCAGGAAATAGTTGTTGATTCTACAACTGAGGTCGAATATATCGCTACAGCAAATACAACAAAGGAGGTTGTATGGATTAGGAATCTCATCGGCGAGTTAGATGTAGTTCCTAGTATTGTTCGTCCTGTAGTTCTCTACTGTGACAACAATTGTGTAATTGCACTTTCTTTGGAACCTAGATCTCATCGGTGCTCCAATCACATACTTTGGCGGTTCCATCTAATTTGAGAGATTGTCGTTTGAGGAGATGTGAGCATATGTAGAGTGCTGACTGAGTAGAATATTGTGGATCCACTGACAAAGCCTCTCGCACAGAGAAAACATGATGTTATGTTAGATCAATGTGTATTATATACCCAAACGATCAACTCTATTAAGAGTCTTGTGGATTATATATCTGTTGTCAGTAATAATTCATTTGATGAATAAAATAACACCACGTCTTTCCGAACTGCCGTAACCACTTGAAGAGCAGACATCAACGTCACACTCGACCCTCGCATACCAGCGAACTTCATTTCCCGTTTGGTATTCTGCTCCAGTGTGACTTCCTTTGACTTGCAATCGATATAGGCACACTGCTCTGAAAGCCAGTCCATGCCAAAGATCACATCAAACTCCGATATTAGTAGCACCGATACTTTCAATCCGAAATCCCGACTTCCTATTCGTACCTCCACAAAACAAGACCTGTACGCATGCATTTCAGATACGAATCGGTACACCGATCCGTGACACGAAATCCACAGATAGAATTGAATGAGAAGCACCAGTATCAAACAGTGCTCTCGTCGGACAGTCTCGAATCAGGACAAAGCCTAATACAAACACATCATACACAAGATACAAACAAGATATGAAATAGCAAAGACAGCAATCAAATATGTCACCGCGTATCTTTGACAACGTCAATTTGCTTTATAGCCTCCTGCTAGCCAAGATTACACACTCGGGGTTGCGCTTGGGATGCAGTGCACTCCACCACTGCCTTTCCCTTATCCGCATATGACACTCCTGTTTTCTTCTCAACATTTGGTGGACCAACCTAACAGTGATGGGCTATATGCCCCACTCTCCCACATGTATAGCAGGTCCGGGACTCCTGCCTTGAAGTTGCTCCCGATGCAACACTCGAGGGAGCCTGTGAAGAAGACTTGAATCTCTTACCCCATTTCCTTCGGTACTATGATCTCCCCGGGTGTGGTACTTTGATCTCAGACTTTGTCGCCGCCAAGTCCCTTTTTCCTTACACCCACTTCATATCCTTCTCTAATGCACACGCCGTATCCACCAATGCTTGAAACCCTTGGTTCACCGAACTTGATAACAGGAATCTCAAATCATCCTGCAATCCTTCATAGAATCGATTAGTTTTTTGTTGTTCATCAGCAAAGATAGATCCCGCATAGCATCCCAATCGCGTAAACTCATGCAAGTAGGTGTCGATAATATTCTCTACCTGAGTTAGACGCTGGAACTCATTTTCCATAGTGATGCGTTTAGCCGCTGGCAATTGTTTTGCCAAGAAAAGTCGCGAAAATTCCTCAATCGGGACTTATGTTAGTTGCCTACTGATGGACCCGCGAACCGACTCTTACTGTGGTTGGTTCGGTGAGTCGATCGCCGCGGGCGTTCTACAGAAGGCAAGTGCACCTATCGCAAGTAGTACTCGATATTCGGGGGAATACCGAGGTCGTATTGTTCTCGGGGTCGTGTTGACTATTCTTACTCCTCCGGGAGGACTATTATTTTACTGAAAGTAAGGTGGATGTTTTAATTAAGGAAAGACGGAAAAAGAAAAGGAGCGAAAAAACGATTTAGAAAATATTCGATGAAGGGTTAACGCTCGGCATCGAATCAGATTAACACTAAAATAATTTTTAATAATTATAGGACTTAGTTTTCAAATTAATAAAAGGCAACTTGGTCGTGGAGGTTCCACAAATGTGAGCTCACCTAGCTATAGGGATATCACTCACCTGAACGTTAAGACTATTCGACCGAACGTTAGTCCGATGAAGGATTCCTCTTAACGCCCGCATTACGCTAAGAACCCCGCTATTGGGTGGGGAACCCAATAAGTTAGAATTACGCTTGTCCTCTCTCGAGGGTATGCACGCAACTCTATTTAGCCAGGGGTGATCTGTCCATATGCACGGCCTCTCGGCTAGCTAGTGTATGGATAACGAAAATAGGGCCCACACATCGATTTGTGGTCCTACGCGTCACTAACCCGGGGTAAACCTTAAGTCCTTAAATTAAAGTGAAAATAAAGACCTTCAATTATTAAAAATCATTTTAAATGTCCCAATGCTCTTCTATGCCGAGGCTAATGGCGATTAGCCACACATCGGTATAGGGACGGCTTTATAATTTAATGAGGCGCGAGTTCGAAATTAAACGCTAAATGATTATAAGAAGAGGACATAAAGAAAATAACAAACATTTAGAAAGATGAAAAGTTAGCTAAAGCAAGAACTCACGCACACTCCAAAATATAAATTAAACAGAAACTAAGTTACACATAAAAGAAATTTGCATAATTGAAATTGCGAGTCCCACTCAAACGAGTGGGGGCAGGAAATAAAAGCTGAAAATTGCAAGTCCTACTCAAACGAGTAGGATTAAAATGAAAGCGAGTCCTACTCGAATGAGTAGGAGAAAATAAATGCGATTACAGGGCTTTCTCAAATATTTACAGGGTGATAAATATACGCCATTTAACTCAAACGAGTAGGTGAAAATAAATGCGAGTACAAGTCCCACTCAAACGAGTAGGCAGGAAATAAAGTCCGTCCATTTAACTCAAGTGAGTAGGCGGAAAAATACAGAAAGAAAATTACAAGTCCTACTCAAACGAGTATGCGGGAAATGAAAACGATGCGTCATTTAACTCTTAACAAGTAGGCAGAAATAAATGCACACAAACACACACACACTCTATATGAATTGAAAGAAAGCCATAAAACTATCTCCTACACACACGCACTCTACATAATTAAAGAAAACGATAAAATAAAGCATGAAAAATAAAGCATGAAAAACTAACACCTACACTCACACACTCTACATAATTTGAACAAAGAATCAAAACATTATTCTCATACACACACACACAAATTAAAAGCAAAATGAAAGTTACCTAAAAATTAAAACATTTACTTTTTCATGCTTAGGTTTTGCCAAAAACAAATAAAAAGAACAAAATGAAATTTTTAGAGAACAAAAGTTTTCCAAAATAAATCAAAAACTAAAGCCTTTCAAAAATTAAAATCTCAACATTTTCATTCTTATGTTTTCATAAAAGCTATTAAAAAGTGAAAAGAAAATGAAAATAACAAAAAGGGTTTTACAATCCTACAAAAACTAAGTAAAAAAACATCAAAATCACTTTCAACTCTTTTATAAATACATAAGAATGAAAGCATAAAAATTTTTGTTAGAAAAGGACATGATGAAGAAGAGGAAAACTTATCATACCTAACTTGGAAATGAAATCTAATACAAAACCTATCATGAAGACAAATTAAAAACATTACTATTAAACATGTTACACTCATACACACACACACACACACTTTTCATAAAGAGAAAAACAAAGGTGAAACTAAGGATAAAATGAGAAGAAAAGTGCGCACAAGAGTTCATTCCAAAGGCAAATAAGAAGAGAAAAACAAACATTTTTATTGATTAAAGAAAACTATTACAAGCTATTACAAAGCTAAAGCTAAAGCAAAAACAAACATGAAAGAAAAAGGGGGAAGAAATCTCCTTACATATCAAGGGAATCACGGGTGTAGCCCACAAAACACATAAAAAGTGGCTCAAAAATGTGAACCCTTGGACCTTACAGAAATGGGCAATTTATATGCAAAAAAGTCTAAGTACACGCCCTCCGACACGGGCGTGTCGGGGGGGCGTGTCACTACTATTCATGATGGCGGCCGATGATTGGACAGGAAAGTTGACTTTGGGCTAATTTCGAGGATGTCACGCCCCAGGTCACGGGCGTGACGCTGGGCGTGTCGGGGAGGTAGAACCGGGCGCGGGTTGCGTCAAAAGTCTTCGGCATCATCTTGTCGGGCCAGGTGGAAAGGTCACGCCCCAGGTCATGGGCGTGACGCTGGGCGTGTCGGTTGGTGTCGACACTCGACAATCGTCGAGCGGAAAGTGTCGAGTTGAAATCGTAGAGCTGAGTTTGAGTCACGCCCTAGGGCACGGGCGTGACGTTGGGCGTGTCGCTGGTTCGACGATCATTGAACTGAATTCGTTAAGTGGAGGGGACATGGGCTGCTGTCACGCCCCGTATCGGGTGACACGGGCGTGACTCCAGGCGTGTGGAGCTCTTTACTTCAGAAATTTGCAACTTCTCGGGATTTTGAGCTCTCACGCCCCGGTCACGGGCGTGATCCAAATGACACGGGCGTGTACTGCCCAAAATTTGGCAGATTTTGTAATTTTTCTGAAAAATAAAATAAAACAAGTTAGTAGTAAATTTGTAATAATATGAGCATTTTTTTTGAACAAAAATAAGTAAAAACGACGAAAATAAATGAAAACGACTAAATTAATGTGCACAAAAATACGTATATTTACAATTCATCAAATACCCCCATACTTAAGCTTTTGCTATTCCAGAGCAAAAGTTTGAGGTGAATTTATAAGGAATAGAAAAAACTCTAAGTTTAGCTATCGCTTGATCAATTATAAGAGAGATCGAAATAAATATACGGGGTGTAAGAGTTAAGTCCTAAGATTATGAAGATGATTTAAATAGCGCAAAAGTTTTGGCTAAAAGACTTCGTGATGTAATCAAATAGAAGGCAATATTTGTAATGGTTACATTAACGAAAATAGTTTGGAATTATATGAACTCTAGCTTATAGGAGTGGTACTGGACATAATACAATTTACTAATTATGCTCTCAAATAGATTTTTGAATTAATTCTAGTATCGTGTAATTGGCTAAGGGGGTAGTGGCTTTATGAAGAGGGTTTTGATTTTGAGGTGAGGTAATTTTTTCTCGAACCTCCATTTTTTTCTTTTGGATTATTAGGAAAACGAAATCTTATTTTCCTAATATGATTTTTGTTTTTCAACTTCATAAGAATAAAATTAACCCAATGTATATTTGTAGGAGTAATGAATTTTATCCTCTTACTCCATATATAATCTTTTTAAATTATTGGGTGCATATGTTTACGGAACGAAATCTTATTCCCATTGACATAGGATCTTTTAAGGATAAAATTTTTCATGCCAAGTAGGTTATGAAAGGTAAGGGGAGAAAGGAAAACTAGATTTTTAATCCTAAAAAATTTTTGAGAGCAATCTTAATAATTTGTACGTTCCAATATTTCAGAAAGCTAAAAGTAAGTATAATTGAATTCTATAGTCGTTATTTCCTAACATAATACACGTGCTCCTATCAATGAAAAATTAGAAGTAGTGCCTAAAACGAGTTCGCTATTTTTAACAAAGCATAAAGAATTCTTTAAAACTTAACCACGGCTATTTAAATTTTTCACTCAATAATTAACAAACGAATAACAAATAGAGAATTAATAGTATTCACATATAAATAAACTCAGAACAGAATTTTTGGATAGCAGGAAAGTTAAGGATGCAATATTTGATTTATTTGTTTCAAAACATTTTTTTGATTTTTATCACTTTTCAATTTTTTTATTTTTTCATTTATTATCTTTTTTTTACTCAATTTTTTTTAAATTTTTGAACTATTATCTTTTTTTTGTATTTTTTAAGAGAATTTTCATTCTATGTACAAAAACATGGGAGAAAAAGAGAGGTTTTTACAAGAATGAGGAAGGGGGAAAGAGAAAAGAGTATGTACAAAAAATATTTACAAAGTGAAACTAAATATATTTTTTTGTTTTTTTAATTTTTTTGAGTTTTTGGAAAAAAGAAAGAAAGAGAAAATGAAATTTTTTTTTGAATTTTTCATTTTAAATTTTTTTTTCATTTTAAGATGTTTTTTTTTTGTTTTTTAATTTTTTTGAGTTTTTGGAAAAAAGAAAGAAAGAGAAAATGAAAAAAAATTTGGATTTTTCATTTTAAAATTTTTTTTTCATTTTAAGATGTTTTTTATTTTTTTGTTTTTGTTTTGTTGTTATATGTATTTTTTTGTATTTTTTAAATGCAGAAAAATTGAAGTGCAGAAAGTAAAGCACAAAAATACCCTCATACTTAAGTCCAACATTGTCCCCAATGTTGTAACGTAAGTATGCAGAACAAGAGAAAAAAAAAGAAAACAATATATACAAAGAAAATAAAGAGAGGGGGGGGGGTAGAAGCTTCCCTGAAACACGTAGGGGGAGGCCGATCAGAAACCCTGCGTTTATTATAAAAAGCAGCAAAGATAATAAGGAAAGAGCGAAAAAGATAAGCGAGGGGTGCTTCCCAGGAGCGCTTTGTTTATAGTCGTGTAGCTTGACTATTTTGGCTGGTTTATAATGTGGTGGAAAGTTATGGTTTCGCTAAAACCGATCACTAGATCGCCTGCTATATAAGACTTTAACCGATGACCGTTTACTTTAAACGAACCTTTGTCCGGGTGGGAGACGAGTACGGTCCCATATGGAAAAACTTCTTCAACTAGGAAGGGACCGGACCATCTAGATTTTAGTTTACCCGGAAAAAGCCTAAGACGTGAATTGTAAAGAAGGACAAGATCGCCCTGTGAAAATAATTTTTGGGACTTGATTTTTCGATCGTGATATAACTTAGAGCACTCCTTATAGAATTTATTGCTCTCGTAAGCGTTCGCACGCCATTCATCGAGCTCGTTTAGTTGCAGTTTTCTATTCTGAGCGGCTAAGTTGGAGTCGATGTTTAAGAGTTTTAAAGCCCAAAGAGCGCGATGCTCTAATTCTACGGGTAAATGGCACGCTTTGCCGTAGACTAACCGGAACGGCGTACAACCAATTGCGGTTTTGTATGCCGTCTGATACGCCCACAACGCATCGTCGAGTTTAACAGACCAATCTATCCTATTTAGCGAAACGGTTTTTTCTAAAATTCGCCTAATCTCTCGATTTACTACCTCAACTTGGCCACTTGTTTGCGGGTGGTAGGGGGTGGCAAGCTTGTGTGTGACTCCGTATTTAGCTAACGTCTTAGCCATAAGAGCGTTACAGAAATGCATTCCCTTATCACTAACAATTGCGCGAGACGTGCCGAAGCGAGAAAATAATTTTTTAAGAAATGTAACGACGACTCGCGCATCGTTGGTGGGGAGAGCTTGCGCTTCCGCCCACCTCGATACGTAGTCGACCGCCACTAAAATATACATATTTTTGAAAGACGGAGGTAGGGGGCCAACAAAATCTATGCCCCACAGATCGAAGACTTCACACTCTAAAAACATGTTTTGGGGCATCTCGTCGCGACGAGAGATGTTACCCAACCGCTGACAGCTATCGCAAGTGCGCACAAAATTATGCGCGTCTTTGAAGAGAGTGGGCCAAAAGTAGCCCGCCTCTAGCGCCTTCCGAGCGGTCCGGTTGGCTTGATAATGCCCACCGGCTGGACCCTCGTGGCAGTGCTTAAAAATTTGCAAGCACTCCACACCCGCAACGCATCTTCGGACCGCTTGGTGCACGCATATACGAAAAAGAAATGGGTTCTCCCAAAAGAAATTTTTCAAGTCAGAAAACAATTTCTTCTTTTGATGACTTGAAAACTCTTTTGGAAGCACCCGCGCTACTAAGTAATTTGCAAAGTTTGCGAACCAAGGCGAAGATGACGAAGAATGATGAATGGCAAGGAGGCGTTCCTCGGGGAATCTGTCATTTATTTCAGATTCGACGAGCACTTCCGCACCCGGATTTTCTAAACGGGAGAGGTGGTCTGCCTCTAGATTTTCCGCTCCCCGCTTATCTCGGATCTCCAAATTAAACTCTTGTAGCAGGAGAATCCATCAAAGAAGGAGGGGCTTCGCATCATTTTTAGCTAATAAATATTTAAGCGCGGAGTGATCGGTAAAAACGATAACTTTAGATAGCGTTATATACGAGCGAAACTTATCAAAAGCAAAAAGCGACGGCTAAGAGTTCCTTTTCCATTGTCGTGTAATTTACTTGTGCGGAAGTGAGCGTCTTACTAGCGTAATAAATAGGATGAAAATGTTTTTCTACGCGTTGGCCAAGAACGGCACCTAAGGCAATATCACTAGCGTCGCACATAATTTCGAACGGAAGGGACCAATTAGGGGCCACTAAAATTGGTGAAGTGATAAGTTTTTGTTTTATTAAATTAAAGGCGGACTCGCATTCGCTACTAAAGATGAAACGTGATTCCTTTTCCAAGAGGTGAGTAAGCGGCTTTGTTATTTTTGAAAAGTCTTGAATGAAGCGTCGATAAAAGCCCGCATGGCCTAAGAAACTCCTAATAGATTTTACGTTTGTTGGTTGCGTAAGTTTTTCTATGATTTCTATCTTGGCCTTATCCACCTCTATCCACTTAGACGAAATCATATGGCCAAGGACCAAACCTCCTCGAACCATAAACTTGCATTTTTCCCAATTTAATACAAGACTTGTGTCCTGGCACCGTTGAAGGACACGATCTAAATTGTGAAGGCAATTGGGAAAAGAGCGTCCGAAAACAGAAAAGTCATCCATAAAGACTTCCATAATGTCTTCCACTAGCTCGGCAAAGATTGCTAGCATACATCTTTGGAATGTAGCCGGAGCAATGCAGAGTCCAAATGGCATTCTTCGATATGCGAAGGTGCCAAACGGGCAAGTAAAAGTTGTTTTCTCTTGATCATCGGGGGAAATGGGGATTTGGAAAAACCCCGATAAACCATCAAGAAAACAATAATACGGATGACCGGTTAAACGCTCTAAAATCTGGTCCAGAAAAGGCAGAGGGAAATGGTCCTTATGGGTGGCATCATTAAGTTTTCTATAATCGATGCACACTCTCCAACCCGTAACAGTACGAGTTGGGATGAGCTCGTTATGCTCATTCGCCACTATGGTAAGACCGCCCTTCTTAGGCACGACATGCACAGGACTAACCCATGCACTGTCCGAAATAGGGTAGATAATCCCCGCATCTAATAACTTAATAATTTCTGCTTTAACAATGTCTTTCATGTTTGGGTTAAGATGATGCTGCGGCTGAATCATTTTGCGGCAATTATCGTTAAGAAATATCTTATGGGTGCAAAAGGAGGGGCTAATCCCCTTTAGGTAAGAGATTTGCCACGCAATTACGTGGCGATGTTTAAATAAAACTTCCAATAAATCGGAAGTCTCTGAATCACTCAAGTCCGAAGAAATGATAACGGGAAGCGTATCGCCTTTTCCCAAAAAAACGTATTTGAGCGATGCGGGTAAGGGTTTGAGGTCTAGGATGGGCGGTTCTTCTAGGGAGGTTTTAATTCCTATGTCTTTCTTACTAAATGGTTCGAAAGGGAAGTCTAAAGAAGTATCCTCAACGCATTTAAAATTTTTGAGCGCATAAATATCGTCGTTTAAAAATACGGACTCGAAAATGGGAGAAGAACGATCTCCAAAAAAGGTATCTAAAGAATAGTAGAAATCGTCGCTCGATGACAAATTGTCCATCGAGGGATTAATAGAGAAAGTAACATGATCATCACCTACTCGGAGGAGAAGACTACAATTACTAACATCTATTAGTGCGCGGGAGGTGGCGAGAAAAGGGCGACCGAGTATTATTGGTACCTCGGCGTCCTCCTCGATGTCTAAGATGACGAAGTCTACCGGGAAGGTAAACTTGTCTACTCGGACAAGGACGTCCTAATCTACCCCGATAGGGAACTTAATCGAGCGATCCGCTAATTGGATGCGCATATTCGTAGGACTAGGAGTACCCAAACCTATACGTGAAAAGAGCGAGAACGACATTAGATTAATGTTAGCCCCTAAATCAGCTAAGGCGTACTTTACTAATATATCGCCAAAAAGGCACGGGATGGAAAACCGTCCCGGGTCATTTTGTTTTGTGGGCAATTTATTAGTAAGGGCCGCCGAGCAGACAGCGTTGAAAGATACATGCGAAATATCCTCTAATTTACGTTTATTAGAAAATAGTTCTTTTAAAAATTTCGCATATTTGGGCATTTGCGAGATAGCCTCGCAAAAAGGAACATTAATGTGAATTTGTTTTAATAATAAAATAAATTTTTCATATTGCGCGTCCTTACGCTCGTTATCTAACTTATGCGGATATGGAAGGGCCTTGTTTAAAATAATTTTTTCTTTTAAAATCGGTAAAGGCGGCTTAAGCGAAGAAAGGGGAAGAGGGGTCGGAGGTGAAATATGTACCTGAGGGTCGGTCTGTTTTGGATCGACCACCTCCTTTCCACTACGGAGGGTTATAGCATTGGCGTTCTCCCGCGGATTGGGCTCCGTGTTTCCCGGCAGTGCCCCGAGCGCGCGCTCGGACATCATCCTCGCCAGCTGTAAAACCTGTTGTTCGAGAGTTTTTAGCGATCCGGTGATGTTCCAGATATTTGACTCGTTGGACGCAATATACTTCGAAAAATTTTCCTCCATCGGGGAGGGTTTCGGAAGAGGAGGAGGAGGCAGAAATCCGGGCGCATAAGAAATAGGGGGACGCTGAGCATTATTCGGGTTGCTCCAAGAGAAATTGTGGTCATTCCTCCAACCCGAATTATAGTTATTACTATAAGGGTTGTTGTTGGGGTTGAAGGAAGGACGACCCGAATTTCCCATGAAATCAACGAACTCTTCAGCCACGCAGACGTTAGGGGGAATAAAATAAGGCGGAGTGGAGGAGGCAGCAGACATCTCCGCCACATGCTTTGTTAACCTTTCAACTTGAAGGGTCAAGAGAGTAGTGGCATCCACTTCAAAAAGACCAGCCGCCGGCTTTGGGCGTCCCCGCGGGACGTTCCATTGATAGGCGTTCATAGCCATCTCTTCGAATAAAGCCTGGGCGACCTCGGGGGTTTTGTTGTTTAGTGTACCCCCGGCAGCCGCGTCAATCATTTGACGCGTCTGAAAATTAAGCCCATTATAAAAAATTTGAACTTGCAACCACGTTGGCAGCGCGTGGTGCGGGCACCGGCGGAGGAATTCCTTAAACCGTCCCAATTCTCGTATAGAGACTCAGGATCGTTTTGCACAAACGAAGAATTGTCCGCCCGCAACTTTGCAGTTTTTGCGGGCGGAAAGTACTTCGTTAGGAACCGTTCCGTCAACCCAGCCCACGTGGTGATACATCCTCGCGGGAGCGCATTCAACCACGCCTTGGCTTTGGACTTAAGGGAAAAAGGAAATAAGCGTAAGAGAATGGCATCATTAGTGACGCCATTAATCTTGAAGGTGTCGCATATCTCCAAGAAATTGGCCAAGTGGACATTCGGGTCCTCATCCGGCATTCCGTCGAACTGCACGGCGTTTTGGACCATTTGAATGACACTCGACTTTATTTCAAAATTAATATTCGCCACCGCAGGGCGAACAATACTCGACCCAGTATCATCCAGGTTAGGTCGGGCGTAATAAGACATAGTATGCTCGGCCGCCGGGGCAGGGTTAGGCGCGGCCATAACTACAACAGTGGGTTCTACGATAGATTCCTCGGGATCTAAAGAAGGATTTCGGCGTTGAGATCGAATACGCGTAAGAGAGCGTTCGATCTCAGGGTCGAAGTCAAAATCTTCAGACTCGGAGGGTTGTCCACGGGTCATACACCCAAACAAAAATAAAACAAAATAAACTCTCTTTTTTTTATTTTATTTAAAATAAAGTTTTTAGTTTTTTTTTTGTTTATAGAAAATAAGTAAAGGTAATAGACTCCGGAATTCGAAATAGTAACTCGAAGAATCTCCCCGGCAGCGGCGCCAAAAACTTGATGGACCCGCGAACAGACTCTTACTGTTGTTGGTTCGGTGAGTCGATCGCCGCGGGCGTGCTACAGGAGACAAGTGCACCTATCGCAAGTAGTACTCGATATTCGGAGGAATACCGAGTTCGTATTGTTCTCGGGGTCGTGTTGACTATTCTTACTCCTCCGGGAGGACTATTATTTTACTGAAAGTAAGATGGATGTTTTAATTAAGGAAAGACGGAAAAAGAAAAGGAGCGAAAAAACGATTTAGAAAATATTCGATGAAGGGTTAACGCTCGGCATCGAATCGGATTAAGACTAAAATAATTTTTAATAATTATAGGACTTAGTTTTCAAATTAATAAAAGGCAACTTGGCTGTGGAGGTTCCACAAATGTGAGCTCACCTTGCTATAGGGATATCGCTCACCTGAACGTTAAGACTATTCGACCGAACGTTAGTCCGACGAAGGGTTCCTCTTAACGACTACTTTACGCTAAGAACCCTGCTATTGGGTGAGGAACCCAATCAGGTAGAATTACGCTTGTCCTCTCTCGAGGGTATACACGTAACTCTATTTACCCAGGGGTGATCTGTCCATACACACGGCCTCTCGGCTAGCTAGTGTATGGATAACGGAAATAGGGCCCACACATCGATTTGTGGTCCTACGCGTCGTTAACCCGGGGTAAACCTTAAGTCCTTAAATTAAAGTGAAAATAAAGAGCTTCAATTATTACAAATCATTTTAAATATCCCAATGCTCTTCGATGCCGAGGCTAATAGCGATTAGCCACACATCGGTATGGGGACGGCTTTATAATTTAATGAGGCGCGAGTTCGAAATTAAATGCTAAATGATTATAAGAAGAGGACATAAAGAAAATAACAAACATTTAGAAAGCTGAAAAGTTAGCTAAAGCAAGAACTCACGCACACTCCAAATTATAAATTAAACAGAAACTAAGTTACACATAAAAGAAATTTGCATAATTGAAATTGCGAGTCCCACTCAAACGAGTGGGGGCGGGAAATAAAAGATGAAAATTGCAAGTCCTACTCAAACGAGTAGGATTAAAATGAAAGCAAGTCCTCCTCGAATGAGTAGGAGAAAATAAATGCGATTACAGGGCTTTCTCAAATATTTACAGGGCGATAAAGATACGCCATTTAACTTAAACGAGTAGGCAAAAATAAATGCGAGTACAAGTCCCACTCAAACGAGTAGGCGGGAAAAAAAGTCCGTCCATTTAACTCAAGTGAGTAGGCGGAAAAATAAAGAAAGAAAATTACAAGTACTACTCGAACGAGTAGGCGGGAAATGAAAACGATGCGTCATTTAACTCTTAACGAGTAGGCGGAAATAAATGCACACAAACACACACACTCTATATGAATTGAAAGAAAGCCATAAAACTATCTCCTACACACATGCACTCTACATAATTAAAGAAAACGATAAAATAAAGCATGAAAAATAAAGCATGAAAAACTAACACCTACACTCACACACTCTACATAATTTGAACAAAGCATCAAAACATTATTCTCATACACTCACACACACAAATTAAAAGCAAAATGAAAGTTACCTAAAAATTAAAACATTTACTTTTTCATGCTTAGGTTTTTCCAAAAACAAATAAAAAGAACAAAATGAAATTTTTAGAGAACAAAAGTTTTCCAAAATAAATCAAAAACTAAAGCTTTTCAAAAATTAAAATTTCAACATTTTCATTCTTATGTTTTCATAAAAGCTATTAAAAAGTGAAAAGAAAATGAAAATAACAAAAAGGGTTTTACAATCCTACAAAAACTAAGTAAAAAAAACATCAAAATCACTTTCAACTCTTTTATAAATACATAAGAATGAAAGCATAAAAATTTTTGTTAGAAAAGGACATGATGAAGAAGAGGAAAACTTATCATACCTAACTTGGAAATGAAATCTAATACAAAACCTGTCATGAAGACAAATTAAAAACATTACTATTAAACATGTTACACTCACACACACACACACACACACTTTTCATAAAGAGAAAAACAAAGGTGAAACTAAGGATAAAATGAGAAGAAAAGTGGGCACAAGAGTTCATTCCAAAGCCAAATAAGAAGAGAAAAACTAACATTTTTATTGATTAAAGAAAACTATTACAAGCTATTACAAAGCTAAAGTTAAAGCAAAAACAAACATGAAAGAAAAAGGGGGAAGAAATCTCCTTACATAGCAAGGGAATCACGGGTGCAACCTACAAAACACATAAAAAGTGGCTCAAAAATGTGAACCCTTGGACCTTACAGAAATGGGCAATTTATAGGCAAAAAAGTCTAAGTACACGCCCTCCGACACGGGCATGTCGGGGGGGCGTGTCACTACTATTCATGATGGCGGCCGATGATTGGACAGGAAAGTTGACTTCGGGCTGAGTTCGAGGATGTCACGCCCCAGGTCACGGGCGTGACGTTGGGCATGTCGGGGAGGTAGAACCGGGTGCGGGTTGCGTCAAAAGTCTTCGGCAGCATCTTGTCGGGCCAGGTGGAAAGGTCACGCCCCAGGTCACGGGCGTGACACTGGGCATGTCGGTTGGTGTCGACACTCGACAATCGTCGAGCAGAAAGTGTCGAGTTGAAATCGTCGAGCTGAGTTTTAGTCACGCCCTAGGGCACGGGCGTGACGCTGGGCGTGTCGCTGGTTCGACGATCGTTGAACTGAATTCGTTGAGTGGAGGGGACACGGGCTGCTGTCACGCCCCGTGTCGGGTGACACGGGTGTGACTCCAAGCGTGTCGAGCTTTTTACTTCAGAAATTTGCAACTTCTTGGGATTTTGAGCTGTCACGCCCCGGTCACGGGCATGATCCAAATGACACGTGCGTGTACTGCCCAAAATTTGGCAGATTTTGGAATTTTTCTGAAAAATAAAATAAAACAAGTTAGAAGTAAATTTACAAGAATAAGAGCATTTTATTGAACAAAAATAAGTAAAAACAACGAAAATAAATGAAAACTACTAAATTAATGTGCACAAAAATACGTATATTTACAATTCATCACGTACCCGCTAAGTGGTGTAACTCTATCTCGTCCAACCATAGTCGAGCCTCTCCTTCCAATAAGAAGGTGGCCAAGGTGACCTTCTGATTTTCCTCCGTCCTTATCGTCGTCATTATTCATTTGATGCGCGACAACCAATCTTCCTCCTACGTTTGGGATCCCACAACCATAAACGTAGGAGGATTGAAGCTCATAAACTGCTTCAACTGCCGTTCAGCTACTCAAGGATCAACAGCCTCAACAGGTTCTGGTCATACACCAACCCGTTCTGGCACCAATACCGACTACGTCTGCCTAGTAGGCTGTGCATGAATCATTGCAAACAGCGCTTCAGCAACTAAACGTACTGTTTTCGCAGAAGGAGGCGGTGTAGGAACCTCAGTTGGTGTCGCACTCTCATCAGAGAGTTGGGGCTCAGACTGCACAACACCACTACGAGTCACCTATAGGTTGACAAGAAATACATTAGCGACCTTACATTTCGCTCCACGGCTTTCAGTCGGAGACTTTAGTCTTAGAATAATGACCAGGGATTGACCCATAGCCCCCCATGGAATCGTGGCCCGCAGGCGTAAGCCTCTCGTATTCTTATAATGAACCGGGATTTGTCCCGTAGCCCCCCATAGCATCGCTACCAAGTGGTGAGCATGTCTAAGACTCTCATTATACATTTCTGCTGAATGCCAGGTGCCCAGGCTCTCATGGCAGACAACCATAATGCGGAGACAGTTCGGCCATTTCTCGTTGCTCAAATCGTCAGTTCACTGAAGCGGGTCGGTGTCCCCTTATCCGTTCGGCATGAGGCCTTTTTAGAGCTCACCAATCTCACAAATAGCCACACTGTCCCCAAGGGACAGGAATCACAATGTCAGGTTAGCTAGGTTCAATCGCCAGCGACACTCACTATCGCCCGACCTTAGCGACAGAACTCACTTTCCATCCCTAGCACTAACCTTATCTGGATCAACATCCAGCAATCCTTGCAGCCACCTGCAGTACTAAAAACACTCATACAACACATGCACTTTGTGGGAATTTTCCTGGACTTCACTGCAGTACTTCCTGCTACTATCCTAAACAGGCACAACCCACCGAATCCACAAACACGTTCATTTATACGCGGAGTCTTCTCCGGTGTGCAAAATAAAACATCACCAATCCAGACTAACCTGTCCAGATGGGCTTCAAACAGTATGCCTATTCTGTACTTCACATTTCCGGATATACATTCAAGACATCTTGGGGACATCCAAAATTAACCCTAGGGGAATCTTTCAACAAGCCACCTTTTGGTGGGGGAAACTCATGCATATGCCAAATTAAGGACTTCACTTGTCCAAGGAAGAAAGATCGTTACTCTTGACGATCGCTTTGGAGCCATGAAAATCAAGCCGGATGAAAAGCACCGCAACGGCCTTGCCTCCACAAATCTGGACTCGGCGCGCAATTCGGGGCTCCGCAGCTCCACCGGTAACCGGATTCCTCCTCCTCCCTTTCTCTCCCCACTCTCGAACACTTGAAGAAAGAGAAAGACCTTGGGAAAATGAGAGAGTTTATCCTCAAATTTTGGCCTTATTAGCAGTAGGGAGAATTCTGGGCCGTTGGATCCCCTTTGAAAGGAATGGACGGCCACGAAAAGCCCTGAAAACCACTTTCCTAGGCTAGACACGGCCTGTGACACACGTCACAGGCTGTGTACCTTAAGCGCCAAAGAAATCGACTTAACTAGACCAGGACACGGTCGTGTGACACGCCCGTGTCATAGGCCGTGTGCCAAACACGCCCATGTCTAGCTCGTGTTCAGCAGTACTGCCCAAGCACAGCGAAGGGCATGACCCTTGACACGCCCGTGTCTCAGGCCGTGTGCCCTACTCGAGGATCGTCGAGTGCATTTTGTTGAGCCCACTCGAGTAAACGTCGAGCGTATAGCAGTACACGGGCCTGGACACGCCCGTGTGACAGGCCATGTACCCAACCCGAGGATCGTCGACTGCATTTCTTCGATCTCACTCGAGTGCAGGCCACTAAGGTGAGCATTGCCAAAGTTCGGGACTCAGGATCACCTCCAATGGAATCCACCAATGTCGGGGACCATACGCTTGCACGTTCACACTCTCTCCACGGCGCGGGTTAGACTCAAGCGTGAATCAGTAGGACTTGTAGGAGGAAATGGGGCTTAGGCGACGGCTTGGTGGTCAAAGATAAACATGAAGGCTCTATGCAACCAAAGCGAGCGAAAACAACCCAAACCAAAACAGCCACTTAGAAAAGAATGGGGCACACGCCCCCAGACTTAGCTTGAAATCCGGGTGTGAACACGGCTGAACCCGACCAAATTCAATAAAGAGGATGGGGATCGAAATCTCAAAGCAATTCTTTCATATATAAATTTTTTTTTTCTATTGCGCGAATCAGCTTTTTATTTTCGTAAACTGTTGTTTTCTTTTCTGCGCTAGCAATCCCCAAACGAAGCAATCAAAACGGGAATAAAATCAGCACCCCCAAAAACAATTTCCAATAATCACAAGCTCGGCAAAACAGTAAATACAAAGCAGCTCAAGCATTTGATTGCGAAGGTGGGTTTAGCTTCAGGCCTTGGTGAAAGTGAGTGGAGCTGGATCAAAGGAAGGGTAGTCACAAATTTGGCATGCAATGGTTAACAGGTAGGAATGGATAAACAAGGCTCAAACTAGCCAAAAAGAAGGCCTACGTCATGCTCACGCTTAACTAACCGTGCACCAATGCTTCGAGAGTAGCTTAGGGCAAATTCTTAGCCACCGAGAAAGATGATCCTTCCCCCTGACTCGAGCAATACGAGTCTAGTGGCGGCTACACACATTCCTACACTATCATTAGATTATCCCAGATTCAGATTTTGAGCAGTACAAACAATATTTACGTGAGCAGAAAAGAATAAATCTACGAGCATAAAGAAAATTAGTTATATCCTAACTCTACACAAACCATGAATATTCGATTAGGAGCACTGCATGAGTTTCGAACTACTCAATCCTGAAATCCTAAGCCAGTACCACTATTTTAAAGTTTACATAAAAGCAATAAATTTAACTCGGATTGTGCGCGTGGGTAAGGGCGCACTCGTGTGGGTGATTCAGTGTGTGCAACAAAAAGCAAGAAATAAGTAAATAAGAAACTGGAATGCAACAGAAAGTGCGGTGTAGTGACCACAGGCATACTCCCCCCCCCCCAGACTTAAAGTTGACAACGAGTAAAAATAAGCATTCCAAATAGGAAAAATAGCTAGGGTAGGAAGTACCTAGGCTCAAAATTGAGCATACCAGTCGGGCAACGAGATGTCCAAGTGCGGCCAAGGTACCGCGCCTCAAATATTCCTGCACCTGCGATTAAAGGATGCAAGCCAAACAAAATCTAGACATATATATATATATATATATATATATATATATATATATATATATATATATATATATGAAGAAATAAACCGAACTCAAAACACAGCATAGGACCGAACGGTCCAACTAGGGTTGTCTCCCGAAAGCCCTTTTGTTTACCGTCCTTAAGGTGGACCAAATACCTGTATTAGCAGTTCAAATAGAGAGTTCGATACATAAAAAAAAAGAAAAGACAAAAGTCGGCTCCCAGATGGGCGCTCACAAAAATATAGTAGCTGTCTTGCTCAGAAAATATAAACAATAGAAAGGAAACAGAAGATGTGGTAGACTAGCTCTGTGGTGAGGTCCACTCACTCCCCCTCACTATCACTGTCGTGAATCTCGATGGGCGACGGACGTGGACCAGGTGCTGATGGGGAGACACGAGTGGGCGGTGGTTGAATGTTCATCCCGCCTCGCACTGCTTGCTGATAAATAAAATCCTGCATCCAAAACTGGGAAGCTTCCAGATCAGCAAGGCGCTCGGATAAATATGGGACACCCCTCTCTTGAACTGAGCTGGACTGGCGGCTAGATTGCCCCTCATGCTTTATGGGCGGCCTCAGTTGTTGTTGACTCTGCTGCGGTGGCACTCCTGCACTCCGCCTACCCATAGCGGAAGATTAACCCGGCACTCCTTCATCTTCCCCTTCATCTCTACCCGCAGGTGCATCACCAGGCATGCGGACAATAAACTGTCGGCCACCTTTTCTCCCTACCACACATAGCAAATGGCAACTCACCAGGTTGGCCCTGGAGATCATGGATGGGGCAGTGACCTGCACCATCGGAGGTAGCTAGCTCAAAACTCCCAAACTTTTGGCAATGCGGGTAATGTAGTAAGCACCCCGATCGCGCCCGCGAGACCATAAGTGGCCTCATGGTGGAAGAAATAGGCCAGCATATACCCCAAATGGAGGGGGTACTACTGCTGCATGCTAGATAAGGAGATCAAATCCTGCCACCCCACCACATTCTTGCTCAGGGCCCTAGCAGTGAGTGAATTACTAAGCAAATGATGCATAAACCTGAGAACGGGGGAGACAATTTTTGTTGACTTGGCACGGCGGGCTACGTACTCCTCATGCCCTCCGGTCAGAGAATGCCAAGCGGACTGCGGAGTCACACCCTCTGGAAAATCAATGCACAATGCGGGGAAATTAATCTGGGATGCCTCTGCCTCGGAATAGACACCTGCATGGATGGCAAGCTCGGGCAGTGTGACCGTGAAGACATTTCCCATCATCCGAAAGGAACAAGTGGGGAGATAGTGGTTGTCCGCCGTTGTCTCCCAAGTGAATGTTGAAAGGAATTCCAATGTCAATTCCCGGAAGCCAAGCTCGTCGCACTCGAATAACTTGCTCCAAAAATCGAAAGAGTAGAGAATGAGCACGGCCTCTGCTAATGCACCGTCATCCCCAATGGAACGCAGCTCGTTCCAGTCAACAAGCCGCTGAGAGAGGAATGGCTTGTCCTTCAAGGAATTATAGCGTTGAGTATGCTCTGCCTTAGCAAAAGTTCCCATTCTTCCCAAAATCTGAGCAGGGCTTGCAGAAGCACGATCGGATCGTTGATAGGCCTTGACTATAGGGCGGCGTCTAGGTTCCATTACAGCAAAGTAAGGAAGGGAGATATGAAGTTGAGGGATCCTACCGGAGGAGAGAGAGACAAACCACCGGAGAGGAATCAGAAGAAGATGAGCGCCGACAACGCACGCGCAGCAGACCAAGCGGGAGATTAGGGCGCACGCACAGTGGACAGCGGCTGTAAAATAAAAAGAAATCGGGCATGCGCACGACCAGTGGTCGTGCGATTATAAGTAGTGCGCACGACCAGTGGTCGTGCGCCGTGAAATTTTTCACACCACTAAGTTTTCAGTCTATTTCACACTGCTGACCACGTGGTGCAACATAGAGCTCAACACACAGCTGGGCTACCACACCCAAATAATGAAATACAAACAAAAATTTTAACAAAAGAAACACTATCCTAGATAACTGTTGGGTTTATTGTCTCCCAACAGGACTTATTCAAAATCTGAGCATCTCCTAACTGATGGGCGAATGAAACTGGAAATGCTCAGGCAGAGGTTCATGGTCACGCTGCGGTAACGGGTACCAGAACGGAGATAGAACAGAAGCCCCAATATATGTATACGTATACCTATCGGAAGTTTCAGGCATGGGCAGAAAGTCACTTGGGAAGCTCATCGGCTCCAACTCCATCTGCATCTGGTTACAATAAGTCTGAGGCCGCATTACAGGCCCTTGTACTGATTGGACCAATTCCACAATGTGGTCCTGCATGGGAGTAGACACGAGAGCAGGGTCAAGAAATAAACTAGAAGAAGAACATAAACGGACCTCGATCTTGGGGATGATCACGGAGTCATCCCCCGTCGGCGGAATTGTGGATGCTTCCAAACAGCTGTCTAAGCTAGTGCAGGAATGTTCTGAAGCTGCATCTGCCTCGTCCATACCTCGGTCATCCTCACATGGGATGGAAGTCAAAACCCCTGTCATGGAGTCGTCCTCCTCGACTGGATCTAACAGAACGCGAGAAATGCTAATTTCCACCTACGATTCAATATCAACAGCACTGTCAGAAGAAGAAAGAATGCTATGCAAAGAGGAAGGTGACGACACAAAGCTTGGTAGGACGTTAAGCGCTGGCTCTTCACAACTAAAAGATTCTATGCTAGTTGAAGTATGCACATCAGGAGTATAAATAGCAGTGTCGGAATGGGGATAAGCACATGTATTGGTGCACATACCTGGGATGTCTTCACCATAATATAGAGATGGCAATGGCACATACCCCGATACAGAAGTGATGTTGCCCGATGGTGAAGTGGAGACAATCCGAAAATTCGGCTCGTCATCCACCGCTAGCTCAGCTAGGTATGCGGCGCAATCCTTCAATGCATGATCCCAGCTTCGACAAAAAAGGCACTGCTTAGCCGGCTTCGGCGGTGCAACTGGTGCTGAAGCTGAATAAAAGTAGTGTGCCAATGGCTCCGCATGTCGGTAGCTAACCGGCTTATGTCGACGATATGTCGATTCATGAATTTCCTGGCTACTATACTTCTGAGGGCATCTGTCGCTAACATGAGAGATGTCTCCACAATGACGGCAATTGATATTGAAATTGGCCCACATTGCAGTGACTTTAAATATCAGGGATACAACTACTTGGAAAAGATTCTGCGAATAAAACTAACACTTCCATCTGACGGAATAACAACATAAGAGAAAAGGGATCAAAAACAACAAAACAACTTGTATAACGAAATTCTCAGTCATCTGGAGTCGCTCTACAGTTGCATTCCCCGGCAACGACGCCAAAAACTTGATGCGTGTAATACGGCAAGCGCACCGGTCGTACAAGTAATAAAGTTTTGGGAATAAATCCCCAAGTGTCGGTCTCTTGAGGAATGCAATTAGCGTAGAACGGCAACAGTACCGAGAATATCGTTATGAGAGTTAAAAATAGAACAAAACAGAAATAGCGGACTAGGGAATTGTGGATGTTTGATCTACTGAACTAGTAAAAGCTATGCGGGTCGACGGCACCGCTTCGCAAGGTGAAGTGGGTTTGTCGGCCGCGATGCCGAACTTCAGTTGGGCGAGTGGAAGGGAAGCTAATGGATTGCAACGTTCTTGTGTGGATTGTAATCGGACAAGGCGCAGGAATGAAGTGGATGTGGGGTGAGCGAGGCGCATTCACAGACAGAACTCAAAAGCATAAGAAGAGACTAACATTCCATTATCTATAAAGTAAACTTGATGTTCAGGGATGGAAATGTTCATTACACTGCTCAAAACATTCATAACACAGAGGAAGGGGAAGAGGAGTAAACCAAAAGAGAATGAAGATCCACCGCGGGTCATGGCCGGAGTAGCGAGTTGTTAATCCGCTTCCGGGCTCAGTCCAAGGAGGCTTCCGGTACCAACGATCTGGCACCTCGAAGGCCTTTAAGTCCGTTCTCTAGGTTTTCTACTTCACCAACTCTGCAGGAAAGCTTGGAGTTGAATTCATCAATGGCCGAGGGCTTCGTCGGAGTGTTGAAAAGCTTCGGAGTAGTTGGAAATGGCTTCCCGACGAAGGTGGAAGTGATGGAGCAGCTGGAGAAGTGAAAAGGCGATTCCCACGCACTCTCCGATCGCAGCAAATGACAGACGTTGACCTAAAACGCGGAGCAGGGCCTTATATACGGAGGCAGCAGAAGCAGTGCGCACGATCAGTGGCGCACGACCAGTGGTCGTGCGCACTGTAGGTCGATGATCGTGCGGCTTTTCCAAATAAACCTGCAACCTGGACAAGAAGCATCAGCATATAAGCGCACGAGCAGTGGCAACGACCAGTGGTCGTGCGCAGTAAGTCCAGTGATCGCGCGCTGTATTCCTGCATCGTCGGAGTCTCCCGAGCAGTTCCGGAGCACGCACACGACCACTGTACCAGCATAAGGGGCAGAAAGGCCACCAGAACGTGCACACCACATCCCCGAGATAGGGCTAAAGAATAACAACAAAATGGAAACACAGAAAGCACACAGAAGCGGGCCTACAGTGCATGTAATCGTGAAATAGGTACATAAGCACAAATAAGAAATAAAGGCTCTCAAGTGTAGTGCTAAGACGATAAAACTAGCCCAGATGAGTCCAAAAATCAGTGTAAAATGTGGACTCATCACTGGGCGGCGAGAAGGAGACAGAGAAGAGATTCGACATCTTGAGGACGGTGAAGACCAAGGTCTGCCAGCGGAGACCGGCGGAGAACAGCGGCCTGCACTACCGACTTCTAGAGAGTTGCCGGATACTGGCCACCCGGCCTCTGGTGAGACTTCGAATCAACCGGAGGTCGCGGCGCCCGGGCAGGCTGCAGTTTCAAGCGGTCTGGGGGTTCTGGCAATCCCAATGATCCCGTTTGCGAGAGCAGAACGCGACACTGCGCGGGTTCATCGGTCTCTGCAGTCGCTTCACAATCTGGTTAGCCAGGTGTACATTGTGATTATGCAAACCGGTGAACAGGTCGTGCGAATAGGACGGGACAGACAGAACCGCCCCGGGCAAGGCTGAGCGACTTGAGCAATCTAAGCCGCGCGAGCGATTGAATATTATGTTGTAATATATATTTTTCTGCTGGGTGCTGAACAATTTGGTTCTTGTAAACTGTTATATTTTTATTATGCTGCGAACTATTTGCTGCGTACGAGGCTTGTATTTGTGATCCATGTTCCTGTGCTTTGTTCTGAAAAATCTAAGTATAGAACAGTAGCCGGGCGGTCTGGAGAACATGTCTTGCTTGAATAATTGATATCCACATGATTTTCCATGGAATTATTCTAAGTGCAGGGGTATAGCCGTGCAGACTGACGGACTAAACTGCGGCTTGGTCGTTAAGCTGATCTGTATTTCCTGCAGATTAAGGTCGCGCGGCGTGAAGACTAGCTGCGATTTGATGTTGGGCACTGTACCTTCGCAGATTTTCTATAAATAGAGCTGACCCCGGGGATTTCATCACAAATCAAAAAAGATGCGGGCTAAGTCCAAGTCGTTGCGGTCTGACAAGGCCACTGCGGTTAGGACTGACGCGGCCTCCGCATTCCACTCTACAAATCATAAAGAATGTCGGCTTACAAAAGCCGAGCTGGAGGATTTTGTAGAGAAGCACATGCAGGGAAGTCCGCTGGTCGTGCGGCTTCCACTGTAGGACGAGCGGATTAATTATTCCCACGCAAATCAGATCGCGGTCCCCATCGACCACTTTGAATGCGGCTTCAGCTTCCCGGTCATGATGGAGGCTGTGGCGATCTTTGACCATTACGGAGTTGTGCCGGGACAACTACCACCAAATTCGATAGCCGCCATATATAGCTTCATCTCCTACCTAAGGTTGGAAAGAGTCCGCTTCTCTATGAGGCTCTTCCGGGAATGCTTCTCGGTGCGGTCTATCCCAGACTCCGGGACAAAGATCTTCCGGGGGCACCTGTACTTCAGCTGCAGAGGGCTGAAGATAGTAAACTTGGCAAACAAGATCGCCAATTGGCCTGAGCAGTTTCTCATCTTCGAGGGAAACCTGGGGTTGCTGCCAGTCAACCCGCAAATTCGTGAAGAGGCCGCCTTCGGCAGCGGCGGCTTGGACGACATGGAGAAGGAGATCTACAACTTCTTCAAAGCAGAGCGGCTTGATGTAAACCACTACATCCCGGTGCTGCCATCGTTAGAAGGGATAGAAGCGGAAGATAGTAAGTTCCAAACCGGCCGAACTGAGTTCTTAGCCGCACGGCCTGAAAACTAACTTGGCCTTTATCTTTACAGCTGCTGTGGCGGTCCCGCAGAACAAGCCGCAGATGCCTGGCGGCCTGACTCTCACTCAAAGAGAGAAGCAAGCCAGGCGGGCCAAGCCGTCGCGGGCTGTGGAGGAGGAGGAGTCGGCCTCCTCCGGCGAATTTATGCTGCAGAGAATGGGCAGCAGCCTGAAGGACGTCCATGGCGATCCGGCCTTGCTGTAGAGTCCGGACGGCAAGTCAGTGACGATATCCACCGCCCTCCCCTACTGGGGGAGAAGAAGTAAGCCGCCACGCGAGCGTGGTTGGCGGCGCGTTGTATGGCAAGCGCAACCTGAAGGCGATGCGCCGAGTTCCACCGGACGACCTGCCGCGGCTAGCCGCGCAAGTCGGGGCAAGGAGCTTCATGGCAAGTCACTTCATGGGCCTTGCCTACAAGCAACTGATGAAGTAGAAGAGAGTCCTGAAGAGGCAGTTAGAGGAACAACATGAAGAAAACAAGCTGCTAAAGGAAAGGGATGCGGTAAGTCATTACCGATACTCGTGCGGTTAGCATTATGTAACCGTGCGGCCTTACCTCTACTTTTTTTTGCAGGAAATGTATAACCCGACCAACGCCATCTTCCAAGACAACGTCTTCCCGTAACTCGTCCAGGGGATCGATGGAGCGCTTAACCGCCTGTCGGAACACCCTATTACTAATTTGGGTCAGGATCACTATGTCATTAGGAAACCTATTTTTGACCTCATTGTATAGATCTAAAGGTCAATTAGAATTGAGTCTAAGGGTTAGTAGTTAGGTTTGGAAGCTGCCTCAAGACCAAGGTTTTTCAGTCTGCAGACTAAGTCATTTCGTCGAGCTCAGTACGAGGAATCGTCGAACTCCAATCGACGATCATTGAGCTCACTTCGACGTATCGTCGAACTCCATTCGACGATCGCTGATCTCAACTTCAACAAATCGTCGAACTCCATTCGACGATCTTCGAGCTCAGTCCGACGATCTTGACTCCAGTTTGTTCTGCTATCGCTGAGCTCAGTTCGACGATAGTTGAGCTCAGATCGACGATCTTTGTTTCTGTATAAGTCCAAATCGCTGAGCTCAGTTCGATGATAGTAGAGCCCAGTTCGATGTTTTTCTGAAGAGTTCAACGACTTTCAAGATTCAAATTCAGAACAGTTAAGGAGTTATTCTCAGCAATTAATTCAGAAGATTTTGTAGCCGTTTTCATTTATTCTGGAGCAAGTTTCAAAGAATTATCAAGGAATGTTTCATTGCACTTTCCCCCAGAAGACAAAAGCAATTAAGGAAGTCATTTATGACAGGCCAACGGCTATCTTGACAGTGGATCGTTTCTATTCAGAGATAAAGGAATTAAAGACAAGATTTTTTTTAATTCTAAGCACAAGGAAGAAGAACAAGAGAGAGACACACATTCTGCAATATTCATTCTCTGTAAATCTTCTTCTGCAACAACTCTCACAACCACAACCAATAAGAGAAAGAAAAAGAGTTGCAGACATTCTCTGTCAAAAAGAATTCATACAAGAACACCATCACTAAAATAGATCAACCATCTGAAATCTTCAGATCTCTTTTGATTCAAGTGTTCAAGGCCATCAACATTCAAGACTCCAGACACCTCACATTTTAGCTGTTGCTGAAATCATCATTTGCTAGAGATCAATTTTCTGAAGGCCTATCACCCTACGGCAAAGCTTCATTTCCTGAACAACTACATATCTTAGGAGGAGCTTTGACAACATCAATATCCACATAGTCTTCTCAGCTGCTTTGAGAAAGAGAAGACTTCCATCACTCTCTCATCCCCTCCTCTGTAAAGGATTTTTCAAACTCCCTTCAAAAGTTTGTGTGTGGTTTTTGAGCACCTTATCAAAAGCTCATTGGTGGCAAGACACCTGATCAAAAAATCTGGTTTGGTTTTTGAGCAACTTACCAAAAGCTCATTGGTGCCCAGGACACCTGATCAACTCATCCTGCAGTGGATTCCTACCTAGGGTGGTAGAAGAGTGGATGTACCCAGGTTGATTGGTGAACCACTATTGCTCCTTGTGTCTTCTGGTTGCTTGTCTTTATTTTTGTTTCTGGTTGTGATTGTTTTGTGACTAGGTTGCTCTGTGATTAGATAGTTTCTGTGATTAGATTTTCCATTTGCTTCCCTGTTCACATTTAGAATACAACAACTGTTGTAAAAGTTTTTTTTATTGCACCATACTCTATTCACCCCCCCCCCCCTCTAGAGTATATCAGATCTAACTCGCACTTTCACCGCCTCCGGGACCTTGGCGGCTTGGCGACCGGCTTCACCGACTTCACTTGTGCCGACATCTACCCCACCCTGAAAGAGCAGGTGGCGGACGTCTACAGGTCGATCAAGGGTAAGGTCAAGGTCGGCGAAGAAGTCGGCGAGGAGGAGGAAAACGTCGAGGAATAGGGCGGCCAGGGAAGCCGGAGTGCACGCGCATCATCTGAGTCCGGCGGTTAAGAATCTGAGACCGCGCGGCCAGACTCGACAACTTCTGGCGGTTCAGGGAGCTCGGCGACTAGCAGCAGGTACTCTAAATCCTCCGTCGATATCGGTGATGGTGGTGATTTAGATTCCCCTGCGGCTAAGAAACTTAAACCGGGCGATTAGAAACTCTTTAACTTGATTTTTGTATTTTGAACTTTTTTGGAAATCGACGGTATTATTTTTGTAAACCGTGCGATTAATGCTTTGTAACACTTAATGAAATATAAATGAAGGCAACTTTACCTTTCTCTTTACTACATCTCACTTTTCTTACTGGTTTAAGTCTGCGCGG
Source organism: Platanthera guangdongensis (assembly GCA_039583875.1). Classification (NCBI taxonomy): domain Eukaryota; kingdom Viridiplantae; phylum Streptophyta; class Magnoliopsida; order Asparagales; family Orchidaceae; genus Platanthera; species Platanthera guangdongensis. Next base: position 172,266,688 of record CM077150.1, on the reverse strand, counting down.
TCTCAGTATAACTTCCGATTTAATAGAATGTTAGCATATAAACCGGTCTGAGTCCATACTGCGATTTCAACGAATTTATCCGTAAGAGAGATAGATTTCCTTGCGGCTTATTTCGAAATATAAGTCAATAATAAGCCGCGAGGTTAATAGTTTACACCGCCATTGGCATTAACGAAGCAATCAATGTTAGCCGCTGGGAAGAGGGAAATAGTCGCGGCTTATTTGCATATAACTTGCGACCATTAAGCCTTGCGGCCACGTTCTTAGTCGCCAAAAGGCCATGACTTTGAACTATAAGATTGCGGCCAGGGCGAACTCTGATTCGAATTGCCCTTTTAATAAAAAAAACAAGAATAGAGAAATACTCTGCGGCTTCTGATAATACAAGCCGACATAGGCACATGGAAGCCGAATAATTTTGTGATAACACGTCGCTGATCGACAAGTATAATTGATACCATAGAAGTCGGCGGATCAAGTCCAGGAATTAATTGCCAGAAACAGGTCGGCCGACCTCCTATCCATATGAATAATAAACCGGAAATCGGCATATGGAAGCCAAATAAGATAAACTAGGCCCAGACTTGACTGACAGACGTAAGTCGGTCGGGTTCCGAAATATATGAATAATAATCCGGCAGGTAGGCACATGAAAGCCAAATAACTTAAGACGGAATTTGTAATCGGGCGGCCTGTGTATTGAATTATACAAATTGGCACAGGCCGCTTAATAAAGCACCGAAATAGCGGATAGGCTCTTGTTGTCCTGCAATAATAGATGGAGATATGCACTTATGTGTCAATGTGGGCAGGTGCGTGCGACAGTACTTTCCACACAAAGAACACATAAGCGAGACTGAAATTCATAATATCTGCGAGCGATGTCAAGCGGGACAAGTACGCAATGCCTGCGACTGAAGTCAAGCGGGACAAGTACGCAATGTCTGCGACTGAAGTCAAGCGGGACAAGTACGTAATGTCTGCGACTGAAGTCAAGCGAGACAAGTACGTAATGTCTGCGACTGAAGGTCAAGCGGAATTTCCACTATACATCTGCGACTGATGTCAAGCGGGATGTGGAGGGCTTAAGAATTCAAAAGGGCCTTTTGCCCTTAAATGCATGCATGTTAGCATTAGTAAAGCTAAGAAATAAGCTTCAAATGAAAAGATACTGTTTGTATGACGTTAAGGATGTGGCAAAGGATTTATGTTTGAAGTTTTAGCACGCCCCATTAATACCAATTTCGAAGGGGACTTTATATACTATTCTGATCATAAGCATTTTATCATATAAAGAAAGAGGAATCCCTGCTTGAACCATTGTGTAAGAAATGGAAGAGTGCCTTAGAGAATTACTGAATGACATATTCTTGCAACTTTCCAGCTCTTGCAAGTTGATTAGCTAATTCCCTGAGAGATATGCAATCTTCTGCTAGATGACCAATATCTTTATGATACTTGCAAAAAAGCTCCGCGTGCCGATACTTGATTTTCGATTTCAAACGCCGAGGCTTCTTGAACTCAGGCATTCCTTGAATGATTATCAAAAGGTCTTCCATAGGAATTTTGAACTTGACATACTTACCTGAACCTTTTTCACACTTTGGAGGTTTATCCTGAAGAAGAGGAGATTTGCAATATTCAGCTTGCAAAACATCTTGGTAGGAAACAGATTGCTGGTCACCAGAAGTCCCTTGAGATTGTTTAGTTATCTGATTCAGAAATGAGATATAACCTTTGTTTGCTTCTTCGCCTATTATGAACTTATTAACTATATCAATAAGATCTCCATAGCTTTTGGGATACTTTGTGCTGAGTTTGAATTTCAAGGGGCCTTCTTGAAGTGCATTTATGAAAGCATATAAGTAATAGTCTTGATGGATGCTACAAACATCCAAAACCTGCTTTTGAAACCGATCAACAAAATCTGGATTAGCCTCATCAATTCCTTGCTTGATTCGGAAGAGAGCTCCCACGTATCTTTTTCGCTTCCTGTAAGTAGTGAATCTAGAAATAAATTGACTTCGAAGATCTTTAAAGCTGGTTACTGATCGAGGTGGGAGACTATAAAACCATTCCCTTGCAATATTGTCAAAAGATATAACAAAGAGTTTGCATTTTACTCCATTTGACACGTTTCTTAGTGAAATAGCTGATTCAAACGCTTGCAAATGAGAAAATGGATCATCACATCCAGAATACTCCGGGAGACGCGGCACTCTGAAATCATCGGAAATAGTATCCCACTGAATACGATCGATGAATGGAGAAGGGGCCTCTTCTTAATCCTCATAAGAAGGTTCAATTGCAATAGATTTTGGTGCATGCTCTACCCAATTTGTAGAAAATTTGTTACCATGGGTGTTACCATGGTCAAGGGACTCATTATTAAAATGTGAACAATCCAGTACTTCTGAGAGATCTGCAGTAATTGACACGTAACTAGATTCACTCTGTCCCTTTGTAGGATTCATCTTAAAAAGAAGAAGATAACCGAACGTTTTCCAGAGATCGCCGACTAGTCGTGGCTTGAACTGGCGGCTAGATGGTGCAACAAGCTGACAAGAAGACCGGGAGGAAAACCGAGCGGATAGAATGACAGGTTCCATAGTACTGGAGGCGGGCTGAAAGCCTTAGCCAACGAAGTCGTGGCTTGCTCGTCAGGCCGCCGAGCTCTACAGGCTAGAGCGGTCTGACCAACTAGACCGCTGATTTCAGCGATTCGTCGAGATATGAAGGTCGCGTGTTAACTGTTGATGCACGAAAACGGACAGGGAGTCGGGCACCACCAGCTAACGGTTCGAGCACCGGGGGAAGGAAGGGAAAGGAGAAAACTGTCGACCAATCAGTTACTAGCGGTCGTAGCTAGAGAACAAAAAAAGAGGCCGCTGGCAGCGGCAACAACAGGGTTCGCCCGTCGCGGCTTAAATGCCACTCCTGCGACGGTCTTTTCTTTATTTAAAGGGAGAAACTGTTACATGAGGAAGAAAAAGAGGAAGCCGGCCGAACTGCAAGCCGCAAAACACTAGACTTGAGACCTCAGCTCTTAACAGGCGAGCTCCTGGATACAAGTCAGCGTGTCTTGGGGAGTGCACCCTCCCCCTATTTATAGGCTCGGGGGCCTGCCCAAGCGGGCGGGGCTAAAGTTACTGGCTGCCCGCGGTACAGGAGAACCGGGCAGAGGTGAGGGGAAGCAAATGAGAAAGAAAATGAGAAAGGAGGGAAGCCGCGCGGCCTAGCGGATTCCTCCTGACGAGTTGATTGTTGGGTCCCAGGCCTTGCCGCTGAGCAGGGCTGGCGCTGGTGGCGGTCTGACATGGAGACCGCTCGGCTTTAGTGATGGCCAAACGAGTTGATCTGGTATGCGGCTAGCCGACCAGTCCGCCCTCTAGTGACCGTCCAATTCGGGAGACGTGGCGGCTAGAAAGAGCAGGCCGCCCAGTCTGGAAAGCTGCACGAACAGGTCGCGGATTCCGGGCTTATCACTATGTTGTTGCTTGTGATGGACTGTATTGTGCTTTATGCGGACTAAATGAGATATTTGCACATTATATCGCTAGTTTATGCTTGTGCTGTGATCTGTGACGAACTGTGCGGACTAATGCTATGTCCTCTTCTCAGAATTTAACTTGTGAATGCAGTTGGGAAGTATCGCGAGCTGGACGGACTGAAACTGTGTCCTCTTTATTTTGTGCTTTGAACTTGGCAGGTATTCCGGAGACTGGATATAGCAAAGACCGTGGACTCGAGTTTTGTGTCCACGTTGTTCTTATTTTTGCTGCATGAAAAGCTGTGGTGCATACTTTGCGGACTCGATAGCCGAGTTGTGCGTCCTGGCCAAAAAGCTGTCAGACCTCCGTTACTATAAATATTGCCACGTTGTCTCTTTTATGCAGGAAAACAACTGTGAGAGGATCCTGCGGCCTGTAGACATGGTGTCCGCCAGAACTGATGCTGCGGTTACTTTCCACTCTACCGATCATAGGAGATGTACTTTGACGGAGGCCGACCTTGAGGCCTTTGTTGAGAGACATATGGAGGACTCTGCTCTGCTTGTCCGCCTTCCTGTTCATGAAGAAAGATTAAACTTTTCGACAGTGACCCAGATTGTTGTGCCTATTGACCACTTCGATAGCGGATTCAGATTCCCACTGCTATGGGAGATGGTAGAGATATTCGAACACTACGGGATGGTGCCAGGCCAGCTTGCGCCCAACACCCTCGCTGCAATTTATAGCTTCCTTTCTTACTTGAGGTCTGAGAAGATTTCTTTTTCCCTTAACATATTCCGCAAGATCTTCTCAGCTCGCTCAATAACTCCGTCTGGAGGCTGACCTTACAAAGGGGTGATCTATTTTTACTACAGAGGTATGACGGTTGTGGGTCTGCCCAACAAGATCCATAACTGGACCTCGAGGTTTCTGATCTTCGAGGGTGACCTCGGGTTTGTTCAAACCTATCTGCAGGAGCGCGCGGACTCCGCCTTCAAGAGTGTCCAACTGGATGCGGCGGAGCTCGCCATTGGTGAGTTCCTTGCTGGAGCCAGGATGGACATAGAGCACTATATCCCGCTGCTGGCGGGCTTGGGTGACGTCAATCGCGAAGAAAGTAAGCTTCTGCGGACTTACTCTTGTATCTACCACGACCTGCATGCTTAATATGTTCTTTTTCTTGCAGCGACCTTGGCCGTGCCCGCAAACCTGCCACAAACGCCAAGCGGGTTTACCCCTACACAGAGGGAGAGAAAACAGGAAGTCGCAAGAAAAAGGAAAGAAGAGGGGGATCCCGCGACGCACTGCTCCTCTTCAGAAAGCTTTGCGATTTAGGGCTTTGGTAACCGCCAGAAGGATCTGAGGGGGAACCCGATGATCCACCAGCATAATAAGAACAAGCATGTCCGCCTGTAGACAGAGCTTCCATCATGGAAGAGTTCTAAGATCACCCTCCACGCTCATGTCGTGATTTCTGCGCTTTATGGGAAACGCAACTTGAGCGACTTGAAGAAGGTTGTCGCTGCCGACCTCCCTCTGCTGGCCGCCCAGGCAAGCACGAACAACGTCGTTACCAACCACTTCGTCTGTTTGCTGACAAGGGATCTGTTTAGGCAGAATGACCAACTTCAGGAAGAGGTGAAGTTGGTAAAGGAAAGAAACAAGCGGCTGGGGAAAAGAGTTGCTGCGCATAAAGAAGAGTTGGCGGTAAGCTTGACTATTTTATGGTGCTCTGTTTGAAGTCTGCGGCGAGCTGACATTCGTGCCATTGCCTTTTGCAGGTCGCGTACGACTTGGAAAATGATAACTTCAAAGCCTCTATGCTCTCCTTTGTGAAGGAATCCGTTGAGATCGCTATCGAGCGATTTGTCTGCGGCGTCTTCGCAAAGGAAGGGGTGGACGGTGTCCCTTTTCTACACCTCTTCCCCGAGTTGCAAGAGCAGGTCGCGGCGATGGAGCGGACTGCCAAAGGAAGAGACGTCATTGTTGAGGAGGAAGGAGAAGAATGAGAAGAAGGAGAAGAATAAGATGGAGAAGAAGAAGAAGAAAATGGATAAGGCATAGAAGCGAAGACAATTGCCGACGATACTGGTTCGAGCAAGCAAGGTGGAGATCAGTCCGCCGAGTCCGATGCCTCTGTCTCTTCCTCTGCTGGCGAGAGCTCGCATAGCGAGTCCGCGGCCAGCACGGGTTCAGATGGCAGTAGTGGAAGTGGCTCGGAGGGCTATTCTCCAGAAGTTGATGTCGAAAGCCCAAGCCATCCTGCAGAAAAGAAACAGAAGACTGTCGAAGCAGAATATTGTACTTTTTGTTTTTAACATTTTTGTAAAGAGAGAGGACTTAAGTTTGGAGTCCGCTGAATACACGAACGATGTAACTATTTTTGATTAAATAGAAAAGGATATTCCGGTATCAGTGTGTTTTCTGCAATGTTCTCTATTTTTTGTTATTGAAATGTATTGATGTACTTAAATGCGATCTCCATGTTCTAGTCCGCGTAGTGCAAACATCGTCCACACTGCATAAGTTTCTGACTTGCTAATTAGGAAAATTTATTAAAAATTCGACCACTGTTCGTCGCAAAAAGAATGAGACCAAAGTTTAGTTGGTTGCCGAAGTAAAAGATCATGCGGACTCTGACGAGTTCCGATAATAGCGCGCGATTCTCTTTGTCAACAAACCTTTTAAGTTTAATGATAATAAGCAATACGTCCTCATATTTTCTATTAAACTGCGAGCTGAAAAGACCAACCGGGGACCAATCCTGCGGACCGGGTGGCTATAATTTCACAGTTCGTACGCATTTTAAAAGAAATGATCTATAGCTTGACGATAACTAAGGCCGACAATAATCCAGTCCGCGATATTTTATTTGCAGCTCGCCAAGTCCTAGTAACTTGTCAAAAAGGACATTACTGGCGGACTCTGATGGATTCCAAATCTAGTCCGCATGTAAATAAAGTTTTGCGAGTTAAGAAAGATCAATCCGAGCAGGTACCTCATGTATGTAGTATTGCTTTTCTCATAGTCGGGTCACAAAAAACGTCAAGATCAATCCGAACTTGGCGGATTGTGCGGACACCATAGCGCAGTCCGTAATAGAGATTGAAATAACTCACAACACTAGGTGACCAAGCGGGCAGGTGCAGCCGGAGCAGCATTGCTTTCCTCGCTGGGTCACAGGGGATGTAAAATCAACCCAAGGTATTGGCGGACTAAGCGGACTTAAATTTTGCAGTCTGCCTTATCAACTTCTTGCGAAGAATTAGATATAGGCATGTGTGACCAAGTGGGCAGGTGCGGCCGGAGCAGCATTGCTTTCCTCATGGGGTAACAGAAGCCATAAGCTCAACGGAAAGTTTTACCGCCCTCTTGTCTGGAGTACAGCCTAAATTGATCTTTCGGGCAGGTGCGGCCGGAGAAGCATTGCTTTCCTCTGAGATCAACAAGGCTGTGGGTCTCCTGCAGGCACCGCTTGAGGGTACCGGAGAGTATTCGAGGGTACAACTTGGATGATCTATGGGCAGGTTCCGGATGGCATTGCTTTCCTCAAAGAGATCAACAAGGTGTACGCTATCCCTTGCAAGCTTAGTAGAGCTGTTAACCACCCTATCCCTCCCAAAAATGCAGAGGTGGAGTCAGGTACTAGCTGGGATCCAAAATCCAGTAGCCCACCGCACAAGAATCTGCAAGCTCCCACTAGAAGGTGCGAAATATCCCCGCAACACGTGATCATCGTGGTGTTACGCTAATGACAACAATTCTTGGGGGGGGGGGGTCCAAGCTGGACTTGGCGATGTGTCCTGGTGTGGTGATTTTTTACTTTGCATGGTCGATAGGAGAAAGTGATTGTGCCCTGTATGAAAAAATTATTAGCCAGAGATTCTTATTGCCATAATCATTGAAATGAACACAAATGATAAGTGTTTGCTTAAGCATAAAAGCGCTTTAAATCATCGTCATTCCAAGTATGGGGGACATCTTCTCCGTCATAGGTTTGTAGTTGATATGCTCCATTCCTCATGACTTTCTTAATGATGAATGGTCCATTACAGTTCGGGTACAGCTTGCCCACTGAACCAGTTCTTGCAGCCGCATCTAATTTTTTCAAGACGAGATCTCCCACTGAAAAATTCTTGATCCTGATGTTCTTGTCAAAATATGTGGTCATTCTTCGCTTGACTTCCTCTTGCCTGATGGTGGCTTCATCTCGCATTTCTTCAATTTGATCCAAGCTATGTCTCATATTCTTGTCGTTAATCTCAGGCTAGTCTTCCCAACTTTGCCTGGCCAGTAAGATCCTAGGATTCGGAACATCAAATTCCACCGGGATGAGAGCCTCTGAACCGTGAGAAATCTTGAAAGAAGTTTTTCCGGTTGCTATGGAAGGGGTTATTTTGAGGGTCCACAGAACTGAAGGAAGCTCCTCTGCCCAGTTGCCCCTCAGATTCTGCACTTTCTTTTTTAGCAATTTATGAATCTGTTAATTCACAGATTCTACCTGACCATTGCTTCTGGGAGATGAACTGACGAGAACCGCAGCTCTATGCCGATTTGTTTGCAAAAATTCTTCATCTCTTCATTGTTGCACTCCCCAAGACACGCTGACTTGTCTCCAGGAGCTCGCTTGTTAAGAGTTACAGTTTCAAGTCTAGTGCCTTGCGGCTTGCAGTCCGGTCGGCCTGTTCGGTTTCCTTTTTCTCTTCTTGTAATTGCTTCACTTTTAATCAAAGGAAAGCCCGTCGCAAGAGAGGCATTCAGGCCGCGACGGGCGAAGTCAGGTGTTGTCGTGGTTCACGGCTCGGCTGTTCTTTTTTCTCTAGTCCGCTTAGTAGATAATTGTTTGTAGTCTGCCTTTTTCCCCTTCCTACCTTCCCCCGTGCTCGAACCGTTAGCTGGTGGTGCTCGACCCCCTATCCGTTTTCGTGCATCGACGGTGAGGGCACATTTTTTGCATCAACACTACCGTCGCACAGTACCTTCCAAAAAGTGTTTCCTGAACCTGGGGCATTACATTTTTTCTCCGCATTGTGCTGAGAATTTGCCTGGGGAGTGGATGTGATAGCCACTTATTCATATGACTAACGGTTGCTACGTATTCCTTTTTAGGAGGAAACCCAACAGACAGAGCAGCACCAGGTTATGCAGTAGGACAACCAGGCCAGGACGACAGGGCCTGAAGGGACGGTGTCGTCGCAACCGTCAATGACTGTTGTGAGTTTTAAGAGACTCATGATGTAGCCCTTTGGGCAAGTTTTACTCGTACTCTGATATTATAGAAGTTTTTTGTAGCTTCTTTTTCTTGATGTACTTTTTGGACTATTTTACTTATGTGTGGATTGAATTTTGTTTTATATTCTTGGTTGGGTTGGCATTGGTTGATATTGGTTATAGCCGACAAGATAGGCGTCTTGTGGTATAGGTTAGCTCGTGTGCTAATGCTACCGCAAGGCGGCTGTTCTGGGCATAAGACACCAATCGTGTCGTGTTTTGTGTTCCGGGAGGGGGGGGGGTCTTACAAATGGTATCAGCTTACTACGATCCTGAACTAAAGAAGTCACTCAACAATGGTTCCACTCCCATTCGATTAGTTAGTTTTGGGACAAACTGACTTAACGGAAGTAGTGGTGTGCCCATATGTAATTCACACTAAGTATGTCCAATTTTGACCCTACGATTAGCTAACCTGAACTTAGGTTCGTATCTTTATATATCGACCTCCTAAAGGTTGATGATGCCAGGTACGTAAAACTGTTGTATAAAGCCTTGCGAGACCCCATAGGGCAAGCACTTTTGTTTATAGCGGATTTTGAATCTAGCGGAGATACAAGACATGGCAGATGTTAACCCCCCAGTCCACAACATCCTACAAGATGCCAAGAGCCCTTTTCATTATCTGCGGACTCAATTAGGCAGTCCGCCCTGTCTGGCAAAGCAGCAGCAATCAGCCACCAAGGATGATGCCCCAGTGGCGGACTTAACGCTCTATTTGCTCGGTCCGCCATGCCTTTGCATCTCTGGATTCTCTACATCGGCAGACGCAGTGTCCCATCCGCCCAGGTCATCGTCCTACAGCAGGATTGCGCCTAGTAGTAGGAGATGGAAGCTCCAGCCCGCGAGCCCAGTCCGCCCCTTCTGCGCGGACTGGCGTGTTCTTTATTTTTACTTCCTGTCACCGCTGCCCGGTTCTCCTATACCCCGGGCAGTCGGTTATTTTAGCCCTGCCCGTTTGGGCAGGCCCCCCATCCTATAAATAGGGGGGAGGTGGTGCTCCCAAGGCACACTGACTCGTGCACAGGAGCCTACTTGTTAAAGGCTGCAGACTCGAATCTAGTGCTTTGCAGACTCCAGCTTGATCAGCTCTTGTCTTCCTTTTTCATTCACTTGTAACCAAACCTTTCTTCAATCAAGGAAAAGCCCGTCGTAAGGGAGGCGTTCAGGCCACGACGGGCGAAGTCTGTTATTGCCGTAGCTCACGGCCCTGCAGTGCTTCTGGCTCTCGTCTTCTTAGTAGATTGCTACTCGCAGTCTCTCCTCTCTCTTCTTTTCCCTTGTACTCGAACCGTTAGCTGGTGGTGCTCGACCCCCTTTGCGTTTTCGTGCATCAATAGCAGATTCCCTAGGACAACGGATCTTTTGGATGTTCAGACAAGCGTTAAGAGACCCGCTGGAGGAGTAATGGAAGCAGGACCCAGCTTTAGGATGAGGACTATGAGGAAGACATTTACACGTTATATGCATTCGTCCTTTGTCTACCTAAGTTTGTTCTAGGAATTTGGATTGAGCCTTTAAAATTTTGATACTTGGGTGTATTGGTTAGTGAGAAATCAGCCTACACTTTGTTCGATACCAGTGCCACACGCTCGTTTGTGTCGGCAGACTTTGTTAAAGACCTAAAAGGAGTGCAATACTTCACTGGTATTGCTCGAAGAGTACGCCTCGCAGATGACTCAGAGATGACCGCAATTGCCAAGTGTGAATTGGAGATACTCCTTGGCGGAAAGATCTTCAATACCCTGCCATATTTTTGAGGATGCCAATGTTTGATCTCATTCTGGGCATGGAGTGGTTGGATTGGCATTCGCAAGAATTGACTGCGCAGAGAAGCTGATTTACATGAGACATGGATACACTAAAGTCATTTTTCGAGGTATAAGATTCGCTTCATGCTTGCTATTATCTTCAATTCAGGCCTTGAAAGACCATGTGAGAGGGGATGATGTTTACATGATATGTTTCGAACTGTAAAGAGATGACAATAGATATGAAGGATGTGCGAGTGGTGTGGGATTTTCCCGAGGTATTTCCGGAGAAATTGTCAGGATTACCCCCGCATAGAGAGGTGGATTTTCAAATTAAGCTAGTACCAGGTGCCAAGCCCGTCTCCAGGGCCCCTTATCGAATGACCCTGAAGGAACTCGCAGAGTTTATAGTCCAGTTGCAAGAACTAGTGGAATCAGGATTTGTTTTCCCCAGCTCATCACCTTGGGGAACCCCTGTTTTGTTCGTTAAGTAGAAGGATGAGACCTTATGATTTTGTATTGACTAGGAGCTCAACCGATAGACGGTGCAGAACACCTATCCGCTACTCCGGATCGACGAGTTGTTCGATCAATTGGCAGGAGCGCATTGATTTTCCAAAGTGGATTTGCACTCGGGGTATTATCAGTTGAGGATACAAGAGGAGGACAATCAAAAAATAGCTTTTAGCTCATGGCACGGCTTGTACGAGTTCACCGTGATGTCGTTGGGCTCACAAATTCCACTTCAGCTTTCATGAGCCTGATGAACAAAGTGTTTGAGCCTATCTAGACATCTTCGTCATCGTCTTCATTGATGAAATTTTGGTCTACTCAAAGACAGAGGAAAAGCATGTCGAACATTTGAACTTGGTACTGAAAAAGCTAAAAGAGCACGCCTTGTTTGCGAAGTTCAGCAAGTGCGAATTCTGGCTCCAAGAAGTTGCCTTCTTGGGCCATGTAATCAGTGGGGCTGGACTAGCAGTTGACCCGGCCAAAGTGCATACTGTGAAGGAGTGGTCACCTTTGAAGTCAGCGGCCAATGTGCGGAGTGGTCACCATTGAATTTAGTGGCCGATGTGCGGAGTTTCCTTGGACTTGCCGGGTATTATCACAAGTTCGTGAAAGGATTCTCAAAGATTTTCCTTCCACTTACTACTGACAAAAAAAGGTGTGCCATATGAGTGGACAGCCCAACATGAAGTTGTGTTCCAAGAACTGAAGGACTGACTTGCTACCGCAGCCATCTTAGCCCTTCCATCCGGAAGGAAGGATTTCAAGTTTATACTGGCGTGTCGTATCAAGGGCATGTGATTACATATGCTTCAAGATAGCTGAAGAAGCATGATGTCAACAATCCAGTACATGATTTAGAATTGGGATAGTGGTATTCTCCTTGAAGGTTTGGAGACACTATCTATATGACATCCACTGCGAAATCTTTTCGGACCAGAAAAATCTAAAGTATGTTCATACTCAGAAGGAATTGAATTTGAGACAGCGGCGGTGGTTAGAAGTTTTATGTGATTATGAATTTACTTTGAATTACCACCCCGGAAAAGCAAATTCCATCGTTGATGCTTTGAGCAGAAAGGTACCAAAATCGAGCGCTGAGTCCCGATTGATGAGTATGAAATTAGCTCGGATGCTCAAGAAATGGAGATTACCATGGTATATAAAGACCATTCGGAAGGGTATATGGAGTACCTGGCCGCGATGAGCATAGTTTGTGATATACGGGACCAAATCCGGGAAGAGAAAGGAAGGGATGCTGCTCTATCCCGATGTTTAAGTCAATTGAAGATGGGACTACTGACGAGTCTTCCCTAAAAGACATCCTCGTTCATGTCCGTTGCCGGATTTACATTCCCAAAGGTGGTAAAATTAGGGAAGATATCTTGAGAGATGCACATTGCTCTCAGTATTCAGTGCATCCTAGGATTTCCAAGATGTATGCCAACTTGCGGAAAACCATGTGTTGGCCGGGAATGAAGATAGATGTCAGATATTTTGTTACACACTGCGAGGCCTGTCAAAGTGTGACTCGGAATGCAAGAGCCCTGGTGTATTATTACAATCGTTGTCCATCCCGAGTGAAAGTTCGAGGATATCTCCATGGACTTCGTCCACGGGTTGCCTCTCTCATGCTTAGGGAATGATTCGGTTTGGGTAGTCATTGATCGCCTGACAAAGGTAGCAAAGTTTATTCCTATGAAGAAAGAAGCTCATGTGGATGTTTTGGTACGCCTCTTTGTGGAGCGGTTTATACGGTACCTTGGCATGCCAAAGGCAATTATTTCTGACCTGGATGGTCATTTTACCTCTAAAGAATGGAAGGCCGTACATGCATATTTGAGTTCACACCTTACTTTCAGCACAACCTTTCATCCTCAGACGGACGGGCAGTGTAAGAGGACCATCAGAACTTTGGAAGATCTATTGAGGTTGTGTGTGCTGGATAGAGGGGAGTCGTGGGAAAGGCTCTTACCCCTTGTAAAATTCACATATAATTACAGTCACCAGGTCATTATCGGGATGGCACCCCATGAAGCCCTTTACAGAAGAAGGTGTAGAACCCCCTTGTCATGGGTGCAAGATGAAGACCTGAAGGTTTTGGGAATTGAGTACATCGATGATACTGATGTCATTGTGAGACTAATACGGGACCGCATGCTTGAGGCTCAAAGTCGGCAGGCTAAATATTATAATGTAAAATACCGGATGGTGGAATTTCAAGTGGGTGACAAAGTGTTCCTGAAGATCCGGCAGATACATGAAGTGTCATGGGTACATGGTGTGAAGAAGCTCAGCCCATGGTACGTTGAGTCGTACATCATATTGGAAGAGATTGGCCCTTTGGCCTATCGGTTGGAGTTACCGCCAGGATTGGAGAACCTTCATGACGTATTCTGTGTCGTCACTCCGGAAGGCACTGTTATGGCCCGATCAACATATCCCCTCCATCGATGGAGCAAAAGCAACCGTAGATCTGTACAACTAGAGCCAGTGCAGATAGTGGACACCGAGACAAGGAGTTTGCTTCGCAAGAGTGTTCCTTTGGTAAAGGTGCTATGGTCAAATCATGGGAAGGAAGAATTTACTTGGGAGACGGTGGACTTGATGCAGAAGCACTACCCGGAGTTGTTTCCACAAGGTAAATTTTAAAAGCATATTTTATTTCATTTCATGCTTTTCTCTCCCCCATAGACTTAGCCTAATTTCAGGGACGAAATCTTTTATTTTGTTTACAGGATTTTAACATCCCGAGTCGCGATAAGCTCTCGTGCGTACTTTTAAGTCAGGAGAGCTGACTTGGGCTCAGGGTGTGCTGGCAGATAGGCTTGCACCTGAGTGGGGGAGGAGGTGTAGATTCCTCCCGAGAAGGACATGGGTAGTGACACAGGTATGTCTCTACCCATGTGGTGCCTTTGTAAATTTTCCACCGGACTCGACAAGTAAAATTCGTCAGATATCATCACGGATATCTGATGAATTCATCGAGTATGATTTATGAAGTTGAGACCAATGCTGTTCGTCGAAAATCGGATGAATTGGTCGAGTATATGGTCTTAGAAATTATTCTGGAAAGTTGGCGTTGAGTGGACTCAACGCCACCCGACGAATTAGGACTTAGAAATTTTTTTGGAGAGTTGGTGTTGAGTGTACTCAACGCCACTCAACGCGGCGTTGAGTGTGTTGAGTGCACTCAATTCCATTTAACTCGGAAGATATCTAGGATAACTAGTGTCAAGTGCATTGAGTGCACTTGATGCCATTAAGCTGAAAGGCATCGAGTCCGTCGAGTGCACTCGACACCACTCAATTCCTTTAAATTTAAGTTGTTTTGCCGTCTTTAGGCGTTGAGTGCGTTGAGTGCACTGAACGCGGCGTTGAGTGCACTAAACGCGGCGTTGAGTGCACTCGATGCCACTCAATGCTTTTAACTTTAAGTTGTTCTGCCGTCTTTAGGCGTTGAGTGCACTCAACGCAGCATTGAGTGCACTCAATGCACTCAACGCTTATAACTTTAATTTGTTCTGCCGTCTTTAGGCGTTGAGTGTGTTGAGTGCACTCAACGCACTCAACGCTTTTAAATTTAAGTTATTTTGCTGTCTTTAGGCGTTAGTGTGTTGAGTGCACTCAACGTGGCATTGAGTGCACTGAATGCACTCAATGCTTTTGCACTAAGAATTTTCTGTCTGCTGTAGGCGTTGAGAGTGTTAATTGAACTCAATGCTTTTTTACCTTAGGCGAATTTTCGGCCCTATTTGCTGCTTCATATCAATAGGCTGAACCGGGTTTTTAGGAATTGCCCAAAACTGACTTAAATGGGCCGCCTCCTTTCAAAATGATATATTTGAGCTATATAAGCGGTCCAATAATAGGACGACACGTGGCAGACGGTTTCAACTCTAATTATTTTTATAAAAGAGGAGTAAACCGAAACCCTAGCCGCCTCTGTACCAATTTTGCCGAGCAGTTGTCTTTGCCAAAACCACCGGAGGAGAAACAGCTGCCGGGTCGGATTTGCTGGAAGAACACCTCCAAAAACGAGGGGATGCCGCAACGAAGAGTAGCGAGGTGCATGGCCGGAAATGTCGGAACCACCGGAAATGAGGTGAACTTCCTACCCTCTCCCTTGATTCTAGATCTCTAGTTATTCCTAAGAGAGATATCGACTCAAAAGAGTCTTTATTTGTTAGAAGAAGGTTGCTAGGAACACGCCATGCTAGGGCTTGTGTCCTAGGAATTAGAGTTTTCAACCTTTCCTCACTTCAAATAAAGTTTGTGGACAGGTTTTGTGAAGAGAAGTGGCCATATGAGGGTGAATAAGGGAGGAGAAATTCTGGATGCTATTTGGAAAGTTTTGTTGGAGGAAGAAGAAGAACCGACGATGTTCGATCAGCTTTAAAATACGTGCAGAAATCTATTTTCTGCGCGCAGCAACCTTTGAGGCCATTTTTAGACATGATGCTTCCAAATATGGGCTTTCGACTAAACCCAAAAGTCGTAGCACTAGGAAATACATTTACAACGAGAGGTTACACGCCTTCACCGGATTCCTGTAGCCTCGGAAATCCCCGATCAACGTTGCTATACAGTAATCACTCCTGCATATATAGTTCTCGTGTTTATTTTGTATCGGCTTTGGGTTTGGTAGAGGGATTGTAGTACATTAACGTTAATGTTTTGTTGAATTTAATCTATAAGTAATTGTGATAAAATATGATAATGACATTTGTTGGATAGATCCCTAACGAACAAATGGTGTAGTAAAGTGTACTTAATCGAGGTGATTTGGTGGAGGTTAGTGAATGAATGGATTGACGAGTTGGGATGATAGGAATGACTTAAATATGTGAATCGATAGGGATGTACTTGATAATGGTAAAACAATGAATTATGATGAGGTTCACTTGAAGTTTTTTGTACATAATTTGTAGTAATTGCTATGAACAAATGGTTGATGGCATTTAGTTGGAAGATCCATATGGGCATGAATAGTTCGAACTTGGTAAAAGAATTGTAACCTGTGATGTTAAAGTCATGTGATCATAATATATATGTAATTATGATAACCACAAGGTTGGTGAATATGTGTGGAGTACCATTATGTTGATGATGAACCCTTGGTGTGCTTGGATGCACGAAAATGTGGAAGGGTTGAAAGTGCGTGTGTGTTGCCGCACAGGAATTATGTATTGGTAAGAGACTCGGTGTGGAACTCTTGCGTGTTGTTGAGCACAAAATGTGAATAATGAAAAGGGGGCTCAATGTGGAGCCCCGTATGTGAAATGTATGTGGTGTGAGTCGATGATGAACTGTAAATATGTGTATTTTTATGCACATTAATT
The DNA here is from genome assembly GCA_039583875.1 of Platanthera guangdongensis. Classification (NCBI taxonomy): domain Eukaryota; kingdom Viridiplantae; phylum Streptophyta; class Magnoliopsida; order Asparagales; family Orchidaceae; genus Platanthera; species Platanthera guangdongensis. Next base: position 172,250,323 of record CM077150.1, on the reverse strand, counting down.
TAGTCATTTTCATTTATTTTCGTCGTTTTTACTTATTTTTGTTCAATAAAATGTTCCTATTCTTGTAAATTTTCTCCTAACTTGTTTTATTTGAGTTTGCAGAAAAATTCCAAAATCTGCCAAAATTTGGGAAGTACACGCCCGTGACACATGGGTCACGCCCGTGACCGAGCCGTGACTGTGCATTTCCCATGAAATCGGAAAATTTCTGAAGAAAAGGCTTGACACGCCTGGCGACACGCCCGTGTCACCCGACACGGGGCGTGACCCAAGCCCGTGTCCTTTCCTCTCGACGAATTCCTCTCGACAATCGTCGAGTGTCGACACCAACAGTCACGCCCAGTGTCACGCCCGTGACCGAGGGCGTGACCCAATTTCAGCTCAACAATTTCGACTCGACACTTTCCGCTCGACGTTCGTCGAGTGTCGACCCCAACTGTCACGCCCATAGTCACGCCCGTGACATAGGGCGTGACCTTTCCAGCTGCCCCGACAAGATGCTGCCGAGGACATTTGACGCAACCCGCGCCCGGTTCTACCTCCCCGACACGCCCATAGTCACGCCCGTGACCTAGGGCGTGACTGCTGCGAACTCAGCCCGAAGTCAACTTTGCTGTCCAATCTCCAGCCGCCTTCATGAATAGTACTGTCACGCCCCCCCCTACACGCCCGTGACCGAGGGCGTGTACTTAGAAATTTTTTCCTATAAATAGCCCAGTTCTGTAAGGTCCAAGGGTTCAGATTTTTGGGCCAATTTTGTGTCTTTTTGTGGGCTGCATCCGTGATTTTCAAGGCTATGTAAGGAGATTTCTCCCTTTTTTATTTCATTTCTTGTTTTGCTTTAGTTTTAGTACTTGTAATAGCTTGTAATAGTTTCATTTTGATCAAATAAAAAGTTAGTTTTTCTCTTCATATATGGATTTGGAATGAGCACTTGTGCCCCACTTTCCTTCTCCTTTTTATTCTTAGTTTCATCTTTGTTCTTCATTTATGAAAAGTGTGTGTGTGTGTATGAGTGTAACTTATTTCCTTTACATTTTTTTTTACTTGTTTTCATGCTTAGGGATGTTAGGTTTTCCTCTTTACATGTTTAGTACTTTACATGCCTTTAATTTTTCTCAAGTTAGGTTTTGTTAGAAACTCATGAAATGATGAATTACAAACCTTTTCCATGTCTTCTTTTAATTTCTTCAACATCTTCACTCTTATGAGTGTGTAAAAGAGTTAAAGTTTCTTTTGTTTTTTTACTTAGCTTTATTTTGGAATGAAAACCTTTTTTCTTCTTTCTCTTTTATTTCAACTTTTTTTACTCTTTTATGAAATCCTAGGAATGAAAATGTTGAAATTTTTATTTTCCAAAAACTTTGGTTTTTAATTTATTTTGAAAAACTTTTGTCTTCTAAAATTGTAATTTCTTCTTTTTATTTGTTTTTGGCAAAACCTATGCTTGAAATAGTATAAATTATAATTTTTAGGTAACTTTGATTTTTCATGTTGAGTGTGTGAGTATAGGTGTATAATTTTCATGCTTTCTTTTTAATCGCTTTCTTTTAATGCTTTATTCAAATTATGTAGAGTGTGTGAGTGTAGGTGTATAATTTTATTGCTTTCTTGAATTTCATATAGAGTGTGTGTGTTCGTGTGCATTTATTTCCGCCTACTCGTTAAGAGTTAAATGGCGCATCGTTTTCATTTTCAGTCCTACTCGTTCGAGTAGGACTTGTAATTTTTCTTTCTTTATTTTTCCGCCTACTCACTTGAGTTTAAATGGCCGGACCTTTATTTCAGTCCTACTCGTTTGAGTAGGACTTGCAATTTTACTTTCTTTATTTCCGCCTACTCACTTGAGTTAAATGGCCGGACTTTTTAGCCCTGTAATCGCATTTATTTTCTCCTACTCATTTGAGTAGGACTCGCTTTCATTTCAGTCCTACTCGTTTGAGTAGGACTTGCAATTTTCAGCCTTTATTTACCGCCCCCACTCGTTTGAGTGGGACTCGCAAATTTAAATTATGCAAATTTCATTCATGTGTAACTTAGATTTTGTTTAATTTATAATTTGGAGTGTGCGTGAGTTCTCGTTTAGTTAACTTTTTAGCTTTCTAAATGTTGTTATTTTTCTTTTTTCCCTTTCTTATAAACGTTTAGTGTTTAATTTCGAACTCGCGCCTCACTAAATTATAAGCCGTCCCCATACCGATGTGTGGCTAAACGCTATTAGCCTCGGCATCGAAGAGCATTGGGACATTTAAAATGATTTATAATAATTAAAGTTCTTTATTTTCATTTTAATTTAAGCACTTAGGGTTTACCCCGGGTTTACGATGCGTAGGACCACATAATCGATGTGTGGGCCCTATTTCCGTAGTCCATATGCTAGCTAGCCGAGAGGCCGTGCATATGGACCGATCACCCCTGGGTAAATAGAGTTGCGTGCATACCCTCGAGAGAGGACAAGCGTAATTCTACCGGATTGGGTTCCCCACCCAATAGCAGGGTTCTTAGCGTAAAGCGGGCGTTAAGAGGAATCCTTCGTCGGACTAACGTTCGGTCGAATAGTCTTAACGTTTAGGTGAGCGATATCCCTATAGCTAGGTGAGCTCACATTTGTGGAACCTCCACGGCCAAGTTGCCTTATTATTAATTTGAAAACTAAGTCTTTTTATTATTAAAAATTGTTTTAGTCTTAATCCGATTCGATGCCGAGCGTTAACCCTTCATCGAATATTTTCTAAATCGTTTTTTCGCTCCTTTGCTTTTTCGCCTTTTATTAAGTAAAAAAATCCACCTTATTTTCAGTAAAATAATAGTCCTCCCGGAGGAGTAAGAATAGACAACACGACCCCGAGAACAATACGACCTCGGTATTCCCCCGAATATCGAGTACTACTTGCGATAGGTGCACTTGCCTACCCGAGCAAGCCCGCGGCGATCGACTCACCGAACCAACCACAGTAAGAGTCTGTTCGCGGGCACATCAGTCGACACGCGATGTTGTAATCCTGGGTTAAGGATAGTGTAACTGGTCTACGGGATCGCCAGTCATCACAACGACGGGAGTTGACAGCTAGACTTGTACGGTTGGGCCTTGGTCCGCGGTGCTCACTTCCTGAGACACCCTCCATGCTAGTGGATGGTTGGCCTTGGTCCTTTGGTGATTTGTTCACAGAGGCACTTTCCGTGCCACGAATATAGGCTAGTTGGGCTAGGCTCTTGGTGCATATCTACATGAGACCCCTTTTGAGCCATAGTATGCATGTGAGATCCGCTATTGTGTTCTTAGCATTGAGGCATACGGAGGCCAAGGCTTGGTAGTGTAGATGCCTACCTAGTAATGGAGAAGCCCGCTCTACTATCACCGTCTGGCCACGACGGTTAACGCCTGAGAAGTTAGCTACCTACTCGAAAAGTGGGAAATACAAGTCTGTGTCGACATAGCGGTTACATGTGCGTGATCATGGGTGAGTCATTGCATTGCATTCATGGCATTACATTATATTGTATACACAATATCCTCATCGTATAAGTTTTTATGGGCACTCTTATATGATGAGTTACTTTACTGTTGAGCCGATCCTCAACTTATTTTTCTGTATGAGCATTCATATAAGTTGAGTTACTTTCTGTTGTAGCTTTACATTTTCCATATATTCCAATAGATGATAGAACTGATAGAGTAGATTGTTTACTCATTTATTATATTGCTGATATACTTGATATTGCTCACTCTATACCACATGTTTGTACTACTATTCTATTTTTATATATTGTACCCTTGTTCTTTTCTCCGCCCGGTGCCGAGGAGGCATCGGGCGAGCGAATTTGATAGCCAATTAGTCTTATGACTAATAGTTGCTACGTCTTCTTTTTAGGAGGAAACCCCGCAAACAGAGCAGCAGCAGGTTATGCAGCAGGATAGCTAGGCCAGGATGACAGGGCCTGAAGGGACTCTGTCGTCGCTACCGTCAGTGACTGTTGTGAGTTTTGAGAGACTCATGATGTAGCCCTTTGGGCAAGTTTTACTCGTACTTTGATATTATAGAAGCTTGTTGTAGCTTCTTTTTCTTGATGTACTTTTTGGACTATTTTACTTATGTGTGGATTGACTTCTGCTTTATATTCTTGGTTGGGTTAACAATGGTTGATATTGGTTATAGCCGGCAGGATAGGCGTCTTATGGTACATGTTAGCCCGTGTGCTAATGCTACCACAAGGCGGCTGTTCTGGGCATAAGACTCCACTCATGCCGTGTTTGTGTTTTGTGAGGGGGGTCTTACAGGTCGGGCGGGTGGCGGTGCCCAGTACCATCAAGCACTCGCCGCCAAGGAGAGTAGGCGAAAGTGTGTCGACTCGCCATTAGAGGTTATTCTTTTACATTTTCTATTTGTTTGTAATTTGATTCTGGTTTGTCGTTATCCCCTCCAAACAGCAAAGTTATGCTTTTGGCAAATCACTTTGGTATGCATTTAATAGTTACCAAAAGGCGGGATCTCGCTATTGGCTGCCCATCCCTAAAAAATTATAAATAGACAACCAAGGGCACCTTTGGATATGACTTTTTTCGGAGTTTTCCTCTCCCCTAGCTAGCTTTGGTTGGCAGGAGCTTCTACTTATCACTCACCATGGTCTCTGGGTGGGTGATTGGTGTTGGTGTTATCATTATAATCTGGAAGTGATCAAGTATGTATCCTCACTACCGACGCAATATGAGCCTATCAGGGTCGCACATAAGAATGTTTGGAGAAATTGGGAGATTGGATTACAATGGTTTTTCTCATATGATTAGTGGAAATGACTTTGCTCAGCCAGGCTTGGAAAGCGTCGAGTGCGTTGAGATAACTCAATGCTTTCGTCAAGTCAAGTGTTGACACGTCGAATGATGGCATTGAGTGTGTTGAGTTTACTCAATGATTTGTCGAGTCAAAGTGTTGATTCGTCGAGTATTGCACTTAAGCGTTGAGTGCATTGAGCCTACTCAACAATTCGCTGAGTTAAAGGTTGATTCGATGAATCTGGCACTTAGGCGTTAAGTGTATTGAGTTCACTCAACGCCTTTGTCGAGACAAATGTTGATTTGACGAGTTTTGCGTTTATAGTGTTGAGAGAATCGAGTTCACCCGATGCCTTCATCGAGTCAAAAGTTTATTCGGCAAGGTTGGCGTTGATTTAGTCATGTATCTTATGGATACTCGACGATTAGTCGACTATGATATGTATACTCGACGATTCGTCGAATATGTTTTGGATACTCGATGATTCGTCGAGACAAGGGTTGCTTGGTCGAAATTCTGTATTCCAAGTCCTGGGTCGGTGAATAGAGACGGGCTGTTCTATTTATTCCTTTAGGTATAAATAGAAGATTTTATGGTTTCTCCAAAAGATCGACGGGTTGATTCTGTCTAAGCATACGAGCCATAGTGTGCAAAAACCCGAGACATAAAAGGCCGATGGAAACTGTTCTGCCTTTGCCAATCCCGTCGCCATCGCTAAACCTGATCCCGGCGAGTGTTGTCGCCGCCTCTTCTATAACAGACCAAGTAGTCTGTGAAGATGCAAAGTTCCCTCTCCCGACCTAGATCTTGTTTGACAGGAGTCTACGTGTTCTCCCGTTCCTGTGGATTTTCTGTAGAGTCGCGGACACTATTCTGCACTAAGGACTCTAGCCGCTTGGTGATCGACAGATCTTTTGCAGTATCTAGGTTGAGTATAAACTCAGTTCTATTGAGGAAATTTTTTTTTACTGCAATTTCTTCTTGATATATGTCCATTGCTAGATCCGAACTTCTTTTGGGTTGTCTTATTTCATTTTTTTCCAATGCGCTCACAAGTGTTGTGTCATCTAGTAAAACATAACAATAGTATCAGAGGGAGGTTGCGGCAATGATCAAGGTATCAAAAGTGCTAAATCCATGACATGTAGATTTGGAAATTTAGAAATGTTCTAAATGCCCAAATCTATTCTTGGGATCCCGCCAAGAATGCATTTAATTTTGTTGTGATATCTGAAAGTCTTTGTTTTCAAGGATAGATAAATCACCTAGAGGGGGTGGGGGCGTGAAAAATGTTGTTGGTCTCTTGTTGAGTTTCTTTAAATATTTCATCTTTAAGAGCTTTAGCTTTTAGTTATTTTATGCTTTCAAGATGTACACAACCTGCACAAAGTGAACAATACAAAAAAGCACACAGTGATTTATAGTAGTTCCCCAAATGGGTACATCTACTTTCCCTCCCGCCTATCCAGCTATCTTGTCGGACTAGGAACTTCTCCAAAACTTGCTTCAAAGAGCTTACACCTCAGATCCCACAGGACCTCTAAGTTTCCTCCAAGACTTACTTCTCAGCCATAAGGGCCTATAACTCAGTGGTCAACAGACCACCTACCTCTGGATGTTAAGCCCTACACTCAGGCTAGGAGGAAAACCCTACCTCAGATCCACAAAGGATCCTACCTCAGAGCTCTATAGTGCTCCTACACTTAGTGACCCTTAAGCCACCTACCTCAGCCTTATCTCTAAGGCCTACTGCTCAGGTTTTTCAGCCCTATAACTTCAGGCACAAGGCCCTACTCTCAGAGTGTTGCAACAGTCCTACAGCTTAGTACCCTTCCAGGTACATACCTCAGTGCCCCTTAAGGCACCTATAGCTCAGTGACAAACTTGTCACCTACCTCAGGCACAAAGGCCCACACTAAGAGAGCAGCACTCTCCTACCTCAGGAAATTAAGCCCTACAACTCAGATCCACACTTGGATCCTACAAGATGAAGGTGGGTTGGTGGATATTCTTGACATAAGAGATGTTTCTCTGTGCCAAGCTTCTTGACTGAGATAAACTAAGACCTACAATGACTATAGGAATTTATTTCCTGAATCTACCTTCACTAAACTAAGAAGTACTTAGTCCTAACTACTTCCACAGCAACAAGTATTTTCTTGAGCTAGAAGTGACTTGCAGAGTAATGTTCTGCCTCTCTCTGAACTAGGCCTGAAGCTCAGTCCTAACTACTACTTCACAACACCAGGGATCTTTTCTGCTGGTCAGTGAAGTTACTGTAGCTAATTACTGCTACCTGAGATGAGAAAATCTCAGCTCTAACTTTGCAGACGAAGATAGATCTGCCTTTTATTCCTTTCTTATGCTGAGGTGATTCAGCACTGACTTTGACTTCTAAGGAATAGTCCCCTGAGTCTTCTTTCAGATCTCCGCTTCTTCAAGCTTGTTCTCTTCACAGCTTCTAGATTAAGTTCTTCAGGATGCTTGTACATCTGGAACTATGAAGAACTTGCAACAAGGGTCGGCCCTTCGGTTCTTCCTCTTTCCTCAGAGAGTTACTTTGGACTTTCTTGCTGGTGTAGATCAAGATCACAACAGTTATCTTGCTATTGATGATGTTGATATCAACAACTAACTTGCTCTTCATCTTACTGACTTGAGCTTCCTATTCTTCAGTACAGCAACAATGGCTGAGAAGAAGAAACTATCTGATTGCTTTTTCCAAAAACTATCTTCCTCAGTACGCCTTTGCCTTTTATTAATTTTGACCCAACAGCTCTTGAGCAATGGGCCCCACACATTTAATGACCTGCCATAACCTTGCTTTAACGCCAACTGTCGTAAAGTAGGTCTGCGACAACATTTGTCATGTACTGTAGCCATCCCGCCACTAATTTGAAATATGTTGACTTGTTGACTTGCTGACGTCACCAGTTGTGGACTTAGCCAAAAATCAAGCAATATTAATATAGGCGTTGAGGGAGTAAGTTTCACTCAATGCCAAAATACTTAGACAAAATTTTTTCTATTTAGGGGTTGAGAGAGTTGAGTGAAACAAGCATCACTCAACGTTTTTTGCCTTAGCAAAAGTTTCCCGCTTCTCTGGCGTTGAGGGCGTTGAGTGTGTCTTCATCACTCAACATTTTTTGCCTTAGAAAGCTTTTTGCAACTTTGACGTTGAGAGCGTTGAGTGAGCTCGCTTCACTCAACGCTTTTTGCCTTAACCAAATCTTCCTGCTTTTCTAGCGTTGAGAGCGTTGAGTGAGTCTTCATCACTCAACGCTTTTTGCCTTAGCCAATTTTCTACCTCTTCAACATCTTACGTGTTGAGAGCGTTGAGTGAGCATGCCTCACTCAATGCTTTTTTCCTTAGCCAATTATTTTTGTCATTGCAGCATCTTAGGCGTTGAGAGCATTGTGTGAGCATGCCTCACTCAATGCTTTTTGCCTCAGCCAATTTTTTGTGTTTAAAAAACACTAGCTTAACTGTCTCAGCGCTTTCTTGTTCCCTGCTGAGACAAACACTTGTCTCAATGGATATGTTGAGACGAACACTTGTCTCAGCGGTTATACTGAGACGAACACATGTCTCAGCAGTTATGCTGTGTAAGACTCCCCCTCCCGGAACACAAAACATGGCACGAGGGGAGTCCTATGACCAGAACAGCCGTCTTACGGTAGCTTTAGCACACAGGCTAACCTGTACCACAAGACTCCTATCCTGCCGGCTATAACCAATATCAACCATTGCCAACTCAACCAAGAATATAAAACAGAAGTCAATTCATACATAAGTAAAATAGTCCAAAATGTACATCAGGAAAAAGAAACTACATCATGAGTCTCTCAAAACTCACATCAGTCACTGACATTAGCGATGACACCATCCCTTCAGGCCATGTTGTCCTGGCCTAGCTGTCCTGTTGCATAACCTATTTCTGCTTTGTATGCGGGGTTTCCTCCCAAAAGGGAAGACGTAGCAACTGTTAGTCATAAGACTAAGTGGCTATAACATCCTCTCCCCCGGCGACTCCTCGACACCAGGCAGAGAAAAGAATAAGGCTACAATATATATAAATAGAATAGTAGTACAAACAGGCGGTATAGAGTGAGAAATATCAAGTATAGCAGCATTGTAATAAATGAGTAAATAATCTACTCTAGAATTTCTATCATTTATAGCAGTATATGAAAAATGTAAAGCCACGACAGAAAGTAACTCACTTATATGAATGTCCATACAAACATATAAGTTGAGGATCGCCTCAGCAGTAAATTAACTCATCGTATAAGTGTGCCCATACAAACTTATACGATGAGAATCTTGTGTATGCAATATAATGTAATGTCATGAATATAATGCAATTACTCACCCATGATCACGCACATGTAACCGCTATGTTGACAGAGACTTGTAGTTCCCACTATTCGAGCAGGTAGCTAACCTCTCAGGTATCAATCGTCGTGGTCAGGCGGTGATAGTAGAGCGAGCTTCTACACTACTAGGAGGGCATCCACACTACCAAGCCCGGGCCTCCGTATGCCTCGACGCTAAGAACACAACAACGGAGCTCACATGCATACTACGGCACAGAAGGGGTCTCGGGTAGATGTGCACTAAGAGCCCAGCCCAACTGCCCTATCTTGTGGGGTGGAAGGTAACTCTGGGAGCGTATCACCAAACAACCAAGGCCAACTGCCCACTGACAAGGAGGGTGCCTCGGGAAATATACACCGAGGAACAAGCCCCAACCGTGCAAGTCTAGCTGTCAACTCCCGTCAGTGTGACGACTAGCGAGCCCGTAAACCTGCCCACTATCCTTAACTCAGGATTACGACACCACGTGTTGACTCACTCCACATGCATTTCACATATAGGGCTGCACATTGAGCCCCCTTTTTATTATTCACATTATGTGCTCAATAGCATGCAAGAACTTCACTTCGAGTCTCTTACTAATACATAATTCCAGTGCAGCAACACACACACATTTTCAACCCTTCCACATTTTCGTGCATCCAAGAACACTAAGGGTTCACCATCAACATAAAGGTACTCCAAACACATTCACCAACCATTTGGTTGTCATAATTACAAGTATACAATGATAACATGAATTTAACATCACTGGTTACAATTCTTTTACCAAGTTCGAACTATTCATGTATATATGGATCTACCAACTAAAAACCATCAATCATTTGTTCATCGCAATTACCACAAGTTATATACAAAAAACTTCAAGTCAACCACATCATTATTCAATGTATTGCAATTATCAAGTACAACCCGATCGATTCACGTATTTAAATCATTCCTACCGTCCCAACTCGTCAATCCATTCGTTCACTAACCTCCACCAAATCACCTCGATCAAGTACACTTCACTACACCATTTGTTCATTAGAGATCTATCCAACAAATATCATTAACATATTTTATCATAATTACTTATAGATTAAATTCAACAAAACATTAATGTTACTGTACTACAATCTTTCTACCAAACCCAAAGACGATACAAAATAAACACGAGAAATATATATGTAGGAACAATTACTGTACAACAACTTCGATTGTGGATTCCCGAGGCTGTAGAGATCCGGTGAAGGCATGTAACCACTCGTTGGAAAGGTATTTCTAAGGGCTATGATATTCATGATTAGTAGAAAGCCCATATTGTTGATGCACGAAAACACAAAGGGGGGTCGTGCACCACCAGCTAGCGGTTCGAGCACCGGGGAATAGGGAGACTGCGAGTAGTAATCTACTAAGCGGATGAGGGCAGGAAGAACAATAGGGCCGTGAGCCACGGCAACAACAGACTTCGCCCGTCGCAGCCTGAATGCCTCTCTTGCGACGGGCTTTCCCTTGATTGAAGAATGATTTGGTTACAAGCGAAAGGAAAAGGTTGACATGAGCAGAGCGAGGAGGAGTCCGCAAGGCAGAAGATTCGAGTCCGCAACCTTTAACAAGTAGGCCCCTGGGTCCGAGTCAGCGTGCGTTGGGTGCACCACCTCCCCACTATTTATAGGATAGGGGGCCTGCCCAAACGGGCAGGGCTAAAAATAACCGGTTGCCCGGGGTACAGGAGAACCTGGCAGCGGTGACGGGAAGCAAAAAGAAAAGAACGCGCCAGTCCGCGCAGAAGGGGAGGACTGGGCTCGCAGGCTGGAGCTTCCACTGCTGCTGCTAGGCGCGATCCTGCTGGAGGACGGCGGCCTGGGCGGACGGGACACTGAGTCTGCCGCCGTAGAAAATCCAAAGATACCAAGGCACAACGGACGGAGCAGGCAGATCCTTGAGTCCGCTGCTGGGGATCATCCCTGGTGGCCGATTGGTTACCTAGCCGGACTGGGCGGACTGCCTAATTGAGTCCGCGAGAGTTGAAAGGGGGGTTTTGGCATCTTGTAGGATGTTGCGGACAGAGGGGTTAACATAATCCCCGCACATTTTTAAGTTTTCAGAAAACTTCGAAAATGTTTTCATAACCGCCGAGTCCGCAAGCCTCGTAAATGCTGCTAGCGCTATAAATATCGCTGGAGGGCCTGGAACTGTTGAAAATCCCGATCGACACGGGGCGCTATTCACCACTTACGGTCTCCACTTTCCAGTCCGGCATGGCAAGGCTCGGAGCTTTCTTCTCTAGTCTCACTGCAAAAGGAGATTCAGCACTAACAACGCCTATGAAGACCAAGAAGATAATAAAGAGGTCGACAAGAAAGGATCCTGTCCGCCCTACTGGAGAAAGTTCCCACAGCCAGAAACCTACAGAGAAAGCAGTCCACCGTGCTGATGTATCTGTGCGCGAGGACGTCGCAGCTCTTGATGCTGAACCACTGAGAAGAAAAAAGATGGTGACTCTATCGGACTCTGCCCCTTCCCAGAAAACTGCGAACGCGGCGGACACCGTTAGTGAACACACTGAGGCCGACATATCTTCCCCCAATGCTCAGGTGCCCATTGTTAACTTGGATGAAGAAGATAGGCAGACTGAGGGAGAAGACGTTGCGCCTTCAAAGGCATTGACTATTGTGAACCCTGAGGCTGTCCGCGAGAGTCAGCCCGACTTAGGAGAGGCCGCCGCGGATTCTGCCGAGAAGAGAGCTAAAAGAAAGAAGAGGAAGAGGGATGGGTCGACCGTTGCCGAGCGGTTTGAGAAGAAACTACGCGCGATGAAGGAGAAGAATGTCTCCAAGCAGACTGGAGACGCGGAATTACAACACAGACCGCACGACAAAGAAGTTCCAGACAGCGATCTGGTTACACCGGAGTCCCAAATCCAGGGAGACAATTCCTTCTCCATGGTTAGTTTAACTACGGATGAGATGCTTGACTCTATAGACGTCAATGAAGTAGATCTAATCAATGAATCCCTGCTGATTGTACTGCAGCAATCTGAGGCGGAAGCCATTGGGAATAAAGGTAGCGAACTCCCTTCTTTGTCCGCTGCGGAGGAAGAAGAGAGGGAGAGGCTGAAGCAGAATATACAGGAGCAAAAGAAGCAAATTGCTGCTCAAGTAGCTGTGGTGGAGGTGGCCTCGAAGCAGGTCGCGGCGGACAAGAGCGTTGAGGACCTGCGGACTGCTGCGGAGCTACTGCGATCAGGTAAACTTCAACCGGCACCTAAGTATTTTAAGCGTCAGTGGCTTTACAGGTCGCCACCGTGGAAGTCGAGACCAATCAAGATTATCACTGAAACTGAGGACATCGTGGTTTCGAAAAGCTCTGCTGCTGAGAAAAGAGCTAAGGTCCATCGCGAATGGAAGAAGCGGTTAAGGCTTTTTGACCCGGAGCAGGCAAGGCGGCCTGTCTTTCTCGATAGTCGGTAAATCGCTGCGGCTATATCCAAATGTGATCTTTCATCCTTTCTTTGAGCCCGCCGCGGACTGTTGTTGAATGATGAAGTTGACCTTCTTTCTTGTAGGTAGAAAGTCGCCGCCGGGTTCCGTTGAGAGTAGCGAGATCGTGGTTACACCGAATACTGGTGTTGACGTGGTCTCACATGAGGAATCCGCAGGGGATGAGCTGCCCAGCCTGAACATCATCAAAGAGTTAGAAAAGAAATTTCAAACTGAAGTTCAGAATCTCAAAGCAGAGTTAAAGAAGGTGGAAGTGCGTGAGAAGGCGTCCGCGGAGCGGGAAAAAGCCCTAAAAGACCAGATTGCCAGCATCTCCAGGGCGCTGGAGAGGTCTGATAGGGAGAAGAAGAGGCTCGCGGACGATGTTCGCTTCTACAAGGGGAAACATTTGGCGTCAGTGAGGGAAGAGAAAGGGAAGCGGGCTGCTGAGGTTGCCGAGCATAGGTCGCGATTGCAAGATCGCGCTACACCGGAAGCCGCAGCACCGGCGGCGGTCAACAGGTTGCAGACGAGGAGCCAAGGCCGGCAACGGAGCCAATGGTGCCCCTTAGTCGGGTAGACCGCGAAGCTGCCCACATGCATCGGACTATAAACGTCATCCACCATCATATCTGCCGTTTGTACAGCGAGATTGTTCAAATAAGCGATCAAGCCGCTCACTTGTGCAGAGATAGACCTGAAAGGCAAGCGCGGACCGAAACTAGGGACCGCTGAGTCCGTGCTGCCATGAATGATTTGTATAATTGTGATTTTAAACAATGCTGTTGTAGATTGAATTGTGTTGCGAACTGTGCGGACTTAATCATATATCCGCAAATTATGTTATTTTTGATGTGATCTGTGGCGAACTGTGCGGACTAATACTGCGTCCGCTTTACGTAATTTAACTTATGCAGGTGGGAAAATTTGCGGGCTAAGCGGACTGAAACTGTGTCCGCCTCTTATGTTTGACATGCAGGAAGGAAACATTGCGAACTGGGCGGATGAAAGCTGTGTCCGTCATAATTTTTGCTTTAAATTTCTCTTAGCATTGGAATCTACATTTGTGTCCGCGTTATCGTTAACTTTTGCTGTGTGAATGGTTTGGTTTTTGCGGACTACGCGGATTGGTATTGCGAGCTCTGCGGCCTGGTCAAAAAGCTGTCAGAACTTGTAACTATAAATAGGCCCTGCCACTTTCTTCTATGCAGGAAACAGCTGAAGTAAAAGGAACCTTGTGGGCTGCAAAATGGTGTCCGCGCGTACTGATGTTGCTGTTGCCTTCCACTCTGCCGACCATCGGAAGTGCACATTGACAGAGGACGACATGGAGGCCTTTGTCGAGAAGAAGATGGCGAATTCGAATATCCTCGTCCGCCTTCCAGCCCACCAAGAAAGGCTAAACTTTTCAACCGCAACCCAGATCGCTATTCCAGTGGACCACTTTGATAGCGGATTCAAGTTTCCGCTTCTATGGGAGCTAGCCGAAATCTTTGAACACTATGGAATGGTGCCGGGTCAGCTCGCGCCCAACACACTCGCTGCGATCTGCAGCTTCATCTCCTACTTGCGATCTGAAAAGATTGCTTTCTCCATGAACATCTTTCGCAAGATGTTCTCTGTCCTCTCCATAACCGCTTCTGGAGGCCGCCCCTACAAGGGGGTGAAATACTTCTACTGCAGAGGGATGAAGGTTGTGGGCCTTCCCAACAAGATCTACAACTGGACATCTAGGTTCTTGATCTTTGAGGGTGACCTAGGGTTCGCGCACACCTATCCGCAGGTGCGCGCGGACTCCGCCTTCAAGGGCGTGCAGCTGGATGACTTGGAATCTGCCATTGTCAAGTTCTTGGCCAATGCCAGGCTTGACATCGAGCATTACATTCCGCTACTGGAGAGCTTAGCAGATGTTCTGCCCGAAGAGAGTAAGCAGCTTCCGAACTCAAACTTTGTATCTGCAACGACCTTGGTGTTTACCCCATCTATTTTTGCAGCGACCTTGGCAGTACCTGCCAACTTGCTGCAGACGCCTAACGGCTTTGTTCCTACACAAAAGGAGAAGAAAGAAGCAGTCGCAAGGAAGAGGAAGGAGGAAGGGGATCCTGCGGCAGATTACTCTTCTTCTGAAAGCTTCACCATGAGCGGCTTTGGTATCAGCCAGAAGGATCTTATGGGGAACCCTATGGTCCACTAGCATAGCAAGAACAAACACGTCCGCCTGTCCACCACGCTCCCTTCGTAGAAGAGTCCGCGGATAACTCGCCACGCCCATATTGCCATCTCCGCGCTCTACGGAAAGCGCAACTTGAGCGACCTTAAGAAGGTGGCCGCCGCCGACCTCCCTCTGCTAGCCTCTCAGGCCACTGCGAACAGCGTGGTGATGAACCACTATGTAGCCACCCTGGCCAGAGACCTGCTAAGGCAGAATGAGAAGCTTCAACAGGAAAATAAAGTGCTAAAGGAGAGGAGCGCGTGGTTGGGAAAAAGGGTTGCTCAGCAAAAAGAAGAGCTCGAGGTGAGTTGAATTCACAGTAGCTTTAATTTGTTGTCCGCCGCGATCTGTCTGATGTTTGCTTTTGTTTTGCGCAGGTCGCCTATGACTTAGAGAACAACAGCTTCCAGGCTGTCATGCTCCCTTTCGTGAAGGAAACCGTTGAGGTCGCCATTGAGCGACTTATCCGCGACGACTTTACAAAGGAGGGAGTGGATGGCGTTCTTTTCTTGGAGCTCTTCCCTGAGTTGGCACCGCAGGTCGCGGCGATGGAGCGGGCTAAAAAGGGCAAGGACATCATCGAGGAAGAGGAAGAAGGCGAGGAAGTAGAGGAAGAAGAAGAAGAAGAAGAACAAGGCGAAGGGAAAACCGTCGTGGAGACGGCGGACGGAACCGGCTCAAGCCGGCGAGTTGGAGATCAGTTCGCCGAGTCAAGCACCTCTGCGTCCTCCTCTACGTCCAGGAGCTCGCATAGCGAGTCTGCCTCAAGCACAGGATCAGATAGTAGCGGGAGCGGCTCGGGGGGCTACTCTCCGGAAGTCGACATTGTTGGCGAAAGCCCTGCACCTCCAGAAAAGAAACAAAAGACTGCAGATGATTAATGTATTTTTATCTTTTTGATTTTGTAAATGTGGCGGACTCAAGACTGTAGTCCGCCGAATAGATAGAAGTATAAATTTTTGATGAAATAGAAAGGATATTTTTGCATGAGTGCTTCCTGCAATGTTCTTTCTTTTTCCACGCTCACCGCACCGACACTTAAAAGTCCGCACGACAAGCTGATAAATCACACTGAGCTTTTTAACTCGCTGATTAGGGACAATCATTGTCCGTTGTTGGAATGAGAAGAAATTGTCAGGCGGACTCCGTTGAGTTCCAATTATAGTCCGCGAGATACAAAGATCATCCGCGAGATACAAAGATCCTCTACAATGAGTCTTGCTGATCAGAGAATTCAACTTATAAATCCATTCATCGTCCGCTTTAAAAAATGAAAACGAAAATAGTCGGCTGATAACAATATTAGGTGGACTTCATTGAGTTCTAGTAGCAGTCCGCAATTAACTTAAACAATAATACATGAAAACCATTCGGCGGACTGAGCTGATATAATTTCGCAGTTCGTGCATATGCCAATAGAGAATCTATAGCTTGCGGTCTCAAGGAAACCGTCGGACTGAGAGGATACAGAAAACCAGTCCGCCCAAGATAGAAATGACCTATAGCTTGCGACCAGGTGGGCAGGTGCACATGGCATTGCTTTCCTCACTAGGTCACAAGCTATACGATCAACCCAAGGAAGCTGGCGGACTGCGTGGATAGATAAAACCAGTCTGCACTAAACAGAAGAAATGACCTATAGCTTGCGACCAGGTGGGCAGCTGCACATGGCATTGCTTTCCTCACCAGGCCACAGGCTATACGATCAACCCAAAGAAGCTGGCGGACTGCGCGGATAGATAAAACCAGTCCGCACTAGGAAGATTCCCTACGAAGAGCAAGATACTCGGCGGAACGGTTCCCTTCCCTCTTGCCTGGAGTACAGTCTAAGCTGTGGATCTCCTGCAGGCACTGCTTGAGGGTACCATAGAGTGTTCGAGGGTTACTGGCTAAGATGATCGGTTGGCAGGTGCGCATGGCATTGCTTTCCTCACCAGATCATCAAAGTTGTAACGATATCCTAAATGAGGCATGGTAGAGCTCTACACCCACCCTGCCCTCCATAATGCAAAGGTGGGGTCAGGTACTAGCCGGGATTCGAAGTTCAGAATCCTACTGCACTAGGGCCTGCAAGCTCCCACTATACGGTGTGAAATCTCCTCGCAACACGTGGTTGATGAGTCCATGTTTTATACCTATTTTTGGACTCATCTGGGCTAGTTTTCACTCGGTTGCACTTCACTTTTAGTTCATTATCATATATATTTCGTCTTGCCTATATTTCCATAAGAAGTGCACATTTAAGCCCATGGTTGTGTATTTTGTTGTTTTTATAGTTTGTACTCCCTTTTGTGATTGTCTGGAATGTCTGCACAGATTAGTGGTTGGTTTTTCCTTTCGGTACAGGGGTCGTGTGCGTGTTCCGGGATGGTGATGAAACAGGAATACTGCGCACGATCATGGGATCTAATGCGCACGACCACTGGTCGTGAGCCCCTGATCGTGCGCACTACTCTTCGTTTTCCAGAATCAGCCTGGGGTAAGCGCACGACAACTGGACATATTGCGCATGACCATCGGTCGTGCGCCACTGATCGTGTGCATTGATTCCTCATTTCTGGAGTCCTGTCTGGGTAATCGCACGATCATTGGACTTAGTGCGCACGACCACTGGTCGTGCGCCACTACTCGTGCGCAGTATCCCAGTTCTTCTTCCTGATATTCCATGCCAGTGCGCACGAGCATAGGACATAGTGCGCACGACCACTGGTCGTGCGCCTGTGATCGTGCGCATTGTTCATTTCTGCTTTTGTATAAATAGTGCAGGTCTCGCCCTAATCCAAAAAAGATCCGCAGATCGCCCATTTCCTCCATCGTTTTCCGCCTTCTCCGCCGTTCCCCTTCATCTTCCACCCTAGGGAGGTGCTCCGGGCAAGCTTTCACCGCCAAATCCGAGCCAGAGCTTCCTCTCAGCCTTCTCCTTCATCCATGAGCTTCAAGTAGGGTTTGACGCCATAGCCATCAAGCAAAGGAAAGCTAGCAAACTTCGTCCGCTATCGTGAGACGAAGAAGACGGGCCATTGGAAGGTGGTGACAGCCCTTCTCTACCCCGGAAGCAGTTGAGGACCGAGCTTGGACGTGGAATAACAACCCGACGATTCCAACCGTGAATCCTCAGCAAGACTTCGGATTCGGTCGATCTCTTGACTTGTACTTGCTTTCTTGTTGAATATTGGTGTTTAACTTTATTTATATTGATGAAGTATGCTTAGTGTGTAAACATTTTTATACAATTATGTCTATATGATTATATGTTTTCGTTATTTACTTGAGTTGCGCCATATTCCATCCACCACCATCCACCCTTGCCGCACTAGCAATTGCTAGTGGCGTGCGTAGCGAAGAGGTGCTCTCGACCCTCATTCTGCCGTTCTAACCACCTCATCCGCTAGCCTTCTCGTCCATCCGCCTAGTGATTCGGTGCATAGCGGCCCGACTAGTTTTCCATCCCGCCTGGCGAAGCATCGCATAGCGGCGTTGCATAGGAGTAGTTGTTAGCATTTTATTTTCTGTTTCCGCAACATCAAAACCCCCTTAGTTAGCTCTGACCTGAGGACTTCAATCTCAAGTCCTCCTCGAAATTAACTCCACCTTACTGTGTTCCTTGTGAGATCGATACTTGGGAAAACCCCCATTTTATATTACTTGTGCGACCGGTTCACTGCCGTGATCTATAGCATCAGTGGTCTTCGTGGTGTTACGCTAATGACAACAGCTCTAGGGGAGGTCTAGCTGAACTCGGCGATGTCTCCTGGTGTCAGGGAACCGTTATAGATCTTTGGGAGAAAAGAGAGAACACTAGAAAATGTGTCAGTATGAATCCTTTGATTAATAAAATGTATTTGCAAAGGAAGCATAAGAAAGAAAGGAGAGTTCAAGGGCAGAACCGTTTTCGAAATCTTTCTTAGCGTTTCATCTGTTATGATTACATAAACAAAACACTTGAAGAAGCGTTAGCAAGCAGTTTCTATTCATAATGGCTCTTGAAGAGGATACACAAAGTAGAGAAAAGGAGGTTCAAGAATAGAACCGTTTGAGATCATCCCCGCTCCATGTATGTGGCATATCCTCTCCTTCGTATGTCTGCAAGCGGTAAGCGCCGCTCTTTAACGCTTCTTCGATAACAAAAGGGCCGACCCAATTTGGATTAAGCTTTCCAACTGAACCAACTCTTGCAGCAGCATCAATCTTATTTAGAACTAGATCTCCCACTTGGAAGTGTTTGATCCTTACGTTCTGATCAAAGTAGCGGACCATCCTTCTTTTGACCTCCTCCTTCCTTATGGCTGCTTGATCTCTGATTGCCTCGATGTGTTCCAAGCTGAACCTCATCTCTTCATTATTCAACTCAAGCCAGTCCTCAACGCCTTCTCTTGCAAGCAGAACTCTAGGTGACGGGACTTCAAACTCAACTGGAATGAGTGTCTCTGAGCCGTGAGAAATTTTGAATGGATTCTCCCCAGTTGCGGATGATGGCGTTGTCCTAAGGGACCAGAGGACTAATGGAAGCTGATCAGCCCAGCTGCCCTTGAGATTCTGCACTTTCATTTTTAGCAAATTGAGGATCTGCTTGTTGGCTGCTTCAACTTGGCCATTGCTTATGGGATGATGAACTGATGCAAACCGCAGCTCTGTTCCGATCTGCTTGCAAAAATCTATCATCTCTGAGTTGTTGAATTGTGGCCCATTATCAGTGAATATTGCCATAGGTATCCCATGCCGACAGACAATCTCTCCCCAAATGAAGTTCTTGACGACTTGAGTAGTTGTCTTAGACAATGCCTTGGCTTCGATCCACTTGCTGAAGTAGTCGATCATTACGATGATGAAACGCCATTGCCCACTTGCCATGGGAAAAGGACCAATGAGATCCATCTCCCAAACCGCAAAGGGCCAAGGAGTTGCAATCGATCTGAGGGACTGAGTTGCTTGGAGTTTAAGTGGAGCAAACTTCTGACATTGAACACACTTTCTTGCATAGACCTCAGTGTCTCTCTTCATAGTGGGCCAGAAATAACCCTGCCGCAGGATCCGTCTTTCCAGGGTTCTTGCTCCCGATTGGCTACCACACTCTCCTGAATGAACTTCTTGCAAAATAAGGGGAGCTTCTTCTTCTGAAACACACCGGGCCATGGTAGAGAGGAAAGTTCTTCTGTAGAGGATTCCTGCCACTAAGAAGTAGTGAGCTGCCTTTATTCTGAACTTTTTCTTATCTTTGACTGAATGGTGTGTTGAAATTTATGAAATTGAAGTGGGTGACGGGACAGGCCGGGCGGCCTGGGTCGGACAGCATTGGCGGACTAGGCGGACTGGGCGGACTTGATGTGCGGCCTGGTGGAAGGTCTAGTGAAAAGCCAGTTGTTGTTCTGGGCGGTTTGCACGGGTTGAGTCCGCGGACTATGCGACCTGGTTTCTGCGGATTGGGTGTTTGCTGATTGGCTTTGCCAAGGAGCGGCCTGAGCGGATAGAGGCTTGCGGACTGGTGCATTGCTCAGTGGCCGCGGGTGCAAGCTTATGCTGATAGGCGGGTTGGTTCATGTCCGCCGGAAGCTTGCGGACTGGAGTGTCCGCGGTGTGGGCTGTTGCGGACTGGGCTTAGAGCTTGGCTGAGGCCTTGTCGAGCTCTGGTGGCACAGTAGGCGATTTGCTGTGGAGATCGATTGGCGGACTGGTTTTGGAGTCCGGGGATGGCTGCTGCGTTGGACAGGAGTGCGAGGAGCTCGCGGACTGATGGCGGTCTGTGCTAGGGTGTTTGGCGGACGGGAGTCTGTGTCCGCCATGCTCGCATTGGCCTTTGATGGTTTTGGACTTGGTCACACTTTGTGCCAAGACCATGGTATCCGCGGTATCCGCCAAGTCTGCTGTGACCGGGCAGACTATTGATGTCTTCCTTTGGTCGTGGACTTGTGGCGGATTGAGGTGTGAGTCTTGCGGAATGCCTCGGGTTGGTGCGGACTGCCATTGAAGGGAGTTGCTGTCTTGCAGTGGTTGGAGCTTTGCGGGCTGATGCCTTGTCCGCATAGCTTGGGCGGACTGGAGAGGGTTCGCCAATGTTTGCCTTGCTCCTGGCGGTTTTCCTTGGTATCCGGCTTAGTTCATGCGGACTCGGCGGACGGAGTTTTGCTATCGCGTAGGCTTGGGCGGTGTCGCTATCTCTTGGGCAGTGACCACACTCCTCACCCTGCCTATAAATAGGACCCCCCTGGCACATCTACAGTAACCTAAGTAACTTGAGTGAACAGTAAGTTGGGTTGAGCGAAGTGCTGCGGTCTGTGTTTGTCAGTCCGCGCGGATTGTTTCAGGCTGACGGTTTGTTGTGTGCAGGTCGCGCGGGTAGCTTCAAGGAGCCAGGAGTTTGGCTGTGACTTCGGTCAATTACTTGGAAGTGTGCGGTCTCTGTGGACTCAGCAGGAGGTCGCTCTGCGGCTTGTCAGTTCTGTTTCATCTTTGTCAGCTTCAATAACCTGTCCGTCGGCTTCAGGCGGGTAGGGGTGTTCCTCAGTTCAGGTTCTGCAGGAGGCGAATAACGGAGTGTCCGCGCGGCCTCGCGGCTTCGGCGGACTCCGTGGCTATTCGGCGGATTGCAGCGTACCTTGGGAGAACTCAGCGGACTCGGCGACCTCGCGGTCTCGGCGGACTCCGGTGCTGTCTGCCCGGCTTGTTTTTAGTGCTTTCTGTTTTTCAGCTGTTATACTAGCGAAATCATGTCTCGCTATGTATGCCTCGCGGTGTAAAGAAGTGAATGAATAATAGACCTGCTTGTGCTTCCATTGTTTGTTAGGATAAACCTTTGTACCTCTGTTCCTTGGTTTCCGCTGGTTCAACGTGCGAACTGGGTACTTCCGAAGATATTAATTTGGCGTTTGGGCTATCTTGCTGACCACGTTGAGAAAATTTAACATGGTATCAGAGCGAGGTTTCTGAGGTTCAGTTGCGTGAGCGGAAGACAGCCAGTGTTGTTACTCAGTGATTGAGTGGTGATCAACCTGTGTTGTTGCTCGGAGCTGCTGAAAGGTTGCCAACAGGTGTTGCAATGGAAGGGAGTTTTGCAAGAGGTCTGGGCATTGAACTCTTAACGCCGACTAACTTCAAGAAGTGGAAGTCGTGCACGAAGAGTTATCTTCTTGGCGAGAAGCTGTGGGAAGTCGTCGGTGGAGACGACAGGCAGGAAGTCACTGCTTCTTTCGGTACTGCTGAGCAGGTTAGGCTCTGGAGAAGAACAAATGCTAAGGCGGAGTTCATCCTGAAGAGAGCCGTGTCTCCGGAACTGTTTGATCACATCATTGGATGTGAGTCGGCTGCTGATATTTGGACAACCATTGATGAGTTATTCAATAGGAAGAATGTGGTGCGGCTTCAGTTCCTGGAGAATGAGTTGGCCAGGGCAACTCAGGGAGACCTTTCCATCTCCAAGTACTTCTTAAAGATGAAGAGCTTGTGTGCTGAGCTATCGACACTGGATCCTGATGAGCCTATCTCTGAGGCAAAGATGAAAAGGCACATTATCCGCGGCTTGCGGAAGGAGTATGTGGCCTTTGTTACATCTGTTCAAGGGTGGGCTACTCAGCCGTCGTTGCTGGAGTTGGAGAATCTGCTTGCCTCGCAGGAGAGCTTAGCAAGGCAGATGGTTGGAGTGAACTTGAATCAGGAAGGCAGCGAAGCTCTCTTCTCAGGCAAGAAGAAAGGATGGGAAGGGAAGAAGAAGAAGGTGCAGGCCGCTGGTGAGAAGGAGACTTCAACTTCATATCCGCCAGAGAGGAGCAATGCTCCTAAGGACTGGAAGAAGAATCTGAAGTGCTACAGGTGTCAACAGCGAGGGCACTTCAAGCGGGACTGCAAGGTCAAACTGCAGCCTGGGCATGCTGCGAGAAAGGAGGAAGCTTGCTCGAGAAGTGAAGAAGCAGAATGGGGCGGAGCTTTTATGACGGGCACTTGTGTCCGGGCCTTGTCTGCTGAGGACTTCAACAGCGAGTGGATCGTGGACTCCGGGTGTGGTCATCACCTCACCGGAGACAAATCGAAATTCACCTCCATGCAGGCTTACTCAGGTAATGAAGCTATTATCACTGCTGATAATACTGTTTATGCAGTAGAGAAAGAGGGGGTCGTGTCTTTGGGTAGTGATCAGGGGCCACTCACATTAAGGAGTGTGTATCACATGCCGGGCATGAAGAAAAACCTCTTCTCGGTGACCAATGCGGTGGACGCTGGTTATCACGTTCTGTTTGGGAGAACAGACGTGAGGTTCCTTCGCAACGTATCAGCGGTAAAGGCAGATGTTGCTCATGTTGGGAGGAGGGTGAAGAACTTGTTTGTTCTTTCCACCAGTGCTTATGTTGATAGAATGAGAGCCAATGATAGTGCTGCTATCTGGCATGAGAGGCTGGGACATGTTGGCATGGACAAGCTGAAGGCAATGGCTAGTAGAAGTCTGGTGAGGGGTTGTCGAAGTTATCTTCCTTTGGTGATGGGCATGTTTGCGCGGGCTATCAATACGGTAAGGCACATCGCCTTCCGTTTGATAAATCACAAACAAGGAGCAAGAAACCATTGGAGTGTATTCATGGCGACCTGATGGGACCGACGGTTACTGTCAGCCTTGGTGGAAGCAGATACATGCTTGTCTTGGTTGATGACTACTCAAGGTATACTTGGGTGTACTTCTTAAAGGAGAAGTCGGAAGCCTTCCGTTTGTTTGTGGAGTTTAAGGAGTTGGTAGAAGGCCGGCTTGGCTTGCAGATTAAGAAGTTTAAAACTGATAACGGGGGTGAATTTGTTTCCTCCGAGTTTTCTAACTTCTGCAGGAAGCACGAGATCCAACGAGAGCTTACTTGTGCTCACACTCCACAACAAAATGGGGTAGCGGAGCGGAAGATCCGTCATCTGACGGAGACCTGCAAATGCTGGCTTCATGCGAAAGATATCCCAAGGTCCTTTTGGGCGGAGGGAATGTCTTGTGCTGCTTATGTTATCAACCGGATGCCACTCAGCCCTATCAACATGAAGACTCCTGTTGAGCTATTGCTGAAGGAGAAGTCGAGTGTGGGACACCTTCGGGTGTTCGGTTCAACTTGCTATGTGCATGTCCCAGATGCTTCACGGACAAAGCTGGATGCGAAGGCAAGGAAACTTGTCTTTGTTGGCTATGATGAGCGGAAGAAGGGATGGAAATGCATGGACCCTGTGACGAAGAAGTTCGTGGTGTCAAGAGACGTTGTCTTTGACGAGCTGACGTCATATGGAGGTGGCTCGGTGGAGTTAACCGGAAGTAGCAAGGTTGATGAAGCACCGGTGGAGGCTGCTGAAGGCTTAGAAGAGGCGCTTGCTGTTTCACCAGCAGCTCTTGTTGCTTCGAACTCCGAGGCTGAGCCTTCTGTCTCAGGAAGCAGGGGGAGCACTGCTCAATGCTTGCCCCAGGTAGGAGTGGAGCCCGAAGAAGCAACGGAAGCCGTGAGCAAGGAGCCATGTCTTCGGAGATCGAAGAGGGTGGTTAAGCCACCGGCTCGTTACTGTGATGGGAATGCAGTGAGCTTTGTCTCCTGCTTGTTTGCAGGTCCTCTGGATGAGCGAGAGCCTGCAAACTTCAACGAGGCCACTGGAGTAAAGGAGTGGGATGATGCCATGAAAGAAGAGATTGATGCTCTGAAGAAGAATGAAACCTGGGACCTTGTGCCCATGGTTGATGGCGTTACTCCGGTTACTTGCAAGTGGGTGTATAAGTTGAAGAAGAATGCTGATGGGAGCATTGATCGGTTCAAGGCTTGCCTGGTCGCTAGAGGATTCTCACAGCAGTATGGAGAAGACAATGAGGAGACATTCAGTCCAGTTGCAAAGATGACTTCTGTAAGAGTGGTGATCGCCTTGGCTGCTAGCAAGGGATGGAGGTTGTGGCAACTCGATGTGAAGAATGCCTTTCTTTACGAAGAAATTGACAAGGACATCTTCATGGATCAGCCGCTTGGTTTTGTCTCTGAGAAGCATCCGGACTATGTCTGCAAACTCAGGAAGGCTCTCTATGGGTTGAAGCAAGCTCCTAGAGCATGGTATGGGAAGATTGCAGAGTACTTGCAATTCTGTGGATACCTTGCTTCCAACTCAGATTCAAGCTTGTTCGTCAAGAAGAAGGGGGAGCTACGAGTCTTGGTCCTGCTGTATGTGGATGACATGATCATCACAGGGAACTCGGAGCGGGAAGTAGCAAGGCTCAGGGCTGAGCTTGCTATACGCTTCGAGATGAAAGACTTGGGAGAGTTGCATCACTTTCTTGGTCTGGAAGTGGAGAGGAAAGAGTGCGGGGTTCTCATTAGCCAGAAAGGGTATGCTAATCGCATTGTGAAGCGGTTTGGCATGGGCGAAGGGAAGAAGTGCTCTACCAGAGGACCTGCAAACAAGCCTGCTAGCAAAGAAGCGGTTTGGGCTATCTTGCTGACCACGTTGAGAAAATTTAACATGGTGATAATCTCCCGTTGACAGATAGAGAATGAATGGGTCCATCCAAGAGGTGTGTTGGTCCACTTGCATCAAATCTCCTTCCACCACTGCCCGACGGAAGAGCTCGGAAGTTGTTCCTCTTGAAGGCATCCCATACTTGGAAAGAAAATCTGCCTCCTCATTTTCTGTTCTAGGGATGTGCTCGATGGTAAAGCTCTTGAACCTACCGACTTCTATCTTCACAAGAGCTAGATATTTCTTCAAGATCGGCTCTCTTGTTTTGAAGTTAACGAGGACTTGTGATGCCATTACCAGAGAATCGGTTTTGATATGAACATGATCGATTCCTAGTTCCCTCGCAAGTCTCAAGCCTGCTAGCAAAGATTCATACTCGGCCTGGTTATTGGTTACTGTAAAGTAAAATTTGATGGCCTGCTCCAGTTTGACGCCGTTTGGATTAATGAGAACCACTCCTGCTCCAGAAGAACTTCTACTTGAGGCACCATCAACATAGATTGTCCAAGCCAATGGTGACCTTTCTGCTCGATCAGAACTGGACTCCGGCATGTCGATTAGAAAGTATGCTAGGACTTGAGCTTTGATGGCTGTCTTGGGCACATAAGAGATTTCAAATTCACTCAACTCTATTTCCCTCTTAGCTAGTCTGCCAGAATGCTCTGGTTTCTCCAACACACCCTTCAAAGGCTGATCGGTGACGACTTGAATTGAATGTGCTTGAAAGTACGAACGGAGCCTACGAGCTGACATGACTAGCGCCAAGGCTAACTTCTCCAAAATCGGATACCGTGTCTCTGCACTCTTCAGGATATGGCTAACATAGTAAATAGGGAATTGCTTCCTGCTCTCTTCCCGAAGAAGAACGGAGCTGACGGCCTCAGGGCCAACCCCTAGGTATAAGAAAAGAATCTCTCCTGGCCGGGGACTCTGAAGCAGTGGTGCTGAGGTCAGTTGCATCTTCAACTGCTCAAAAGCTTGGGAGCATTCTTCCGTCCACTCAAACTTGGATGCTCCTCGGAGAGTTTTAAAGAAGGGAGCACTCCTATCTCCAACCTGAGAGAGAAATCTTGCAAGACCTGCCAGCCTCCCCCCTAACTGCTGAACTTCCTTAGGTGAACGAGGGGTAGGCATATCAAGAATGGCTTTCACTTTATCAGGATTGGGGGCAAGTCCTTCCGGAGTAAGGAGATGACCAAGAAACTTCCCCTTACTTGCCCCAAATGTGCATTTCAAACGGTTGAGCTTCATTTTGTATCTACGCAGAGTAGCGAACGTCTCTGCTAGATCTAACAAGTGCAGCGAAAACGAATTACTCTTAATCAAGAGATCGTCTACATACACTTCTAGGTTACTCCCCTTTTGATGGTTAAACACACGGTCCATCATCCGTTGGTAGGTTGCACCGGCATTTTTAAGCCCAAAGGGCATCACAAGGTAGCAATAGCAACCATCATTAGTAATGAACGACGTGTGAGGAACGTCAGGCTTATGCATTCTTATCTGGGGATAACCAGAAAACGCATCTAAAAAACTCATGTAAGAGTACCCTACCGCGGAATCAACTAAAGAATCTATCCGAGGCAAGGGGTAGCAATCTTTAGGGCATGCTTTATTAAGTTTGGTAAAATCTACACACATTCGTCATTTTCCCCTTAGCTTTTTAACCATTACAACGTTTGATATCCAAGTGGGATATTGAATTTCTTTAACAAAATTTGCCTTGAGGAGCTTTGCAACCTCCTCCCTTATTGGCTCTGCAAGCTTTATAGCTATGTCCCTCTTCTTTTGTTGTATAGGCCTGCAGCCGGGATCAACATTTAAGTGGTGGCATGCAACATCAGCATCCACTCCTGGCATGTCTTCTGCTGACCAGGCGAAGACATCCAGGTTATTCAGTAAGAAAGAAATCAGCTCGGCCTTTTGATCTTCAGGCAACTCCGAGTTGATGGAGAGCTTCCTCTCCTCCCCATCAGCAATGGGGACTCCTTGCGTCACCTGGGCAGGTTCCAGGTGAGCACCTTCATCAGCAGCAACTTCTGAACTGGGAGAGGCTTCTGCAGCTGCTGCTGGAGCAAGGGAAGGGCCGACTTCTACCATGTTGACAGTGCGGACGTAGCATTCCCTTGCTCTCCTTGGGTCACTCCTGACCCGACACATCCTTCCATCTGCAAAGAACTTGATGGCAAGGTGGTAAGTGGAAACCACCGCTTGATACTTGTTTAACATGGGCCTGTCGAAGATGGCATGGTAGCTGCTTTGGGCGTCAACCACTACGAATTGCACTTGCTTAGTTGCCCCTCCAAGATTCACGGGCAGGATGACGCTACCTTCCACTTCTTTTCTCTCTCCTAAGAAATGATAGAGTGGCCCCTCAGTGGAAAGCAGAGGCTTTCCAGTCCTCAGGGCCTCAAAAGTAGACTTGAACAGGAGGTTGACCGAGCTGCCTGTGTCAACAAGAATTCTATCAACTGTGAAGTCCCCAATCACAGCCTGAATAACTACAGCATCATCAAATGGATTGGCTGTTTGGGGTATATCTGCTGGACCAAAGGTGACAACCTCACTTGGAGGGGAAACAGAGGAAGAAGAGGCCACCTCTGCCCTGGTGACCCTTGAAATTGAAGATTTCCGAGTAGACTCGGTCCCTGCTCCACCATGGATAAAGAAGAGGCGTCCCAGAACCCCATCATCATTTGCATCGAAGCACTCCACCGGGACGTTTATCGGCCCCAGACGACCTTCGTCCTCTACATCCACACACTCCTGGTATGCTTCAGCTACTTCTTTGTCCTTTGAGGTGGATGGATTCGAAGAGGAAGAATCCTTCTTGGCCAAGTCAATCTTGCCCTCGGCGAGCAGCTTCTCTATCAGCATGCGAAGGGCCTTGCAGTACTCGGTCAAGGGGCCCTTTTCTTTGTGGAACTGACAATACTGTGCATTATTCCTTGGCCTCCACACTTTCTGAGGCTCTTGACTCTTTTCTTCTGATCTCCTTTGCAAGATCTGGATGACTTCGTCAAGGTCCAGATCTACAATGTCCTCCATGGGGTTTTCATCAGATTGGCTTGGAGCAGGCAAGGCTGCTTGCTGGAGGATGGGAAGAGCTTGCAATGGAATGGCGGGAGTGGCGGCCAACGGCAGTCTCTGCTCGTGAAACTGTTGATGGCCAAGGAAAGGTTTCTTGTGGCGGAAGTTCCTGCCTCTTTGAGACGGAGGCTAGAAGACTAGGCGAGGGGGCTTGCTACGAGAGGAAGAAGCGGAGGCATCCCTTCCTTCAGCCTTAGCTGTCAGGGATGATACATGGGTTGGATTGGCGTTTTCTCCTTCAATGAAACGGTTGACCATGGCGATCAACTCTTGATAAGTCTCAGGTGCCTTGGTTGTTGCTTTAAACTTCAGGGGGCCTTCCCGGAGGCCATGGATCAAGGAGACCTTGTAATAATCGGGGTTCACATTCCTTACCCCTTGGATCTCTCTCTGAAAGCGATCAACGAATCGCTCCACTGATTCATTGTCCCTTTGTTTGATTTCAGATAGGGCAGCTGGCCCATTCTTCCTCTTTCTTGAGGTAGCAAACCTCAGCAACAACTGGCTGCGAAGCTCTGTGAAAGAAGAGATTGTGCCTGAAGGCAGCTCATAGAACCACTCTTTCGCCTGTCCTTCGAGAGTGGTAACCAGGAGTTTACACTTGATTTCATCTGAGAGGCATCTCAAAGCAACTGCCCCCTCAAATGCTTGGAGGTGAGAGACTGGATTAGTCCCTCCTGAATAGAATGGGATGCGAGGCTCCCTGAAGTTGTTCGGAGCCGATTCCCATCGGATTCGATCAACGAAGGGAGACGGGGTCTCAAACTCTGCGGGGTAGAATGGGCGGACTGAAGCCGGGGAGTCCGCGGGCTCGGCAGACTGGCGATCAGCAAAATGAAGCTGGCGGGCAGGAGTGCTCCTGGCAGCATCTCTGAACATATTCCTGAAAGCAAACTGCTCCTCCTGAGGGTGCAGAGGGGCGGCAGACTGAGCAGGGTTCCGAGGAGTGGCTGGCGACTTCCAAAGCAGAGTTCGGCGAGCTGGAGTCTGGCAGACTAGCGAGTCCGTTGGTTCTGCTGTGGCCTGAGGAGCAAGCCGCTGGGCTAGCGCGAGCAGGGTTTGGCTGATTGCATCGAGAAGATGGTTGGTCTGCCGGCGGGACTGCTCGGCCTCAAGGCGAGCATGCTCAATTGCGTCCCAAAGAGAGTCCTCTGAAGAACTGGAGCGGTCTGAAGAGCGGGCTCCGCGATCTAACATTTTCGTCCACTGAATTCAAAACACTACTCGAATCTGAAGGTCGCGTGTTAACTGTTGATGCACGAAAACACAAAGGGGGGTCGAGCACCACCAGCTAACGGTTCGAGCACCGGGGAATCGAAAGACTGCGAGTAGTAATCTACTAAGCGGATGAGGGCAGGAAGAACATCAGGGCCGTGAGCCATGGCAACAACAGACTTCGCCCGTCGCGGCCTGAATGCCTCTCTTGCGACGGGCTTTCCCTTGATTGAAGAATGATTTGGTTACAAGTGAAAGGAAAAGGTTGATAAGAGCAGAGCGAGGAGGAGTCCGCAAGGCAAAGATTCGAGTCTGCAGCCTTTAATAAGTAGACCCTTGGGTCCGAGTCAGCGTGCGTTGGCTGCACCACCTCCCCCCTATTTATAGGATAGGGGGCCTGCCCAAACGGGCAGGGCTAAAAATAACCGGTTGCCCGGAGTACAGGAGAAACGGGCAGCGGTGATGGGAAGCAAAAAGAAAAGAACGCGCCAGTCCGCGCAGAAGGGGCGGACTGGTCTCGCGGGCTAGAGCTTCCACTGCTGCTGCTAGGCGCGATCCTGCTGGAGGACGGCGACCTGGGCGGACGGGACACTGAGTCCGCCGCCGTAGAAAATCCAAAGATCCCAAGGCACGGCGGATGGAGAGGGCAGATCCTTGAGTCCGCTGCTGGGGATCATCCCTGGTGGCCGATTGGTTACCTAGCCGGACTGGGCGGACTGCCTAATTGAGTCCGTGAGATTTGAAAGGGAGATTTTGGCATCTTGCAGGATGTTTCGGACTGAGGGGTTAACACATATCTGGCTGCATCATGTCTTAAAATGGCCTCAAAGGTTGCTGCACGTAGAAAACAGATTTTTGCACGCATCTTAAGGCAGATCGAACGTCATCAGTTCGTCTTCTTCCTCCAACCAAACTTTTCAAATAACATCCAGAATTTCTCCTCGCTTATTTACCCTCATATGGCCACTTCTTTTCATGAAAGCAGTCCACAAAATTCATTTGAAGTGAGGAAAAGTTGAAGACTCTAATTCCTAGGACACAAGTCCTAGCATGACCTCTTCCTAGAAACCTTCTTCTCAAAAATCAAGACTCTTTTGAGTCTATATCTCTCCTAGGAATGACTAGAGATCTAATACCAAGGTAGAGGGTAGGAAGCTCACCTCATTTCCTTTGTTTCCACCGTTTCCAGCCATGGATGTCACCCTTCTTGGCGGCATCTTCTTCTCCTTGGTTGGTATTCGCTCTTCAAGAGAAAGAAGAAGGCTACGGTTTCCTCATGTCCCTTTTTATAGTGAGAAATTAGGGTAACTGCCTAGCCACGTGTCAGCCTGACACTGGACTGCCAAACATCATATTAAATGAGTCATTTTGAAGGGACGTGGCCTGAAAATTCATCAAGGGAGAATTCAATGCTCGACGAATTCTGCTCGACGATAGGTCGAGCTCTGCTCGACGATGTTCGTCGAGCTCTGATCGATGTTTCGTCGAGCTTTGCTCGATGATGTTCGTCGAGCTCCGCTCGACGATGTTCGTCGAGCTCCGCTCGACGATTCTCACTGAGCCCTGGTCACTATCCATGTCACGGGTAGTCTTGGATTGGGCACACATGGGTAGGGATACGCCCATGTCACTACCCATGTCCTTCTCTGGAAATATCACAAAGAAGGCGCAAAATCTACAAAAGTACCACGTGTCCTTCTATGGGAGGATCGCAAAGAAGGCGCAAAATTTTAAAAGGCACCACACGGATAGTGACAAGCCCGTGTCACTACCCGTGTCCTTCTCGGGAGGAATCTACACCTCCTCCCCCACTCAGGTGCGAGACTATCTGCTAGCACACCCTGAGCCCAAGTCAGCTCTCCTGCCTTAAAAGTGCGCAACAGGGGCCTAGCGCGAATCGGGAAGTTACAAATCCTATAAACAAAATAAAAGATTTCTTCCCCAAAATCAGGCTAAGGCTATGGGGAGAGGAAAGCATGGAATGAAATAAAATATGCTTTTAAAATTTACCTTGAGGAAACAACTCAAGGTAGTGCTTCTGCATCAAGTCCTCCGGCTCCCAAGTAAATTTTTCCTTCCTATGATTTGACCACAACACCTTTACCAAAGGAACACTGAATGTTATTGGTTGCTACTGCAATATCGGTTGCTACTACTATATCAATGGTGATGATATGTTGATCGGGCTGCAACAATGCCTTCCGGAGTGACGACACATGGAATACATCATGAAGATTCTCCAGCTCTGGCGATAACTCCAACCGATAGGCCAAAGGTCAAATCCTTTCCAATATAGCATTAAGGCCCAACGTACCTTGGGCTGAGCATCTTCACACGGCATACCCGTGACACTCTATGCATCGGCCGGATCTTCAGGAACACTTTGTCACCGACTTAAAATTCCACCATCCGGTGTTTTGAATTATAATATTTAGCCTACCAACTTTGAGCCTCAAGCGTGCGGTCCCGTATTAGTCTAACAACGACATCAGTATCATTGATGTAATCAATTCCCAAAACCTTCGGATCTTCATCTTGCACACATGTCAAGGGGGTTCTACACCTTCCGTAAAGGGCTTCATGGGGTGCCATCCCGATACTAGCCTGGTGACTGTTATTGTATGAGAATTCTACCAGGGGTAATAACCTTTCTCACGGCTCTCCTCTATCCAGCACACACAACCTCAATAGATCTTAGAAAGTTCTGATGGTCCTCTCAGACTGCCCGTCCGTTTGAGGATGAAAGGTTGTGCTGAAGGTAAGGCGTTAACCCAATACGCATTTATGCTCTTCCATTCTTTAGAGGTAAACCGACCATCCCGATCAGAAAAAATTGTCTTTGGACACCATGGTACCATACAAAATGCTCCACAAAGAGGCGTAAAAACATCCATATAAGCTTCTTTGTTCATAGGAATAAACCTAGATACCTTTGTTTGGCGGTCAATGATTACCCAAACTGAATCATTCCCTGAGCGTGAGCGGGGAAATCCATGGACGAAGTCAATGGAGACATCCTCGAACTTCCACTCGGGGATGGGGAATGATTGTAATAATCCACCAGGGTTCTTGCATTCTGCCTTCACCCTTTGACAGGCCCCGTAGTGCGTAACAAAATATCTGACATACCGTTTCATTCGCGGCCAACACATGGTCTTCCGTAGGTTGGCGTATATCTTGGCAATCCCAAGATGCACTGAATACTGAGAGCAATGTGCCTCTCTCATGATATCTTCCCGAATTTTACCGCCTTTAGGAATGTAAAGCGGTTAACGGAGATGAACGAGGCCGGCTTTTAGGGAATACTCATCAGTAGTCCCATCTTCAGTTGACTTAAGCACCGGGGCTAGAGCAACATCCTTTCCTTGCTCTGCCCGGATTCGGTCCCAGATATCACAGACTATGATCATCGCGGTCAAGTACTCAATATACCCTTTCGAATGTTCTTTATATACCAGGGTAATCTCCATTTCTTCGAGCATCCGAGCTAATTTCATACTCATCATCGGGATTTAGGGCTCGATTCCGGTACCTTTCTGCTCAAAGCATCAGCTACGAAATTTGCTTTTCTGAGGTGGTAGTTCAAAGTAAATTCATATCACATAAAAATTCTAACCACCACCGCTGTCTCAGATTCATTCCTTCTGAGTATGAACGTACTTTATATTCTTGTGGTCCGAAAAGATTTCGTAGTGGATGCCATATAGATAGTGTATCCAAACCTTCTAGGCAAATACCACTACTCCAAATTCAAAATCATGTACTAGATAGTTAACTTCATGCTTCTTCAACTGTCTTGAAGCATATGCAATCGCATGCTCGTGCTGCATCAATACTGCTCCCATCCCTTGATACGACGCGTCAGTGAAAACTTGAAATTCTTCCTTCTAGGATGGAAGAGATAGAATGGGTGTGGTAGTAAGTCTGTCCTTCAGTTCTTGGAAAGTAGCTTCACACTGGGGTGTCCACTCATATGGTACATCTTTCTTTGTCAGAGTAGTAAGAGGAAGGGCAATCTTTGAGAATCACATCAAAAACTTGCAATAATACCCAGCAAGTCCGAGGAAACTCCGCACATCGGTCACTGAATTCAAGGGTGACCATTCCCTCATCGAACGCACTTTGGCCGGATCCACAGCTAGTCCAGCCCCACTGATCACATGACCTAAGAAGGCAACTTCTTCGAGCAAGAATTCACACATGCTGAACTTGGCAAACAAGGTGTGCTGTTTTTGCTTTTTCATTTACAAGGTCAGATGTTCGACATGCTCTTCCTCTGTCTTTGAGTAGATGTCTAGATAAGGCTCAAATACTTTGTTCATCAGACTCATGAAAGCTGGAGGGGCATTTGTGAGCCCAAACAGCATCACGGTGAAATCGTACAAGCCGTAGCTTGAGCTAAAAGTAGTTTTCTGAATGTCCTCCTCTTTTATCCTTAACTGATAATACCCCAAGCGCAAATCCAACTTGGAAAACCAATGCGTTCCTACCAATTGATCGAACAACTCGTCGATCCAGGGTAGCAGATAAGTGTTCTGTACTGTCAGTCGATTAAGCTCCTGATAGTCTATTCATAATCGTAAGGTCCCATTCTTCTTCTTAACGAATAGAACAGGGGCTCCCCAAGGTGATGAGTTGGGGCGAACAAATCCTGATTCCACCAGTTCTTGCAACTTAACTCTAAACTGTGCGAGTTCCTTCGACGCCATACGATAAGGGGTCCTGGAGACAGTTTGGCACCCGGTACTAGCTTAATTTGAAAATCCACCCCTCTATGTGGGGGTAATCCTGGCAATTTCTCAGGAAACACCTCAGGAAAATCCCGCACCACTCGCACATCCTTCATATATATTGTCTTCTCTTTCAATTCGAAACATATTATGTAAACTTCATCCCCTCTCATGTGGGATTTCAAGGCCTGAATTGAAGATAGTAACAAGCGTGGATCAAATCTTATACCTTGGAAGATGACTTCAGTGTCTCCATGTCTCAAGTAAATCCACTTCTCCTCGCAGTCAATTCTTGTGTAATGCCAATCCAACCATGCCATGCCCAGAATGAGATCGAATTATGGCATGCTCAAAACTATGGCAGGGGTATCAAATATCTTTCCCCCAAGGAGTATCTCCAGTTCACACTTGGCGGTTGCGGTCATCTCAGAGCCATCTGGAAGACGTACTTTTGGAGCAATACCAGCGTAATATTGCACCCCTTCTAGGTCTTTAATGAAGTCTGCAAACACAAATGAGTGCGAGGCTCCGGTATCGAATAACGTATAGGCTGGTTTCCCGTTGACCATCACGATGCCTAAGTACCAATATCAAATACTGAAAGCTAGATTTCTAATACATCTTAGTCAACTTAAGGCTAGCACTGAAAATGTATTAATTAACTGCAACATACCCTCAATCACCTCCTCAGGTTTTCGCTCCTGCGTCATTTCTAGCACGAACACCTGATCTCGAGCAGGTCCGGGGTTTCTTCCTTATGGTCCTCGTCCTCGACCACGCATATGTCCCCGTCCTCGTGGAGCTGCCGGAGGGAGAGCAGGAGGAGTATTCCCAACTAGCTGCGGGCAGTTACGTCGGATGTGGCCCGGACAGTTGCATTGGAAGCACACTCGCTCATATCGCCCTTCGGGTTGTTGGAACTGTTAAAGCTGTGGAGGTGGAGGCAATGGTGCCGGTTGTGCGACCGGGCGCTCCGTTCTAAAATTCCAGTGGAAATGCCCCCCACCTCTCTGGTATCCTCTTCCACCTCTGTTTTCATGCCTCCTTCTGTTACCGGGGCCAGCCTCCATCACACCCTCAGCGAGTCTCTTACCACTTCCCAAGTGGTCTGCCTTTAGTCTCTTCACCATGTCAATTATCTCTGCTAAGATGGAGTCAGCTATAAACAAAAGGGGTTGCCTCAGGGGGTCTAGCAAGCCTTTGTAGAACCTTTTAGCATATCCTCTGTCGTCCAACTCATAGAAGTGAGCAAATCTAGCCAAATGCTCAATCTCCCGCTGGTACTCCGTCACTGACTTGGATCCATGCTTCAGCTGCAGGAACCTTTCTTAAAGTTCATCTCGAGCTGTCAAAGGGATAAAGTGCTCTAATAAAGCTTCAGAAAACTCGCTCCAACTAATATTCGTGTAGAGTCTTTCTTGGAAGGTGGAGCCCATGAGAGCCTTCCACCACCTTTTTATATGCAGCTCCAGAAGTGTCACTACTAGGGTCACAGCCATATTGTTCGGACATCTAATTCCCGCCAACAATTCTTGCATGGTGTCGAGTCATTCCTCCGTACGCACTGCCGACTCTGTCCCAAGGTAGGCAGGAGGGGAGAGAGCTCGAAAAATGCTCAACTCTTTGGAGCCCGGTGCTTGATGTTGTACATGGGCTTGTTGGGACCTAAAGGCATCCAAGATAGCTGTGAACTTCTGCCCTAGCTCCGATTGCTGAAACTGTGTGGGTATGGATGGGGAGGGAGTTCCCCCAACTGGCTCAACATGCACTGGTATCTAAACATAACGTAGAAACCTAAGGTTAGGTTGGCTAATCTTAAGGTCAAAATTGGACATACTTAGTGTGAATTACATATGTGCACACCACTGCTTCCGCTAAGTTAGTTTATCCCCAAATTGACTAATCGAACGGGGGTGGCACCATTGTTGAATGACTTCATTAGTTCAGTATTTTAGCAAGCTGACACCATTTGTAATTTAGGGGGGCCTTACAAATATCAGAGTACCGGAACACAAAAACACGGCACGAGGGGAGTATTATGCCCAGTACAGCCGCCTTGCGGTATCTTTGGCACACGGGCTAACCTGTAACACAGGACACCTATCCCGCTGTCTATAACCAATATCAACCAATGCCAACCCAACCAAGAATATAAAACAGAAGTCAATCGACACATAAGTAAAATAGTCCAAAAGGCACATCAGGAAAAAGAAGCTACAACAAGCTTCTATAATATCAGAGTACGAGTAAAACTTTCCAAAAGGGCTACATCACGAGTCTCTCAAAACTCACATCAGTCACTGATGGTAGTGACAACACCGTCCCTTCAGGACCTGTTGTCCTGGATTGGCTGTCTTGCTGCATAACCTGCTACTGCTCTGTCTGTGTGGTTTTCCCCGAAAACGAAAGACGTAGCAACCGTTAGTCATAAGACTAAGTGGTTATCACATCCGCTCCCCCGACGTCTCCTCGGCACCGGGCGGAGAAAAGAACAAGGGTATAATATATATAAATAGAACAGTTGTACAAATAGGTGGTATAGAGTGAGCAATATCAATTATATCAGCAGTATAAGAAATGAGGAAACAATCTACTCTAACAGTTATATCATCTACAGCAGTATATCAAAAATGTAAAGGTACAACAGAAAGTAACTCTACTTATATGAACGCCCACACAGACATATAAGTTAAGGATCGACTAAACAGTGAAGTAACTCATCATATAAGAGTGTCCATACAAACTTATACGATGATGATCTTTTGTATGCAATGTAATGTAATACTAAGAATACAATGCAATGACTCACCCATGATCACGCACATACAACTGCTATGTCGACACAGACTTGTTGGTCCCACTTTTCGAGAAGGTAGCTAACCTCTCAGGCGTCAACCGTCATGGCCAGGAAGTGACAATAGAGTGGGCTTCTCCACTACTAGGCGGGCATCCACACTATCAAGCCTTGGCCTTCGTACGCCTCAACGCTAAGAACACAACAGCTGAGCTCACATGCGTACTACGACTTAGAAGGGGTCTCGGGTAGATGTGTACCAAGAACCCAGCCCAACCGGCCTATCTTGTGGCGCGAAAGGTGCCTCTAGGAGCATATCACCAAAGGATCAAGGACAACCACCCACTGGCACGGATGGTGCCTTGAGAAGTAAGAATCGAGGACCAAGGCCCAACTGTGCAAGTCTAGCTGTCAAATTCCATCGGTGTGATGACTGGAGAGCCCGTAGAACTACCACACTATCCTTAACCCAGCAGTACGACACCGCATGTCGACTCACACCACATGCATTTCACATACGGGGCTCCACATTGAGCCCCCTTTTCATTATTCACATTCCGTGCTCAACAACACGCAAGAGCTCCACACCGAGTCTCTTACCAATACATAATTCTAGTGCGACAACACACACGTACTTTCAACCCTTCCATATTTTCATGCATCCAAGCACACCAAGGGTTCACCATCAACATAATGGTACTCCACACATATTCACCAACCATTTGGTTATCATATTTATATGGATATAATGACCACATTACTTTAACATCACTGGTTATAATTCTTTTACCATGTTCGAACTATTCATGTACATATGGATCTACCAACTAAAAGCAATCAACCATTTATTCATCGCAATTACTACAAGTTATGTACAACAAACTTCAAGTCAACCTCATCATTATTCAATGTATTGCCATTATCAAGTACAACCCGATTGATTCACGTATTTAAATCATTCCTACCATCCCAACTCCTCAATCCATTCATTCACTAACCTCCACCAAATAACCTCGATCAAGAACACTTTACTACACCATTTGTTCATTAGGGATCTATCCAACAAATGTCATTAACATTTTTATCACAATTACTTATAGAATAAATTCAACAAAACATTGAAGTTACTGTACTACAATCTTTATACCAAACTCAAAGCTGATACAAAACAAACATGAGAACTATATATGCAGGAACGATTACTGTACAACAACTTTGATCGGGGATTATTGAGGCTACATAGATCCGGTGAAGGCGTGCAACCTCTCGTTGGAAAGGTATTTCCAAAGGCTACGACTTTTTTGTTTAGTCGAAAGCCCAGATCTGGCCGCATCATGTCTGAAAATTTCCTCGATGGTTGTTGCGCGTAGAAAATAGATTTTTCGCGCATCTTAAAGCAAATCGAACGTCATCGGTTCGTCTACTTCCTCCGACCAAACTTTCCAAATAACATACAAAATTTCTCCTCCCTTATTCACCTGCATATGGCCACTTCCCTTCACGAAACCAGTCCACAAACTTCAATTGAAGTGAGGAAAGGTTGAAGAACCTAATTCCTAGTGTTGATGCACGAAAATGCAAAGGGGGTCGAGCACCACCAGCTAACAGTTCGAGCACAGGGGAATAGAAAGGAAAAGAGAGACTGTGAGTAGTAAATTACTAAGCAGACGAGAGTAAGAAGAACAGCAGGGCCGTGAGCCACGACAACAACAGACTTCGCCCATCGCGGCCTGAATGCCTCTCTAGCGACGGGCTTTTCTTTGACTGAAGGAGGGTTTGATTACAAGTGAAGGAAAAGAGGAAGAGGCAAGAGCTGAGTAAGCTGGAGTGCGCAAAGCACAAAATTCGAGTCCGCAGCCCTTGACAAGTAGGTTCCCAGATACGAGTCAGCGTGCTTTGGGTGCACCACCTCCCCCCTATTTATAGGATGGGGGCCTGCCCAAACGGGTAGGGCTAAAATAACCGACTGCCTGTGGTACAGGAGAACCGAGCAGCGGTGACGGGAAGCAAAAAAGAAAGAACACACCAGTCCGCGCAAAATGGGCGGACTGGGCTCGCGGGCTGGAGCTTCCATCTGCTACTACGAGGCGCGATCCTGCTGGAAGATGGCAGCCTGGGAGGACTGGACACTGCGTCCACCGAAATGGAATCAATCCAGAGATCCAAAGGCCTGGCAAACCGGGTGAACTGAGCATTGAGTCCATCGTTGGGGGATCAGCCTTGGGGTAGCTGATTGTTGCTGCTCCTCCGAGCTGGGCAGACTGCCGAACTGTATCCGACTGTGATAGGCCAGGGACCTTAGAAGTATGCCGAGCCGCCGGGCCATGTGGGTTGCCAAATTGAGCCCGTGGATAATAAAACAGGAACTTGACATCTTGAGGGTATTGCGGACTGAGGGGTTAACATAATCCCCGCACATTTTTAAGTTTCCAAAAAACTTCGAAAATGTTTTCTTAACCGCCGAGTCCGCGAGCCTCATTAATGCCGTCGGCACTATAAATATTGCTGGAGGGCCTGGAACTGTTAAAAATTCCGATCGACACGGGGCGTTATTCACCGCTTGCATCTACACTCTGCAGTCTGTCATGGCGAGGCTTGGCGCTTTCTTCTATAGTCTCACTGC
Source organism: Platanthera guangdongensis (assembly GCA_039583875.1). Taxonomy (NCBI): domain Eukaryota; kingdom Viridiplantae; phylum Streptophyta; class Magnoliopsida; order Asparagales; family Orchidaceae; genus Platanthera; species Platanthera guangdongensis. The sequence goes on along the minus strand of CM077150.1, from coordinate 172,210,599 downwards.
AAAAAGTGAGAAGACAATAACGCCAATGAAAAAGAAGAAAATAATGAAGAGAGTGATGAGAGGAGAGCATGTCCGCTCTGTTGGATAGAGTTCCCATAGCCAGAAGCCTGCCGAGAAAGCAGTCCGCCATACTGACATGCATGTGCGCGAGAAGGAGGATATTGTCGTTTCTCATGCTGAACAGCCGTTAAGAAGTGAGAAGTCGCTAAATTTGTCGGACACCGCCCCACTCAAAAAACCGCGAACTCGGCACACACAGTTGTTGGAGTCACCATGATGATCTGGAAGTGATCAAACATGTAATCTCACTGCCAACGCGATATGAGCCTGCAGGGTCGCACATAAGAGATGTGGAGAAGTTGGACGATTGACTGTGTTGGTAAAGGTTGCCAATCACCGACCTGAATGGGGTCATGGGCAAAGTGTTGCCTTGAAGGATCGTCGAGTTGGGCAAATGTTGCCTTGGAAGGCTGGTTAGATTGTCGTCCGAGGGTCGATAGCATTCGTCGAGAATCGTCTTTCTGATTCCCGCCGATCGACGAGAATCATCTCTTTGATACTCGCCGATCGACGAGAATCGTCGAGAATCAATATGTGGTGTAGGGATGTTTGTGAGATGGACGTGCTTACGCTAACGGCGGGTACCCATCACAGAACATAGAAAAAAAGGAGAGTGCTCCGACCAAAAGCGAACGAAAAGGGGTCGGTTGGCTCTCAAAATACGGGACTCGATACAACGTCCTTAGGACCTACTCTCCAACAAGCACACAACTCGCGCCTAGCCGGACTCGATACCACGACCTTAGGACCTACCTCTCCAACAAGCACACATCTCACCGCACCTACACAAGCATCTATTCTTTTCACAATAAGTCGTCAATCGCAGCAAAAATATATTTAGGAGCGGCGGTAACGATAAGGAGGAATCAAGAACAAGTTGAGATTAACTCCCTTGTTAGCACCAAAGCGTGCCCAATCTTGGAGAACAAGTCAAGGCTTGGCCTAGTTTGTTCTCTAGCGGATCTTCCAATCCGGAAAACAAGAGGGTCAATAGCAACGTTCGATTCAGATTTGCAAGCGAAAAACACTTTAAAATCGCGGAAAAGACGGATGAATAACCTCCACAAAATTCTCACAGCAAGAAACACAAAGATAGGGAAGAGATTACCCAACCAAGAAGAAGATCACACAATATTTGTGGGAGAATCAATCTCTCCACGGTTCCACCGGTTTCACACCGAAGGGGCTGCTTCCTTCTTCCACGGAGTCGCACCGAGAGAAGCCACGCCGGAGTCGCACCGAACGGGGATGGAGGAGGCAAGGCTTGGCTTCACACCAAAGGGGAGGAGGTGGCTATGGCTTCCACCATGGTGGCCGAAATTCCTCAAGGGGGGTTTCTTTAGGTTTCTTTTTCCAATGTGTAACTCATCATAATAGCCTCCTTTAAATAGGAGTTACAAAAGAGATCCAACCATCCATGATGGAGATGAAATCTCATCCATCCGGGCGGTTACATACACACCAAGGGTTTAATAGCACACCAACATGAAAATAAAAATAATACAAGCCAAATGTTTTAAGCAATTAAAATTAAACTAAGTAGAATTATTAAGCAAGCTTTGCGCGCCGCGGACGGAGGTTGTATCGCAGCTTTCCGTTAGCGTCCGTGGCGTTGTCATGACGCCGCAAATCTTTAACTCGTTGTGCCGCAGCAACCGGGTCATCATCAGGAAGTGTTGGAGGGGCCGCAGCAACCGGGTCATCATCAGGACGTGTTGGAGGGGCCGCGCCATCAATCCTCCCCCACTCAAAATCGCGCATCTCCGATGCGTGGGCTGATAGAAAACGGCGGAGAAGCTCGACATCCAAACGTTGAAGCTCTGTCGCGAGTACCCATGAGTCGTCCGACGGTGGGCGGTCACGCCAACGGATGAGGAAGCGGTAGGTAGTACCGTCAGGAGTAGTAAGTGGCTCAGCAGCGAGTATCATATCTGGATGGAGAAACATCTTGGGAAACCTGGGAAACATGTCAGCAGTAGGAATAAAAGAAGGCAACGTACCATCCGATGTTATACCTGCGGGGACCGGAGGAGAGAGATCATCAAAACTACCACTCCCCAACCCATTAGAAATTTCAGTGGAGGGAGAAGACGACAAAGAAACCAACTCTTGTGGAGGCGCAACAAACAACGTCAAATCCGAGACATTAAAAATAGGGGAGATACCCCATTCAGCAGGCAAATCCAAAACGAAAGCGTTGTCACCTAGCTTCTTGATAATCCGAAAAGGACCGGCGCGTTTTGGAGCTAACTTTTTAACGGTGCCAGTTGGCATTCGTTCGGGAACTAACCGTACTAAAACCAGATCGCCGACCTTAAAGTGTGACACCTTCCTATGTAGATTAGCGTGCGCTTGATAAGACTCATATTGAGCAGTCAAGGTAGCTCGTATACGTGCATGTAAGTCGTGAATATGTTGGGCGAAGGATTGTGCAAATTGACTTGTTTTGTATGTGGGAGGTAAGGGGACCAAGTCAAGTGGCACAGGGGCCTTATACCCGTGGACAATTTCATTCGGAGACATACCCGTGGACCGATTTTTAGAATTATTGTAAGCCAGTTGTGCATGTGGAAGCAGTAAATCCCAAGTGCCTTTATGGTCGCTCACGAGACATCGAAGAAGATTTCCTAGGCTCCGATTGACTACTTCCGTCTGGCCATCAGTTTGTGGGTGATAAGCCGCAGAGAATAATAATTTTGTGCCCATAAGAACCCACAAGGTTTTCCAAAAGTAGCTAGTGAACTTGACGTCCCTATCTGAGACAATAGTCTTCGGAACGCCACGATGACTAACGACGTCTTTAAAATACAGTTTCGCAATGTGAGAGGCGTCGTTGGTCTTACTACAGGGGAGGAAGTACGCCATCTTGGAGAACCTATCCACAACAACGAGTATAGAATCATGACATCGCAGGGTGGGGGGAAGGCCTAATACAAAGTCCATGCTTACGTCTTCCCACGGGACGGGCGGAATAGGTAGCGGAGTGTATAAACCTACATTGGACTTAGTACCTTTAGAAACTTGGCACGTACGGCAACTGCTCACAACTTTCCCAACCATCGCCTTTAGTTTAGGCCAAAAGAATTTCTCCTCCACGAGCGTTATCGTTTTGTCGCTGCCAAAGTGGCCACTCAAGCCACCACTATGTAACTCCCAAATGATGTGGAGTCGCAAAGAGGAGTGGGGGATACACAATTTTCCGTGTTTGAATAAGTATCCGTCTCTAAGTGAATAGGCCGTGATGGTCGTGGGAGAGCTATCCTGGGCAGATAAGTATGGCTCCTGAAAATCAGGGCATGTGGCGTATTCATCCTTTATGCGCTCGAACCCTACCACGTGGACTTGCATGGAGGAAAGTAAGAGGGTGAGGCGACTGAGTGCATCGGCAACTCGATTGTCGGTCCCCTTAAGGTGCTTGAGAGTAAATGTGTATTCTTGCAAGAAGGATACCCATTTAGCGTGGCGCGGGCTGATTTTGTGCTGACCATTGATGAATCGCAACGCTTCATGATCAGAGAGGATCACGAACTCCTTATGAAGGAGGTAGTGCCTCCAATGATGCAAACATCTAATGACCGCATAAAACTCCCTATCGTAATTGGAATAATTTAATTTGGCACCCGCTAACTTCTCACTAAAATAACTAACCGGGTGACCCTCTTGACTCAAGACACCTCCAATCCCTACGCCAGATGCATCACAAGTAAGCTCGAAGACCTTGGTGAAGTCAGGGAGACGTAACACCGGTGCTTCGGTCATAAGCTCCTTAATACGATGGAATGCAAACGTGGCGGATTTGGACCATGTGAATTCTCCTTTCTTCATGCAGTCCGTAATGGGTGCCATAATGCTACTAAAATCACGTATGAAACGACGATAAAAGGTAGCTAACCCGTGGAAACTACGCACCTCACGAAGGCTAGTGGGCTCGGGCCAGTCTCTAATCACTTGAACCTTTCCTGGGTCAACACGAATTCCTTCAGAGCCAACTATATAACCTAAGAATTCAACCTCCGAAACATAAAACGTGCATTTCTTTAGATTTAGATATAAGGTTTCAGTCCTTAAGGTGGAGAGGACTACTTTGATGTGAGAGAGGTGTTCGGCGGGGGAGGTACTAAACACTAGGATGTCATCAAAATACACTACAACAAACTTCCCCATATATGGCCTAAAGATGTGCGTCATCATCCGGGAGAAGGTGCTGGGGGCATTGGATAGCCCAAAGGGCATCACAAGCCATTCATACAACCCGTCCTTAGACTTGAACGCCGTCTTCCACTCATCCCCCTCTCGGATCCTGATTTGGTGGTAACCACTCCGTAAGTCCAGTTTAGAGAAGATAGTGGCACCCGATAGGACATCCAAGAGATCATCTAGTCGCGGAATTGGAAACCTATATTTTATAGTAATTTTGTTGAGAGCTCGGCTATCAACACACATGCGCCAGGTGCCATCCTTCTTAGGGGCAAGAAGAGCAGGGACAGCACATGGGCTCATACTCGTCCTAATAAATCCCTTATTTAACAACTCCTCTATCTGGGTTTGTAACTCTATGTGGGCAGTTGGATTAAGCCTATAGTGTGGTTGGTTGGGTAAGGACGATCCGGGGATAAGGTCTATTGCGTGTTGTATATCTCTAAGCGGTGGTAACGACGAAGGCAACTCCTCCGGGTATACATCCCTAAACTCATCCAACAATACCCGTAGCTCTCGGGGTAAATCTTCCAACACGCCACCGTCAGTTTTTTCACTCAGAAGTACAAGAGCGTACATTATTCCCCCAATAAAGGGATCCTTCACAAATTCCTTCCTACCAACTAAACTCAAGGCTTTCCTCTCAACTGGGATGGTGGTATCCTTAGCCAACACTACCGGCTCTTTTGGCACAGTCGGTCTCAAGGTGACGATCTTGCCATTGAATTTAAACTCATAAGTGTTGGCACGACCATAGTGCATCACATCACGGTCATATAGCCAAGGGCGGCCTAATAACACATGACAAACGTCCATTGGTAGGACGTCGCACCAAACCTCATCCGAGTAGGATTTGAAAGACAGGGGGACTAGGCATCGTTGGGTAACCTTAATAGTAACCTTACTAATCCAAGCGACCTGGTAGGGGGTCGGGTGCGGCTCGACAGTCAAGGACATACGCTTAACGACATTCTCAGAAACAGCGTTTACGCAACTACCACCATCAATAACTAATTTGCAAAGTTTTTCTCCACTCTTAAAGATCAGGGAAAAGATGCTCGTCCTCTTCCAGTCGTCTACAGGACGAGGAGTGGTCATAATGCAACGCATCACCATAAGGCGGTGATCGTCCTCCAAGTCACTAGGGACTCCGTCAAGGTCGCTCTCCTCTTCGGCCTCATGGACATAGTCGTCAGGGTCGGTAGTGGACTCTAGTAAGGCTATGGCCTTCGTCTTGGTGGGGCATTCGTAGGCATAGTGGCCTTGAACACCGCATGAGTAACAAGTGGTGTTAGCCTTGCTAACCTTTCCAACGGGGATACGCTCACTAGCGGGGTTCTTGGTATTTCTCGCGGTAATCACAACGGATTTCGACTCGGAGGATCTAAATTTTCCTTTATCAGGAAAAGTGGAAGAAGATGCCCCAGCGGTGGACTTATTCTTCGCATTAGAATAACGGGAGTGAGCTTTAGATGCTAGGTTCTTTTCAATGTCCAAGGCGGCATTGAAAGTCGTATTCAAGTCCGTGTGACCATAACGCAAGAGTTTCCGCTGAATGTCGGGGTGAAGTCCCTTTCGAAATCTAGATAAAGTTACTTCGGGGATCTCTCGAAGGTCACATCGTACCATACGGTCCTTAAGTTCTCCCATATATTCAGCAACAGACATTGAGCCTTGCCGAAGGGTGGCAAGCTCATCGAACATTTGCGTCCGATGGTACGCGGGAACGTACTGATCGGCTAGCAGGTTCTTCATAACAGCCCATCCAATGAGTGGGACCCCGTGCCCAGCTCCTAACCTACGTTCTTCATTCAGCCAATAGGTTTTGGCACGTCCCATTAATTTCATCCTGGCAACTTGAACCTTTTGGGGGTCCGTGAGGTTGTGCCATTCGAAATAGCACTCCATGTCTATAGCCCAATGGAGGAAGATCTGGGGATCTCCCATGCCATCATAGGTGGGGGCATCTATCTTGATAGCCCTCGTGATATCAAAGCCTCGCTCGGGGCGGGGTTCTCGAGGGGGCATACGGGGAGAGTTTCCCTCAGAATCCGAATCAAAGTTCGGTTGGTGCCGGTTGGGCTGCGCAGCATTAACGGGAGGTGGGGGTGGCCTTGCTTGATTTTGTAGGATCTGGGCTAAGGCGTTCCTAAGCTCTGTCATTTCGGCACGAAGACCTGCTATAGCCTCGGTGTTGGGATCACCATGCTCGTTCGCAGCCATCCTAGACGTAGACGGGGTTGCGTACTCCGTTCCTAGCCTAGTGCGCATTCAGGTTTGGGAGGCCCCAGGCAAGATGAATTTTCCTAGGACGGACGCTATATTGAAAATAAGATATTTTTATATACTCCCGTTGTGAATAACACGTAGATCGTTTAAAAATTTTTTTTTTGAAATTTTGCTGAAAAATAAAGATTTCAGCCCGCTATTTGCAGACCACAGAAAATAATTTTTTTGAGTTCTAACGATCGGATCTCTAACAAGGAACGCATAGAGGATGTTTGCAACGTGAAAGTTGAAACGACCGCCTCTGATACCAAATTGGTGTAGGGATGTTTGTGAGATGGACGTGCTTACGCTAACGGCGGGTACCCATCACAGAACATAGAAAAAAAGGAGAGTGCTCCGACCAAAAGCGAACGAAAAGGGGTCGGTTGGCTCTCAAAATACGGGACTCGATACAACGTCCTTAGGACCGACTCTCCAACAAGCACACAACTCGCGCCTAGCCGGACTCGATACCACGACCTTAGGACCTACCTCTCCAACAAGCACACATCTCACCGCACCTACACAAGCATCTATTCTTTTCACAATAAGCCGTCAATCGCAGCAAAAATATATTTAGGAGCGGCGGTAACGATAAGGAGGGATCAAGAACAAGTTGAGATTAACTCCCTTGTTAGCACCAAAGCGTGCCCAATCTTGGAGAACAAGTCAAGGCTTGGCCTAGTTTGTTCTCTAGCGGATCTTCCAATCCGGAAAACAAGAGGGTCAATAGCAACGTTCGATTCAGATTTGCAAGCGAAAAACACTTTAAAATCGCGGAAAAGACGGATGAATAACCTCCATAAAATTCTCACAGCAAGAAACACAAAGATAGGGAAGAGATTACCCAACCAAGAAGAAGATCACACAATATTTGTGGGAGAATCACTCTCTCCACGGTTCCACCGGTTTCACACCGAAGGGGCTGCTTCCTTCTTCCACGGAGTCGCACCGAGAGAAGCCACGCCGGAGTCGCACCGAACGGGGATGGAGGAGGCAAGGCTTGGCTTCACACCAAAGGGGAGGAGGTGGCTATGGCTTCCACCATGGTGGCCGAAATTCCTCAAGGGGGGTTTCTTTAGGTTTCTTTTTCCAATGTGTAACTCATCATAATAGCCTCCTTTAAATAGGAGTTACAAAAGAGATCCAACCATCCATGATGGAGATGAAATCTCATCCATCCGGGCGGTTACATACACACCAAGGGTTTAATAGCACACCAACATGAAAATAAAAATAATACAAGCCAAATGTTTTAAGCAATTAAAATTAAACTAAGTAGAATTATTAAGCAAGCTTTGCGCGCCGCGGACGGAGGTTGTATCGCAGCTTTCCGTTAGCGTCCGTGGCGTTGTCATGACGCCGCAAATCTTTAACTTGTTGCGCCGCAGCAACCGGGTCATCATCAGGAAGTGTTGGGGGGGCCGCAGCAACCGGGTCATCATCAGGACGTGTTGGAGGGGCCGCGCCATCAATATGTTGATTCTCGACGATCGACGACTTCGACATGTATCATCGACCGCGGCTCGATGATCGACGAGTTCGGTGTGTATCATCAAGTTCTGCTCGACGATCGGCGAGAATCGTCGAGTATTGTACTCTGATTCTCGCCAATCGTTGGTGATACTCGTCGACTGATTCTCGCCGAACCTGATCAGTGATTCTCGCCGATTGTCGCCGATTCTCACCGAATGATACTCGCCGATTCTGAACCCTAATTTCGGGTGATCTGCGGATAGCGAAGTTTCTAAGTCTTTTATGCCTTTGGTATAAAAGGGATACTTAGGGTTTCTCGGCACTCAAGCTTTGAGCTCGCGATTTTCTCCTGTAGCAAATCGAAACCCGCGACGGAAAGAGTTCCGCTCGTTCGCTTCGCCGATCCCGATTCCCGCCGCCGGAAGAGTTCCGCCGCCGTGTTCGCTCCGTCGACCACCTCTTCTCCGGCGACTGTCGCTGGTGCTGCAATCCCTGTCGCGGACCTAGCAGTCCGTGGGAAAGCAAAGGTGCGGTCTTCTCCATCCCGATCTTCCGTATGACGGAAAGACCGGCGTTCTCCCGCTCGTGTGGACTTCTGCAGAAACGTGGACATTATTCCACGTAGAACTCACCGCTAGCAGGAAGAAGAAATTTGGAGCATCTTCGTTGAGTTGTGACTCAACGCCACCGAGGTAATTTTTGCCTAGTTTTGCTAACTTCTTGATTCAACGTTCATAGCCCGATCCACATCTCTTTGGGTTTTTCTTGATGTTTATTTTTCCGCTGCGTGCACAAGCGTTGTGCCATCCTCACAGAGAAACCCAACAGTGGTATCAGAGGGAGGTTTCGGCCATGATCGTTGTTTTGGAAGTTTGTTATTCCAGTGCGTGTAAACCTAGGGATTTGGAAGTGTTCTAAATGTCTAGATTTAGTCTTGGTCTCCTCCAAGAACGTCTGGAATTGCGTGGGAATTTCTAAGTGTTAGAAATTGTTGTCTCCTTAGCAGTAACCATCCCTCGAGTATGTTTTGGATTGTGAATCCAACATAGAGAGATGAGCTTGTCTACTGCTTTAAGTTGAGTTGTCTTTGCCTTTGTCCAATGCATGTAAATCTGAGGATTTGGAAATTTCCGGATGTTCAGATTTAGCCCTTCCTTCTATCAATTATTGATGGTGTTAGGATGTGCACATAAGGGATGCATGTGGTTTTAGAAGAATTTTGTTTTTCTTTGGATGTGCACATTGATCAAATGTTGATCATGGTTAATTGTTAAGCTATAATTGAAAAATCCCTTCATCTAATATTAAGTGTTCGGATGCCTTCCGATGGATGACACTCTTCCTGCCTCGATCGATAAAGTTTGGGCTTGCCAAAGCAAGGTGCATTAATCTATCTTGGTAAGGGTGCGAGCGGATAATTGTGATATCCCACTGTCGACATCGGGTCATACTTAACTAGGTGACCTCAAAGGTTGAGTGCCTAGAGGCATAGGGTTGGCATGCACCATATGATGGATGCGAATAAGGAGTTATTCACCAACCATACAAGAATTGCATGAGGATGCAATTGGCAAGCGTTGCCTACCTAAATAACCGCATCGTGAGAGGAACGCCAAAGCGGACTCATAGTGTTGGTGAAATACGAATCTTGTCCACTAAGAGAGTAGCTCGCATGAACTCTCTGAATTGTTAGTGAGGGCTATCATTTCGAATAAAATAGTGGGAGTATTTTAATTGAAGTCCAAATTAAAATAAATTGTATTTGAAATTTGGTACTGATTTTATTCTGCATAAATTCTTGTAGAATTCCATGGCAAGTGTTTCACACTCCACGTTGTCTCTGAGAGCCATCCTTGAGAAGGATAAGCTCAGTGGGACAAATTACATGGACTGGTACAGGAACCTGAGAATTGTTCTCAGGCAGGAGCGAAAGCTCTATGTCTTGGAAGAAGAAGCCCCGAGGTGCCGACCGGGAACTCTTCCCGTGCTGAGAAAGATACTTATAAGAAGTATACTGACGATGCTTTGGATGTCGAATGCCTTATGCTTGCCACCATGAACTCTGAGCTTCAGAAGCAACATGAGAACATGGGGTGCAAGGAGATTGACGAGCATCTCAAGAAAATGTTTCAAGGGCATGCTCGTCAAGAGAGGTACGACATCACGAAAGCATTGTTTCAGTGCAAGATGGGAGTTCGAGACTCAGTAGGGACTCACGTACTCAAGATGATTGGGTATATCGAGAACCTTGAAAGGCTGGGTTTTCCTCTTGGTCAAGAGTTGGCCACGGATCAGATCCTGCAATCGTTGTCGGACAGTTATGAGCAGTTCGTCTTGAACTACAACATGAATGAGATAGACAAGACACTGCCCGAACTCCTAGGCATGTTGAGAACTGCCGAAATCAACATGAAGAAGGCCAAGCCTGCCAGCCCCATACTGATGGTGCATAAGGGCAAGGGCAAAGCCAAGGGTTCCAAGAAGACGAAGGTGGGACCTAAGTCATATCTTGAGCCCAAGTCTTCAGCACTGATGAAAAAGAAAAGCACGGTGAAGGAAGGGAAATGCCACCACTGTGGCAAGGCTGGTCATTGGAGGAGGAACTGTCCTTCATACATTGAGGGTCTGCAGAAATTGAGGGGAGGTATGACTTCCGCTTCAAATGTTTACGTTATAGAGATAAACCTTTCTGCTCCTTCATCTTGGGTATTGAATACCGGATGTAGTTCTCACATTTGTACAAATGTGCAGGAACTGGGAAGGAGAAGATTGCTGAGTAAAGGGGAGGTGGACCTCCGCGTCGGCAATGGAGCAAGAGTTGCTGCTGTAGCCGTAGGGGTTTATCGTCTTTCTTTGCCCAGTGGGCTTGTAATAGAACTTGATAATTGTTATTTCGTTCCGGCCATAACTAGAAACATTATATCTATTTCATGTTTGGACATGATTGGATTTTCTTTTATAATTAAGAACAATTGTTGTTCTATATTTAAGAATGATGTTTGTTATGCTGTAGCCCAATTGTTTAATGGTCTTTATGTTTTTAACTTGGACCATCTGATCTGTAATGTAGATAATAATAAAAGACTAAGAACAAATGACTCAAACCCTACGTATCTCTGGCATTGTCGTTTGGGCCATATCAACGAGAAGCGCATATCCAAGCTCCATAGAGATGGACTTTTGGACTCATTTGATTATGAATCATTTGAGCAATGCGAATCTTGTTTGTTAGGCAAGATGACTAAAGCTCCTTTCACTGGTTATACTGAGAGGGCTGAGGATCTCTTGGGTGTTGTACATAGTGATGTATGCGGACCCATGAGTTCCATGGCTAGAGTGGGTATTTCTACTTTGTTACATTTACTGATGATTTCAGTAGATACGGATATGTGTATCTTATGAAGTGCAAATCCGAGACCTTTGAAAAGTTCAAAGAGTTCAAGAATGAAGTAGAAAACTAGTTGGGTAAAAAGGTTAAAGCACTCCGATCTGATCGAGGTGGCGAATACCTGAGTCATGAGTTCCGTGATCATCTGAAAGATTGTGGTATTGTATCACAGCTCACTCCACCTAGAACACCACAACATAATGGTGTGTCTGAGAGGAGAAATCGTACTCTGTTAGACATGGTACGTTCGATGATGAGTCATGCAGACTTGCCTGTTTCCTTTTGGGGTTTTGCTTTAGAGACTGCTGCAATGACATTGAATCGCGCTCCAACTAAAACGGTTCTGAAGACACCATATGAGATATGGACTGGGAAGCGTCCTAGTATGTCGTTCATTAAAATTTGGGGCTGTGAGGCATACATGAGACGTCAAATGCCTGACAAACTGGAACCCAAATCGGATAAATGTTATCTGGTGGGATATCCTAAGGAAACGAAAGGGTATTACTTTTACCTACCGTCTGAGGGCAAAGTGTTTGTCGCAAGGACTGGTGTCTTCTTGGAGAAAGAGTTCTTATCAAGAAAGACTGAAAAGGTAGAGCTTGAAGAAGTTCAAGAACCACATGTAGTGAATGAACCAGAATTGGATTCTGAGACAGGACTACAAGATGTTGTAGCTAGAGAACCTGCTCAGGGAACACAAGTCCTACGTAGATCTGGTAGACCGAGGTTTGAGCCTGAGAGATATGGATTTCTCGTGTCTCAAATAGGTAATGTGTTGCTTATGGATCATGATGATGAACAAGCAACCTACCAAGAGGCTATGAATGGACCGGACTCCGACAAATGGCTTGAGGCCATGAAATCCGAAATGGACTCCATGTATGCAAACCAAGTTTGGAAATTGGTGGAACCACCTGAAGGGGTACGACCCATAGGGTGCAAGTTGGTCTTCAAGAAGAAGACCGACATGGATGGGAATGTACAGACATTCAAAGGGCGACTGGTGGCTAAGGGTTTCAAGCAAATTCATGGTATTGACTATGATGAGACCTTTTCCCCTGTTGCCATGGTAAAGTCCATTAGGATATTGCTTGCTATTGCTGCGTATTATGACTACGAGATCTGGCAGATGGATGTCAAAACGGCTTTCCTTAATGGAAACCTCCTTGAGGAAGTGTATATGACACAACCCGAGGGTTTTGTATTCCCAGATGAAGCCACTAGAATATGCAAGCTGAATAAGTCCATTTATGGACTGAAACTGGCCTCTCGAAGTTGGAATCTTCGTTTTGATGAGAAAATCAAAGAGTTTGGTTTCATCAAGAATGAAGATGAGCCTTGTGTTTACAAGCGAATCAGTGTGAGCATTGTTGTCTTCCTGATATTGTATGTAGATGACATACTGTTGATTGGGAATGACATTCCTACCCTGAAAGTTGTTAAGAACAACCTAGGGAACTGCTTTTCAATGAAGGATTTGGGTGAAGCGACTTATATACTCGGTATTAAGATCTATAGAGATAGATCGAAGAAGTTGCTGGGTTTGACCCAGAGTACGTAGATCAAAAAGGTGTTGAAGCGGTTCAACATGCTTGAGTCCAAGAAATGATTTTTGCCCATGTCTCATGGTGTGAATCTCTCTAAGGACCAGTGTCCAAAGTCTTGTGAAGATAAGGTCCGCATGAAGTTGATTCCATATGCTTCGGCAATTGGATCAATCATGTACGCGATGTTATGTACTCGACCCGATGTCTCCTTTGCTTTAAGCATGACTAGCAGGTATCAGTCAGACCCCAGTGAGTGTCACTGGATTACAGTCAAGAATATCCTGTAGTACTTGAGAAGGACTAAGGACGTGTTCTTGGTGTATGGTGGAGAGGAAGAGCTCGTTGTAAGTGGTTACACGGATGCTAGCTTCCAAACTGATCGAGACGACTCCAAGTCTCAGTCAGGTTTTGTGTTTTGCCTGAATGGAGGAGCTGTGAGCTGGAAGAGTTGCAAGGAAGAGACAGTTGCTGATTCTACAACAGAGGCCGAGTATATCGCAGCAGCTAATGCGGCGAAGGAGGCTGTATGGATTAGGAAATTCATCGGCGAGCTTGATGTAGTTCCTAGCATTGTTGGTCCCGTAGTTCTCTACTGTGATAACAATGGTGCAATTGCACAATCTAAGGAACCTAGATCTCATCAGCGCTCCAAGCACATACTCCGGCGGTTTCATCTTATTCGTGAGATTGTCGAACGAGGAGATGTAAACATTTGCAGAGTGCCGACTGAGGAAAATATTGCGGATCCGCTGACAAAGCCTCTCGCGCAGAGAAAGCATGATGGTCATACTAGATCGATGGGTATACGATAACTAAATGATCAACTCTAGCGAGGATCTTGTGGGTTGCATGTAATCTTGTATTTTGTTGGCTGTTTGTTCATATGATGAACTGTGTACCTAAGTTTTTCTTTTACAATTAATGGCAAATTCTTTTATTATGTCTTTTTCTATATGATAGTTAAATGTTAACATAATAGATACCCTTAGAATGTTCACTTCCATGGGACATCAAGTACGTGACTTGAATGTGAGAGCCCATGATTTATTTGAAGCTTCATTCTTAAAGGTCCCTGGTCGAGTATCATCATAGAAACTAAGGGTGATGATGGTACATGAAGACTAGCACGTGTGTTGTCTGATGACCGGTTCTCACAGGTCATGATATTGTGATATCAAGTCATCATGTGGGTACTTGTTAGTGAACAAGTTGTACTGGACAGACACAACCTGAGACTGCTCTGTGGATTATCATCCAATCGTGTCACGAGTAGGTCTCAATTGACAATGATGTTGTGGTCCTTTAACCTAAAGTCACAGCATTCATAAAGTGAGGAAGAGCGTGCTTTGATGCCATCTAAAGTCTTCCTTGAGAAAGGTTGATGATAAGGGTGGTTGTTGGGCATGTTACGAATCATTTGGGTGTTTGTGTGTGAGCAGATATGGGATTTGTCCTCCTGTATGACAGGAGTTGCATCCATGGGCCCCTTGATGGAACTGGACTGAGAAATGCATGGCCATGCTTGGTTGAGTCAATATGTGATATTGGACTCACCATTCTCTGGAAGTCCGTCCTAGATCAAGAAACTTGGATTGAGCTATTACGAGGGTGATACGGTCCATGCCTCTAGTTCTTTCCGGATGTAAGAGACAAAGGGACAAAGATAACGCTGATACATTGGTCATAAAGGCTTATGAGTTATAAACTCTTATTGCTTGGGGAGCAATGATGCATTACTAGATGTCGCTCATTGTTTGTGAGGTTTTTGCTTTGATACTTTCGAGATCAAGTGGGAGTCTGTTGGAGTCACCATGATGATTTGGAAGTGATCAAACATGTAATCTCACTGCCAACGCGATATGAGCCTGCAGGGTCGCACATAAGAGATGTGGAGAAGTTGGACGATTGACTGTGTCGGTAAAGGTTGCCAATCACCGACCTGAATGGGGTCATGGGCAAAGTGTTGCCTTGAAGGATCGTCGAGTTGGGCAAATGTTGCCTTGGAAGGCTGGTTAGATTGTCGTCCGAGGGTCGATAGCATTCGTCGAGAATCGTCTCTCTGATTCCCGCCGATCGACGAGAATCATCTCTTTGATTCTCGCCGATCGACGAGAATCGTCGAGAATCAATATGTTGATTCTCGACGATCGACGACTTCGACATGTATCGTCGACCGCGGCTCGACGATCGACGAGTTCGTCATATATCATCAAGTTCTGCTCGACGATCGGCGAGAATCGTCGAGTATTGTACTCTGATTCTCGCCGATCGTTGGTGATACTCGTCGACTGATTCTCGTCGAACCTGATCAGTGATTCTCGCCGATTGTCGCCGATTCTCACCGAATGATACTCGCCGATTCTGAACCATAATTTCGGGTGGTCTGCGGATAGCGAAGTTTCTAAGTCTTTTATGCCTTTGGTATAAAAGGGATACTTAGGGTTTCTAGGCACTCAAGCTTTGAGCTCGCGATTTTCTCCTGTAGCAAATAGAAACCCGCGACGAAAAGAGTTCCGCTCGTTCGCTCCGCCGATCCCGATTCCTGCCGCCGGAAGAGTTCCGCCGCCATGTTCGCTCCGTCGACCACCTCTTCTCCGGCGACTGTCGCTGGTGCTGCAATCCCTGGCGCGGACCTAGCAGTCCGTGGGAAAGCAAAGGTGCGGTCTTCTCCATCCCGATCTTCCGTGTGACGGAAAGACCGGCGTTCTCCCGCTCGTGTGGACTTCTGCAGAAACGTGGACATTATTCCACGTAGAACTCGCCGCTAGCAGGAAGAAGAAATTTGGAGCATCTTCGTTGAGTTGTGACTCAACGCCACCTAGGTAATTTTTGCCTAGTTTTGCTAACTTCTTGATTCAACGTTAATAGCCCGATCCACATCTCTTTGGGTTTTTCTTGATGTTTATTTTTCCGCTGCATGCACAAGCGTTGTGCCATCCTCACAGAGAAACCCAACAACAGTTTGTGAAAATAATGAAACTGAAGTATCATCCCCCACGGCCCAGGAGCCCCTCGTTAACCTTGATGAAGATAGGAGGACTGCAGGAGAATAAGTTGGGAAAGACGTGTCTTCAAAGGCATTGGTCGCTGCAAACCTTGAGACGGTCCACGAGAGCCAGACAGATTTAGGAAAGGCTGCCGCGGACTTTGCTGAGAAAAGGGGCCCTTCTGGAAAGAAGAGGAAGAGGGATGGGTCGACTGTGGCTGAGCGGGTTGAAAAGAAGCTACGAGCAATGAAAGAGAAAAATATCTCCGTGTGGACTAGAGATGCGGACTTGCAGCACAGACCGCGCGAAAAAGAAGTTCCTGAAAGCGACTTAGTTACACCAGAGGCCCAAGTCCAGGGAGACAATTCCCTCTCCACGGTCAGTTTGTCCAGGGATGAGATATTATATTCCATAGACGTCGATCAACTTGATCTCATCAACAAATCCTTGCTAGGTGTACTGCAACCTTAGGTGGAAATCCTTGGGGTTAAGGGCGATGAACTCCCCTCTTTATCCGCTACTGAGGAGAAAGAAAGGGAAAGACTGAAAGAGAAGATAGCGGAGCAGAAGAAACAAATCGCCGCTCATGTAGCTACGGTCGAGGAGGACTCGAAGCAGGCCGCGGTGGACAAGAATGCTGAGGATCTGCGGACTGCCGCTGAGCTGTTGTAGATAGGTAACCTTCAACCGGCGCTGTCAAAACCCGCATTTTCTTGACGATAAAATCGTATCAGAGCAAGAGAAAACACGTGCCGTGATGCCACGCCGTGCAGGGGATAACTGCACGCGCTCAGGCAAAACTCCAGATCTTAGTTTTAAGGAAAATGGTTGATTAATTATGAAAGAAAAGCAGTTATGTTGATTGGCCGTATCCCTCGGCATGGGGATCAGCTAGCCCACAATTAAAAGTATAAGTATACGCAGCAGAAAATAGTTTGGTTCAATTAAGTTGACACCCTAGTGAGCATAAGTGTCCCCGAGGGACAACTCATGGTATGCACAACTCTAATGTGAATATAATAGATATAAAAAGGTAATCTTTTTACGCTAAGGAAATGTAGTGTCTTTGTTTTATAATTATGCTATGCATGATATACTTATAATAATGCTTTTAGGGTTTAAAAATATCTAACATGCAACCTAGCATAAATCCTTCCCAGAAGCAAGTAAACAACCACTAAAAGGCAAAAACAGCAGTTTAAGTTCATACCCAGCATCGCAAGAAGCCACCAGTGGGCGCCAACAACCTGACACGAACCCACTGGTGAGTATGTATGTCTATACAGAAAAGGAAAGAACTACCTCACAAAATCGGGATCAGCTGTCTCAGCTACCCAAGAGGCCACAAACCAGCCCCTCCAAAAGAACTAGCCGCTGAACCGGCTACAACCTGGACCTGAGGCATTCAAGAAAAGAACACCTCAGCAAGGAAATAATCAAAAGTGCAAATAAAGCATTAGAGTTAAGAGCAAAAAGGAGGGTTTACCAACCCGACAACAAGCTGCTATAAGCAAAAGAAAGAGCATGGCAGTAAGAAAAGAGCATTGTCTAAAGCACAGCAAAGCACACCAAGTGAGAGCAACAAAAGCAACATGCTCCACAAAAGAGTCTAACATTCCTAATACGTGGGTAAGTGGCAGTGGCCAAAATATGGATCTGAATTCATAACCAGAATCAGATCCAAAAAGGGCTAAGGGGTCTCCAGTGGCAGCTTTAGGGTCCCACACCAACCCAAACCAGGGCAAACAGGTCGTGGCCACAGCTCTCCACATCAATATCCGCCCCTCTTAGAGGCCACTAAACATCGCACCACCTGCCACAACCCAAGAGTCGGCAAGCAAAAATTTGCCGAACACCCAATACCACCCCCCTAAAGGAAGGGAAAAGTCACACTAACGATCCTAAGGTACACAAGAACTCAAGACAGAAATGTCGAGCCCACTCGACGCAGCGTTGAATAAACTCCACACACCTAACGCCTAAAAATACTTAGCCGCAAGTCCTAAGCTAGGTGACGGCGTGGAGTGAGCTCGGCTCACTCGACGCTGTCAGCGCCTTCCACTTAGGGTAAACGTAAGTCTTGCTAAAATCGCAGCCTAAGCCCTCTCATGCGCGAAAACAGAGAGTTGGAGATTTAATCCCAACCCACCGTTCCGTCCTAACTACTCGGAGCTACCGCAACTAACCCTAAACTGCAACTAACAAAAACCTCACCCTAACTCCATCTACCCACTGGACACTAAACATCCGACAAAAGAGAACATTGATTAAAATTCCACAAAAAGAAATAAAGAGTCAGCACTTGATTAGAAGCTTGAAGAAACAATTCAACCTGCTGCCCTAGGGAGGAAAAAAAGACAAAGAGAACAGAGCTTTACAGAAGAAATAAAAAGATCAAGGGTTAGAAATAAATTTGGCAAGGGCAAGGGGCCACTTGCCTCTACCTCTCCGGAAAAACAAACAACAGCCGCACCACGGCTTGGCTCCGGCGGCAAGATCGGCCACCTAGAAGACCAAAGCTGAAACTTGAGGGAAGAAAGAAATCAGTTAATTAGAAATTCCTGGAATCGAACCCTAACTCAAGAAAAACTTACATGGAAGGGAAGATCTAGCCGAGAGCAAGCCGAATCCGCTATCACACGAGAAAAACGGGCTCTAACCTTCCCGAAATCGCCGGCCAAAACAACCACCGCCTCCTCTCAAAACCCTTGCGCTGGAAGCTCTCCAGACTCGGGAACGATGAAAAATGAGGAGGAAAAACAGTTCACGGCAACAAAAGACGATTTCAGGAAAAAGTACGGAACACGCCCAAGACACGCCCGTGACACGGCCCGACACGCCCGTGTCACGGGGCGTGTACTCACACACTCGACGAACGTCGATCTCTACTCGACGAAAACACGGGACACGCCCCCCCCCCCCCCCCCCCCCGACACGCCCGTGACAAGGCCCGACACGCCCGTGTCACGGGGCGTGTACTCACGCACCTACCCACTCGACGAAAGTCGATCTCCGCTTGACGAAGCAAGGGACACGCCCTGTGACACGCCCGTGTCACAGGCCGTGTACCAACTCGAACACCGCCCGACGATCGTGGAGCGCCGATCGTCGAACAGAGAGACACGCCCCAAGGTCACGCCCGTGTTCGACACGACACGCCCGTGACAGGGCCGTGTTCTCACTAAACACCACCTGACGACCATCGAGCGCAGCTCGACGAATCGAAGGGGGACACGCCCGTGACACGCCCGTGTCACGGCCGTGTTCCTACAAAAAACCCTGTCGACCAAAAATTCGTCGACCGGAGAAACGGGAGCTCTACCCGAGCACGACACGCCCTGGGTCACGGGCGTGACCCAGGCCGTGTCACCCAAACTTACACAGAAAAGAAACCTGCTAACACCTAGCAAACAAGATACAAGGCACCAGCCTACAAGCTCAGGCACAACAGGCCACGCACAGCACAGCAAACATAACAAACCTGCTGTTAACAAAACAACGCCGAAGCGACGCGAAGGCAAACGATCTCGGATTTCGACCAAAACTCGCACCGTAGCTAAACAACCAAGCCACGAAAACAACGGCGAGGTCGAAAACAACATCCGACGATCGAACACTCGGGCTAACACCTCCCGAAGCCAAAACGCAAGCATTTCCCTAAGAGGCCCAACCGAGTCACCAAAACAGACTCCGGCTAGCTGGGGAAACTTGCCAACTGGCTACAACCAGGCTACACAAGGAACCTACAGAGCTAGGACCGCGCTCTACAACGGCGAAGGGCCGGAAAACGTCATCGTAACGCCAATCCACAATCAAACAAAACACAGAAAAACCGGGGGCGTTACAGCCACCCCCCCTAAAAGAAAGTTTCGCCTCGAAACTTTACTCACAACACTCCTATGAAGAAGGAGAGAGAAAGAGCCAGGAAAGGACTACATAATCATAAATAAAACAAAACATATCAGGCACAAGTTCAGGGAAACAGATGAGGGTGAGCCTCCCTCATAGCCGACTCCAACTCCCAAGTCGCGCTTTCTTCATCCTGATTCCTCCATAAAACTTTAATCATCGGAATAGACTTCTTCCGCAGCGCACGAACCTGAGAATCCAGAATGCGGACAGGTACCTCCACATAAGAAAGATTCGGCTCCAACTGAGGCACAGAATCCAAAACCCGCTTGCCATTCGATACACATTTCCGCAGCTGACTGACGTGTAAGACATTATGCACGCCAGGGAAATTTGCGGGCAACGCCAGCCTATAAGCTGATATCCCAATCCGCTCAACAATCGGAAACGGCCCCACGAACCTCGGGTCCAACTTCCTGTTCTTGCCAAAATGCTTGACTCCGATCAACGGGGAGACCTTTAAGAACACTGAGTCCCCCACCAAAAATTCCAAATCCGATCTATGCCGATTGGCATTTTTCTCATATCTCTCCTGGGCTATCCGAAGCTTTTCCCGTATAAGCTTCACAGCAGTTTCCATCTCCTCGAGAGCTTCTGTACCCAACAAAGGTCTCTCGCCAACCTCAGCCCAAAACAAGGGAGTCCTGCAGCGCCTCCCATACAAAGCTTCAAAAGGAGCCATTTGCAAGCTTTCTTGATAACTGTTATTATACGCAAATTCCATAAGCCGCAAGCGCTCATCCCACGCTCCTCCGTGTTCCAGAATATAGCATCGGATCATATCTTCCACAATCTGATTTACTCGCTCCGTCTGACCATTGGTCTGGGGATGATAAGCTGTGGAATATCTCAAATCTGTACCCAACCCTTCTTGAAGGCTCTTCCAAAAACGAGACGTAAACCTGGAGTCTCGATCTGATATGATACTCACGGGTACACCATGCAATCTAATAACCTCATCCAAATACAGCTCGGCTATCTTACTCATCGGATAATTGATCTTAAATGGTACGAAGTGAGCACTCTTCGTCAATCTGTCTACGATCACCCAAACTGAATCATGCCCTTTAGGAGATCTCGGTAAGCCTGTAATGAAATCCATCGAGATACTCTCCCACTTCCACATCGGAATCTCTAAGGGAGCTAGCTTGCCACCAGGCCTTCCATGGTCGGCCTTCACACGCCTGCAAGTGAAGCACTCAGAAACAAATCTGGCTATGTCCTTCTTCATCCCATACCACCAGGCAATCTGCTTTAAATCATGGTACATTTTGGTAGACCCAGGCAACACTAGATCCGTGGGCTTCTCTGCACACCATATCCCGAATATCTCCAACTGCGGGAATGCGAAACCTGCCGCAATCCATGAAGGTTCTGCCACTGCCAAGCTACTCTGCGAAACGCAGCTTCCTACAGAAATGTCCATCAAAAGAAACTCTTCCACAAGACGCTCGGCGGAGAGATTGAAAATCTTTCCTGACTTCCGACTTAGGGCATCGGCCACCACATTCGCCTTACCCGGATGATACTGGATTTCAACATCATAGTCGGCCACGTACTCCAACCACCGCCGCTGGCGCAGATTCAACTCTTTCCGAGTGAAGACATACTTCAAGCTCTTATGATCCGTGAAAATCTTGCACTGCGCGCCATACAGCAAATGCATCCACAATTTCAACGCATAGATCACAGCTGCAAACTCCAGGTCATGCGTAGGGTAATTTATCTCATGAGTCTTTAGCTGCCTCGACCCGTACGCAATCACCTTCCCGCCCTGCATCAAAACGCAGCCCAGTCCGACGTGCGACGCATCCACAAATATATCATACTCACTATCTTCAGTAGGCAAAGACAAAACTGGAGCTGAACATAACCTTCTTTTTAATTCCTCAAAAGCCTCCTCACACTTGCTATCCCATATGAAGGCTGCATTCTTCTGCGTCAACCTGGTCAACGGCGCAGACAAAGTAGAGAATCCCTCTACGAATCTCCTATAATATCCAGCCAAGCCCAAGAAGCTTCTGATCTCTTTGGGAGAAACAGGCCTCGCCCATTCCATAACAGCAGCGATCTTTTCTGGGTCCACTGATATTCCCTCCTTATTCACCACGTGGCCGAGAAAAGAGACTTGAGGTAACCAAAATTCGCATTTGCTTAGCTTGGCGTATAGCTTATGGTCTCTCAGAGTCATCAAGACTAGTCGTAAATGCCGATCATGCTCCTCCGCATTCTTAGAATACCCCAAAATATCGTCTATAAAGACAATCACAAACTTTTCCAGGAAGTCCTTGAAAACTCTGTTCATCAGATCCATAAAAGCTGAGGGCGCATTAGTCAAACCAAATGACATAACCAAAAACTCAAAATGCCCATGACGAGAGCGGAACGCCGTCCGCGGAACATCTGACTCCCGAATCCTCAACTGGTGATAGCCCGATCGAAGATCTATCTTGGAAAACAGGCACTACCACGCAGTTGGACAAACAGATCGTCAATCCGAGGCAAAGGGTACCTGTTCTTAATAGTAACCTTGTTCAGTTCTCTATAGTCGATGCATAGCCTCATCGACCCATCCTTCTTTTTAACGAACAGCACTGGAGCACCCCATGGTGAGGAACTCGGCCTAATGAACCCTTTTGCCAACATCTCATCCAGCTGAATTCGCAACACTTCCAGCTCTCACGGGGCCATCTGGTACGGCGCCTTGGCAATAGGACGCGTGCCTGGCTCCAAATCTATAGCAACTCGACATCTCGATCGGGTGGAAGACCGGGAAGATCATCAGGAAACACATCAGAGAAGTCACACACCACAGGGATCTCTTGCAAACACGGCACTCTAACAACAGCCCCTATCAGAGAGACCACACAGGCAGAACAACCAGAATCAAGCAACTTCCGAGCACGCACCGCAGAAATGACTGGAGGCTCCTGGAGAGAATACCCATAAACGCTCCCTGGCTGACCGTTGTTCTTGACGAAGTCCAAGCGCTTACCCTTGCACTGGATCACAGCATCGTACCTTAACAACCAGTCCATGCCCAAGATAACATCGAAGTCCTCCAGGTCAATCACCTTCAGATCTGCCTTGGCTAGAAAATCCCCCAAAAAAATCGGACAATCCAGGACACCCAGGTCCGTAACCACAGAGTCACCAGAGGGGAACTTAACGCAAAAGGCACCACCAACACGATCTAGGCCCAGACCGAACCGCTCCACGAAGGCTCTAGCCACAAGCGAGTGGGTAGCGCCTGAATCGAAGAGAACGCGCGCCCAGCGGTTCTTTATCTTAAATCGTCCTACTAATAGCGCGCGCATCTAAGGTAACAAATGCAAAAATGAAAACTATAACCACAAAGGGATCATAACGAAACGACTGAGGAGAAGTCAAACCTGAGATAACCTAGGTCGAAGTCTGCGCTTCGTCTGTCGAAAGCACATTCAGCTTCCCCTTTCCTCTATCTAACTGCTGAGGCGGTGGCAAGGCTTGGAGGAGTACTGGCTGCAAAATAGGCTGGGACTGCGGGCACTTTGCCTTGAGATGACCCTTCTGCCCACACTGAAAACAGACCTTATATTTTAACCAGCAACGGGCAGCCTCATGCCCCTTCCTACCACAAAAGGCACACACCAAGTCTCCTTTGGGGGCACCCTGAATCGTGTTCACCTGTTCCTTTTTTTGTGCTCCCGACCTTTTGAAACACCTCTCCAAGGGGTGGCCTGGACGGCCACAGAAACTACAACCCCCTTTGTTTTTCTTCCTCGAGACAACATCAGGTTCCTGAGGGATCTCCCCTTTACTGGACTTCCGCTTATCCTTCCTCAACCGCTGGCCTCTATTCTTGGCATTCTCAAAGGCCTCAACTCTCAAGGCAGCTTCAACCGTGCTGGCATAACTGATTGCTCCGCAAGCATTTACTAACTGCTGAATGTCGCTTCTTAGTCCACCCAGAAATTGCTTAACTCGATCTGCTTCAACACTCCCCAAACCAGGAGCAATCTGACTCAACTTATTAGACTCAATCTCATGCTCATCACATGTAAGTTCCCTCTGCTTCAAATGAAGGAAGTCATGCATCAGCCGGTCCCTCTCGACTGAAGGCAGAAACTTACTCAACAGCATCGACTTAAATGACTCCCAAGAGCATCCTGCTATCACTGTCACAAGCGATTGAATCTGAGCCTGCATAGCCACCACCTGCCTCGATAAGGTCTCATTACTCTGCCGCAGGTTTTCTACCAACGCCTCGCTCTGCGCTCCTGACGTCTCACCCTCGGATTGGGGGGTCGACCTCGTTGCAGGACGTCTCGCCATCCTATAATCGCACAAGCCTTAGACAAAACTTAGCCCAACAGCTAGAACAAGACTACCCGGTACAGACAAACACACTTAAATATGAACTTCAACTGCTAAACTTGCTCCGGGAGTTGTTTTATCATGATGATGTTATGCTTAACCTAAGATGGTTCACCACCATCATACTAACTCATGTGCCTAAACCATGAATGCATGTATTTGTATTCGTTTTGACTCAAAACCATGTGTGTACATATGTCATCTTACAAATCTTTAGCTTAACACGTTGTGCTTATGAATGTTATGCTATGCATGATGTGCTATGCATTCTAAAAAAAAGGCCTTAATGCATGCCATGGGCGGCGTACACATGAAAATGTTATGCATCCCATACTACATAACATTCCCATGCAACGAAAAAGAAAACGTGCTAGCCGCATTCATGTGGTGAGGTTATGCATCCCATACTACATAACCCTCACATGTTGCCTCCTATGGTGGATCCATATACAAACACATATTATGCATTCCATACTACATAATATGCCCCGTATACTTCTTTATGCTTATGAGTGTAGTGTTCGTGCTTTAGCCAAGACGTGCTGATGACATATCGGTGTGTGTATGGTATGACACTAACCACTAATGCAAACAAGGGGAAAAGGTTGCCCGACCATTTGTCAAGCAACCTCCCTCTGATACCAACTGTCACAACCCGCATTTTCTCGACGATAAAATCGTATCAGAGCAAGAGAAAACACGTGCCGTGATGCCACGCCGTGCAGGGGATAACTGCACGCGCTCAGGCAAAACTCCAGATCTTAGTTTTAAGGAAAATCGTTGATTAATTATGAAAGAAAAGCAGTTATGTTGATTGGCCGTATCCCTCGGCATGGTGGATCAGCTAGCCCACAATTAAAAGTATAAGTATACGCAGCAGAAAATAGTTTGGTTCAATTAAGTTGACACCCTAGTGAGCATAAGTGTCCCCGAGGGACAACTCATGGTATGCACAACTCTAATGTGAATATAATAGATATAAAAAGGTAATCTTTTTACGCTAAGGAAATGTAGTGTCTTTGTTTTATAATTATGCTATGCATGATATACTTATAATAATGCTTTTAGGGTTTAAAAATATCTAATATGCAACCTAGCATAAATCCTTCCCAGAAGCAAGTAAACAACCACTAAAAGGCAAAAACAGCAGTTTAAGTTCATACCCAGCATCGCAAGAAGCCACCAGTGGGCGCCAACAACCTGACACGAACCCACTGGTGAGTATGTATGTCTATACAGAAAAGGAAAGAACTACCTCACAAAATCGGGATCAGCTGTCTCAGCTACCCAAGAGGCCACAAACCAGCCCCTCCAAAAGAACTAGCCGCTGAAACGGCTACAACCTGGACCTGAGGCATTCAAGAAAAGAACACCTCAGCAAGGAAATAATCAAAAGTGCAAATAAAGCATTAGAGTTAAGAGCAAAAAGGAGGGTTTACCAACCCGACAACAAGCTGCTATAAGCAAAAGAAAGAGCATGGCAGTAAGAAAAGAGCACTGTCTAAAGCACAACAAAGCACACCAAGTGAGAGCAACAAAAGCAACATGCTCCACAAAAGAGTCTAACATTCCTAATACGTGGGTAAGTGGCAGTGGCCAAAATATGGATCTGAATTCATAACCAGAATCAGATCCAAAAAGGGCTAAGGGGTCTCCAGTGGCAGCTTTAGGGTCCCACACCAACCCAAACCAGGGCAAACAGGTCGTGGCCACAGCTCTCCACATCAATATCCGCCCCTCTTAGAGGCCACTAAACATCGCACCACCTGCCACAACCCAAGAGTCGGCAAGCAAAAATTTGCCGAACACCCAATACCACCCCCCTAAAGGAAGGGAAAAGTCACACTAACGATCCTAAGGTACACAAGAACTCAAGACAGAAATGTCGAGCCCACTCGACGCAGCGTTGAATAAACTCCACACACCTAACGCCTAAAAATACTTAGCCGCAAGTCCTAAGCTAGGTGACGGCGTGGAGTGAGCTCGGCTCACTCGACGCTATCAGCGCCTTCCACTTAGGGTAAACGTAAGTCTTGCTAAAATCGCAGCCTAAGCCCTCTCATGCGCGAAAACAGAGAGTTGGAGATTTAATCACAACCCACCGTTCCGTCCTAACTACTCGGAGCTACCACAACTAACCCTAAACTGCAACTAACAAAAACCTCACCCTAACTCCATCTACCCACTGGACACTAAACATCCGACAAAAGAGAACATTGATTAAAATTCCAGAAAAAGAAATAAAGAGTCAGCACTTGATTAGAAGCTTGAAGAAACAATTCAACCTGCTGCCCTAGGGAGGAAAAAAAGACAAAGAGAACAGAGCTTTACAGAAGAAATAAAAAGATCAAGGGTTAGAAATAAATTTGGCAAAGGCAAGGGGCCACTTGCCTCTACCTCTCCGGAAAAACAAACAACAGCCGCACCACGGCTTGGCTCCGGCGGCAAGATCGGCCACCTAGAAGACCAAAGCTGAAACTTGAGGGAAGAAAGAAATCAGTTAATTAGAAATTCCTGGAATCGAACCCTAACTAAAGAAAAACTTACATGGAAGGGAAGATCTAGCCGAGAGCAAGCGGAATCCGCTATCACACGAGAAAAACGGGCTCTAACCTTCCCGAAATCGCCGGCCAAAACAACCACCGCCTCCTCTCAAAACCCTTGCGCTGGAAGCTCTCCTGACTCAGGAACGATGAAAAATGAGGAGGAAAAACAGTTCACGGCAACAAAAGACGATTTCAGGAAAAAGTACGGAACACGCCCAAGACACGCCCGTGACACGGCCCGACACGCCCGTGTCACGGGGCGTGTACTCACACACTCGACGAACGTCGATCTCTACTCGACGAAAACACGGGACACACCCCCCCGACACGCCCGTGACACGGCCCGACACGCCCGTGTCACGGGGCGTGTACTCACGCACCTACCCACTCGACGAAAGTCGATCTCCGCTCGACGAAGCAAGGGACACGCCCTGTGACACGCCCGTGTCACAGGCCGTGTACCAACTCGAACACCGCCCGACGATCGTGGAGCGCCGATCGTCGAACAGAGAGACACGCCCCAAGGTCACGCCCGTGTTCGACACGACACGCCCGTGACAGGGTCGTGTTCTCACTAAACACCACCTGACGACCATCGAGCGCAGCTCGACGAATCGAAGGGGGACACGCCCGTGACACGCCCGTGTCACGGCCGTGTTCCTACAAAAAACCCTGTCGACCAAAAATTCGTCGACCGGAGAAACGGGAGCTCTACCCGAGCACGACACGCCCTGGGTCACGGGCGTGACCCAGGCCGTGTCACCCAAACTTACACAGAAAAGAAACCTGCTAACACCTAGCAAACAAGATACAAGGCACCAGCCTACAAGCTCAGGCACAACAGGCCACGCACAACACAGCAAACATAACAAACCTGCTGCTAACAAAACAACGCCGAAGCGATGCGAAGGCAAACGATCTCGGATTTCGACCAAAACTCGCACCGTAGCTAAACAACCAAGCCACGAAAACAACGGCGAGGTCGAAAACAACATCCGACGATCGAACACTCGGGCTAACACCTCCCGAAGCCAAAACGCAAGCATTTCCCTAAGAGGCCCAACCGAGTCACCAAAACAGACTCCGGCTAGCTGGGGAAACTTGCCAACTGGCTACAACCAGGCTACACAAGGAACCTACAGAGCTAGGACCGCGCTCTACAACGGCGAAGGGCCGGAAAACGTCATCGTAACGCCAATCCACAATCAAACAAAACACAGAAAAACCGGGGGCGTTACAGGCGCCTAAATATTTTAAGCGTCAGTGGCTTTACAGGTCGCCGCAGCGGAAGTCGAGACCGGTTAATATCATCACCGAGACTGATGACATTGTTGTTTCAACAAGTTCTGCTGCTGAAAAAAGAACCAAAGTCCATCGCGAATGGAAGAAGCGGTTAAGCTCCTTTGACCCGGAGCAGGCAATGCGGCCTTTCTTCGACAGCCGGAAACTCGCTGCTGCTTTTTCCAAAAGTGATCTTTTATCCTGATACTTTGAGTCCGCTGCGGACTGTATTTGAAAGTGAAATTGACCTTCTTTGTTGCAGGTAAAATGTCACCACCGGGCTCTATCAAGAGTAGGGAGATTGTGGTTACGCCGAATACTGGTGTTGACACGATCTCACATGAGGAATTCACAAGAAGTGAGCAGCACAACCTGAATGACATCAGAGAGTTAGAAAGGAAGTTTCAAGCTGAAATTCAGAAAATTAGAGCGGAATTAAAGAAGGCGGAAGAGCGCGAGAAGGCATCGGCGGAGCGCGAGAAGGCCTTAAAGGATCAGATCGCCAGCATCTCGAGGGCGCTGGAGAGGTCTGATAGAGAGAAGAAAAGGCTTGCTGATGATGTCTGCTTCTATAAAGTAAAGCACTTGGTGATGGCATGGGAAGAGAAAGGGAAGCGGGCTGCCGAGGTTGCTGAGCAAAAATCGTGATTGCCAGATCGCGTCGCTCCGGAGGCGGCAGCACCAGTAAAGGGTGGCCAACATGCCGCAGACGAGGAGCTAAGGCCGGCAATGGAGCCGATGATTCCCCTCAGTAGGGTAGACCGGGAGGCTGCTCATATGCACCGAACCATTAACTCCATTCATCATCACATCTGTCTCTTGTATAGCGAGGTTCTTCAATTAAGCGACCAGGCAGCACACTTGTGCAGGGATAGGACGGAGATATCAACGTGGACTGAAAATAAAGACAGCTGAGTCCGCAAAACTGCGAACTATTCGTTTTGATGTATAATTATTCGCGCTTTAAACAATGCTCTATATTGTGACTTGTGACGAACTGTACTGTGCTTTATGCGGACTAAATTTGATATCCGCACATTCTATTGTTAACTTGTGCTTTTGTGATCTGTGACGAACTTGGTGGACTAGTGTTGCGTCCGCATTTCAACTAATTATCCTGCAGGTGGCAAAAGGTTGCGAGTTGGTGGACTGAAAACCGTGTCCGCTTTATTTTGTGGTTTGAATTTTGCTTGGCAGGTACTCGACTGGAAGCAGTAGTGTAAATTTAAGTTTGTGTCCGCGTTGCTTTTAACTTTTGCTGCATGAATAGTTAGATTATGGCGGATTATGCGGACTAAAAAAGCGAGCTGTGCGGCGTGGCCTAAAAAGCTGTCAGGCCCCACTACTATAAATATAGCCCCGTTGCTTCTTCTATGCAGGGAAACAGGCGTAGCTGAAGACCCTGCGTCCTGCCAAGATGGTGTCCTCCAGGACTGACGCTGCGGTTTCTTTCCATGCTGCCGACCACAGAAAATGCACTCTAACGGAGGCCGACCTTAAGGCTTTTGTTGAAAGAAAAATGGCAGATTCTAACTAACTTGTCCGTCTTCCCGCCCATGAGGAAAGATTAAATTTTTCAATGGCGACTCAGATCTCCATACCCATCGACCACTTCGATAGCGGATTCAAATTTCCATTATTATGAGAGATTACTGAAATATTTGAACACTAAGGGATGGTGTCGGGCCAGCTCGCGCCCAACACCCTTGCTGCCATTTGCAGCTTTATTTCTTACCTGCGGTCTGAGAAGATCGCCTTCTCAATGAATATCTGATAATACGTTTGCAGTCAATTTTATTAGGATATTTTTGGGGTTTTAAAGCCAATCATGTCTTGTAAAGTACTTGTTTTGATTCCCCTTTGTATATATTTTTGTCGCTAATGCATTTTTTCTGCTTTTTGCAGGTTTTCACGGCTTTCAGCCGAATTTTGCTGTGACACGCCCCAAGGTCACGCCCTACCAGGGCGTGTACCTAGGGCGTGTAACCCAGAGGAATGAAGCAATTGGTCCGAAACTGCATTCCGTGGAAACTTAGTGTACACGCCCTCGGTCACGCCCGTGACACACCCGACACGGGCGTGTACTATAGGCGTGTCCCCAGGTTCCGAGGAATCGCCGCAGCGCGCTCGTCTTTCCCGCTCCACCGCCGTACCGAAAGTGTCACGCCCTAGGGTCACGCCTGACCCGGGCGTGACATATGGGTGTGTACTTCAGCAATTCCGCCTGTCACCTCCAGCATTCAATTTCAGCTCCCAAAGTCTCGCCGCAAAGAACACGCCCCAGGGTCACGCCCTACCAGGGCGTGACCTGTGGGCGTGTACCGCAACAACTCCGTCAGAATTCAATTCCTGCCCGAAATAGTCGCGCCGAATGTGTCACGCCCCAGGGTCACGCCCGACCAGGGCGTGACAGGGGGGCGTGACCCGACCCGAAAAATTCTATAAATAGAGCCCAACTCCAGGGGTTTTAGGACAACTTTTCGCTTTGAGAGGGGAGGTTCTGTCCTTTGTATTTCTGAACTTTTTAAGCATGTCTTTCCATTTTTAGTTCGTACCTCTAGCTTTATGCTTTCCCTGTATTAGCTCCTAGTTTATTTCTGTAGTATGATGCTAATGATAGTGTAGTTTCCTTCTCATGTTCTTGTAATCTCTGGTTTTCAAGCTGTAAGATCACTGTTTCTATTAATAAAAATTGCTGTTTTCTTTTACGTTTCTGCTCCATTTTCAGTATTTTTCTTCTACTCATCCCCCCTCTTCCACCTCACCATGATTAACTAATCCTCCATGTACTCGATCTTAATGATCCGAGGTTTGAGTGATTAGGTTATGATGCTTTGAATCTTACCTTTTCTTTTTAGGGTTTAGCTTTGAATTACTCTTGATTTATCACGGGTTGGAGGTATATTATCGATATATACTCTCCACCTTTGCTTTCTTTCTGGGCTAGCCGAGAGGCCGAATGTTTGAAATGAGCACTCAAGAGTAAAGGGAGTTGTTCGCACCCCTCGAGAGAGGCAGACGATCAAATCTCCCGGATTGGAGTAAAATCCATTAGAGGGGTTCACCGCGTAAAGCGAGTTTTAGGCCTCCGATTTAGGCGAAAGTCGGTCGGACCTTCCTAAACTCAATTAGGCACGGCCTTCGAGAGAAGCGTGTCAATATTCATGGAACCTCCACGGTCAAAGACCTTTACCCTAATTAGCTTAGGTTTATTTATCGTATTTTTCTAACCACTCTTGCCGAGGTGATTTCTGATCGAGTGCATTTTCCCTTCATTGTTACCAAGCTTAAGTTAATCGCTCTTTAGCTCTCTTTATCTTTTCATGGAAGTAGTTTTCTTCCTTTAGTACATTTAGCTTAAGAAAACCTTATTTTTCCGTCGATAAAATAATAGATTTCGTGTGAGTAAGCTTACTCAACTGTTCCCGGATTTCAATACGACACTTGTGTCCCCTAGCTGCATTTCGATAGGTATACTTGCCTTGATGAATTGTTAGTTTGGTTATTCTCTCTCCTTGCAGATATCTAAGAGACAATCAAGTTTTTGGCGCCGTTGCCGGGGAAGCAACGCTTGTTGATAAATTGAAAACGCGAATATATTAATTTTATCACTTCTCTTTCTCAGCCTCCTTCTTAAATTTTTTCCGCCTACTCACTTGAGTTAATTGGCTGGATTTTGTTAAGTGTGCGTATTTTTAATTTTTCCGCCTACTCACTTGAGTTAATTGGCTGGATTTATTTCAAGCAAGTGTGCGTATTTTATTTTTCCGTCTACTCACTTGAGTTAATTGGCAGGCTTTATTTCAGTAGAGTGTGTTTACTTTCTGTCGAGTGGGTGTGTTTTAATTTTCTGTCGAGTGCGTGAGTATAGCTTTTAATTTCCGCCTACTCGCACAGAGATAAATGGCTGGATTTTAATTACCGCATTCGTAATAGAAACCCACATCACAAAATTTTCTACACCACCTAACTCTCTCGAAAAGGGCAAAGTGGCTCTAAATGCCACTATCTTGTCTAGTACCTTGCGAACCCTTCACCGGGTAGCCCTTGGGAAGTTCGGGAGTTAAAACATAAAAAAATCTATTTCAAAAAATTTTTCCAACTTCATTAGCTCTTTTACTTTTTAGTCTTGCTTCTCCTCTTTTCTTTTAGTGTATGACCCGCGGAAGTCCGTCGGTTACTTTGGACCTGGACCACGAAATTGAGCGTACTCTTCGGAGAAGATCGCGATTTCAAGGCCCTACTGCCCAAGTGCCGGTTGAGGATTCCGAGTCATTTTCTACCTTAAGAATGGCAGAACCCAACGTGGAGGAAGTCGTGCAAAGGCCTATGTCCTATTATGCACGACCAAATCTCGACGGTACAGAAACTAGTATAGTTCGCCCTGCAATAAATAATAATAATTTTGAACTAAAGCCTAGCATAATTCAAATGGTGCAGCAGTATGTGCAATTTGACGGGCTTCAAGATGAAGACCCGAACGCACACATAGCCAGCTTTCTTGAGATTTGTGACACCTTCAAGACAAATGGTGTCACAAATGATGCTATTAGGCTAAGATTATTTCCTTTCTCTCTTAGAATTAAGGCTAAGCAGTGGCTGAACACCCTTCCTAAAAATAGCATAACTACTTGGACGCAATTAACTGAAAAATTTTTGGCCAAGTATTTTCCGCCTGCTAACACTGCTAAACTTAGGAATGACATTTCTGCCTTTGGACAAATAGACTCAGAGACCCTTTATGAAACCTGGGAAAGATTTAAAGAATTATTAAGACGATGCCCACATCACGCTCTGCCTGTATGGTTGCAGGTGCAGACGTTTTATAATGGGCTAAATCAAAGCACGAAGCAAATGATAGACGCAGCTTCTGGCGGTACTTTAAACCATAAGACCCCGGAAGCAGCTCTTGAGCTGTTTGAAGACATGGCCATGAACACTTACCAGTGGAATGTGCCTAGGTCCCGCCCAAACAAAACTGCAGGTCTCTTTGAAGTGGACAACGTCTCACAACTCGCACTGCAAGTTGAAATATTAAGAAAAAAAATTACGGAGATGACTGCTGCCTCCGCCCCTCAGGTATGGGAATCTGCAACTCCTCCCGCTGAACATTTGGATTATGTAAATAATATGCCTAGAACTCCTTTTAATAATTTTTCTGCTGCGAATTATCATCCTCCTGGTTTTAATTTTCCGAATAGTTATAATCCTGCGTTAAGAAATCATCCGAATTTTTCGTGGAGCAATCCATCGAATGCTGTGCGCCCGCCACCGCAAAGTGATTTTTCTGCTCCACCACCACCTCCTCCTCAAAGTTTTCCAAAACCTCCAAATTTGGTGGAAGTGTTTTCAAAATACATGAATGCTAATGACGCTACGATTAGGACCTTAACCGGAAGTGTTAAAAACTTAGAAAATCAGGTAGGACAGCTCGCTAAAATGATTTCTGAGCGACCCGTAGGGTCTCTTCCTTCCAATACCGAGCCCAACCCGAGAGAGCAAGCGAAAGCTATAACTCTTCGGAGTGGGAAGAAAGTTCCTGGTATGGTAAGTGAAGAACCCGAGGCAAGCTCCGCTCCCGTTTTTAAAAATCAAAGCTCCGCTCCCGTTTTTGAAAATCAAAGCTCCGTTCCCCTTTTAAAAATTCCATCCTCTGCCGAAGAAATTATCACCCCTATCGTAGAAAAAGAATTCACTCCACCACCCACCTTTAAAAATAATCCATCCCCACCATACCCTTCCGAACTTAATAAACAACGACAAGATGATCAATACACCCGTTTTTTGGAAATGTTTAAGCAAATCCACGTAAATCTGCCTTTCCACGAAGCCATATCCCAGATGCCGAAGTACGCAAAATACCTTAAGGACCTCCTAACTAACAAGAAGAAGTTAGAGAACCTTTCTCATGTCACGTTAAATGTCGCGTGCTCGGCGGTTTTGACAAACGGATTACCGAAAAAAATCAGTGACCCGGGTAGTTTCTCTATCCCGTGTGTCTTCGGTGATCTCTTTGTCAAACACGCTTTAGCCGACTTAGGTGCGAGTATTAATCTTATGCCCCTCTCGTTGTTTAAAAAGTTAGGAATTGGTAGTCTCAACCCCACACGCATGAGTATCCAGCTAGCCGACAGGTCAGTCAAATACCCGTTAGGAATAGTGGAGGACGTCCTAGTCAAAGTTGACAAGTTCATCTTCCCGGTGGACTTTGTCATTTTAGACATTGAAGAAGATGTCGAGGTTCCCCTGATCCTTGGCCGACCCTTCCTTGCCACCTCCCGAGCTATCATTGATGTAAGCAATGGTAAGCTCTTCCTTCGAGTGGGCGACGATGAGGTAACTTTCTCTATCACCCCCTCGATGAAGAACACGCTAGCTAATGATGACTCCTGTTTTTTCATGGATACCATAAGTGAAGAATTCTTCTCTCCCACCTCTGATTTTGACAAAGAATTTTCCAATTTTTGTTCCTCTCCTACTCTTCCAACTGAATCTCTACACATAAGTGAAGAATCCTCCACTCGCCCCTCTGATTTTGAAAAAGAATTTAATGATTTCTGTTCCTCTTCTACTTATCCAACTGAATCGCTGCACGAAGCCTCCATGGCCGCTAGCAACACCCCTTTTAATTTTACATATAAAAAAGTGTACGAGGACATAGTTTTTGAAAAAGAACAAATTTCCAAGACCTCGTATGATGACCCCCCTACCTTGGAACTGAAAGAACTACCAGAGCACCTTCAATACGCTTTCTTAGAAAAGGACTCTAAGCTGCCTGTCATATTTTCGGCCTACCTCACGGATGCACAAAAGAATAAACTTCTTTCAATTTTACAAAAGCATCGCCAAGCTATTGCTTGGCAGATATCTGATATCAAGGGCATAAGCCCATCTTTCTGCACTCATAAAATCTTAATGGAAGATAATTCTCGTAACTCTATACAACCTCAGCGCCGTATAAACCCAAACATGAAAGACGTAGTTAAGGGCGAGGTTATGAAATTGTTAGACGCAGGAATTATCTATCCTATATCCGACAGTAAGTGGGTTAGCCCAGTACAGGTAGTACCAAAGAAGGGAGGGATAACGGTCGTAAGTAATGAAAATAATGAATTAATCCCGACTCGGACGGTGACCGAATGGCGAATGTGTATAGATTACCGTAAGTTGAATGACGCCACCCGCAAGGATCACTTCCCCTTGCCATTCATTGATCAAATTTTAGAACGACTTTCCGGACATAGCTTTTATTGTTTTCTCGATGGCCTCTCGGGGTATCTTCAAATCCCCATCTCCCCCGAGGACCAGGAGAAAACTACGTTTACTTGTCCCTTCGGCACCTTCGCCTACCGAAGAATGCCGTTTGGATTGTGCAATGCGTCGGCTACATTCCAACGATGTATGCTCGCCATCTTTGACAAGTACGTAGAAAGCATTATGGAAGTCTTCATGGATGATTTCTCCGTCTTCGGGAATTCCTTCGATAGTTGCTTAGAGAACCTTGAAAAAGTCTTAGAGCGATGCGAAGAAACTAACCTCGCCTTAAATTGGGAAAAATGTCATTTTATGGTAAGGGAAGGGTTAGTTTTGGGACATAAAATTTCTGAAAGGGGTATTGAAGTAGACGTTGCGAAAATAGAAGTTATCGAGAAACTGCCACCACCTACGAACATAAAAGCCATAAGAAGTTTCCTGGGTCATGCGGGTTTCTACCGCCGCTTCATAAAGGACTTTTCCAAAATCACCAAGCCCCTTACCCATCTCTTAGAAAAAGACGCCCCATTCATCTTTGATGACCTCTGTCTAGCTGCCTTCAATTTAATAAAAGAAAAATTAGTTAATGCGCCAATCATGATAGCTCCGGTGTGGGATCTTCCATTTGAAATAATGTGTGATGCGAGTAGTTATGCGGTGGGAGCCGTACTAGGTCAACGTATTTCCAAAAACTTCCACCCCATTTATTACGCTAGTAAAACTCTCACATCTGCACAGGAAAATTACACCACAACCGAGAAGGAGCTCTTAGCTGTAGTATTCGCATTTGACAAATTTCGCCCTTATATTACTCTTTCGAAAATTATTGTTTTTACGGACCACTCGGCCCTCAAATATCTTCTCTCTAAAACGGATGCCAAGCCTCGCTTGATTCGCTGGGTCTTACTCCTCCAGGAGTTTGACTTAGAGATCCGTGATAAGCGAGGTGCCGAGAACTTGGCCGCCGACCACCTTTCGCGCCTAGACAACCCATTTATATAACAATTAGATGAAAATTCTTTTCATTACTATTTCCCTGATGAGAAGCTTTTCGTAATTAACACATCTACTTCTCCTTGGTTTGCCCGCATCGCCAACTATCTGGTGGCCCGTGTGCTCCCAAAAGAGTTTTCATCTCAGCAAAAGAAGAAATTCTTTTCTGAGCTGAAGAACTACTTTTGGGAGGACCCGCATCTTTTTAAAGTCTGTGCAGACCAAGTGATCAGGAGGTGTGTTTCCTTGGATGAAGGATTAGATATTATTAAACATTTGCATGAAGGACCGACAGGTGGGCACTATCAAGCTGCTCGCACCGCTCACAAAGTGTTAAGCGCGGGTTTTTACTGGCCCAGCCTGTTTAAAGACGCGCATGCCTTTGTGAGTAGGTGTGATAGTTGCCAACGGTCGGGGAATATTTCGAATAAAAATGAAATGCCACAAAATTATTTTCTAGAGTGCGAAGATTTCGACCTCTGGGGGATTGATTTTGTTGGTCCTTTTCCTTCTAGCTTCGGGAATAAGTATATTTTAGTTGCCGTTGATTATGTTTCACGTTGGGCCGAAGCCCAAGCTCTTCCTACGAATGACGCCCGAGTCATAGTTAATTTCCTCAAAAAATTATTTTCTCGATTCGGTACGCCGCGCGCTATCGTTAGTGATAGGGGTTCCCATTTCTGTAACGCACAATTTTCAAAAATCCTAACTAAATATGGCGTTACTCATAAGCTTTCCACTGCCTACCACCCCCAAACTAACGGACAAGTCGAAGTAGTGAATAGAGAAATAAAAAGAATTTTAGAAAAGACTGTTTCAACTTCTAGAAAAGACTGGTCCGCCAAATTAGACGATGCTCTATGGGCCTACCGAACAACGTACAAAACCGCCCTCGGCTGTACGCCATATCGGTTGGTTTATGGAAAATCGTGTCATTTACCCGTAGAGTTAGAACACCGCGCCTTTTGGGCCTTGCGATTTTTAAACTTCGATCCCCACTCTGTCGGCGATTTTCGAAAATTTCAACTTAACGAACTCGACGAGTGGCTCTCTTACGCGTATGAAAATAACAGACTTTATAAAGAGCGGACGTAGCGTTTACACGATCGACATCTTAGGCACCCAAAAATCTTTAAGCCAGGCGACCAAGTGCTTCTTTATAACTCTCGTTTACGTTTATTCCCGGGTAAATTAAAATCACGTTGGTCTGGGCCTTTTACTGTTTTAGAAGTCTTTTCTTATGGTACTGTTTTAATTTCTCACCCTGATAAGGGTACTTTCAAAGTGAATGGTCAGCGTCTTAAACTGTATTCCTGTGATGATGTCAGTCTCAACCCTGTTAACTCTATCTTTTCGGTCCTGACATTTGATTAATCTGAACATTATTTTACTCACAAACTTTGACATTTATTCGAACTTATTTTTAAAACAATATTTGGGACAATCTTATTTTGATGCGTCGAGCTCAAACGACGCTTTAAACAAAGGGCGCTCTTGGGAGGCAACCCAAGTTATCTTTTTCTGTTTTCTTTCTTTTACACTTTTTGCCCCGACTGGCTCCGGCAAGCTGAAACTTCTGCGATCGCCTGCTCCAACGGTTCTGCTTCCATGCCAAAGTCCGCCGGACGACGTTTCATGAAGATCCACAGCACAGGCATGGAGGAGCGGTATCACTCAACTTGCCCTTCAAAATAAAACCGGGGAAGTACCTGCTTTTCAATTCTGTCTTTTATTTCTGTACTTTACTTTTCTCTCGTTCTCCGACCTCCTTCTCCATTGCGGACAATGTAGATTTTAAGCTTGGGGGAGGACTTCCTCCTTCTTTTTGTTTTCTTTTTGTTTTGTAAAAATCCCAAAAAAAAAATCCAAAATTTCAACAAATTTTCAAACAAAATATTATATATATATAGCTACATTTTGGTATTTCAATAAGTACCACATGTTTATGTTTTGTTTTTCTCAAACTTCTTTATAAACAACGTAGTTAATTATAATTTTTCTAATCATTCTTTTTAATCATATTTCACAAGTAAAATGTTGGCCATGCTGTGTTTCTAATTCACGGTAGCATGTTAAGGTAAAATATTTCTCTAAACCGTGCATTTCTATTATGGTTTTCCGTTCTTTATTTTCTTTACTTTCTCTAAAAATTTATCATCCACTATTTTCCTTTTCGTCTTTAGATGATTTTTGTAAGAACATATTTTGAATAACGTAGTAGATATGAACGATCCAAGTGACATATTATTTTTATTTTCAAGATAATTTCATCAATCTTCTTTTATTATCTCGAACTTGCTTTTTGAAATTTATCGACTCTATGTTTTAAATAAATTTAAAAAAAAAACGCGTGAAAATGATTTAGGTCATTTTTGTTTACGTTTGAGCTTTCTTGCCAACCTAAACTCTTTTACCACTAGTTAGCCGCTTTTGAGCCTTTTTTCCAAATTCATTTGATAAACTCCACACACCATTTCATTTTCACCAAAGCCCAAATTCCTACCTATCTAATCACGCTAATTTTGTTTGATAGGAAATTTTGTCTTATCTGTGGAAATATTGTTGAAAAAGGTGTACTCAAAAGCAATAAATTGAAAAAAAAACAAAAATGAATGAAAATAATAAAAAAAAACAAAGAGAGATAAATAATCATAAAGAGAAAAAAATAAATTTATTTATACATATTTTGTTTAAAATAAATTTATTTTTTTTGAAACTCGTTGTTTTGGTTTAGTGTGATTTTTAAGCCTCCATGTTTATATTTGAATTCCACTCCTATTCATATTCCTAAACCAAACGTTTCGGTACTATTAAGTCCTTTTGATTCACGCCCTTTTTTTAATTTTATTTAACAACTAAGAAAAGAAGAAAAGTAAATCAGTTTTAGTTTTGGATTTAAACTTAGATTTTTGTTATTTAATTGATATAATTATAATGCGTTGCTTGGATCTAGTAATAACTCAATACGTTCTTTTCATTTTCATTGCCTTACTTAAATCTATTTAAAGAATTTCGTCAAAATTCTGGATGATTTATTTTTATTAAGTAAAGTTTATAAAAGTTAAACCATACCTAAATAATTGTTTTAGATTTACGTTTTACATTCTCCCTACCTAGAATTTCGCATAGTACTTGTGTAAATATGATTAAAACTTTTTGAATTAGTCACTTTTTATGATTAGCTTGTCTTAATATATTTGCTTGGGGACAAGCAAAACTTAAGCTTGGGGGAATTTGATAATACGTTTGCAGTCAATTTTATTAGGATATTTTCGGGGTTTTAAAGCCAATCATGTCTTGTAAAGTACTTGTTTTGATTCCCCTTTGTATATATTTTTGTCGCTAATGCATTTTTTCTGCTTTTTGCAGGTTTTCACGGCTTTCAACCGAATTTTGCTGTGACACGCCCCAAGGTCACGCCCTACCAGGGCGTGTAACCCAGAGGAATGAAGCAATTGGTCCGAAACTGCATTCCGTGGAAACTTAGTGTACACGCCCTCGGTCACGCCCGTGACACACCCGACACGGGCGTGTACTATAGGCGTGTCCCCAGGTTCCGAGGAATCGCCGCAGCGCGCTCGTCTTTCCCGCTCCACCGCCGCACCGAAAGTGTCACGCCCCAGGGTCACGCCTGACCCGGGCGTGACATATGGGCGTGTACTTCAGCAATTCCTCCCGTCACCTCCAGCATTCAATTTCAGCTCCCAAAGTCTCGCCGCAAAGAACACGCCCCAGGGTCACGCCCTACCAGGGCGTGACCTGTGGGCGTGTACCGCAACAACTCCGTCAGAATTCAATTCCTGCCCGAAAAAGTCGCGCCGAATGTGTCACGCCCCAGGGTCACGCCCGACCAGGGCGTGACAGGGGGGCGTGACCCGACCCGAAAAATTCTATAAATAGAGCCCAACTCCAGGGGTTTTAGGACAACTTTTCGCTTTGAGAGGGGAGGTTCTGTCCTTTGTATTTCTGAACTTTTTAAGCATGTCTTTCCATTTTTAGTTCGTAGCTCTAGCTTTATGCTTTCCCTGTATTAGCTCCTAGTTTATTTCTGTAGTATGATGCTAATGATAGTGTAGTTTCCTTCTCATGTTCTTGTAATCTCTGGTTTTCAAGCTGTAAGATCACTGTTTCTATTAATAAAAATTGCTGTTTTCTTTTACGTTTCTGCTCCATTTTCAGTATTTTTCTTCTACTCATCCCCCCTCTTCCACCTCACCATGATTAACTAATCCTCCATGTACTCGATCTTAATGATCCGAGGTTTGAGTGATTAGGTTATGATGCTTTGAATCTTACCTTTTCTTTTTAGGGTTTAGCTTTGAATTACTCTTGATTTATCACGGGTTGGAGGTATATTATCGATATATACTCTCCACCTTTGCTTTCATTCTGGGCTAGCCGAGAGGCCGAAAGTTTGAAATGAGCACTCAAGAGTAAAGGGAGTTGTTCGCACCCCTCGAGAGAGGCAGACGATCAAATCTCCCGGATTGGAGTAAAATCCATTAGAGGGGTTCACTGCGTAAAGCGAGTTTTAGGCCTCCGATTTAGGCGAAAGTCGGTCGGACCTTCCTAAACTCAGTTAGGCACGGCCTTCGAGAGAAGCGTGTCAATATTCATGGAACCTCCACGGTCAAAGACCTTTACCCTAATTAGCTTAGGTTTATTTATCGTATTTTTCTAACCACTCTTGCCGAGGTGATTTCTGATCGAGTGCATTTTCCCTTCATTGTTACCAAGCTTAAGTTAATCGCTCTTTAGCTCTCTTTATCTTTTCATGCAAGTAGTTTTCTTCCTTTAGTACATTTAGCTTAAGAAAACCTTATTTTTCCGTCGATAAAATAATAGATTTCGTGTGAGTAAGCTTACTCAACTGTTCCCGGATTTCAATACGACACTTGTGTCCCCTAGCTGCATTTCGATAGGTATACTTGCCTTGATGAATTGTTAGTTTGGTTATTCTCTCACCTTGCAGATATCTAAGAGACAATCAATATCTTCTGCAAAATGTTCTCAGTCCACTCAATAACATTGTCCGGAGGCCGCCCTAATAAGGGAGTGATCTACTTCTACTGCAGGGGAATGAAGGTCGTGGGTCTTCCTAACAAGATCCATAACTGGACCTCAAGGTTTTTGATCTTCGAAGGAGACCTTGAGTTCGCGCATACTTATCCGCAACAGCGCGCGGACTCCGTTTTCAAGAGTTTCCAGCTGGATGAGATGGAGTCCGCCATTGTCAAATTTCTAGTCCATGCCCGGCTTGACATCGAGTAGTACATCCCGCTGTTGGCGAGCCTGGTGGGTGTTTCGTACGAAGAAAGTAAGCTTTTGCGGACTTATGGTTTGTATCCGCAGCGACCTGTGTGTTAACCCTTGTTCTGCTCTTGCAGTGACCTTGGCTGTGCCTGCCAACCTGCCACAGATGCCCAGCGGATTCACGCCTACTCAAAGGGAAAGGAAACAAAAGATCGCAAGAAAGAGGAAAGAAGAGGGGGATCCCGCGGCGGACTACTCCTCTTCTGAAAGCTTTGCAATGCAGGGCTTAGCAACCATCAGAAGGAACCGAGGGGGAACCCGATGATCCACTAGCACAATAAGAACAAGCATGTCGGCTTGTCGATGGAGCTTCCATCGTGGAAAAGTTCGAAAATAACTCGCCATGCTCATGTCTCGATCTCTACGCTTTATGGGAAGCGCAACTTGAGGGACTTGAAGAAGGTTGCTGCTGCCGATCTCCCTCTGCTGGCCTCCCAGGAAAGTGCGAACAGCGTGGTGACGAACCACTCTGTCTGTTCTCTGGCCAGTGACCTGCTCAAACAAAACGAACAACTTCAAGATGAAAAAAGGGTGATCAAGGAAAGAAATGTGCGGCTAGGTAAAAAGGTCGCTTGGCAGAAGGAAGAGCTGGGGGGTGAGTTATATTTGCATTGGTCTCAATTGGAAGTCCGCCGTGAAGTGATGTTTGTTCCCTTGTTTCTCGCAGGTCGCCTTTGACTTGGAAAATAACAACTTACTGGCCGCTATGCTCCCCTTTGTGAAGGAAACCGTTGAAATCACTATCGAGTGATTTGTCTGCGGCGGCTTCGCAAAGGAAGGAGTGGACGGTGTTCCTTTCCTACATCTCTTCCCTGAGTTGAAAGAGCAGGTTTTGGCGATGGAGCGGGCTGCCAAGTGAAAAGACGTCATCATTGAGGAGGAGGAAGAAGAAGAAGAAGAAGCAAAAGAAGAAGAAGAAGAAGAAGAAAAAGAAGAAGGCGAAGAAGAAGGTGGGGAAGCCAAGACAATAGCTGACGACACTGGCTCAAGACAACAAGGCGTAGAACAGTCCGCCGAGTTCGACACCTCTACATCTTCCTCTGTTGGCAAGAGCTCGCATAGCGAGTCCGCGTCAAGCACTGGTTCAGATGGCAGCAGTAGAAGCGGCTCGGGTGGCTATTCTCCGGAGATTGATGTCGAAACCCTAAGGCCTGCACTCCCTGCTGAGAAGAAACAGAAGATCGCCGAGGATGAATAATGTATTTTTGTTCTTTTGTAAATATAGCGGACTCAAGTTTGTAGTCCGCCAAATACGTGAAAGATGTAACTTTATTTTTGATCGAATAGAAAAGGATATTCCGGTATCAGTGTGTCTCCTGCAATGTTCTCTATTTTTTGTACTGACGTAGTTAAGTTCGATCTCCATGTAGCAGTCCACGTGATGTAAAGATCATCTGTACTGTATAAGTTTCTGACTAGCTAATTAGGAAATTTCGTTTAATAATTCGACCACCGTCCGCCGTAAAAAGAATGAGAAGTTTAATTTGTCGAAAATATCAGGCGGACTCTGACGAGTTCCAATAACAGTCCGCGATTCTCTTTGTCAATAAACCTTTTAGGCTTAATGATCACATGCATGATGGCCTTATATTTACTGCCACATTGCGAGCTGAAAAGACCAACCGGGAACCAATTCTGCGGACTGGGCGGATATAGTTTCACAGTTCGCACATATTCTAATAGAAATGATCTATAGCTTGCGACCAAGCGGGCAGGTGCGGCCGGAGCGGCATAGCTTTTCTCACCGGGCCACAAGTTATACGATCAACCCAAGGAAAACTGGCGGACTGAGCGGATAACAGAAATGTAGTCCGCACTAAATAGATGAAATGATCTATAGCTTGCGACCAAGCGGGCAGGTGCGGCCGGAGCGGCATAGCTTTTCTCACCGGGCCACAAGCTATACGATCAACCCAAGGAAAACTGACGGACTGAGCGGATAACAGAAATGCAGTCCGAACTAAATAGATGAAATGTTCTATAGCTTGAAACAAAGCGGGCAGGTGCGGCCAGAGCGGCATAGCTTTTCTCACCGTGCCACAAGCTATACGATCAACCCAAGGAAAACTGGCAGACTGAGCGGATAACAGAAATGCAGTCCGCACTAAATAGATGAAATGATCTATAGCTTGCGACCAAGCGGGCAGGTGCGGTCGGAGCGGCATAGCTTTTCTCACCGGGCCACAAGCTATACGATCAACCCAAGGAAAACTGGCGGACTGAGCGGATAACAGAAATGTAGTCCGCACTAAAGAGATTCCCTGTGAAGAGTAAGATGCAAACTTGACGGAACGATCCTCTGCCCTCTTGCCTGGAGTACAGTCTAAGTTGATCTTTTTGGCAGTTGCGACCGGAGCGGCATAACTTTCCTCCAAGATCAACCAGGCTGTGGGTCTCCTGCAGGCACTGCTTGATGGTACCATGGAGTGTTCGAGGGTTACAAACTAAGATGACCTATGGGTAGGTGCGACCGGAGCAACATAACTTTCCACACGCGATCATCAAAGTTGTAACGATATCCCTAAAGTGGCATGGTAGAGTTTAACTCCCACCCTGTTCCTCCATAATGCAGAGGCGGGGTCAGGTACTAGTCGAGATCCGAAGTTTAGTGTCCTACCGCACTAGAGCCTACAAGCTCCCACTACACGGTGCGAAATCTCCTCGCAACATGTGGTCTTTGTGGTGTTACGCTAATGACAACAGCTCTAGCGGAGGTTTGCTGAACTCCACGATGTCTCCTGGTATCAGGCAACCGTTATTGATGTTCGAGAGAGAAAGAGAAAACATTAGGAAAATTGTTAGTACGAATCCTTTGATTAATGAGAGGCTTTTGCAAAGTTAGCATAAGAAAGATAAGAGAGTTCAAAGATGGAATCGTTTTGGAATCTTCCTTGTTCAGCGTGCTAACTGTTATGTTTGAATGAAGCGTTAGCAAGCAGCTTTTACTCATAATGATTCTTGAAGAGGCTACATAGAATGGAAAAGAGAATGTTCAGGAATAGAACCGCTTGAGATCATCTCCGCTCCATGTATGTGGCATATCCTCTCCCTCGTATGTTTGCAAGCAGTAAGTGTCGTTCATTAATGGTTCTTTGACAATGAAGGGGCCGACCCAATTCGGATTAAGTTTTCCAACTGAGCTAGCTCTTGCAGCAGCGTCAACTTTTTTAAGAACCAGATCTCCCACTTGAAAGTGTTTGATCCTTACATTCTGATCAAAGTATCGGGTT
The DNA here is from genome assembly GCA_039583875.1 of Platanthera guangdongensis. Lineage (NCBI taxonomy): Eukaryota > Viridiplantae > Streptophyta > Magnoliopsida > Asparagales > Orchidaceae > Platanthera > Platanthera guangdongensis. The sequence goes on along the minus strand of CM077150.1, from coordinate 172,165,791 downwards.
GTCCTTCTCTTGACCTCTTCCTGCCTTATTGCTGCTTTATCTCTAATTTCCTCAATGTGTTCAAGGCTGAATTTCATCTCTTCATTGTTCAGCTCAAGCTAGTCCTCAAAACCTTGCCTTGCAAGCAAAACTCTGGGTGATGGAACTTCAAACTCAACTGGAATGAGGGCTTCTGAGCCATGAGAAAGTTTGAACGGAGTTTCGCCAGTTGCGGATGAAGGTGTCATTCTTAAGAACCAGAGGACCGATGGAAGTTGATCAGCCCAGCTTCCTTTGAGATTTTGCACTTTCTTCTTAAGTAAATTGAGGACCTGCTTGTTGGCTGCTTCAACTTGGCCATTGCTCCTGGGATGATGGAATGATGCAAACCGCAGTTCTGTTTCGATCTGCTTGCAAAAATCATTCATCTCTGCGTTGTTGAACTGTGGACCATTGTCAGTAATTATAGCCATTGGTATTCCATGTCGGCAGACAATCTCTCCCCAAATGAAATTCCTGATGACCTGGGTTGTTGTCTTTGCCAATGCCTTTGCTTCAATCCACTTGCTGAAGTAGTCAATAATCATTATGATGAAACGTCGTTGTCTGCTTGCCATTGGAAAATGACCAATGAGATCCATCCCCCAAACCGCAAAGGGCCAAGGAGTTGCAATTGATCTGAGTGACTGAGCAGCCTGGTGTTGAAGTGGAGCAAACTTCTGGCACTGAACACACTTTCTGGTATAAGCCTCAGAGTCTCTCTTCATGGTGGGCTAGAAATATCCTTTCTGCAGGATCCGTCTTTCTAAAGTTCTTTCTCCTGAGTGACTTCCACACTCACCTGAATGAACTTCTTGCAAAACAGCTGGAGCTTCTTCTTCTGAAATACATCTTGCCTTGGCAGAGTGGAATGTTTTTATGTAGAGTATCCCTGCCACTAGGTAACAGTGAGCTGCTTTTATTCTGAACCTTTTCTGATCTCTGATTGAATGATGAAAGTTCCTTGTTGATAGATAACGAAAGAATGGGTCCATCCAAGAGGGACGCTGATCAACTTGCATCAACTCTCCTTCCTCCACTGCCGGGTGGAAGAGTTCGGAAGTTATTCTTCCTGATGGAAGTCCATACTTGGCAAGAACATCTGCCTCCTAATTTTCAGTTCTAGGGATGTGCACAATGGTAAAGCTTTTGAATTTGCCGACATTTATTTTCACAAGAGCAAGATACTTCTTCAAGATCGACTCACTTGTCTCAAAGTTACCAAGGACTTGTGACGCCATCACCAGAGAATCAGTCTTGATATGAACATGAACAATTCCGAGTTCTCCTGCAAGTATCAAGCTTGCTAGCAAAGCTTCATACTCGGCTTGGTTATTGGCCACTGGAAAATAGAACTTGATGGCCTGCTCCAGTTTGATGCTGTTTGGGTTGATCAGAACCACTCCTGCTCCAGAAGAATTTCTGCCTTTGGCACCATCAACATAGATGGTCGAAGCCAAAGGAGACCTTTCTGCTTGATCAGAACTGGACTCTGCTGTGTCAATCAGGAAGTTTGCTAGAACTTGGGCTTTGATGGCTGTCTTGGGAACATAAGAAATTTCAAATTCACTCAATTCTATTGCTCATTTGGCTAATCTGCCAGAATGCTCCGGTTTCTCCAACACATTTTTTAAAGGTTGATCAGTAACAACTTGAATTGAGTGCACTTGGAAATACGGACAGACTCTGCGAGCTGACATGACTAGTGCCAAGGCTAAATTTTCCAGAATCGGATACCGTGTCTCTGCACTTTTCAGAATATGGCTAACATAATAAATCAGAAACTGTTTCCTGCTCTCTTCTCGAAGGAGAACAGAGCTGACTGCCTCAGGGCCAACTCCTAAGTATAAGAAAAGCATCTCCCCTGACCAGGGACTCTGGAGCAGAGTTGTTGAAGTCAGCTGCTTCTTTAATTGCTCGAAGGCCTGAGAACACTCTTCTGTCCATTTGAACTTGGACGCTCCTCGAAGAGTTTTAAAGAAAGGAGCACTCATGCATCCAACCAGAGAGAGGAACCTCGCAAGACCTGCTAACCTCCCCCCTAACTGCTGAACTTCCTTAGGTGAACGGGGGGGAGGCATATCAAGAATATGCTTTTACTTTGTCTGGATTGGTTGCAAGTCTCTCTAGAGTAAGGAGATGGCCAAGGAACTTCCCCTTACTCGCCCCAAAGGTGCACTTCAACGGTTTGAGCTTCATTTTATATCTACGTAGAGTAGCGAACGTCTCTGCTAGATCTTGCAGGTGCAGCGAAAAAGACTTACTCTTAATCAAGAGGTCGTCTAGATATACTTCTAGGTTCCTTTCTTTCTGTTGCTTAAATACACAGTCCATCATGCGTTGGTAGGTTGCACCAACATTTTTAAGCCCAAAGGGCATCACAAGGTAACAGTAGCAACCATCATTGGTAATGAATGACGTATGAGGAACGTCAGGTTTATGCATTCTTATTTGGTGATAACGAGAAAATGCATCTAAAAAACTCATAAAGGAGTACCCTACCGCAGAATCAACTAAAGAATCTATCTGAGGTAAGGGGTAACAATCTTTGGGGAATGCTTTATTAAGTTTTGTAAAGCCTACACACATGCTCCACTTCCCTCCTGGGTTTTTAACCATTACAACATTGGATATCCAGGTTGGGTATTGAATTTCACTATGAAATTTGCCTTGAGGAGCTTCGCTATAACGGTCCAGGCCCATCCCATGGGAACCCGCTGGCACCGCCGGCCTACCAGGGTCCAGACCCGGGCCCACCACTGGTAGTCAGGATGGGCCTGGACCGTTATATTTGCGACCTCCTCTCTTATTGGTTCAGCAAGCTTCGTTGCTATATCTATTTTCTTCTGTTGCACAGGCTCGAAGTTGGGATCAACATTAAGGTGGTGGCAAACAACATCCGGATCCACTCACGGCATGTCCTCTGCTGACCAGGCGAAGACGTCCAAGTTCTTCAACAAGCAGGAGATCAGCTCGGCCTTCTGATCTTCAGGTAACTTCGAGTTGATGGAGAGCTTTCCCTCCTTCCCCCCAGCAATGGGGACTCCTTATTCACCTAGGCAGGTTCCAGGTGAGCTCCTCCATCAGCAGCAATTTCTGAACTTGGAGAGGCTTCTGCAGCTGCTGCTGGATCAATGGAAGGACTGGCATCCACCATGTTAACAGTGCGAACATAGCTCTCCCTTGCTCTCCTTGGGTCACTCCTGAACGGGCACATTCGTCCATCAGCGAAAAACTTGATCGCGAGGTGGTAAGTTGAGACCACCGATTGATACTTGTTCAACAAAGGTCTGCCGAAGTTGGCGTGATAGCTACTGGGAGAATCAACCACTATGAACTGAACTTGCTTGGTTGCCCCTCCAAGATTTACTGGCTGGGTGACGCTTCCTTAAACTTGATTTCTCTCTCAAAGAAGTCGTAGAGTGGCCCTTCGGTCGAAAGCAGAGACTTTCCAGTCTTCAGGGCCTCAAAGGTTGATTTAAACAGCAGGTTGACTGAGCTTCCAGTATCAATAAGAATCCTGTCAACCGTGAATGGATTTGCTATTTGGGGCAGATCAGCTTGGCCGAAAGTGATAAACTCGCTCGGTGTAGCAATGGAAGAGGAAGAGGCCACCTCTGCTCGAGTGACCCTGGAGATTGAGGACTTCCGAGTAGACTCGGTTCCTACTCCACCATGGATAAAGAAGAGGCGTCCCAGAACTCCTTCGTCGTCTGCATCAAAGCACTCAACCGGGACGTTGATCGGCCCCAGACGGCCTTCGTCCTCGACCTCCACACATTCTTGATAAGCTTCAGCTACTTCCTTTTCTTTGGAAGTGGACTACTTTGAAGAACAGTCTTTCTTGCTCAAATCAATTTTGCCCTCAACAAGCAGTTTCTTTATTAGCAGACGAAGGGCTTTGCAATCTTCGGTCAAGTGACCCTTCTCTTTGTGGAACTGGCAGAAATGCGCATTGTTCCTTCGCCTCCACTCTCTCTGAGGCCCTTGTTTCCTCTCTTCTGATTTCTTCTGCAAGATCTGGATGACTTCGTCAAGATCCAGACCTGCAATCTCTTCCACGGAGTTATTATCACACCGACTCGGAGCAGGCAGGGATGCTTGCTGGAGGATGGGAAGCGCTTGCAGCGGTATGGAGGGAGTGGCGGCCAACGACAGTCTCTAATCTTGAAACAGTTGATGGCCGAGAAAGGGTTTATTTTGGCGGAAATTCCGGCCCCTTTGAGAAGGAGGCTGGAAATCTGGGCGAGGGGGCTTGCTGTGAGAAGAAGAGCCGGATGCATCCCTTCCTTCAGCCTTAGCCGTCAGGGATGAAACATACGTGGGGTTGGCATTCTCGCCTTCAATGAAGCAGTTAAACATGGTGATCAACTCCTGGTATGTTTCTGGTGCCTTTGTTGTTGCTTTAAATTTCAAGGGCCTTCCCGGAGGATATGAATCAAGGCAACCTTATAGTAGTCGGGGTTCACGTTCCTTACCCCCCCCCCCCCGAATCTCTTTTTGGAAGCGATCAACGAATCGTGCAATTGATTCGTTGTCCCTTTGCTTGATCTCGAAGAGAGCGGCCAGTCCATCTTTTCTCTCTCTTGAGGTAGCAAACCTCAGCAATAATTCACTGCGAAGCTCAGCGAAGGAAGAAATTGTGCCCGAAGGCAGCTCATAAAACCACTCTCTCTCCTGTCCTTCGAGAGTGGTAACCAAAAGTTTGCACTTGATGGCGTCGGAGAGGCATGTCAGTGCAACTGCCCCTTCGAATGCTTGGAGGTGGGCGACTGGATCAGTATCCCCTGAATAGAATGGAAGGCGAGGTTCCCTGAAGGTTCTTGGAGTCGACTCCCATCAGATTCGATCGACGAAGGGAGACGGAGTCTCGAACTCAGTAGGGTAAAAAGGGCGGACTGATGCTGGGCAGTCCGCGGGCTCGGCGGACTGGCGATCAACGAAATGGAGATGGCGGGCAGGAGTGCCCCTGGCTGATTCTCTGAAAAATTCATGAAGGAGGCAAACTGCTCCTCCTGAGGGCGCAGAGGGGCGGCGGACTGGACAGGATTTCCAGGATTGACTAGAGATTGCCGAAGCGGAGTGCGGCGAGCTGGGGTCTGGCGGACTGGCGAGTCCGCAGGCTCTGCTTCGGCCTGGGGAGCAAGCCGCTAGGTTAACACAAGCAGGGCTTGGCTGATCGTATTGACACGCTGGTCAGTCTGCCTGTGGGACTGCTCGGCTCAAAGCGAGCTTGCTCGATTGCATCCCAAAGAGAATCCTCGAAGAGCTGGAGCGGTCTGAGTAGCGAGCTCGGCGGTCTGACATGTCTGTCTGCTGTATTCGAAATACTACTCGAATCTGAAGGTCGCGTGTTAACTATTGATGCACGAAAATGCAAAGGGGGTCGAGCACCACCGGCTAACAGTTCGAGCACGGGGGAATAGAAGGGAAAAGAGAGACTGTGAGTAGTAATATACTAAGCAGATGAGAGCAAGAGGAATAGCAGGGCCGTGAGCCACGACAACAACAGACTTCACTCGTCGTGTCCTGAATGCCTCTCTGGCGACGTACTTTTCTTTGACTGAAGGAGGGTTTGATTACAAGTGAAGGAAAAGAGGATGAGACAAGAGCTGAGCAAGCTGGAGTCCGCAAAGCACGAAATTCGAGTCTGTAGCCCTTAACAAGTAGGCTCCTGGGCATGAGTCAGCGTGCCTTGGGTGCACCACCTCCCCCGTATTTATAGGATGGGGGCCTGCCCAAACGGGCAGGGCTAAAATAATCGACTGCCCGGGGTACAGGAGAACCGGGCAGCGGTGACGAGAAGCAAAAAGAAAGAACACGCCAGTCCGCACAAAAGGGGCGGACTGGGCTCGCGGGCTGGAGCTTCCATCTGCTGCTGCTAGGTGCGATCCTGCTGGAGGACGGCGGCCTGGGAGGACTGGACACTGCGTCCGCTGAAACGGAATCAATCCAGAGATCCAAAGGCCTGGCGAACCGGGCGAACGGAGCATTGAGTCCGTCGTTGGGGGATCAGCCTTGGGTTAGCTGATTGCTGCTGCTCCGCCGAGATGGGCGGACTGCCGAACCGTATCCGCCTATGATAGGCCAGGGACCTTAGAACTATGCCGCGCCGCCGGGCCATGTGGGTTGCCAAATTGAACCCGCGGATAATAAAACAGGACCTTGGCATCTTGAGGGTGTTGCGGACTGAGGGGTTAACACCTAGGACACAAGTCCTAGAATAGCCTCTTCCTAGAAACCTTCTTCTGACAAATCAAGACTCTTTTGAGTCGATATCTTTCCTAGGAATAACTAGAGATCTAGCAGCAAGTGAGAGTGTAGGAAGCTCACCTCATTTTTTGCGTTTCCAGCCATGGATCTTATCACCCTTCTTGGTGGCATCTTATTCTCCTTGGTTGGTGTTTGCTCTTCACGAGAAAGAAGAGAAAGAGAGGATTTCTTCTAGAATCTGGCGGCTTCACTGTTCCTTCTGGCTTGCCAACATTCTTTCTTACCTCTGGCGTTGAGTGAGCTTGCTCCACTCAACGCCTGTGGACTTAGCCACATTGTCAACTGCTCCTTGACTTCGGGCGTTGAGTGAGCTTACCTCACTCAACGTCTATGGACTTAGGCAAATTCTTGCCTTTCCAGCATCTTCTCTTGGTGTCCACCTTTCTGCCTTATTGTAACACCCCAGTTTTTGCAAGAGGTTCAGTCTGCAGCGCTGAATTTTTTTTGGGTTCTGGAGGGGGGCACACGGCCTGCGACACGGGCGTGTCGCAGGGCGTGTCGAGGCCGTGTCGACACTCGGCCCAAGTGTCGACACTTTGTGCTCGACAGAGTGTCGAGAGTGGGGCACACGGCCTGCGACACGGGCGTGTCGCAGGGCGTGTCGAGGCCGTGTCGACACTCGGCCCAAGTGTCGACACTTTGTGCTCGACAGAGTGTCGAGAGTGGGGCACACGGCCTGCGACACGGGCGTGTCGCAGGGCGTGTCGAGGCCGTATCGACACTCGGCCCAAGTGTCGACACTTTGTGCTCGACAGAGTGTCGAGAGGGGGGCACACGGCCTGCGACACGGGCGTGTCGGGCCGTGTCGACACTTGGCCCAAGTGTCGACACTTTGTGCTCGGCCGGGTGTCGAGACTTGGCACACGGCTTGGGACACGGGCGTGTCCCAGGCCGTGTCACCTCTCGGGTTGGTGTTGGGGCCGTGTCGTTGGAGACACACGGCAGGCCACACGGCCGTGTCGCTGGGCACACGGGCGTGTCGGTTTGAACACGGGCGTGTCGAATGCCCGTGTCTGATTCCAGGCGCGTCGATTTGAGACGGCGAATGAGGCACACGGCCCTGGACACGGGCGTGTGCCAGGCCGTGTTCGGCCCATGTCTTTTATTTTCCAGGCGATTCGCAGCCAGTCTTTTTCTGGTTTTGGGATCTAACGGTTCAGGCCATCTCCTGGGGAGTTAAGACCGATTTCAGGGTTGGAAACCCTCATTTTGTTTTCCAAGTTTCTCTTTCTAAGATCTTGAGAAAACCTAGAGCAAGGAGGAAGAAGAAGAACTTTTGGGCTGTAGGAAGGGTTTCGGAGCTCCGAATCGCGAGCCGAGTCCGGATCCGTGAAGCTTGGAGCATTGCGAAGATTTCCATCCGGCTATTTTGCCATGGCAAGAAAGAGGAGTCGGAAGGTAACGACATCTCTCCTCTTGGTCTTTAGGATGCACGTTTTAGCATCATCTAGTTTTCTTTTCTCTAATTTTTGGGCACCAAACTCTCAAATGAGAGGGGTTTTGGCTTGCCAAGTTTCAAGAGGAACTTCCGGGTCGATTGAGTCCGTCCCCGGCATATCTTTGCATTAGAGATCCGCTTCGCTAGTGGATTAGGCATGGTGGGTGAAGCCGTAGTCGCGACCGTTAGTCTGACTCGGTGATGTTGCATACGAACTAGGGATTCGTAGAGATTTCCGATGCGGCAAGTTGCCGTTTGTGTTGTGGTGGTGATTGTCCCGTGTGCTTGAAAAGAGTACATGTAGTCGAACCCGGACAAGGTTAGCTCCTCGTGGTGGTAGATGGTTTCCTTGACAAGGTTAGCTCCAAATGAGAATGGAGATGGTTTCCTTGGTGGACAAGGTTAGCTCCGCACGAGTTGGAGATGTTTTCCTTGGAGCGCGGGAACGCTGCGGTACAAAGAGGGATTGCGATGTGTTTAGTCTTGGTTGTGTTGTGCCAAGGCGTGGCTATGTCTCCGTGGTCGGCTGGCTATCCCGTGACACGTGCGTCATGTGTGGAGAGTGTCCCGGCGAGACTAGTCCCCATCTGTGAGACTGACGAGAATGCCAAGCTTGGGGCAAGCCCGGGCAAAGAGGCCATGAGCGGGTGGGGTCCAGCAAGGCTTCTTAGAATCGGTCAGTCTGTGGTTGTTGGAATCCTGACATGAGACGTCAGAGCTTGCAGGCAAGCCCGGGGCTAAGCCCACGAGCGGGTGGGGCCTTGGCAAGATTTCCATGTGGCGGCCTGTGCGCCGTGTGAGGGAGTTGTGTCTCCCTCAATGTTTGCGGCTTTATGCCAATTGGGGAAATGTGAGTACCCAAATGTTGTGATGTTGTGCTAGATGCATACGGTGTAGGGTACCTTGGGTGAAGCCCGGGTGTTGCATTCATGTTGCATAGTAGGCCCTTTCTTTATATGCTCAACCAGTAGAGAACATGTTTGTTGATTGAGACATCCAAGCCTGTTTTAATGTTTTTCTATTTATAGAAATTTATATTGCATATGAAGTGCTGACTTGCAGGTTGGAGGGTTCCCCGTGGTCCGTTAGGGGCGGCCGGGAGGAGATGTGTTGTTACACAGTTTGAGGTCAGCCTTTGCTGACCCACGTTACTAATAATTTTTACAGGGCAAGGATCGCACGCAGGAGCTAGCCCGCCGGCCAAAAAGGCCTAAGCCCATGAAGTGTTTTCTCTTTTGTAGCACTACTTTTGATGATGCATGTTTGAGACTATTTTGTTCCTGCTTGCATGCCGAGGTAGACTAGGAGTGCTGAGCACATTCATGTTTGATTGTACTGTTTACCTTTTGGACTTTTGATGTAAGGCCTTAAGGCTATTTTTGTTTACTCTTTTGGGTTAGTGGATAACTTCTAATTGTGCTTGGTTTTCCGCTGTGTTGTGCAAGTGTTTTGAGTTTGGGTAGCTATATCAACTTTTAATACTAAAGCTGTGGTGTTCGTATGTTGTGGGGCCCCGGCCGGACCCATATTATACGTCCATTACAGGGGAGGTGTTACAATTTGGTATCAGAGCGAGGTTTGATTCAAGGTCAGTGCGTAGAGAAGTTATCCACATAAGAGTAACGCGGGACCATGAGTGTCCTTATGTTTTAGTCTTGAGATTGGAGACTAATCCCTTATTTCTTGTCTTCCTGAAGAGTGCAAGCAACGAGGCGGGCACTTCAAGAGCAAGGGATGATCTCTCAGCGAGCAGTGCTACTGCTCCAGGTCTTTTGGGCACGGGTGTAGACCCGGCCGACTTCTGCCGCATGCTTGCAGAAGCGATGGTGGCAGCTCAAGCTGCAGCAGCAGCTCAGGTGGCAGCCCCTGCCACACCAGATACGGCAACGGCCGTGCCAGGAGCAGAAGCCAGGCGAGTGGAGCCTTTGGCGGAGAGGGTAGTTGTCGGACATGGAGACCGACACATGAAGTATTTCCTGAGTTTCCATCCCCCGTCTTTCAAGGGTGTTGGAACGCCAACGGATGCGGAGGACTGGTGGGTTCGTATTCAAGAATTGTTAAGGGCGGCAGAGACGCCAGAGGAAAAGAAAGCTGAGTATGCGGCGTTCATGTTGGAAGGAGACGCCAAGTTGTGGTGGGTGAGCCATAGCGGCCGCCAGTTTCCGGGACGCACCCCGTCAGTGGAAGAGTTTGGGGACGCTTTTCTTAAGAGGTATATCCCAGTTTCAACACGATTGGCCCTGCAGAGGCAGTTTCTGCATCTAATGCAGCGAGACAAGACAGTGGATGAGTACGTGCAAGAGTTCACCCGATTGGGTCGCTATGCGGGAACGACAATGGCGGATGATGTAGAGAGGGATAACCTCTTCTACCAAGGGTTGAGGGAAAATTTGAGACAACCCCTCATCTCCATGAAGCGGGCGGGATTTAATGAGCTAGTTGAAGCCGCCAGGAGTTTGGAGAATGATTTGGAGCGAACCCAACGCCGTAAGAGTTTTACTCCCAAGCAAGGGGAAGGGAAGCCTTCCCAACCTCATGGTAAGTCTGATGGGAGTAGGTGGAGGAAGAAGCCTTCCACTTCCAGATCTGGTGAGAGGAGCAACTGGATGCCTGGGGGTTCCCACTCTAGGGGACCTCCGACATGCTACAACTGCGGGAAGGTTGGGCACATAGCCCGTACTTGTCAGCAAGGGGGAGCGGGGCAAGAGTCAAAGCAGGAGCAGTCTGTGCGCTCGGGCCCCAGTGCTGCAGAAAAAGGAAAGATGGCGGAGTCGAGCGCTTCTCGGTTCCAACCAGTGCAACCAAGGGCTTACAACCTTGGACAACAAGAAGCGATCCGCCAAACTGATGTGGTGACAGGTATGAAGAGAATTTAAGTGTTAACTGTGTGCTTCATCCTTTTAGACTTTTGTGTAATGTCTATGTTGTAGGCTTCGTGTTAGTTTCCGGATACCCCGCTAGGGTATTGTTTGATACGGGAGCATCGCACTCCTTTCTTGCGGAGAGCTTCATCCGGAGATTAGGAGTTGAGTCTTTCTCGTCGGGAGCAGAGCTGAAAGTGCGCATGCCCAATGGGTCATCTATGACCACCGGGGCTAAAGGGCGCATTTGTTGGGAGCTTGACGGAGTTGTCTTCGCTCTGGAAGCGGCAGTGTTACCATTAGTGGAGTTCGATGTCATTTTGGGCATGGACTGGCTTGCAGAGCAGCGCACCAGTATTGATTGCCTTTCTAAGGTGGTGACCTTAAGGAGTAAAGGGCAAGCAGAAGTCAAGTTTGAGGGCCTTGGTGGAGTGGCCTGTTCCCTGATATCGGCCATGCAGTTGGTGCGGGCGGTTAACCAGGGTGGTGTAGCGCTTGTAGCGTTACTGGAGGTTCGTCTCTCCCAACTGTCTTTGGAGGAAGTGCCTGTGGTGGCAGAGTTCAAGGATGTGTTTCCGGATGAACTTCCTGGAGCGCCTCCTCGGCGGGAGATCGACTTTTCGATCGAGCTAGTGCCGGAGGCTAGACCGGTGTCGCGTCCTCCCTTTAGGATGGCACCAAAGGAGTTGGCGGAACTTAAGGTACAGTTACAGGAACTGTTGGAGCAAGGGTATATTAGACCCAGTTCTTCACCGTGGAGCGCACCGGTGTTGTTTGTTAAGAAGAAAGACGGTAGCATGCGCCTGTGCATAGACTACCGAGAGCTTAATAAGTTGACCGTCAAGAATAAGTATCCGATCCCTCGGATAGACGACCTGTTTGACCAATTGGTGGGGTCAGTGGTATATTCGAAGTTGGACTTGAAGTCAGGATACTATCAGCTACGAATTCGGGATGAGGACATACCCAAAACTGCATTTGGTACAAGGTATGGGCACTTTGAGTTTACGGTGATGTCGTTCGGGCTGACGAACGCACCATCGGTGTTCATGGATCTGATGAATCGGGTATTCCGGGAATACTTGGATTCTTTTGTGGTTGTTTTCATTGATGACATTTTGGTGTATTCCAAATCGGAAGTGGAGCATGAGACCCACTTGAGAATAGTTTTGCAAGTGTTGAGGGAGAATGAGTTGTATGCAAAATTCTCCAAATGCGAGTTTTGGTTGGAGAAGGTGGCATTTTTGGGTCACGTGATTAGTGGTGATGGGGTGGCAGTGGATCCAGCGAAGGTGGAGGCCATCAGAGATTGGCCGGTGTTAAGGACCGTGGCGGAAGTCCGAAGTTTTCTTGGACTAGCCGGGTATTATAGGAGATTCGTGGAGAATTTCTCGAAGATAGCTCTACCCCTCACCTCTCTCACTCGCAAAGACCATAAATTTGTGTGGACCCAAGAGTGCGGTCAAGCATTCGAGGCACTAAAGGAGCGGCTTATGATGGCTCCGATCCTGAGTTTACCGCAAGGGACCGATGGATTTCAAATTTTCAGTGACGCATCAGGATGCGGTTTGGGTTGCGTGTTAGTGCAGCATGGCAAGGTGATAGCTTTTGGGTCTAGGTAGTTGAAACCTCATGAGAGGAATTACCCCGTCCATGATTTGGAGCTGGCGGCGGTAATCTTCGCACTGAAAATTTGGCGGCATTATGTTTATGGCGCAAGAGTGGAGATCTTCACGGACCATAAAAGCCTGAAGTACCTCTTGGATCAAAAGGACTTGAACATGCGGCAACGCAGATGGGTTGAGTTTCTTGGAGACTACGAAGTGGCAATTCAGTATACGCCGTGTAAGGCCAACGTGGTGGCGGATGCGTTGAGTAGAAAGTACTCGGGGCAAGGAAATTGGATCGAAGCTCATGATGAGCGGTTGGTTCGGGAGTGGGAGTCCCTTGGGTTGGAATGTGTTGCAAAAGGCGAGTCTAGCGTGGCTCGGTTGAACTGGATTGAAGTGCAGAGCGACTTGTCCGATCGTATTCGGGAAGCGACTCGGTTGGATGTGGAGTTTCAACCTTTTGTGTTGGAGGCTCAAACGGGCGAGAGCAGCACCTGGGAAATGATTGATGGGATTCTGAGGAAGGGCGGAAGGGTCTGTGTACCGCAGTTTGGCAATCTCCGTGAGGAGTTGATGTTTGAGGCTCACTTCTCAAAGTACTCCATTCACCCGGGCAGTACAAAGATGTACTTGGATATGAAGAAATCCTTCTGGTGGCCGGGGTTGAAGCGAGATGTGGCTTTGTATGTGAGTCGTTGCCAAACATGTGCCTTGGTGAAGGCCGAATGTCAGAAACCGGGCGGGTTCCTGAAGCCCCTTCCAATTCCTGAGTGGAAATTTGAGGACATTTCCATGGACTTTGTGCATGGATTGCCTAGATCGCAGCATGGTAATGATGCTATTTGGGTGATCGTGGATCGCCTAACCAAGGTGGCTCACTTCATCCCGAACCGGAAAGAGGACAGCGTGGAGAAGCTGGTGGAGTTGTATGTTCGCAACATTGTGCGACTGCACGGAATTCCGAAGAGCATAGTCAGTGATCGCGATGGACGGTTTACGTCCAAGGACTGGAGACTTGTTCAGAAGAGCTTGGGCACGAAGCTAAAGTTCAGTACGGCATTTCATCCTCAAACCGATGGGAAAACGGAGAGGACGAACCGTACTATGGAGGATATGTTGAGGATGTGCGTTCTTGACTTTGGCAAGAGGTGGGAGGATCACCTCTTCATGGTAGAATTTGCGTACAACAACAGTTTTCAAGCTAGTATAAAGATGGCGCCTTATGAAGCTTTGTATGGGAGGCGGTGTCGAACGCCAATGTCTTGGGCAGAGGCGGGAGACACCAAACTTTTGGGAAAGGACGCGGTAGTTGACGCTTGTGAGATGGTACGGACCATCCAAGAGCGTATGAAGGTGGCTCAAGACAGACAAGCAAAGTATTTCAATGTTCGTCACCGGAAGTTAGAATTTGCAGTTGGTGATTGGGTTTACCTGAAAGTCAAGCCGTTCAAAGGCGTCTCGCGGATTCGCCGACTCAAGAAGTTGAGTCCAAGGTTTTTGGGGCCTTTTGAAATTGTTGAGCGGGTAGGAGAAGCAGCCTATCGGTTGGCGTTGTCCGCAGACTTGAGTGGATTACATGACGTCTTCCACGTCTCCGTGTTGAGGAAAGCCTTGGTGGAGGCTAGCGTGGTGATGGAGCCGGCATCGGTGCCGATTGACGAAGACTTGAGGACGCGAGTCCTTCCAATCGCTATAGAAGATGCGGAGATTCGGCAGCTACGGAATAAAGAGGTTAAACTTGTGAAAGTTCGTTGGGACAACTGCGGTCGTGAGGAGTTCTCTTGGGAGCGAGAACAGGCCATGCTAGAAGACTATCCAGAACTATTTTTGTCAGGTACAATTTAAGTTTTGTACCTCTCTTGTTTTTGCAATTTCGGGACGAAATTCTGTTAAGGGGGGGAGAGTTGTAACACCCCAGTTTTTGCAAGAGGTTCAGTCTGCAGCGCTGAATTTTTTTTGGGTTCTGGAGGGGGGCACACGGCCTGCGACACGGGCGTGTCGCAGGGCGTGTCGAGGCCGTGTCGACACTCGGCCCAAGTGTCGACACTTTGTGCTCGACAGAGTGTCGAGAGTGGGGCACACGGCCTGCGACACGGGCGTGTCGCAGGGCGTGTCGAGGCCGTGTCGACACTCGGCCCAAGTGTCGACACTTTGTGCTCGACAGAGTGTCGAGAGTGGGGCACACGGCCTGCGACACGGGCGTGTCGCAGGGCGTGTCGAGGCCGTGTCGACACTCGGCCCAAGTGTCGACACTTTGTGCTCGACAGAGTGTCGAGAGGGGGGCACACGGCCTGCGACACGGGCGTGTCGCAGGGCGTGTCGGGGCCGTGTCGACACTTGGCCCAAGTGTCGACACTTTGTGCTCGGCCGGGTGTCGAGACTTGGCACACGGCTTGGGACACGGGCGTGTCCCAGGCCGTGTCACCTCTCGGGTTGGTGTTGGGGCCGTGTCGTTGGAGACACACGGCAGGCCACACGGCCGTGTCGCTGGGCACACGGGCGTGTCGGTTTGAACACGGGCGTGTCGAATGCCCGTGTCTGATTCCAGGCGCGTCGATTTGAGACGGCGAATGAGGCACACGGCCCTGGACACGGGCGTGTGCCAGGCCGTGTTCGGCCCAGGTCTTTTATTTTCCAGGCGAATCGCAGCCAGTCTTTTTCTGGTTTTGGGATCTAACGGTTCAGGCCATCTCCTGGGGAGTTAAGACCGATTTCAGGGTTGGAAACCCTCATTTTGTTTTCCAAGTTTCTCTTTCTAAGATCTTGAGAAAACCTAGAGCAAGGAGGAAGAAGAAGAACTTTTGGGCTGTAGGAAGGGTTTCGGAGCTCCGAATCGCGAGCCGAGTCCGGATCCGTGAAGCTTGGAGCATTGCGAAGATTTCCATCCGGCTATTTTGCCATGGCAAGAAAGAGGAGTCGGAAGGTAACGACATCTCTCCTCTTGGTCTTTAGGATGCACGTTTTAGCATCATCTAGTTTTCTTTTCTCTAATTTTTGGGCACCAAACTCTCAAATGAGAGGGGTTTTGGCTTGCCAAGTTTCAAGAGGAACTTCCGGGTCGATTGAGTCTGTCCCCGGCATATCTTTGCATTAGAGATCCGCTTCGCTAGTGGATTAGGCATGGTGGGTGAAGCCGTAGTCGCGACCGTTAGTCCGACTCGGTGATGTTGCATACGAACTAGGGATTCGTAGAGATTTCCGATGCGGCAAGTTGTCGTTTGTGTTGTGGTGGTGATTGTCCCGTGTGCTTGAAAAGAGTACATGTAGTCGAACCCGGACAAGGTTAGCTCCTCGTGGTGGTAGATGGTTTCCTTGACAAGGTTAGCTCCAAATGAGAATGGAGATGGTTTCCTTGGTGGACAAGGTTAGCTCCGCACGAGTTGGAGATGTTTTCCTTGGAGCGCGGGAACGCTGCGGTACAAAGAGGGATTGTGATGTGTTTAGTCTTGGTTGTGTTGTGCCAAGGCGTGGCTATGTCTCCGTGGTCGGCTGGCTATCCCGTGACACGTGCGTCATGTGTGGAGAGTGTCCCGGCGAGACTAGTCCCCTTCTGTGAGACTGACGAGAATGCCAAGCTTGGGGCAAGCCCAGGCAAAGAGGCCATGAGCGGGTGGGGTCCAGCAAGGCTTCTTAGAATCGGTCAGTCTGTGGTTGTTGGAATCCTGACATGAGACGTCAGAGCTTGCAGGCAAGCCCGGGGCTAAGCCCACGAGCGGGTGGGGCCTTGGCAAGATTTCCATGTGGCGGCCTGTGCGCCGTGTGAGGGAGTTGTGTCTCCCTCAATGTTTGCGGCTTTATGCCAATTGGGGAAATGTGAGTACCCAAATGTTGTGATGTTGTGCTAGATACATACGGTGTAGGGTACCTTGGGTGAAACCCGGGTGTTGCATTCATGTTGCATAGTAGGCCCTTTCTTTATATGCTCAACCAGTAGAGAACATGTTTGTTGATTGAGACATCCAAGCCTGTTTTAATGTTTTTCTATTTATAGAAATTTATATTGCATATGAAGTGCTGACTTGCAGGTTGGAGGGTTCCCCGGGGTCCGTTAGGGGCGGCCGGGAGGAGATGTGTTGTTACACAGTTTGAGGTCAGCCTTTGCTGACCCACGTTACTAATAATTTTTACAGGGCAAGGATCGCACGCAGGAGCTAGCCCGCCGGCCAAAAAGGCCTAAGCCCATGAAGTGTTTTCTCTTTTGTAGCACTACTTTTGATGATGCATGTTTGAGACTATTTTGTTCCGGCTTGCATGCCGAGGTAGACTAGGAGTGCTGAGCACATTCATGTTTGATTGTACTGTTTACCTTTTGGACTTTTGATGTAAGGCCTTAAGGCTATTTTTGTTTACTCTTTTGGGTTAGTGGATAACTTCTAATTGTGCTTGGTTTTCCGCTGTGTTGTGCAAGTGTTTTGAGTTTGGGTAGCTATATCAACTTTTAATACTAAAGCTGTGGTGTTCGTATGTTGTGGGGCCCCAGCCGGACCCATATTATACGTCCATTACAGGGGAGGTGTTACACTTATAACCATCTATCACATCACTTAGATAATCTGTCTAGACTTGTTCCATGGAACATCTTGCACAAGATGAGCTTAAACAACATCAAATGCAACTATGCTCTTAGTTTTGATGGAGATGTCTCTTCAAATCTAATCTAGGGAACATTGCAGGCAATGGACCCAACAATATCATTGTTGATATCCTTGTTACTCCTTGATAGCAATCATCCATCTTGTTGGTTTGTGAAACCAAGTATGTTTGATTTTGTATCACACATAGAGAGACAAGCTTGTCTACTGTATAAGTGGATTTGGTGTTGCTTATGTTCAGTGCATGTAAATCTAAAGATTTAGAAATGTTATAAATGTTCAGATTTAGCCCAGTTGATCAAGTGTTGATGACTTGATTGTGCACATCTGGGATGCATTTTGATTATGATTGCTGCTAGTTTTATTTTGTGGATGTGCACACTAGTTAATAGTTAACCATGATTATGTGTTAATCAATTATTTAAAAATCCCTTAAGTAATATTAAGTATTTGGACGCCTTCCAATGGATGACACTCTTCCTGCCTCGATCGATGAAGTGTGGGCTTGCCAAAGCAAGGTGCATAATCTATCTTGGTAGCTGATAATTGTGATATCCCACTATCGACATCGTGTCTATCTTAACTGCTGACCTCAAAGGTTGAGTGCCCAGAGGCATAGGGTTGGTATTCACCATATAATGGATGCGAATAAAGAGTTATTCACCAACCATACAAGAGTTGCATAGTGATACAATTGGCAAGCACTGCTTATCTAAATTACTGCATTGTGAGAGAAAAGTCAAAGTCGATTTAGAGTGTTGGTGAAATACGGATCTTGTCTACTAAGAGAGTTTAACACCTCCATCCGTCACATGAAATATAATAGAGGGTTCGGCCGTGGCCCAACACCATATTCCATAAACAGGCGGCGGGATTATAGGTTAATATCACAGACTACTCGCATCCGAACTCAGAGCATTCTAGCAGAAGTTTTAGGGTTGCATGAACTCATATCAATCGAATATCCGCAATATATAAACCATACTATATATATATATCACAGGAATGTCACTTACAAATATACAAAACTTATTGCATTAAGGCCTTTTAGTTACATTTCACAAGTGTGGATTGCAAACATCGGCACGCAGGCCTTCGAGGTCCAGCATAGTTGCAACAAAGGCTTTAACCCGCTATTTACCGCTCGGATCTCCAGCACCTGCATAAGGACAATCCACCGCGATGGTGGAGAACAAGGTAATGGTCAGCATTCAGCTGACCAATTTATCATGACCATACTGTTGGGTCCATTGACCTCAATGTCCTAGATTTGAGGGAAGTCAATCTTGTCAATGTTGTACATAAAAGTGTATTTGATGTCTTAGTAACAATGATGGGACAGATAGCCTAAGTGGCTAAGTCAGGTAAACACTTACCTTGGGTGTGGAAAGAGAGAAAACTGTCTAAGTCCACAGGTATTGAGTGAAGGACATTCACTCAACGCTAGATGACTTATAGCGCTGAGTGAAGCCTATACAGTCAAAGCCATGAAGTGGCAAACTGAGAAAGTGGCTAATTCCACAGACATTAAGTGAAGTCAAATCACTCAATGTCATACAGTTCGACGAACTCAGAACCCAGTTCGACGAACTCAGAGTTCAGTACGACGAAAAGTAAAAGCTCAGTTCGACGAATTCAGAGCTCAATTCGACGAACTCAGAGCTCAGCTAAATGAAAGTAAAAGCAATAAATACATTTGAAAACTGTGAACATTTACCAAGTCCACAAGTGTTGAGTGAGCTACTCAACACAATGTGATAATGTGTTAACTAAATCTCAAAGTCAGTGTTGTCTCTTAGACACAGAAATTTGGCTAAGTCCCAATGCGTTGAGTGTAGTTCATTCACTCAATGCAAGATAATAGAAGAGAATTTGTTAAGTTGTTTGGCATTGAGTGTAGCTTACTCACTCAACGCCACGAAGTAGAAAAATCTGGCTAAGGAAGAAAGTGTTGAATGAGGTGTGGTCACTTAACGCTCTTAACACCATGATGCAGAAATGGTCAAGACAGAAAGCATTGAGTGAGGCGTGGTCACTCAACGCTCTCAACACTTAAGATGCTGAAGAAGTAGAAAAGGTCAAGGGAGAAAGCTCATTGCCTAAATTTTGATACAGAATTTCAATCTGAAAAGATGACAAATTTTTGTAAGACTCTAGAGATCTTTCAGAAGTTCTCCTTTCCAAGAACACCACGATAAAATGGAGTTGCTACGAGGAAAAATAGAACTCTCATTGAGGCAACTAGAATAATACCGAGTTATACATCTCTCCCAGAATATTTCTGGGCTGAGGATGTGAACACAGCATGCTTTGTTCAAAATAGGGCCTTGATCAACAATAATCACAACAAGACTCCCTATGAACTAGTGAAAGGTAGAAAACCAAATTTGTACTACTTCAAAATTTTTGTTAGTAAGTGCTATGTATTGAACAATGGGAAAACTTATCTAAGTTTTCAGAGAAATCCTATGAAGGAATCTTTGTAGGGTATAGTGTACATAGAAAAACATACAGGATCTATAACTTAAAACTTCAAGTTGTAGAGGAATCAATTAATGTAGATTTTGATGAAACCTCTGTACTATATAATGAGATTTCTAACAACTCAGATCTAGGTGATATAGACTCTAGGATGGAGAAGTTAAATATAGGTGATTCACCTGATTTAGACTTACACACTAGAGACAATGTAGAAATTCCTATAGAAGTTATAGTAACTGCCCAGGAGGAGGAAGAGAATCATCCTAATCCTCTTGCAGATCTAGGTGATGGTAGGCACCTGCCTGTAGCACTTAAACACCTTAGAGATCATCCTATTGATCAAAAAATAGGTGATGTCAGGCTAAGAGTGACTACTAGGAGTAGACATTACAATGAGGTTCTGTACTCTCGTTTTCTCTCTCAAAAAGAACCTAAAAAGTTTGAGGAAGCCAATTCAGTGTCTGTCGAGACAATTAGTAAAGTGTCGAGACATCAGAGTGTGCGTCGATACAATAGGTAGTCGTGTGATGAGACACCAAACAGTGTGTCAACACTGATTAGATGCAGTGTGTCGAGACATTAAAAATTAGTGTTAAGATATAAGGGTGTCGAGACCCTAAGGTCTGTGTCAAGACACATGAACCTTGTGATGACTTAAGTCGACACATCTCCATAGAGTAGGTTTTCCATGTGGACACTGGACATTTCCGGAATATTTAGAAAATTTCTAAATACAGCGTGCCTTCTAGCCTTCAGCAGACAGTTACTATAAATAGGAGATGTTAACCCCTCAGTCCGCAACATCCTACAAGATGCCAAGACCCCCCTTTCAATACTCGCGGACTCAATTAGGCAGTCCGCTCAGTCCGGCAAAGCAGCGGTAATCAGCCACCAAGGATGGTTCCGAGCGGCGGATTCAAGGCTCTGTTCGCTCAGTCCGCCATACCTTGGGATCTCTGGATTCTCTACGGTGGCGGACTCAGTGTCTCGTCCGCCCAGGCCGGCATCCAACAGCAAGATCGGGCCTAGCAACAGCAGATGCAAGCTCCATCCCGTGAGCCCAGTCCGCCCCTTCTGCGCGGACTGGCGTGTTCTTTCTTTTTGCTTCCCGTTACCGCTGCCCGGTTCTCCTGTACCCCGGGCAGTCGGTTATTTTAGCCCTGCCCGTTTGGGCAGGCCCCCCATCCTATAAATAGGGTGGAGGTGGTGCACCCAAGGCACGCTGACTCGTGCCCAGGAGCCTACTTGTTAAAGGCTGCGGACTCGAATCTTGTGCCTTGCGGACTCCGGCTTGCTCTGCTCTTGTCTTCCTTTTTCCTTCACTTGTAACCCAAACCTTTCTTCAATCAAGGAAAAGCCCGTCGCAAGAGAGGCATTCAGGCCGCGACGGGCGAAGTCTTTTGTTGCCGTGGCTCACGGCCCTGCTGCGATTTCCTGCTCTCGTCCGCTTAGTAGATTGCTACTCACAGTCTCTCCTTTCCCTTCTTTTCCCTTGTGCTCGAACCGTTAGCTGGTGGTGTCTGACCCCTTGTGCATTTTCGTGCATCAACAGTTAACACGCGACCTTCAGATTCGAGTGTCATTTCGTATTCAGCGGACAGAAATGTCAGACCGCAGAGCCCGCTCTTCAGCCGCTCTAGTTCTTCAGAGGACTCTCTCTGGGATGCAATTGAACAAGCTCGCCTTGAGGCCAAGCAGTCCCGCCGGTAGACAGACTAGCGTCTCTATGTAATCAGCCAAGCCCTGCTCGCGCTAGCCCAGCGGCTTGCTCCTCAGGCCGCAGCAGAACCAGCGGACTCGCCAGTCCGCCAGACTCCAGCTCGGAGAACTCCGCTTCGGCAGTCACCAGCCGCTCCCCGAGATCCTGTCCAGTCTGCTGCCCCTTTGCACCCTCAGGAGGAGCAGTTTGCTTTCTGAAATTTCTTCAGAGAAGCTGCTAGGGGCACTCCTGCCCGCCAGCTTCATTTTGCTGACCGCCAGTCCGCCGAGCCCGCGGACTCCCCTGCTTCAGTCCGCCCCTTCTACCCTGCTGAGTTCGAGACTCCGTCTCCCTTTGTTGATCGAATCCGATGGGAGTCGGCTCCGAACAACTACAGGGAGCCCCGCCTTCCCTTCTATTCAGGAGAGACTGATCCAGTCTCTCACCTCTAAGAATTTGAGGGAGCAGTTGCTTTGACATGCCTCTCAGATGCCATTAAGTGTAAACTCCTAGTGACCACTCTCGAAGGACAGGTGAGAGAGTGGTTCTATGAGCTGCCTGCGGGCACAATTTCTTCTTTCGCTGAGCTTCGCAGCGAGTTGTTGCTGAGGTTTGCTACCTCAAGGAAGAGGAAGGATGGGCCAGCTGCCCTCTTTGAAATCAGACAAAGGGACAACGAGTTAGTGGCGCGATTCGTTGATCGCTTTCAAAAGGAGATCCAAGGGGCAAGGAATGTTAACCCCAATTATTACAAGGTCGCCTTGATCCATGGCCTCCAGGAAAGCCCCCTGAAGTTTAAAGCAACAACCAAGGCACCTGAGACTTATCAAGAGTTGATTGCCATGGTGAATCGCTTCATAGAAGGCGAGAACGCCTATCCAACCTATGTTTCATCCCTGACAGCTAAGGCTGAAGGAAGGTATGCCTCTGCTTCTTCCTCTCATAGCAAGCCCCCTCGCCCAGATTTCCAGCCTCATTCTCAGAGAGGCCGGAACTTCCGCCACAAGAAACCATTCCTTGGCCATCAACAGTTTCACGAGCAAAGACAGCCGTTGGCCGCCACTCCCGCCATTCCATTGCAAGCTCTTCCAATCCTCCAGCAGGTAGCCTTGCCTGCTCCAAGCCAATCTGATGCAAGCCCCATGGAGGATATAGCAGATCTGGACCTTGACGAAGTCATCCAGATCTTGCAAAAGTGGTCGGATGAAAAGAAGCAAGTGCCCCAAAGAGTGTGGAGGCCAAGGAACAATACGTAGTATTGCCAGTTCCACAAAGATAAGGGCCACTTGACCGAGGATTGCAAGGCCCTTCGCATGCTGATATAGAAGCTACTTGCCGAGGGCAAGATTGACCTGTCCAAGAAGGATTCTTCTTCTTCGAAGCCATCCACCTCAAAAGGCAAAGAAGTAGCTGAAGCATATCAGGAATGCGTGGATATAGAGGATGAAGGCCGTCTGGGGCCGATCAACATCCCGGTGGAGTGCTTCTACGCAAATGATGAAGGGGTTCTGGGACGCCTCTTCCTCATCCATGGTGGAGCAGGGACCGATTCTACTCGGAAATCTTCAATTTCAAGGGTCACTCGAGCAGAGGTAGCCACTTCTTCTTCCGTTGCTCCTCCAAGTGAGGTTGTCACCTTTGGTCCAGCAGATCTACCCCAAACAGCCAATCTGTTTAATGATGCAGTTGTAATTCAGGCTGTTATTGGGGATTTTACAGTTGATAGAGTTCTTGTTGACACCGGAAGCTCGGTCAACCTCCTGTTCAAGTCTACTTTTGAGGACCTAAGGACTGGAAAGCCTCTGCTTTCCACCGAAGGGCCACTCTATGGCTTCTCCGGAGAGAGAAAGGAAGTTGAAGGTAGCGTCATCCTGCCCGTGAAGCTTTGAGGGGCAGTTAAGCAGGTGCAATTCATAGTGGTTGACGCTCCTAGCAGTTATCATGCCATCTTCGGCAGGACCCTGTTAAACAAGTATCAAGTGGTGGTTTCCACTTACCACCTTGCCATCAAGTTCTTCGCAGATGGAAGAATGTGCCGGGTCAGGAGTGACCCAAGGAGAGCAAGGGAGTGCTACATTCGCACTGTCAATATGGTTAATGTCAGCCCCTCCCTTGCTCCAGTAGCAGCTGCAGAAGCCTCGCCAAATTCAGAAGCTGCTGCTGATAGAGGAGCTCACCTGGAACCTACCCAGGTGACGCAAGGAGTCCCCATTGCTGAGGGGGAGGAGAGGAAGCTCTCCATCAACTCGGAGCTGCCTGAAGATCAAAAAGCCGAGCTGATCTCCTGTATGCTGAGGAACCTGGATGTCTTTGCCTGGTCAGCAGAAGACATGCCAGGAGTGGATCCGGATGTTACATGCCACCACTTGAATGTTGATCACGGCTGCAAGCCTATACAACAAAAGAAGTGGGACATAGCTACAAAGCTTGCAGAGCCAATAAGGGAGGAGGTTGCAAAGCTCCTCAAGGCCAATTTTATTAAAGAAATTTAATATCCCACCTGGATATCAAACGTTGTAATTGTTAAAAAGCCAGGGGAAAATGGCGAATGTGTGTAGATTTTACCAAACTTAATAAAGCATGCCCCAAAGATTGTTACCCCTTGCCTCGGATAGATTCTTTAGTTGATTCCGCGGTAGGGTACTCTTGCATGAGCTTTTTAGATGCGTTTTTTTGGTTATCACCAGATAAGAATGCATAAGCCTGATGTTCATCACACGTCGTTTATAACCAATGATGGTTGTTATTGCTACCTTGTGATGCCCTTTGGGCTTAAAAATGACGGTGCAACCTACCAACGGATGATGGACCGTGTGTTTAACCATCAGAAGGGAAGAAACCTAGAAGTGTATGTAGACGATCTCTTGATCAAGAGTAAGTCGTTTTCGCTGCACTTGCAAGATTTAGCAGAGACGTTCGCTACTCTGCGTAGATACAAAATGAAGCTCAACCCCTTGAAGTGTACCTTTGGGGCTAGTAAGGGGATGTTCCTTGGTCATCTCCTTACTCCGGAAGGACTTGCCCCCAATCCTGATAAAGTGAAAGCCATTCTTGATATGCCTACCCCTCATTCACCTAAGGAGGTTCAGCAGCTAGGGGGGAGGCTAGCAGGACTTGCGAGATTTCTTTCTCGAGTTGGATATAGGAGTGCTCCTTTCTTTAAGACTCATTGAGGAGCATCCAAGTTTGAGTGGACAGAAGAATGCTCCCAAGCATTTGAGCAGTTGAAGAAGTAACTGACCTCAACCCCTCTACTTCAAAGTCCCCGACCAGGAGAGATTCTTTTCTTGTACTTAGGGGTTGGCCCTGAGGCGGTCAACTCCATTCTTCTTCGGGAAGAGGGCAAGAAGCAGTTCCCAATTTACTATGTTAGCCATATCCTGAAGAGTGCTGAGACACGGTATTCGATCTTGGAGAAGTTAGCTTTGGCACTAGTCATGTCAGCTCGCAAACTCCGTCCATATTTCCAAGAACACTCGATTCAAGTCGTTACCGATCAACCTTTGAAAAGTGTGCTGGAGAAACTGGAGCATTCTGGCAGACTAGCCAAATGGGCCATAGAGTTGAGTGAATTTGAAATCTTTTATGTGCCCAAGACAGCCATCAAAGCTCAAGTCCTAGCAGACTTCCTAATTGACATGCCAGAGTCCAGTTCTGATCGAGCAGAAAGGTCACCTTTGGCTTGGACCATCTATGTTGATGGTGCCTCAGTCAGAAGTTCTTCTGGAGCAGGAGTGGTCCTCATTAATCCAAACGGTGTCAAATTGGAACAGGCCATCAAGTTTTACTTTCCAGTAACCAATAACCTGGCCGAGTATGAAGCTCTGCTAGCAGGCTTGAGACTTGCAAGGGAACTCGGAATCGATCATGTTCACATCAAAACCGATTCTCTTGTAATGGCGTCCCAAGTCCTTGGCAACTTTGAGACAAGAGAGGATATATTGATGAAGTATTTGGCTCTTGTGAAGATAGAGATCGGCAAGTTCAAGAGCTTCATCATTGAGCATATTTCTAGAATCGAGAACGAGGAGGCAGATGTTCTTGCTAAGCATGGGCTGCCATCAGGAGGAACAACTTCCAAGCTCTTTCGCCCGGCAGTGGAGGAAGGAGAATTGATGCAAGTAGATCAATGTCCCTCCTGGATGGACCCATTCATTCTCTATCTGTCAACAGGAGATTTTCATCATTCGATCAAAGATAAGAAAAAGGTCAGAATAAAAGAAGCTCATTATTTCTTAGTGGCGGGAATCCTTTACAGAAGAACCTTCCTCTCTACCATGGCCCAGTGTGTTTCAAAAGAAGAAGCTCCCCTCGTTTTGCAAGAAGTCCATTCAGGAGAGTGTTGAAGTCACTCGGGAGCAAGAACCTTGGAAAGACGGATCCTGCGGCAGGGATATTTCTGGCCCACAATGAAGAGGGACTCTGTGGTCTATGCTAGAAAGTGTGTTCAGTGCCAGAAGTTTTCTCCGCTTCGACTCCAAGCAGCTCAGTCACTCAGATCGATCACAACTCCTTGGCCCTTCGCAGTTTGGGGAATGGATCTCATTGGTCCTTTTCCCATGACAAGCGGTCAATGGCGTTTCATCATCATAATGATCGACTACTTCAGTAAGTGGATTGAAGCCAAGGCACAGGCTAAGACAACTACTCAAGTCATCAGAAACTTCATTTGGGGGGAGATTGTCTGCCGACATGGGATACCTATGGCAATAATCACTGATAATGGGCCACAATTCAACAACTCAGAGATGATAGATTTTTGCAAGTAGATCGGAACAGAGCTGTGGTTTGCATCAGTTCATCATCCCAGGAGCAATGGCGTTACTTTGATCAGAACATAAGGATCAAATAATTTCAAGTGGGAGATCTAGTTCTAAAGAAAGTTGATGCTGCTGCAAGAGCTGGCTCGGTTGGAAAACTCAATCCAAATTGGGCCGTCCCTTTCTTTATCAAAGAAGCATTAAAGAGTGGTGCTTACCGGTTGCAGACATATGAAGGAGAGGATATGCCACATACATGGAGTGGGGATGATCTCAAACGGTTCTATTCCTGAACCTCCTCTTTTCTGTTTTGTGTATCCTCTTCAAGAACTATTATGAATGAAAATTGCTTGCTAACGTTTCTTCAAGTGTTTTGTCTGTGTAAGCATAACAGATGACATGCTAAGAAAGATTTCAAAAACGGTTCTGCCCTTCAACTTTCTTTTCTTTCTTATGCTTGCTTTGCAAATACATTTTATTAATCAAAGGATTCATACTGACAATTTTTCCTAGTGTTCTCTCTCTCTCCCAAAAATCTTTAACGGTTCCCTGATACCAGGAGACATCGCCGAGTTCAGCTAGACCTCCCCTAGAGCTGTTGTCATTAGCGTAACACCATGAAGACCACGTGTTGCGAGGAGTTTTTGCACCGTGTAGTGGGAGCTTGCAGGCTCTAGTGCGGTAGGATTCTGGACTTCGGATCCTGGCTAGTACCTGACCCCACCTCTGCATTATGGAGGGCAGGGTGGGTGTAATGCTCTACTATGCCGCATTTGGGATATCGTTATAACTTTGATGATCTGGTGAGGAAAGCAATGCCATGAGCACCTGCCCACCGATCATCTTAGCTTGTAACCCTCGAACACTCCATGATACCCTCAAGTAGTGCCTGCAGGAGACCCACAGCTTAGACTGTACTCCAGGCAAGAGGGCAGGGAACCGTTCCGCCAAGTCGGCATCTTGCTCTTCGCAGGGAATCTACTTAGCGCGGACTGGTTTTCTTTATCCGCGCAGTCCGATTGTTTTCTCTTGGTTGACCGTGTAGCTTGTGGCCTGGTGAGGAAAGCAATGTCATGCGCACCTACCCACCTGGTCGCAAGCTATAGGTCATTTCTTCTTCTTAGTGCGGACTGATTTTATTTATCCGTGCAGTCCGCCTGTTTTCTCTTTGGGTTGATCTTATGGCTTGTGACCTGGTGAGGAAAGTAATGCCATGTGCACATGCCCACCTGGTCGCAAGCTGTAGATCATTTCTTGTTCCGGGCGGACTGGTTTTCTTTATCCGCGTAGTCTGCCAGTTTCCTTGGGTTGATTTTATAGCTTGTGACCTGGTGAGGAAAGCAATGCCATGCGCACCTGCCCACCTGGTCGCAAGTTATAGATCATTTTTATTGGCATATGCGCGAACTGTGAAATTATATCAGACCAATCCACCAAATGGCTTCCATATATTATCATTTTGAATTGCGAACTGCTTCTAGAACTCAATGAAGTCCGCATGATATTGTCAGCCGATTATTTTCGTTTTCATTTTTAAGGCGGACAATGACTGGATTGATAAATGGAATTCCCTAATCAGCAACTCATTATAGATGATCTTTGTATCTCGCGGACTGTAATTGGAACTCAATGGAGTCCGCCTGACATTTTCTTCTCATTCTTACGGCAGACAAGGGTCGTCTAATCAGCAAGTTAAAAAGCTCAGTATAATCTATCAGCATGTCGTGCGGACTACTAAGTGTCAGATCGAACTTAATTGCATTAAACACAGAAAAAGAAGAACATTGCAGGAAACACAGATACAAGAATATCCTTTCTATTTCATCAAAAAATTTCTTACATCTTTCTATCTATTTGGCGGACTGCGATCTTGCGTCCGCCCCATTTACAAAATCAAAAAAGGCAAAAATACATTAATCATCTGCAGTCTTTTGTTTTTTTTTCTGGAGGTGCAGGGCTTACGCTGTCGATGTCGACTTCCGGAGAGTAGCCCCCCCAGCCACTTCCACTACTATCTGATCCTGTGCTTGAGGCGGACTCGCTATGCGAGCTCCTGGCAGCAGAGGAGGATGCAGAGGTGCTGGACTTGGTGCACTGTTCTCCCCCTCGCTGGCTTGGGCCAGTGTCGTCCGCTGTCTCCATGTCGCATTGCCCTTCGCCTTGCTCTCCGACTTCTTCTTCCTCTTCTTCTTCCTCTTCTTCTTCTTCTTCTTCTTCTTCTTTGCCTTCCTCTTCCTCGATGATGTCTTTGCCCTTTTTAGCTCGCTCCATCGCTGCGACCTGCGGTGCCAACTCTGGGAAGAGCTCCAGGAAGGGGACGCCATCCACTCCCTCCTTTGTAAAGCCGCCGCGGATAAGTCGCTCAATGGCGACCTCGACGGTTTCCTTCACGAAAGGGAGCATGGCGGCCTGAAAGCTGTTGTTCTCTAAGTCGTAGTCGACCTGCGCAAAACAAGAGCAAACATCAGACAGATCGCGGCGGACTGCAAATTAAAGCCGCTGCGAATTCAACTCACCCCGAGCTCTTCTTTTTGCTGAGCAACCTTTTTCCCTAACCGCGCGTTCCTCTCCTTTAGCACCTTATTTTGTTGTTGAAGCTGCCCATTTTCCTTTAGCAGGTCTCTGGCCAAGGTGGCTACATAGTGGGTTGTCACCACACTATTTGCGCCAGCCTAAGAGGCTAGCAGGGGGAGGTCGGCAGCGGGCACTTTCTTCAGTTCGCTTAGATTGCGCTTTCCGTAAAGGGCGGAAATCGCAATATGGGCATGGCGGGTTATTCGCGGACTCTTCCAGGAAGGGAGCGTGGCGAATAAGCTGACGTGCTTATTCTTGTTGTGCTAGTGGATCATTGGGTTTCCCCTAAGGTCCTTCTGGCAGATTCCGAAGCCGCTCATCGTAAAACTTTTAGAAGAAGAGTAACCCGCCGCAGGATCTACATCTTCTTTTCTCTTCCTTGCAACTTCCTACTTCTTTTCTCTTTGGGTAGGAACAAAGCCGCTAGGCGTCTGCAGCAAATTGGCGGGTACCGCCAAGGTCGCTGCAAAAGACAAATAAAGAGTTTAACACCAAGGTCGCTGCGGATACAAAATGCTAGTTCGCAAAAAGCTTACTCTCTTCAGGCAAAACATCCGCCGAGCTCGACAGTTGCAGAATATAGTGCTTAATATCGAGCCTGGCATCAGCGAGGAACTCGACAATAGCAGACTCCACCATGTCTAGCTGCACGGTCTTGAAGGCGGAGTCCGCGCGCACTTGCGGATAGGTGTGCACAAACCCTAGGTCACCCTCAAAGATCAAGAACCTAGAGGACCAGTTGTGGTTCTTATTTGGAAGGCACACAACCTTCATCCCTCTGCAGTAGAAATATATCACCCCCTTATATTGGCGGCCTCTAGAAGCGGTTATGGAGCGGATAGAGAACATCTTGCGGAAGACGTTCATGGAGAAGGCAATCTTTTCAGACCGCAAGTAGGAAATGAAGCTGCAGATCGCAGCGAGTGTGTTGGGCACGAGCTGGCCCGGAACCATTCCATAGTGCTCGAAGATTTCGGCGAGCTCCCATAGAAGCGGAAACTTGAATCCGCTGTCAAAATGATCCACTGGAATAGCGATCTGAGTCGCGGTTGAAAAGTTCAGCCTTTCTTGGTGGGGTGGAAGGCGGACAAGGATATTTGAATTCGCCATCTTTTTCTCAACAAAGGCCTCCAGATCGGCCTCAGTTAAGGTGCCCTTTCGGTGGTCGGCAGCGTGAAAGGCTACAGCAGCGTCGGTCCTGGCGGACACCATTTTTACAGGCCGCAGGGTTCTTTTACTTCAACTGTTTTCCTGCATAGAAGAAGCGACATGGCCATATTTATAGCTAAAGGATCTGACAACTTTTTGGCGAGGCCGCATAGCTCGCATTTTCAATCCGCATAGTCCGCAAAAATCCAATCATTCATGCAACAAAAGTTAAAGATAACGCGGACACAAACATAGATTCACATGCCAAGATAAGTTCAAAGCAAAAATTAAGGCGGACACAGTTTCAGTCCGCCCAGCTCGCGATGCTTCCTTCCTGCAGACAAGTCAAACATGAGATACGGACACAGTTTCAGTCCGCATAGTTCGCTACATTTCCCACCTGCAGAAGTTAAATTAGGTGAGGCGGACACATCATTAGTCCGCACAGTTCACCACAGATAACATCAAAAATAAGCAACATAATTTGCGGATATATTATTTAGTCCGCACAGATTGCAACACAGTTCAATCTACAACATCATTTTTCAAAAAATGCAAACACAATTATACAATCAAACAAATTAATAGTTCATGGCATCGTGGACTCAGTGGTCCCTAGTTTCATTCCACGCCGGCTTTTCCGTCCTGTCTCTGCACAAGTGAGCAGCTTGGTCGCTAATTTGAAGAATCTCGCTGTACAGGAGGCAGATATGATGATGGATGATGTTTATAGTCTGGTGCATGTGGGCAGCCTCCCGGTCTACACGGCTAAGGGGCACCATTGGCTCCGCTGCCGGCCTCGGCTCCTCGTCCACAACCTGTTGACCGCCCACCGGTACTTCGACCTCCGGAGCAGCTCGATCTTGCAATCATGACCTCTGCTCGGCGTCCTCAGCAGCCCGCTTCCCTTTCTCTTCCCTCGCTGACGCCAAGTGTTTCCCCTTGTAGAAGCGGACATCATCTGCGAGCCTCTTCTTCTCCCTATCGAACCTCTCCAGCGCCCTGGAGATGCTGGCGATCTGGTATTTTAGGGCTTTCTCCCGCTCCGCGAACGCTTTCTCGCGCTCTTCCGCCTTTTTTAACTCTGCTTTGATATTCTGAACTTCAGCTTGAAATTTCTTTTCTAACTCTTTGATGATGTTCAGGCTGGGCAGCTCATCCCCTGCGGATTCCTGATGCAGCCCACAAAAAGACACTAAAATGGCCCAAAAATCTGAACCCTCGGACCTTACAGAAATGGGCAATTTATAGGCAAAAAAAATTCTAAGTACAAGCCCTCCGTCACGGGCGTGTAGGGGGGGCGTGTCACTACTATTCATGATGGCGGCCGGAGATTTGACAGGAAAGTTGACTTCGGGCAGAGTTCGCGGCTGTCACGCCCCAGGTCACGGGCGTGACTTTGGGCGTGTCGGGGAGGTAGAACCGGGCGCGGGTTGCGTCAAAAGTCTTCGACAGCATCTTGTCGGGCCAGCTGGAAAGGTCACGCCCCCGGTCACGGGCGTGACTCTGGGCGTGTCAGTTGGTGTCAACAATCGACGAATGTCGAGCGGAAAGTGTCGAGTTGAAATCGTCGAGCTGAGATTGAGTCACGCCCCAGGTCACGGGCGTGACGCTGGGCGTGACTGTTCGTGTCGACACTCGACGAATGTCGAGCGGAATGTGTCGAGAGGAGAGGACACGAGCTTGGGTCACGCCCCGTGTCGGGTGACATGGACGTGACACCAGGCGTGTCAAGCTTTCTACTTCAGAAATTTGCAACTTCATGGAATTTGAGCTGTCACGCCCTGGTCACGAGCGTGACCCAAATGACACGGGCGTGTACTGCCCAATTTTGGCAGATTTTGAAATTTTTCTGAAAAATAAAACAAGTTAGTAGTAAATTTACAAGAATAGGAGTATTTTATTGAACAAAAATAAGTAAAAATGACGAAAATAAATGAAAATAACTAAATTAATGTGAACACAAATACGTATATTTACAATTCATCAATGAGCCCGCCACACTCGACGCCAAGGAGCATGGAGTGAGATATCGCTAGGCGATAGTGGATATCATCATGGCAATAATAATATCTCAAAGCCTGAAAGCGTTGGTTGAGCTCAACACTCTCAATGCCTGAAAGCGTTGAGTGGATTGATATCGCGGGCGATAGTAGGTATCGCCAGGCGATAGTGACATGTGACATGAACACGTGTCAAATGGACGAACGACGACCAATAAGCGGTGGTTGACCCGAGTCAAAGTCGTTAAGTTGTTTTTGCCGAGTGGCGACAGTCGATATCGCCAGGCGATAACTCCAAAGTTGACCAGTCAACTCAAATCTTGGACTTTGCTTCGTTTTGATGGATTAATCCAGTGGCTGAGGTAAAGTCGTGGTTTGATATGCCGAGGTGTGTGGAATGAGAAGTTATTTTATTCTTCTCTTCCTCTCTCTCTTCATTCCATTTTAATCCTTGAAGAAAAGAAAGCTAAGGAAGAAGAAGGGCTGGAGTTGAAGCTTGCATAGCTTGCTGAAGGAGAACTTGTGGTCGGAAGCAGGATCTGCGGTTAGATCGCAAAGAGGAAAGTGAGGCGTTCATTTCCATCCGTATATAACTGCATCTCCATGGCTCCGAAGAGAACTACAAGGGTAACGATCTTCCTTCTTGAACAAGTGCAGTCCTTTCTTTTGGCATATGCATAGAATCCCCCACCAAAAGGTGAAGAATCGAGGGAATTACTTTGGGTCGATTCATTAAATCCCCAGTATGCCTTGTATATAGATCTAGAAATATGTAGTATGGAATAGGCATGCTGTGTAAAATCCATTTGGATAGGTTGGTCTGGATTGGTGATGTTTTATTTTGCGAACCGGAGAAGACTCCCCACATAAATGAGTATTGTACGTGGTCTGTGGGTTGTGCCTGTGAAATGGAGTAACAGAAAGTACTGGAGTTGAATTCCAGGAAAATACCCAGGGGAAATCACGGTTTTGGAGAACTGTTGATATCGCCATGTGATAGTGAGTGTTGCCGATGGCGATATCTCTTAGTGTGCTATTTGTGGTGTGAAAGACCAGTATTATGGTACTGTAGGTGGCTGCAGGGTTTTCTAGATAGTTGGTCCAATTATGGTTGAGGTTGGGTACAGAAAGTGTGTTCTGTCTCTAATTCTAGGCGATAGTGGTTGTCACTGGCGATAGCTCCCAGATAACATGTTATTGTGAAAGCTTGTCTCTAAGAGACTGTGAGTCTACTCTGTGAGTTGCGAGCTCCTAAAGGCCAGTGAGTAGAACATACAAGGGGAAGCTAACCCGCGTTAGACTAGACTTAGATTTGACAATTTGAGCAACAAGCAAAGGCTGAACTGTATCCGCATTATGGTTGTCAAACCTAAATGCCTAAGTTATTGGTGTTCGTTATAAATGCATAATGAGAGTCTTAGGTTGTACGTCGTCAAGACTAAAGACTCAGGTTGTGGGCCGTAAAGACTTAAATGCTCGAGTAGGTGGGGCTTGAATCTCATCACACCGAAAGATAATACTCAAGTGTGAACCGTCCTGGTGAACGGTGGTGGGGCTTGAATCTCAGCACACCGAAAATATGCCCTGAGTGCACGGAATGTTTGGCCGCGGGGCATTCATTTGTGAGATATTGAACTATGCGTGAGTGCATGTTATTATGATATATTTGCTTGTGTTAATACTATGTCTGCAGGGAAGGAATACCACTGCACCAGGAAAGGGGTAGGTGAAAGTCTTTATTTTCAAGGTAACTTACAACCAGGGGATGAATAGGTTGTATGAATATTATTAATTTCTTTTTGATTTTATCTTTTGCACTATGTGTATTGGTAGTACTTTGCTTTCAGGAATCTTCACAAAGAAAAACAATACAGAAAGTACACAGATTTATAGTGGTTCCCCAATATTTTGGTACATCCCACTCTCCTCCCACATTGCCAACTTCCTGTTAGTCAATGAACTTCTCCAAAATAATGCTCTTAAGAGCTTACACCTCATGTTAACCCCTCAGTCCGCAACATCCTATGAGATGCCAAGACCCCCTTTTCAACAGGCGCGGACTCAATTAGGCAGTCTGTACAGTCCGGTAGAGCAGCGGTAATCAGCCACCAAGGATGGTTCCCAGCGGCGGATTCGAGGCTCTGTTCGCTCAGTCCGCCGTACCTTGGGATCTGGATTCTCTACAACCGCGGACACAGTATCCCGTCTGCCCAGGCTGACGTCCTCCAGTAGGATCGCGCCTAGCAGCAGCAGATGGAAGCTCCAGCCCGCAAGCCCAGTACGCCCCTTCTGCTCGGACTGGCGTGTTCTTTCTTTTTTTGCTTCCCGTCACCGCTGCCCGGTTCTCCTAAACCCCGGGCAGTCGGTTATTTTAGCCCTGCCCGTTTGGGCAGGCCCCCCATCCTATAAATAGCGGGGAGGTGGTGTACCCAGGGCACGCTGACTCGAACCCAGGAGCCTACTTGTAAAAGGTTGCGGACTCGAATCTTGTGCCTTGCAGACTCCTCCTTGCTCTGCTCTTGTCAACCTTTTTACTTCACTTGTAACCAAATCTTTCTTCAATCAAGGAAAAGCCTGTCGCAAGAGAGGCATTCAGGCCGCGACGGGCGAAGTCTGTTGTTGCCGTGGATCACGACCCTGCTGTTCTTCCTGCTCTCATCCGCTTTGTAGATTACTACTCGTAGTCTCTCTATTCCTCGGTGCTCGAACCGTTAGCTGGTGGTGCTCGACCCCCCCCCCCCCCTTTGTGTTTTCGTGCATCATCAGTTAACTTGGTGTCCACACTTGGTGTCGACACCAGCCAGTCGTGGTGTCGACACTTGGTGTCGACACCAGCAGCGGCAGTGTCGACACCATGTGTCGACACTGGCTGCAGTGGTGTCGACACTTGGTGTCGACACCAGCAGCGGCAGTGTCGACACCATGTGTCGACACCGGCTGCAGTGGTGTCGACACTTGGTGTCGACACCAGCAGCGGCAGTGTCGACACCATGTGTCGACACCGGCTGCAGTGGTGTCGACACTTGGTGTCGACACCAGCAGCGGCAGTGTCGACACCATGTGTCGACACCGGCTGCAGTGGTGTCGACACTTGGTGTCGACACCCGCCGCGGCAGTGTCGACACTCTGTGTCGACACCGGCCGCTGTGGTGTCGACACTTGGTGTCGACACCGACCGTGGTTGTGTCGACACTTTGTGTCGACACCGGCTTGTTGTGGTGTCGACACATCATGTCGACGCTGGTTCTGCGCTTGGTTTGGGGTCAGGTATACTCGGGGATGGTTCGGGTCAGGCGTGCAAGGCCACGTCGGTTGGACCCGACGTTTTTGTCCTGGGGTTCGTGTGTTTCTTAGGATTGTTAGAGTGACTTTTTCCCTAGGGGGAGGCTTTGGGTATTCGGCTAATTTCTACATGCCGACTCTTGGGTCGTGACAGGTGGTGGAGTTTTTGGTGGCCTCTGGAGGGGTGGTTTTATGTGGAGAGCTGTGGCCACCGCCTTTTTGCCCCGGTTTGGGTTGGTGTGTGTGCGACCCTAAAGCTGCCACTGTGTGACCCCTTAGCCCTTTTTGGGTCTGATTCTGGTTATGCATTCAGACCCATGTTTTGACCACCGCCACTTACCCACGTGTTAGGACTGTTAGTCCCTTTTCTGTTTATGCTTTCCTTTCTTTTGGCATATGTATATGTCTTGATGCTGTTGCAGGCTTTATTGGTAGGGCATGTTGGTTTTAATGCTCGCCCTTGGTGTGCTCTGCGGTGTTTTAGACAGTACTCTTTTCTTACTGCCTTTCCCTTTTTCTTTTCCTTATAGAAGCTTGTCGCCGGGTTGGTAAACCCTTCATCTTATTTACTCATTAATCTATTGCTCTATTTACTTTTGATTGTTTCCTTGCTGAGGTGTTCTTTTCTTGAATGCCTCAGGTCCAGGTTGTAGCCAGTTCAGCGGCTAGTTCTTTGGAGGGGCTTGTTGGTGGCCTCTAGGGTAGCTGAGATTGCTGATCCCCGTTTGCTGTGAGGAAGTTCTTTACTCTTCTGTATATACATACATACTCGCCAGTGGGTTCGTGTCAGGTTGTTGGTGCCCACTGGTGGCGTTTTGTGATGCTGAATATGAAGTTAAACTGCTGTTTTTGCCTTTTATGGTTGGTTACTTGCTTCTAGAAAGGATTTATGCTAGGTTGCATGTTAGATATTTTAAAACCTAAAAGCATTATTATATGTACCCCATGCATAACATGTTTCCAAATCCAAGACACTATTTTTCCTCAACGTAAAACACTATTCTCCATACGTACTATATTCACCTTAGAATCGTGCCCGCATAAGTCGTCCCCCGGGGACACTTATGCTCATTTAGGGTGTCACTTAATTGATCCAAAGTATTTTCTGTTGCGTATAAATATAGTTTTAGCAGTGGACTAGCTGATCCACCGGGCCGAGGGATACGGCCATTCAACAAGACTGATTCTCTTTCATACTTAATTACAATTTTTCCTTAAAAATCTAACGTCTGGAGTTTTGCCTGAGCGTGTGCAGTTATCCCCTGCACGACGTGGCATCACGGCGCGTGTTTTCTCCTACTCTGATACGATTTTTACCGTTGAGAAAATGCGGGTTGTGACAGCTGGGCTTGACAATTTGCCTGTCCCATTTCCCAAATAGGGCACAAGTAAGCCTCTTGGAGGCATTGATGTGCATCCCACTGGAAACAAGCAGTGCAGGGCATCTATGGTGAAGGAACAGCCCTAAAATCCTTCCAAAATTAACAAAGTTCTTGTTAATCTTTTTTTTAATCAAATCAAAGAAAACTTCTCCCCAGTTGAGTTGCTTCTTGTCCACCAGGGCACCCATCAGACAGAGCTGATACCTAGATATGTATCATGAGCTGAGTGTTTGGCCAACAACACTTTTCCAATAACATCAGCTAGAAATCTGTACTCAACAGACAGATTTTTCTTAAGCAATTTGCTAGGGTTTGCTTCTGAATGACTCATCCTTTCAAGCATATTAGAAAACTCCTCTCTAGAAAGCTCAACAGAATCTTCTCCAGATTTTAATTGAAAAACATCTGTCAAAGCAACAGGTGTTAGAGATACCTGGGTTCCTGATATGGTTCCAACCACTGTATTCTGATCCAGGTTATGGGCAGTATACACCCATTCCTTTATCTCATCTGCAGCTAATTTGATCCTTGTAGTCATTATGGTAAATAGCAGTTGGTCTTTGAAAAGTTCCGGAATGTCCTTGAAGATTTGATCGTTGTTGTTGAAAGAATTCATGTCGATATCAAATCCAGCGTCAAATTTCATTGTGGCCAAGATGGCGACTGATACTGCCATTGATTCCTGGAAAAATGAACAAATAAACGACCAAGTGTAGAGAAGTTTGGAGGGAAAGAGAAAATTTGCAGAGAGTATGAAAGCACAAAGGGAGAACGACGACCGAAAAATGAGTTTTATATTAAGGTTCGACGCAGAAAAGGAAAGATCGTTGAACTCTGTTCGACGATCTGGGCTTCTAAAGGAAACTGAAAGGTCATCAATAACATCGATCTCCGTTCGACGATATTGGAGAGCGTCGAGCTCCGTTCGACGATCGCTGACCTGAAGAAAGATAGTTAAGCACTATCTGAGAAGTGCTGAACTCTGGTCGACGATTTTGGAAGTCGTCGATCTCCGTTCGACGATCTGGGGGAAAATCGTCGAGCGTAGTTTAGAGACCAGAAACACTCTATACACTAGAAAAAGCACTTTGATTTGCCTAGTCTTGGTCATTTTTTAGATTTTTGAAAATCTTGGATCTTATTTTAGAATTCCTCCATCTAACATTCCTAACTGATTCAGGAAGAATGTATGTTTCTTTTCATCCAAGGGTTTGGTGAAAATATCTCCCCTTTGCAAATCAGTTGGGATATATTGAAGTTCAATTTTATTTTTCTCAACATTATCCCTTAGAAATTGATGCCTAATTTCTATATGTTTTGTCCTACTATGGTGGACTGGATTTTGTGCTATAGAAATAGCACTAGTATTATCACAAAATATTTTAGACTTTTCTAAGTTGTAGCCATAGTCTAGGAGCTGATTTTGAATCCACAAGAGTTGTGAACAACAACTACCTGCAACCATATATTCAGCTTCAGCAGTTGAGGTTTACACAGATGTTTGTTTCTTGCAAAACCAAGAGACAAGTCTGTCACCAAGAATCTGACAATTTACACTGGTGCTTTTCCTGTCTATTCTGCATCCAGCATAATCAGTATCTAAAAATTCAGTTAAGTCAAATGTTGAGTCTTTTGGATACTAGAGACCTAGATTTGGACAACTTTTTACATACCTAAGAATCCTTTTTACTAAGGTTAGGTGTGACTCTCTAGGGCTCACTTGAAATCTAGCACATATGCATGTAGCAAACATTATGTCAGGTCTACTAGCTGTAAGGTACAATAAAGAGACAATCATTGCTCTATATGTTGTCTGATCAACAGGTTTCCCATGTTCATCAGCATCTAATACAACATTAGTAGGCATAGGTGTTTTCATACATGATGCTTCAGACATACCAAATTTCTTAACCAATTCTTTTGCATACTTGGATTGAGAAATAAATATGCCTTCAGCATGTTGTTTGAATTGCAATCCTAGAAAGAAGGATAGCTCACCCATGCTACTCATTTCAAATTTAGAATGCATTAGGTTGGAAAACCTTCTGCACAAATTTGAATCAGTAGAACCAAATATAATATCATCTGCATAGATTTGTACTAGTAGGGTATGGGACTTATGGGTTCTAATAAAAAGAGTTTGGTCTACTCTACCCTTATAAACTCATTTTTTAGAAGAAAGCATGCTAGGGTCTCATACCATGCTCTAGGAGCTTGCTTTAGACCATATAATGCTTTATGCAATTTGAAAACATAATCAGGATGAGTTGAAGAGATAAAACCTGGGGGTTGTCTGACATAGACTTCTTCTTTGATATCTCCATTGAGAAAAGCACTCTTTACATCCATCTGGTATACTTAGAATCCTTTGTGTGCTGCATATGCTAAGAAGATTCTTATGGCCTCTAACCTTGCAACTGGTGCAAAGGTCTGGTCATAATCTATCCCTTCTTCTTGATAGTACCCTTGAGCAACTAGCCTTGCCTTGTTCCTTACAATGACTCCTTGATCATCCAATTTATTTCTGAATACCCACTTTGTTCCAACAATGGAGTGATCCTTTGGCCTTGGTACTAGTTCCCAAACCTTGTTCCTTTCAAATTGATGCAACTCTTCTTGCATTGCAATGATCCAGTGTAGATCTTGCTCTGCATCTTGAATGGATTGAGGTTCAATTTGAGAAAGAAAGCAAGTGTGCATCAGATTTTGGTTGACCTGATTTCTGGTTTGCACACCAGCTGAGATGTCTCCAATCACTGATTGGATGGTCTCTTGATGTTACTAAATCAACAGGATATGTTGATTGTTCACCAACCTATGTTGTTGTTTCCTCTGGTGGTACAACAACTGGCTCGTCAATAAGATTCTCTTCAAGATGTTGAATATCTTATTCATCTTCACTGCTTTCCTCTTTTTGAATGATTTGTAACTTGTCCAAGTCTTCAGCAAGAGAGTGTACCTGCAAAGGTTCTAAGGTAGATGTATTCTTCTCCTTGAAAGACATGTTAGATTCATCAAAAGATATATGAACAGATTCTTCAATTTTGAGAGTTAATTTATTATATACTCTATAAGCTTTACTGATCATGGAGTATCCTAGAAACACTCCTTCATCAGCTTTAGCTTGAAATTTTGCTAAGTATTTCTTGTCATTATTATGAATGTAACAAATACAACCAAAAATTTTAAAGTAATCTACTTTAGGTTTCTTCCCATTGAGTTATTCATAGGGATTCTTGCCCTTCAGTTTATGTATTAAACTTCTATTCAACACATAGTTGGAGGTGTTCACTGCCTTTGCCCAAAAGGATAGAGGAAGGTGAGCATCTGACAACAATGTAGTAGCAGATTCAATAAGGGTTCTATTTTTCCTTTCAGCTACCCCATTTTGTTGAGGAGTTCTAGGAGCTGAGAAAGTGTGCTTGATCCCTTCACTCTGACAGAACTCTTGCATAAGAAGAGAATCAAACTCTGTCCCATGATCACTTCTGATCAGGGCAATGTGAGTATTGAACTCACTCTGTATGTATTTGAGAAACTCTGTCAAACACTTAAAGTTATCAGACATCTTCCTTAGAGAGAACACCCATGTGAATCTAGAGAAGTCATCTACAACCACTAAAGTATAGGATTTCCCTCCTAAGCTTTGTACTGTAATGGGTCCAAAGATATCCATGTGTAACAGATACAAAATCCTAGGTGAATCACTCTTATTAAGTGACTTGAAACTATTTTTGGTTTGCTTGCCTAATTGACAAGCCCTGCAGAGTCCTTCCTTCTTGTAGGGGCCAGAAGATAGTCCTCTAACAAGGTTGTCCTTGGATAGCCTAGCAATGGTTCTAAGGTTTATATGTCCTAATATCTTATGTCATAGTTCATTAGGTCTACAAATAGAATTAAATAAGCAAATATCTACCTTGGTTGAAAGAAAATCTACAAGATAGATGTTACCTTTCCTTTTACCTGTCAATACAGTTGTGTTGTCCTCTGATTTGATCTTGCATAAGGATTTGCTGAAAGTCACTTGATAGCCTTCATCACATAGTTGACTGATACTGATAAAGTTGTGCTTCAGTCCTTCCACATAAGCTACCTTCTTGAATGTTACTGTGCCAATCTGGACCGCACCATATCCTTTTGTTAGTCCAAAGTTTGAATCACCAAATATTACTTTGGGTCCAAGCTTGGCTTTGAAGGATGTGAAATTGTCCTTGTTTCCTGTCATGTGCTTTGAGTACCCACTATTCAGATACCATTGATGGTTTGATGTTGGATAGGTCTTTACCTGCACATAAAGCAATTTATTTGTTTTTGACCCAGTTTACCTTGGGCCTAGGTTGATAACCTTTGAATTCTGAAATAAAAGACATCCCTGGTTGACTCTTATAACCTTCAGGATGATATCTCCTTGGAGGTATTATCCATTTAGTATAAGGGTTAAATCTATGGGATGAAGGACCCCTAGGTTTGGAATTTGATTTACCTTTGAAAAAGTTTTCAAAACTCTGATCTCTGCTCGACGATCGCTGAGCTGAGTTCGACGATCTTGGGTCAGATCGTCGAGCTCCGTTCAAAGATCGACTGTGGCAGAGTTCAAGGTTTAGAGATCGTTGACCTGAGTTCGATGATTTAGCATGAGATCGTTGATCTGCATTCGACGATCGTCTAGCTCCGTTCGACGATTTCTGTTGAACTCTTGTTTTCTTGGGTAAGTCAGAATTCTTCCTAGCTACCTCTACAACTCCCTTACCTTTATCAGAGATAAATTTAATTGGGGTTGTTAGTACTATAGGTTGGCTGGATGAAGCACACAAGCCCAGTTTACTATTGAATCTTGAGTTCACTGTGCTTGTAATGTCCATTAGCTTGATACTTCTCCCATTGAGGGATTCTTCAAGCTTCTTGGCCTCTGATAGTTCACTTTTCAGTGAAGCTATCTGCTCCCTACAGCATTCCAACTCCTCAGAGAGTTTGAGGTTTTCTGATTTTAAAGTACTGTATTCAGATAATTGATTTCTGAGAGAAATGATTTCCTTCTTAGATTTTAATAAATCAAAACATAATGCTTTAAACTCACACTTGAAGTCCTCAGAATTAAAATCAAAAGAACTTATTACCTGGTCCCCTTCAGATTGAGTCTCTGATTCTGACTCTTCTACATCAGAATTTTGTTGTGAGGCATTGATAGCCATCATGCAGAATTCTTTTGCTTCAGCATCATCTTCATCATTACTTGAGCTGGATGAAGCTTCTGATTATTCTTCTGTCTCACTCAAAGTTTCAGCAACAAATCCCTTCCTTGTATGTTTGTTCTTGTTGGAGGAGGGTTTGTCATTGCTGCTCTTCTTGAAGTCCTTTTCTTTTCTCCTTTCTTTCTTGTCCTTGTTTTTATTTTTTGGACAGTCAGGCACAATGTGGCCTGATTTCCTACATCCAAAACAAATAATCTCTTTGTTATTAGATTTATCATACCTTGGCTTGTCATGCTCTCTGTATGATCTTTTCCTAAAATCCTTCCTGTCCATTTTGTAAAACCTTTTGGCCAGTAGGCTTAGCAACTCTTCATTGCCTGTGACCTTGTCTTCAGGCTGATCTTCAATGGCTTTGAAAGCTATTGATTTTTCTTTTCTTGTAGCTGGTGAGGCAGCCTTCTGCTCTTCTTCTCTATTCTTGATGAGCAGCTCATAAGACTTGAGCTTGCCCAAGAGAGCTTCAGTTGTGATCTCATTTAGGCTTCTGGCATCCTTGATTGGTCAGATCCTTGAGTCCCAAG
Organism: Platanthera guangdongensis; assembly: GCA_039583875.1. Lineage (NCBI taxonomy): Eukaryota > Viridiplantae > Streptophyta > Magnoliopsida > Asparagales > Orchidaceae > Platanthera > Platanthera guangdongensis. Next base: position 172,123,896 of record CM077150.1, on the reverse strand, counting down.
TGCTTGCAAATCACATTAGGATTTTATCATTGAGCTCAGTCAATGAGATCTCCTTGTCCAATGTTTTCAGCTCATTGACTATGAGACTGAGTCTATTATACATGTCTGCTACTAACTCAGCTTCTCCTTTCTTGAAATTCTCATACTGGGTTATGAGATGAGATCTTCTATCTTTTTTCTCATCAGCAGATCCTGAGACTATCTCAGATAGCTTGTCACAGATGTCCTTTGCTGAGTTGCAGTCAGCTACTTTTTGGAATATCTCATCAGACATAGTCTGGGTTAGAATGTTCATAGCGTTTGCATCTGCAACTTTCCATTTCTTGATTTCTGCATCTGTTCCTGATGGAGGTGGAACAACACTTGTACTTGTATTTTCTGGAGGTCTTGGACATACTGTCAAAACAGAATTGAAAATGTCTTCATCAGTAGTGTTCATGTACAGTCTAATCCTTGCTTTCCAAAGTGCAAACTTAGATAGATTGCACACTGGAGGTCTGGTGCTAGCATAATCTTTGTTTTGGGCCATGTTTTGTGAAGAAATAATTCTAATAACAAAATCAAATCAAGTAGATCTAACTAGAGGGATCTTTGGGTTCAGGTGTTAGCCTGTGCAACCACTAAGGTGTGGTATTTTAACCAACCCTGGAAGATGTGGTATTTTTAACCAACCTACCTCTGATACCAATTGAAAGTGCAAGTTAGATCTGATATACTCTAGAGGGGGTGAATAGAGTATGGTGCTTTCTAAAAACATTTTACAACTCTTGTTGTATTCATAAGTGAACAGGGAAGCAAATAAAATAAAGTAAACACAACAACTATCTAATCAAAAAGCAATCACAAACCACAGCTAGAAAACAAAAGAAAGTAAGCAAACAGATGACACAAGGAGCTATAGTGGTTCCCCAATCAATCTGGGTACATCCACTCTTCTACCACCCTAGGTAGGAATCCACTGCAGGATGAGTTGATCGGGTGTCCTGGGCACCAATGAGCTTTTGATAAGGTACTCAAAAACCAAACCAGATTTTTTGATCAGGTGTCTTGCCACCATTGAGTTTTGACAAGGTCTCAGAAACCAGCACAAACATTTGAAGGGAGTTTTATAAACCCTTTACAACATAGAGAGAGAGAGAGAGATGAGATGATCTTCTCTGTCAATAATCAGAGAGAAGATAGTGGATGTTGTCAAAGCTCCCCCTGAGTTCTTTAGTTGTTCAGGAAGTGAAGCTTTGCAGTAGGGTGATAGGCCTTCAGAAAATTTGATCTCCAGCAAAAGATGATTTCAGCAACAGCTGAAATATATGGTGTCTGGAGTCTTGAATGATGATGGCCTTTGAACACTGGAATCAAGAGCCGTCTGAAAATTTCAGTATGTTGATCTACTTTTGTGATGTGTGTTCTTGTAAGAGTCCTAAGATTGTGAATTTCTGCAGCTCTTTTCCTTGTTGTTGATGTTGATGATGTTATTCTATATATTCCAGTAGAATATGAATATCTCTTTTATTCCTTAGATCTGAATAGAATGATTCTCTGTCCAATATAGCTGTTAGCCTGTCATAAATGAGTTCCTTAACTGCATTTTGTGTTCTGGAGGAAAGTCCAATAAAAACATTCCTTTGAAAATCCCTTGAAACTTGCTCCAGATTAATTGAAACGGCTACAAGATCCTTGAAATAAATGCTGAGAATAATTTCATAACTGTCTGAATTTGAATCTTGAAAAACGTCGATCTCTCCAGAAAAATGTCGACCTGAGCTCCACTATCGTTGAACTGAGCTCAGAGACTGGACTTAGACTGAAACAGAGATCGTCGATCTGAGCTCAACTATCGTCGAACTGAGCTCAGAAATAGAGAAACAAACTAGAGACAGGAGCGTCAATCTGAGCTCGAAGATCGTCGAATGGAGTTCGATGACTCGTTAATGTTGAGCTCAGAGATCGTCAAAGATCATCGAATGGAGTTCGACGATTCGTCGAAGTGAGCTCAGCGATCATCGAATGGAGTTCGACGATTCTTCGTCCTGAGCTCGATGAAATGACTTATTCTCCAGAACTGAAATATCTAGTCTTGGGGGTCTTGAGGGCAGCTTTCAAACCTGAATACTAACCCTTAGACTCAATTCTAATTGACCTTTAGATCTATACAAGGAGGTCAAAACAGATTTCCTAAAAGACATAGTGATCCTTGCCCAAATCAGTAATAGAGTGTTCCAACATGGCGGCCTTAAAGCTGTTGTTCTCTAAATCGTAGGCGACCTACGAAAAACAAGAACAAACATTAGACAGATCGCGGCGGACTGCAAATCAAAGCAGCTGCGAATTCAACTCACCCCGAGCGCTTCTTTTTGCTGAGCAACTTTTTTCCCTAACTGCGCGTTCCTCTCCTTTAGCACTTTATTATCTTGTTGAAGCTGCTCATTCTGCCTTAGCAGGTCTTTGGCCAAGGTGGCTACATAGTGGTTCGTCACCCCACTGTTCGCAGCGGTCTGAGAGGCTAGCAGCGGGAGGTCGGCGGCGGCCACCTTCTTAAGGTCGCTCAAGTTGCGTTTTACGTAGAGCGCGGAGATCGCAATATGGGCATGGTGAGTTATATAACACCCCCTATCCGTCACATAGCATATAGCAGTAGGTCCGGCCGGGGCCCGACGCCATATACCACAGACAGACCGGGTGGTTACATATGGAAACCATCCAACCAATCTCAACGTCCTACACAGAGCATTCTAGCGGAAGTAGTTTATAAAAGTTGTAACACCCGAACCCAGCATACAAGCACGAATGTCCACTAGTACGAATTAGGAATGTTATTACAAAATACTCAAAACAAGCCTTAAGGCCTTACAAAATGTTTCACTTGAATATTACATGATTTACAAACCACGGCACGCAGGCCGGTCATACATGAATAAAGCAATAAACATTTCCATTTGGGCCTTCGAGGGCCGGCTTCGCAAAAAGGGCTTTAGCCCGCTATTGACCGCTTGGTCCAGCTGCACCTGCAAGCAACAAACCACCGCACGGTGGCAAAACAAGGCAACGGTCAGCAATGCTGACCAAATTATAACGATCCCGCCCCCAACTCGGGGCGGCGTTGCTCCTTCCCTGCATTTCATTAGCATAAGCGAGCAATTTATATACTTATACATTTCATCACAGACGTTGGCTCGCTCGGCCACACGCCCCGTGCACTCAGGGCACATTCTCGGTGAGCCGGTCGATGTCACGTCAATTAAAGCCATTAACATTCCGGACTCACCACCGCCACTTAGACGGCCAAACCTATGAGCAATTTGTCTTCCTGGCCTGGGTCACGACAATTTAAGCCATTGACCGGCGAAGACCCTAATCTATGCCAACGGTAAGTGCCACGTGCTTTTAGGTCTCTTTAACCGAACGACATAGAACGGGTATGGTTCCATCTAACCCGTGCTCACATCGCAACGGCAATTTAAGTCATTTGCGCGGGTCAAACTTCCACCGAGTCCCATTTCCATCACAAGTCACATAACCCCGTTATGTTCATGTTGGCTCTCAAGCCACCAAGTTGGCAAGATCTCGTATCCGCCCAGTTTTCCGGGTGCACCTTTGGGTTAGTCCCCAAGGATCCCTGCTGCAATCTACCGCGTAGAAAACCCGAAAAACAACCAATAGCACGGAGTCTTCTCCGGCCTTATGCAATGCAACATCACCGATCCAGACTAACATGTCCGGGTAGGCTTCACACATCATGCCTATGTCCGTTCTCGCATACGGACTCTAAACAACGGGGACTTTACATATCCACCCGAAGGAACGCCTCCAACTCTCCGCAAACTCGCGAGAGCGGGCTTCCTATGCTAAGAAAGAGAGCTATTCATGCTCAAGATGAGGATCGTTACCCTTGAGTTCCTCTTTGGCGCCATTGAAAAGTAATCGGATGGAAATCACCGCACTAGCGTTGCCTCCGTGGATCCAGAGTCGGCTTGCGATTCGGAGCTCCGAAGCTCCTCCAATGGCGGATCTAGCTCCTTCTTCTTCCCTTAGCTCTCCTCTCTCTCCAAGGATTTGGAAAAGGATAAGGTATGAAAAGTGATGGATTTCTAAGTCAATCCACGGGTATATCCCTTCAGGAACATCCCCCAGTCGTTGGATCTCAAAACAAGGAAACGAACGGCTTTGATTCGGGGCTGAAATGCCCAATCTGGACCGAACACGGCCTGGCACACGCCCGTGTCCAGGGCCGTGTGCCGCATTCGCCGTCAAAATCGAATCTCCTGGAACCTCACACGGGTATCGAACACGCCCGTGTTCGAGCTGACACGCCCGTGTTCCACTTCACACGGCCGTGTAGCCGGCCGTGTACCCCATGATTTTTCCCCATTTTCAACCCGAGCACTGCACGGGTTCTAGGACACGCCCGTGTCCTTGCCCGTGTCATATTGACACGCCTGGACCCCAGGCCGTGTACACGGGACACTTCGTCGAGGGAAGATCGACGACTTGATGACACGGCCTTGGACACGCCCGTGTCCTAGGCCGTGTGCCATGTCTCGACGATCGTCGAGTGAATCTCGACGACTCCCCGGGACGATCGTCGACACGGGTCGACACGCCCTGCGACATGCCCGTGTCGCAGGCCGTGTGCCCATTCTCGACGAATCGTCGAGTATATCTCGACGACTCACGGCTAAGTGTCGACACGGGTCGACACGCCCTGCGACACACCCGTGTCGCAGGCCGTGTGCCCATTCTCGACGAATCGTCGAGACAATCTCGACGACTTCGCGGCTAAGTGTCGACACGGCTCGACACGCCCTGGGACATGCCCGTGTCCCAGGCTGTGTGCCTGCTGCCAGAACTCAAACTGGCCCAAAACGTACCCCTTTGATCCTTTGAGTTTCGGGGCGTTACAACTCTACCCCTTTTAAAAGAATTTCGCCCACGAAATTACATAAAGGAAAGACTTACAAAACAAAATTTGTACCTTAGCAGAACAACTCCGGATACTCGTCAAGAATAGTCTGCTCTCGCTCCCAAGAGAGCTCCTCACGACCGCAATTGTCCCACCGGACCTTGACCATCCTGATCTCTTTATTGCATAGCCGCTTGACCTCCGAGTCCTCGATCCGCACGGGCTTGTCCTTTGTCGTTAGCCCATTATCCACTGCCACTTGATCAACTGCGATCACTTGCGTAGGCTCTTGCACCGCCTTCCGAAGCACCGAAATATGGAATACATCATGTAAACCACTTAGCTCCACTGAAAGCTTCAACCTATAGGCCGCTTCACCAACTCGCTCCAGAACCTCAAACGGTCCAAGGTACCTCGGGCTTAGCTTTTTCAATCGTCGCACCCGCGAGACACCCTTGAATGGCTTGATCTTTAAGTATACATATCGCCCACAAAGAACTCCACATTCCTGTGCTTGGCATTATAGTACTTCGCTTGTCGGTCCTGAGCGATAAGCAACCTCTCCTGAATGGTTCTCACCAAAGAAGTAGCATCCTCCACTTCCGATCGCTTATACAACTTTGACTCACCCGTTTCTAACCAAGACAATGGCGTGCGACATTTTCTACCATATAGGGCCTCGAAAGGCGCCATCTGAATACTCGATTGGTAGCTGTTGTTGTATGCGAACTCCACCAAATAAAGGTGGTCTTCCCATTGCTTTCCAAAATCCAAGACACACATGCGAAGCATGTCTTCCATGGTTCTATTGACCCTCTCGGTCTGCCCATCCGTTTGCGGATGGAAGGCTGTGCTAAACTTCAGCTTTGTTCCCAACATTTGCTGCACCAGCCTCCAATCATTGGACGTGAACTGCCCATCTCGGTCACTCACGATGCTGTGGGGCACACCATGAAGCCGCACTATGTTATCCACATAAAGCTTTGCCAACTTCTCCACCGGATCATCCTTCCTATGCGGAATAAAATGCGACACCTTCGTTAATCGATCAACAACAACCCAAATGGCGTCGTTTCCCTTTTGCGACCTTGGCAAACCGTGCACAAAGTCCATAGAGATGTCGTCAAATTTCCACTCCGGAATAGGCAAGGACTTAAGAAATCCTCCCGGCTTTTGGCACTCCGCCTTTACCAAGGCGCAGGTTTGGCACTTCGCTACGTATAGCGCCACATCCTTCTTCAAACCCGGCCACCAAAACAGTTTCTTCACATCACGGTACATCTTCGTGCTCCCCGGGTGAATCGAGTACTTTGTATGGTGTGCCTCGTACAACAACTCCACCCGTAAATTGCCCACACTTGGGACGCACAATCGACCGTCTTTCCAAAGCAATCTGTCCTCCACGACGAATTGGGAATTTGACCCATCCAGAGCCTCTACCATGAACTGGTTCATATGAGCATCCATATCCAAAGCCTGCCGAATCCGATCAGCCAGGTCATATTGGACTTCAGTCCAATTCAGAACTGCTTCAGCACTTGATTGTCTGTCCACACAAACAATCTCCAACGCCTCCAACTCTCGCACCAACCGCTCATCGTGCACCGATAGCCAATTGGCTTGAGCTGGGGCTCGACGACTCAGCGCATCCGCAACCGCATTCCCTTTGCCAGGCACATAGTGGATCTTGAATGTATAGTCCCCCAGGAACTCCATTCATCTACGCTGCTGCATATTCAGATCCTTCTGATCAATAAGATACTTCAGGCTCTTGTGATCGGTGTAGATATCAATCTTCACACGGTACAAATAGTGTCTCCACAGCTTCAAGGCGAAAATCACGGCCGCTAACTCCAAGTCATGGACCGGATAGTTCCTCTCGTGCACTTTTAGCTGTCTCGAGCCATAAGCTATCACGCTTCCGTGTTGCAGTAGAACGCAACCCAAACCGCTGCCCGAAGCATCGCTATATATCTCATAGCCTTCGGTTCCACATGGCGAACTCAGCACAGGCGTCGTGGTCAACCGACACTTCAACTCCTCAAAAGCTCGCGCGCACTCCGGCGTCCAAACGAACTTATGATCCTTCCTCATCAAAGTAGTGAGAGGTAACGCTATCCGCGAAAAGTTCTCTACGAAGCGCCTATAATAGCCGGCAAGCCCCAAAAAGCTCCGGACTTTTGCTACCGTAGCAAGCTCAGGCCACTCCCGTATCGCAACAATCTTCGCCGGATCCACAGCAATACCCTCTCCACTCATTATATGACCGAGGAACGCCACTGAGGACAGTCAAAACTCGCACTTCGAGAACTTGGCATACAACTGGTTTCTCCTTAGCGTTTCCAACACCAAATGAAGATGCTTGAAGTGATCTTCCTCACTTTGCGAGTACACCAAAATATCGTCGATGAAGACGATCACGAAATGGTCCAAGTACTCCTTGAACGTCCTGTTCATCAAATCCATGAACACCGACGGCGCATTAGTCAGCCCAAACGGCATGACCGTAAACTCATAATGCCCGTATCTCGTACTAAACGCTGTCTTCGGGATATCACTCTCCCTTATTCGCAGCTGATAGTACCCAGCCTTGAGGTCTAACTTCGAGTACACCGTCGACCCGACTAACTGATCAAAGAGATCATCAATCCCGGGGATCGGGTACTTGTTCTTCTTCGTCAGCTTGTTGAGCTCCCGATAATCAATACATAGCCTCAAGCTTCCGTCCTTCTTCTTAACAAAGAGGACCGGTGCGCTCCAAGGCGAAGAACTCGGGCGCACATATCCTTGCTCCAGCAACTCTTGCAGTTGAACTTTCAGCTCCGCCATTTCCTTAGGCGCTAGCCAATACGGAGATCGTGACACAGGCTTTGCACCCGGCACTAGCTCGATCGTAAAATCTATCTCCCGCTGAGGCGGGGCTCCAGGAAGATCTGCGGGGAACACATCAGGGTATTCCGATACCCTTGAAATACAATCCAACGCGGGCTTCGGCTTTGCAACCTCCACTAGTGTAAAGAACAGTTCTGCTCCAGCACGAAACGCCTTCACCACCTGAAGAGCAGACATCAATGTCTTGCTCGACCCCTTTAAGCCCGTCAACGTCGTCTCAAGACTCGTTCCCAGCTTAACTTCCTTTCTACCGCAATCTATATGGGCCTGCTGCTCCGAGAGCCAGTCCATGCCAAATATGACGTCGAACTCCACTAACGGAAGTAAAGACGCCCACAGGTCAAACTCCTGCTCCCCAATACGAATCTTAACATTGCAGATCCTATCCGCTCGCATCGAACACCCATTGGGCAACAACACATCCAACTTATCCTTCGTCATCGAAGAAGGGACTCCGATGCGTGATATAAATCCTTCGGACAAGAAGGAGTGTGAAGCTCCCGTATCGAAGAGTGCTCGTGCCGGATTTTCACAAATCAATACAAATCATAAACAAGTAGTGGTAAGGTAACATGTGCATAACAAGTATTTACAAAAATTGACTTGATATAAATTAAACCGTACCTGTCACCACATCAGCTTGTTTAATGGCCTCCTGTTGGCCAAGATTGTAGACCCTTGGTTGGGCCGGAGCATAATGGGATGTGGTCGACTCCACCGCCTTTCCCTTTTATTCATAAGTAGCTCCCAGCTTTCTCTCGGACTTAGGACGTCCGCTCCAACAGTCACGGGCGAAATGCCCCGTCTTTCCACATGTAAAACACGCACCCGGGGTCCGACCCGTAGTCGCCCCAGAAGCGCCAGAAGGAGCTGGACCCGAAGTCCTATGCTTCTTGAAAGACCTCCGATAGCCGGACTTTGAAGTAGTCGGCACTCTGAACTCAGATTTCTTCTCACTCAAGCTTTTCTTCGCTTGTACATTTTTCATGTCCTTCTCCAAGGACCGGGCAGTATTGACCAAGGTTAAGAAACCCTGCGTCATCGGCCCCGAGAGTAGTAATCTCAACTCATCTCTCAATCCTTCATAGAAACGATTAGTCTTGCGCTCCTCATCCATGATGGTGGAGCTAGCATAACGACTCAGACGAGTAAACTCGTGGAGATATTCATCCACGCTCCTCTCACCCTGTACCAACTTCAGGAACTCATTCTCCAACGCTATCTTCTGCGTCGAAGGGAGGTATCTTGCTAAGAACAATCCCGAGAACTCTTCCATCGGAACGTCTATCAGTTGTCTACCTCTCAAATGATGCAGCTCCAATCCTTCCCACCACATCCTCGCTTCACCGTCCAGCAGGAACGTAGCGATGGTGGTCATTTGCCACTCCTCCGTCTCCGTTGCTGTCATGACTCTCTTCACCCTGGAGAGCCAGTCTTCAGCCTGAGATGGGGTTCCCAACCCCGAGAATAACGGAGGGTTAAAGCTCATTACATGCTTCAACTGCCTCTCAGTTGCCCTCCTTGGCACCACCGGTTCTACAACCACTTGCTCCACTCTCCTCGGGTCAGCCTCTTGCAGAGGTTCTTGCTCCATCACAGGAGCGGGCTGCTGCGTTTGCCTTCCAGGCTGCGCATTAATCACGGCCAACACCGCTTCAGCCACCAATCGAATATTCTCGGCCGACAGAGGTGTTGCGGGAGCAACATCCGGTGCACTACTAGACTCAGAAACTCGGCGTTCTGACGGCCCAACACCACTTCTGGTCACCTATAGTGGTACAAAACACCGTTAAGCGACCAAATAAATTGCAAACAGCAATTATAGGAACACGCAGGTTCCTCAAACACGAGTATTTTCATTCCTAAGTGGACATTCATGGGTTCTTTTACCATTATAACGATGACGCACACAATGTACTCACCACCCCTTAAAAAGAATTCGCCCACGAATTCACTTTAAGCCCGACCAAAACCAGTAGTCTGATACCAAATTGTAACACCCCCTATCCGTCGCATAGCATATAGCAGTAGGTCCGGCCGGGGCCCGACGCCATATACCACAGACAGACCGGGTGGTTACGTATGGAAACCATCCAACCAATCTCAACGTCCTACACAGAGAATTCTAGCGGAAGCAGTTTATAAAAGTTGTAACACCCAAACCCAGCATACAAACACGAATGTCCACTAGTACGAATTAGGAATGTTATTACAAAATACTCAAAACAAGCCTTAAGGCCTTACAAAATGTTTCACTTGAATATTACATGATTTACAAACCACGACACGCAGGCCGGTCATACATGAATAAAGCAATAAACATTTCTATTTGGGCCTTCGAGGGCCGGCTTCGCAAAAAGGGCTTTAGCCCGCTATTGACCGCTTGGTCCAGCTGCACCTGCAAGCAACAAACCACCGCACGGTGGCAAAACAAGGCAACGGTCAGCAATGCTGACCAAATTATAACGATCCCGCCCCCAACTCGGGGCGGCGTTGCTCCTTCCCTGCATTTCATTAGCATAAGCGAGCAATTTATATACTTAGCCATTTCATCACAGACGTTGGCTCGCTCGGCCACACGCCCCGTGCACTCAGGGCACATTCTCGGTGAACCGATCGATGTCACGTCAATTAAAGCCATTAACATTCCGGACTCACCACCGCCACTTAGACGGCCAAACCTATGAGCAATTTGTCTTCCTGGCCTGGGTCACGACAATTTAAGCCATTGACCGCCGAAGACCCTAATCTATGCCAACGGTAAGTGTCACGTGCCTTTAGGTCTCTTTAACCGAACGATATAGAACGGGTACGGTTCCATTTAACCCGTGCTCACATCGCAACGGCAATTTAAGCCATTTGCGCGGGTCAAACTTCCACCGAGTCCCATTTCCATCACAAGTCACATAACCCCGTTATGTTCAAGTTGGCTCTCAAGCCACCAAGTTGGCAAGATCTCGTATCCGCCCAGTTTTTCGGGTGCACCTTTGGGTTAGTCCCCAAGGCTCCCTGCTGCAATCTACCGCGTAGAAAACCCGAAAAACAACCAATAGCACGGAGTCTTCTCCGGCCTTATGCAATGCAACATCACCGATCCAGACTAACATGTCCGGGTAGGCTTCACACATCATGCCTATGTCCGTTCTCGCATACAGACTCTAAATAACGGGGACTTTACATATCCACCCGAAGGAACGCCTCCAACTCTCCGCAAACTCGCGAGAGCGGGCTTCCTATGCTAAGAAAGAGAGCTATTCATGCTCAAGATGAGGATCGTTACCCTTGAGTTCCTCTTTAGCGCCATTGAAAAGTAATCGGATGGAAATCACCGCACTAGCGTTGCCTCCGTGGATCCGGAGTCGGCTTGCGATTCGGAGCTCCGAAGCTCCTCCAATGGCGGATCTAGCTCCTTCTTCTTCCCTTAGCTCTCCTCTCTCTCCAAGGATTTGGAAAAGGATAAGGTATGAAAAGTGATGGATTTCTAAGTCAATCCACGGGTATATTCCTTCAGGAACATCCCCCAGCCGTTGGATCTCAAAACAAGAAAACGAACGGCTTTGATTCGGGGCTGAAATACCCAATCTGGACCGAACACGGCCTGGCACACGCTCGTGTCCAGGGCCGTGTGCCGCATTCGCCATCAAAATCGAATCTCCTGGAACCTCACACGGGTATCGAACACGCCCGTGTTCGAGCTGACACGCCCGTGTTCCACTTCACACGGCCGTGTAGCCGGCCGTGTACCCCATGATTTTTCCCCAATTTCAACCCGAGCACTGCACGGGTTCTAGGACACGCCCGTGTCCTTGCCCGTGTCACATTGACACACCTGGACCCCAGGCCGTGTACACGGGACACTTCGTCGAGGGAAGATCGACGACTTGATGACACGGCCTTGGACACCCCCGTGTCCTAGGCCGTGTGCCATGTCTCGACGATCGTCGAGTGAATCTCGACGACTCCCCGGGACGATCGTCGACACGGGTCGACACGCCCCGCGACACGCCCGTGTCGCAGGCCGTGTGCCCATTCTCGACGAATCGTCAAGTATATCTCAACGACTCACGGCTAAGTGTCGACACGGGTCGACACGCCCGTGTCGCAGGCCGTGTGCCCATTCTCGACGAATCGCCGAGACAATCTCGACGACTTCGCGGCTAAGTGTCGACACGGCTCGACACGCCCTGGGACACGCCCGTGTCCCAGGCCGTGTGCCTGCTGCCAGAACTCAAACTGGCCCAAAACGTCCCCCTTCGCTCCTTTGAGTTTCGGGGCGTTACAAGTTATTCGCAGACTCTTCCATGAGGGGAGAGCGGTGGACAGGCAGACATGTTTATCCTTATTATGCCAGTGGATCATAGGGTTCCCCCTAAGATCCTTCTGGCGGTCTCCGAATCCGCGCATTGTGAAGCTTTCGGAAGAGGAGCAGCCCGCAGCGGGATCCCCTTCTTCCTTTCTCTTCCTTGCAACTTCTTCTTTCCTCTCTCTTTGTGTAGGGATAAAGCCGCTTGGAGTTTGCGGCAGGTTGGCGGGTACCGCCAAGGTCGCTGCAAAAACAGAAGAATTAAATACCAAGGTCGTTGCGGATACAAAATGCTAGTTCGCAAAAAGCATACTCTCTTCAGGCAAAACATCTGCCAAGCTAGCCAGTTGCGAAATATAGTGCTCGATATCAAGCCTGGCATCAGCGAGGAACTCGACAATAGCGGACTCCACCGCGTCCAGCTGCACGCTCTTGAAGGCGGAGTCCGCGCGCACTTGCGGATAGGTGTGCGCGAACCCTAGGTCGCCCTCAAAGATCAAGAACCTAGAGGTCCAGTTGTGGATCTTGTTTGGAAGGCCCACAACCTTCATCCCTCTGTAATAGAAATATATCACCCCCTTGTAGGGGCGGCCTCCAGAAGCGGTTATGGAGCGGACAGAGAACATCTTGCGGAAGACGTTCATGTAGAAGGAAATTTTTCAGACCGCAAGTAGGAAATGAAGCTGCAGATCGCAGCGAGTGTGTTGGGCGTGAGCTGGCCCGGCACCATTCCATAGTGCTCGAAGATTTCGGCAAGTTCCCATAGCAACGGAAACTTGAATCCGCTGTCAAAATGGTCTACATGAATTGCGATCTGAGCCGTGGTTGAGAAGTTCAGCCTTTCTTGGTGGGCTGGAAGGCGGACAAGGATATTTGAATTCGCCATCTGTTTCTCAACAAAGGCCTCCAAATCAGCCTCTGTCAAGGTGCACTTCCGGTGGTCGGCAGAGTGGAAGGCGACAGTAGCATCAGTTCTGGCGGACACCATTTTGCAGGCCGCAGGGTTCTTTTACTTCAACTGTTTCCTGCATAGAAGAAAGCGGCAGGGCCTATTTATAGCTAAAGGGTCTGACAGCTTTTTGGCCAGGTCGCATAGCTCGCAATTTAAATCCGCATAGTCTGCAAAAATCCAATCAGTCACGCGGCAAAAGTTAACGATAACGCGGACACAAATATTGATTCACATGCCAAGAAAAATTTAAAGCAAAAATTATGCCGGACACAGCTTTTGTCCGCCCAGTTCGCGATGTTTCCTTCCTGCACGTTAAACATGAGAGGCGGACACAGTTTCAGTCTGCTTAGCTCGCAAAATTTCCCACCTGCAGAAGTTAAATTACGTGAAGCGGACGCAGTATTAGTCCGCACAGTTCGCCACAAATCACAGCAAAAATAAGTAACAGCATTTGCGGATATATTATTTAGTCCGCGCACGCAACACAGTTCAATTTACAACAGCATTGTTCAAAAAAAACGCACACAATTATACAATCAAACAAATTAATAGTTCATGGCATCGCGGACTCAGCGGTCCCTAGTTTCAGTCCGTGCCGGCCTTTCCGTCCTGTCCCTGCACAAGTGAGCCGCTTGGTCGCTAATTTGAAGAATCTCGCTGTATAGGCAGCAGATATGATGATGGATGACGTTTATAGTCCGGTGCATGTGGGCAGCCTCCCGGTCTACCCGGCTAAGGGGAACCATTGGCTCCGCTGCCGGCCTCGGCTCCTCGTCCGCAACCTGTTGACTGCCCGCCGGTGCTGCGACCTCCGGAGCAGCGCGATCTTGCAATCGCGACCTCTGTTCGGCGACCTCAGTAGCCCGCTTCCCTTTCTCTTCCCTCGCTGACGCCAAGTGTTTCCCCTTGTAGAAGCGGACGTCGTCCGCGAGCCTCTACTTCTCCCTATCGGACCTCTCCAGCGCCCTGGAGATGCTGGCGTTCTGGTCTTTTAGGGCTTTCTCCCGCTCCGCGGATGCTTTCTCGCGCTCTTCCACCGCCTTTAACTCTGCTTTGATATTCTGAACTTCAGCTTGATATTTCTTTTCTAACTCTTTGATGATGTTCAGGCTGGGTAGCTCATCCCCTGCAGATTCCTCATGCAAGACCGCGTCAACACCAGTATTCGGTGTAACCACGATCTCGCCACTCTCAATGGAGCCCTGCGGCGACTTTCTACCTACAAGAAAGAGGGTCAACTTCATCATTCAAAAACAGTCTACGGCGGACTCAAAGAAAGGATGAAAGATCACATTTGGATATAGCCGCAGCGATTTGCCAACTATCGAAAAAGACAGGCCGCCTTGCCCGCTCCGGGTCAAAAACACTTAACCGCTTCTTCCATTCGCGATGGACCTTAGCTCTTTTCTCAGTAGCAGAGCTTTTTGAAACCACGATGTCCTCAGTTTCAGAGATGATCTTGATTGGTCTCGACTTCCACGACGGCGACCTGTAAAGCCACTGACGCTTAAAATACTTAGGCGCCGGTTGAAGTTTACCTGACCGCAGTATCTCCGCAGCAGTCCGCAGATCCTCAGCGCTCTTGTCCGCCGCGACCTGCTTCGAGGCCGCCTCCACCACAGCTACTTGAGCAGCAATTTGCTTCTTCTGCTCCTCTATCTTCTGCTTCAGTCTCTCCCTCTCTTCTTCCTCCAGAGCGGACAAAGAAGGGAGTTCGATACCTTTATTCCCAATGGCTTCCGCCTCAGATTGCTGTCGTACAATCAGCAGGGATTCGTTGATTAGATCTACTTCATTGACGTCAATAGAGTCAAGCATCTCATCCGTGGTTAAACTGACCGTGGAGAGGGAATTGTCTCCCTGAATTTGTGCCTCTGGTGTAATCAAATCGCTGTCCGGAATTTTGATGGCGACGTTGTCCCGCCATTTACTCGTGATGATCGTGACCGTTCGATTGGTGGCGATGATGTCCCGCCATTTGTTCGTGATGACGTTGTAGATGGTGTTAATGAGTTCTTTGGCGAGCTCCATGGCGACGCCGGGTCCATGCATTATGTTGATCGTCGCCGCAACCGTACGTTTGAAGACTCGGATGGACGATGCCGCAATAATAATTTTGATGCACGCCATCGCCGCTACAAGGCCATCACCGTGACAATTATTTTACTACAACACCATTGCTGCTATAACACCATCGTCGCGACAATAATTTCGCTACAACGTCATCGCCGCTACAACGCCATCGTCGCGACAATAATTTAATAATTATAGTATTATATTATATTTATTAATTTTCTTGTTGCATTGTTTTAATTTGAGAGTTTTATTTCATGCATTTAGTTATTGTATTTGTTATATCATGTTTATGATGGGTGCATATAACCATCATGTGTTTATTTTATTTGAATGGAGGAGATTGAGTGGTGTAGGCTATAAAAGGCCATGTTTATGAAGGATTGAAGAGAAGAATGAAAAGAAAAAAAATCTAGAATTCAAGTTTTGAATTTTCCCCCTCTTTCCTCTTTCCCTCTAAGGCAAATTTTGGCCCCTCATTGTTTCTCCTCCTCTCTTGGCCGCCGGCCTCATCTTCTTCACCTCTCCTCCCTCCTCTCATGTTCTCCACAAAATCCTTTCTCCTCTCCACTACGAGTAACAAATCAAAGAACTTCTCCCCTTGAAGAATTCGGCCAACATCCTTTCCCCCTCCTTGGGTGATTTCGGTCAAGGACAACAACTTCGGCGACGAGGAACCTTCTCCGACGTGAAGCAAGGAAGGTGGACGAGTTTCTCTCCATTCGGCGTGACTCCGGCGGAGCCGTGGAAGAGCGAACCATTTTTCATCGGAATCATCTATTCCGATTCGGGTAACGAAAATTACTACTCTTGTGTGATTCCCTCTTAGATAGTTCTTGTGGTGGTTTTCTTTGGCGTTGCTTCCGAACTTTTGAATTCATCGTGGTTTTGATCCGAAAGATATTGTTATCTTCTTTTGATCTATTTTAAGTTCGTGAGGATTGGCGGACCTCGTTTTCTTTTTGTTGGGAGAGATTTACCATTTCCGAATCGTTTACTTTTGGTGGATCTCTTTTAGTACAACACACGCTCGAACGGATCGGGTCGATCCATTTCGCTTGAGAGAATATTGGTTCATCGCCTCTATTTGATCTATAAGGGTGTAGCGAACCCGTGCGTTAGCATTAGATTGATATTATTGTGAATCGGGTGCGTTGCGTTTAAATTGTGCGAGCGTAGAATTGAAACGAGTGAGAACAATTCAGTGTCTTTGTCCGTTGCGGCTCGTCAGGAGGCGTAGCCTGCATCAATTTGGTATCAGAGGGAGGTTCTCGTCAATTTCCTAATTGGCACTCCTCCCACTCATCAAATTAAAACAAATAAAGTTCAAATTTTAAATTTCAAATTTCAGATTTCAAATTTTGAATTTCAAACTTCAAATTTCAAAATTTCAAATTTCAAATTTCAAATTTCAAAATTTCAAATTTCAAATTTTAAATTTCAAAATTCAAAATTTAAATTTCACATTTCAAATTTCAAAATTTCAAAATTCAAAATTCAAATTTCAAAATTCAAAATTTAAATTTTAAATTTTAAATTTCAAATTTCAAATTTCAAATTTTCAAAATTTCAAATTTCAAATTTCAAAATTTCAAATTTCAAATTTCAAATTTTAAAATTCAAAATTTAAATTTCAAAATTTCAAATTTCAAATTTCAAAATTCAAAATTTAAATTTC